>CM055128.1:150236773-150848013 GCA_029206835.1 Rana muscosa
AGAAAAGGTGCACTCTGTATTGTGTGTGTTTATAGCAGGGGTAGACATGGTGATAGACAGCAGAAATCAGAAGATCTTTTGGTGTATGTACAATGCACTATCACAAGGGACAGCAAGGCTGAAATAGCTGAATGCAGAATTCACTAATGTGTGGGATATCTGCAACATGAAATCACACTCCACCATGATTGGCAATAGACTAGGGAATAACTAAGTGCTGTGTTCTGCCTACATCCCAATTCTCCGGTCTCTTTGCAATGTGCTGTGTTCTGCCCACATCCTAATCCTCTGGTCTCCTTGCTGTGTTCTGCCCACATCCTAATCCTCTGGTCTCCTTGCTGTGTTCTGCCCACATCCTAATCCTCTGGTCTCCTTGCTGTGTTCTGCCCACATCCTAAACCTCTGGTCTCCTTGCTGTATTCTGCCCACATCCTAATCCTCTGGTCTCCTTGCTGTGTTCTGCCCACATCCTAATCCTCTGGTCTCCTTGCTGTGTTCTGCCCACATCCCAATTCTCTGGTCTCTTTGCAATGTGCTGTGTTCTGCCCACATCCTAATCCTCTGGTCTCCTTGCTATGTGCTGTGTTCTTCCCACATCCCAATCCTCTGGTCCCTTTTCTGGGCGCTGTGTTCTGCCCACATCCTAATCCTCTGGTCTCTTTGCTGGGTGCTGTGTTCTGCCAACATCCTAATCCTCTGGTCTCCCTGCTGGGTGCTGTGTTTGGTCCACATCCTAATCCTCTGGTCTCTCTGCTGGGTACTGTGTTCTGCCCACATACTAATACTCTGGTGTCCTTGCTGGGTGCTGTGTTCTGCCCACATCCTAATCCTCTGGTCTCTTTGCTGGGTGCTGTGTTCTGCCTACATCCTAATCCTCTGGTCTCCCTGCTGGGTGTTGTTCTCTGCCCACATCCTAATCCTCTGGTCTCCCTGCTGGGTGCTGTGTTCTGCCCACATCCTAGTCCTCTGGTCTCCCTGCTGGGTGCTGTGTTCTGCCCTCATCCTAATCCTCTGGTCTCCTTGCTATGTGCTATGTTCTGTCCACATCCCAATCCTCTGGTCTCCTTGCTGTGTTCTGTCCACATCCTAATCCTCTGGTCTCTCTGCTGGGTGCTGTGTTCTGCCCACATCCCAATCCTCTGGTCTCCCTGCTGGGTGCTGTGTTCTGTCCACATCCTAATCCTTTGGTCTCCCTGCTGGGTGCTGTGTTCTGTCCACATCCTAATCCTCTGGTCTCCTTGCTATGTGCTGTGTTCTTCCCACATCCCAATCCTCTGGTCTCTTTTCTGGGCGCTGTGTTCTGCCCACATCCTAATCCTCTGGTCTCTTTGCTGGGTGCTGTGTTCTGCCCACATCCTAATCCTCTGGTCTCCTTGCTGGGTGCTGTGTTCTGTCCACATCCTAATCCTCTGGTCTCTGTGCTGGGTGCTGTGTTCTGCCCACATCCTAATCCTCTGGTCTCCCTGCTGGGTGCTGTGTTCTGCCCACATCCTAATCCTCTGGTCTCCCTGCTGGGTGCTGTGTTCTGTCCACATCCTAATCCTCTGGTCTCTGTGCTGGGTGCTGTGTTCTGCCCACATCCTAATCCTCTGGTCTCCCTGCTGGGTGCTGTGTTCTGCCCACATCCTAATCCTCTGGTCTCCCGGCTGGGTGCTGTGTTCTGCCCACATATTAATACTCTGGTCTCCTTGCTGGGTGTTGTGTTCTGCCCACATCCTAATCCTCTGGTCTCCCTGCTGGGTGCTGTGTTCTGCCCACATCCTAATCCTCTGGTCTCCCTGCTTGGTGCTGTGTTCTGCCCACATCCTAATCCTCTGGTCTCCCTGCTTGGTGCTGTGTTCTGCCCACATCCTAATCCCCTGGTCTCCCTGCTTGGTGCTGTGTTCTACCCACATCCCAATCCTCTGGTCTCCTTGCGGGGTGCTGTGTTCTGCCCACATCTTAATCCTCTGGTCTCCTTGCTATGTGCTGTGTTCTGTCCACATCCTAGTCCTCTGGTCTCCCTGCTGGGTGCTGTGTTCTGCCCACATCTTAATCCTCTGGTCTCCTTGCGGGGTGCTGTGTTCTGCCCACATCCTAATCCTCTTGTCTCCTTGCTGGGTGCTGTGTTCTGTTCACATCCTAATCCTCTGGTCTCCTTGATATGTGCTGTGTTCTGCCCACATCCTAATCCTCTGGTCTCCCTGCTGAGTGCTGTGTTCTGCCCACATCCTAATCCCCTTGTCTCCCTGCTGGGTGCTGTGTTCTGTCCACATCCTAATCCTCTGGTCTCCCTGCTCGGTGCTGTGTTCTACCCACATCCCAATCCTCTGGTCTCCTTGCGGGGTGCTGTGTTCTGCCCACATCCTAATCCTCTGGTCTCCTTGCTATGTGCTGTGTTCTGTCCACATCCTAGTCCTCTGGTCTCCTTGCGGGGTGCTGTGTTCTGCCCACATCTTAATCCTCTTGTCTCCTTGCTGGGTGCTGTGTTCTGTCCACATCCTAATCCTCTGGTCTCCTTGATATGTGCTGTGTTCTGCCCACATCCTAATCCTCTGGTCTCCCTGCTGGGTGCTGTGTTCTGTCCACATCCTAATCCTCTGGTCTCCCTGCTGGGTGCTGTGTTCTGTCCACATCCTAATCCTCTGGTCTCCTTGCTGGGTGCTGTGTTCTGCCCACATCCTAATCCTCTGGTCTCCCTGCTGGGTGTTGTTCTCTGCCCACATCCTAATCCTCTGGTCTCCCTGCTGGGTGCTGTGTTCTGCCCACATCCTAATCCTCTGGTCTCCCTGCTGGGTTCTGCCCACATCCTAATCCTCTGGTCTCCTTGCTGGGTGCTGTGTTCTGCCCACATCCTAATCCTCTGGTCTCTATGCTGGGTGCTGTGTTCTGCCCACATCCCAATCCTCTGGTCTCCTTGCTGTGTTCTGTCCACATCCTAATCCTCTGGTCTCCCTGCTGGGTGCTGTGTTCTGCCCACATCCTAATCCTCTGGTCTCCCTGCTTGGTGTTGTTCTCTGCCCACATCCTAATCCTCTGGTCTCCTTGCTGGGTGCTGTGTTCTGCCCACATCCTAGTCCTCTGGTCTCCCTGCTGGGGGCTGTGTTCTGCCCACATCCTAATCCTCTGGTCTCCTTGCTATGTGCTGTGTTCTGTCCACATCCAAATCCTCTGGTCTCTATGCTGGGTGCTGTGTTCTGCCCATATCCCAATCCTCTGGTCTCCTTGCTGTGCTCTGTCCACATCCTAATCCTCTGGTCTCCCTGTTGGGTGCTGTATTCTGTCCACATCCTAATCCTCTGGTCTCTCTGCTGGGTGCTGTGTTCTGCCCACATCCTAATCCTCTGGTCTCCCTGCTGGGTGTTGTTCTCTGCCCACATCCTAATCCTCTGGTCTCCCTGCTGGGTGCTGTGTTCTGCCCACATCCTAATCCTCTGGTCTCTTTGCTGGATGCTGTGTTCTGCCCACATCCTAATCCTCTGGTATCCCTGCTTGGTGTTGTTCTCTGCCCACATCCTAATCCTCTGGTCTCCTTGCTGGGTGCTGTGTTCTGCCCACATCCTAGTCCTCTGGTCTCCCTGCTGGGGGCTGTGTTCTGCCCACATCCTAATCCTCTGGTCTCCTTGCTATGTGCTGTGTACTGTCCACATCCAAATCCTCTGGTCTCTATGCTGGGTGCTGTGTTCTGCCCACATCCCAATCCTCTGGTCTCCTTGCTGTGTTCTGTCCACATCCTAATCCTCTGGTTTCCCTGCTGGGTGCTGTGTTCTGTCCACATCCTAATCCTCTGGTCTCCTTGCTATGTGCTGTGTTCTTCCCACATCCCAATCCTCTGGTCTCTTTTCTGGGCGCTGTGTTCTGCCCACATCCTAATCCTCTGGTGTCTTTGCTGGGTGCTGTGTTCTGTCCACATCCTAATCCTTTGGTATCTTTGCTGGGTGCTGTGTTCTGTCCACATCCTAATCCTCTGGTCTCCCTGCTGGGTGCTGTGTTTGGTCCACATCCTAATCCTCTGGTCTCCTTACTATGTCTTGTGTTCTGCCCACATCCAAATCCTCTGGTCTCCTTGCTGTGTTCTGTCCACATCCTAATCCTCTGGTCTCCCTCCTGGGTGCTGTGTTCTGCCCACATCCTAATTTTCTGGTCTCCTTGCTATGTGCTGTGTTCTGTCCACATCCTAGTCCTCTGGTCTCCCTGCTGGGTGCTGTGTTCTGCCCACATCCTAATCCTCTGGTCTCCTTGCTGGGTGCTGTGTTCTGCCCACATCCTAATCCTCTGGTCTCCCTGCTGGGTGCTGTGTTCTGCCCACATCCTAATCCTCTGGTCTCCTTGCTGGGTGCTGTGTTCTGCCCACATTCTAATCCCCTTGTCTCCTTGCTGGGTGCTGTGTTCTGTCCACATCCTAATCCTCTGGTCTCCTTGCTATGTGCTGTGTTCTGCCCACATCCTAATCCTCTGGTCTCCTTGCTGGGTGCTGTGTTCTGTCCACATCCGAATCCTCTGGTCTCCTTGCTATGGGCTGTGTTCTGCCCACATCCTAATCCTCTGGTCTCCTTGCTATGTGCTGTGTTCTGCCCACATCCCAATCCTCTGGTCTCTTTGCTGGGTGCTGTGTTCTGCCCACATCCTAATCCTCTGGTCTCCCTGCTGGGTGCTGTGTTCTGTCCACATCCTAATCCTCTGGTCTCCTTGCTAGGTGCTGTGTTCTGCCCACATCCTAATCCTCTGGTCTCCCTGCTAGGTGCTGTGTTCTGTCCACATCCTAATCCTCTGGTCTCCCTGCTGGGTGCTGTGTTCTGCCCACATCCTAATCCTCTGGTCTCCTTGCTGGTGTAGTAGATCAATTCTGGTCCAATCCCAGAAACTATTCTCTTGTTCTGCCGCTGTTCCAAATCTGTGCTGGAGTGAATAGGCCTATTTTCTAGCTTTGGAAGAAAAGACGCTACTCTGTGCTTTAGCATAAATTCTTTTATCACTTCCAGACCTGGTCTCGGTTTTAGCCCTTTTTAAAGGCAAATTTTACACCGAGACGTCATCACAAGCATGTACATATAATTAGTTCTTGTTCATATATGGAGCTTCTTCTTGTGACGTCAGTTTCTTCCCTCGTGGCAAGAGTGTTCCCAGAATATTCTTGTCTTAGCTCCATGTTTAGTCTTACTCGGAGGGGGGGAGGAGATGAAGGACTATACAGGACATCTGTTCTTTTTTCTTCACTCTGAGCTGAATATCTCTGCTATATTTTTTAATCAAGGAAATCACTTTTTGTCTTATTACATAAACACTAAAAGACACACATATAATGTTTCAAACTTGTACCCTTAACATATACAAACCCTCTGGTTCCCAATATGAAAATCAATAAGCTTCTCATTGTGCAGAAATATCTCAAAATGTATTTCTGTTCCTAACAGATGGTTCTCGTAAAAGGACACTAGTCACCCTGAATTCCTGTTGGGTGAAAATAGACTGTCAGCAGCAGAAAATCAAGGAAAGAAACATTTAACCCCTGCTAAGCTTCTCAAACTATATTTAAATGGATAATAGATAGAGATAAAACGTATATAAATAAAATATTCATTTTATATACTCCATCACAGTCCCCCCTTGAAATGACTATTTTATCAACTCTTTCCCTATATTGTATAACCTTACCTGGCCCCCCTGACATCAGGACCTTTTTTACATTTCGCATAGAGGTCGGACATGGCTTGCCCAGTGTCTTTACTCGACGAAACGGTCAGGAGAACAGTCAAGTACTATTCTTTCCCTTATCATTTAAGAATGTTGTATGTATTAGTTACAGGAAAGGACTGTAATGGAGCATATGGTCCCTCATCCTCCTTTATTGGATCTCTAATATCACCTAGATTCAAAAAGGTAGGAGTCACCTCTTCAGCTGCCTTTCCTAACCGCTTCTTCATACAGGGCAGAATACAGCAAACCACTAGTGCAGCTAATGTAAGCAGTATCAAAATTGCTATACCTATTTGAGTACAAATGCGTTGCCATCCACTCATCCACCCAAAATACTGGTCCCAGGGATCGGTCAGTCCTGAATTTCTTTTTAACTCTTTTGAGAGATCCTCTAATTTCTTAATGGCCAAGGTTACCTTACCATTGGGGCCTGTATTGTCCGGAATATACGAACAACATGTACTGTACTTGTCCCAGGCAACATTTTGCACACACCCCCCTTTTCAGCTAAAATCATGTCTAAGGCCATACGATTTTGGAAAGTCATTTGTGAAGTGGCCTCTAGTTGTTTAGCTAAACCTTGGAGTGCATCCCTGGTATAGTTAACGAACCTCTGTTGATTATAGTAGATATAATTAATCCAATCTACATTCTTATTTACTGTAATTATGGGAATCAGGGACTCAAAACCTGCAGCTACTTGGTCTCTTGCTTTAAATTCATCTGGGACCCCCCTTGGGACTCCTATGGCATCTATATATACATAAGGGTCGAAACTACCAGCTGGAGCACCTCTACGCTTCCTAGTGGATTTAGATGAGTGCTCTCTTCTTACTACCAAGTCACCTCCCGAAAAGATGTGCACGGGCATTATGACTTTAGCAAGTGCACATTCCCCTGTCCACCTGTCTGGTAACCTAGTCCTAATTTTCATGTCCCCACAGATCCAATACACGTCTCCCAAAGACTGAGTTTGATTCTTCACCAGATCAAAATTGTGTTACACCATCTATTTGTTTGATAGCCAACTCCTGTGCGTGCACAGTTGCTATAAGTAAAAAGATATATAGTTTCATTCTGATGCGGGTGGTTCACGGTCCTCAGGAACTGGAGCCTCGTTGCATATCTTGGCTCCAAGGAATGCTTTCAGAGAGACTTCTTAACCATCACCCAATCATCAGGAAGTATACTGTAAGTACCGGTACCTAGATCAGGATCTGTAATGCAAGAAAATACTCGTACATAGATGTTAGTTAGATTATGTGACCGCTCTTGTAAAATAATTATCAAAGTATCAGACTGTAACAACCTAACAGGGTGATAAGATGCATGAGACGCTAATGTGTTACCTAGGGCCAACCATATTTATTTTGTGACTATAGCGGTGAACACAGGACCCTGATCACTCTCTATTACCCCAGGTACCCCATATCTGCAAACTGGCTCCAAAAGCAATTTCTTAGCCGTGGTTTTCGCCGTCTGATCTGTGACAGGATAAGCCTCGAGCCACCCTGAGCCTTTCGGGGTTGCATGCTAGGCAAGTGTGGCAGGACTTAGAGTACTGTTTAGTCATTCCTGGAGCTACATAATGTTTCTTTATAAGTGAGTTCATCAAAGTCTTTGAGAAATGGGTCGCTCCATGGGCCCATTGCACCACAGCTGGGTACAAAGCTCTGGGGAGACATAGGTGGGTTCCTACAGTCCAAAGATCATCCACCTGTACTGCTACAAAGTGAGTTGAGGCATTGGGATCGGGGCATCCAGCATAAGTTCAAAGCAATCGTGCTCATCTTCATTTCAGGTAAAAGCAGGTAGGTCTGCGTTCTCTTCTTCCTGTTTGTCCAGAGACATGTCATGATACCCCTTTTGGACAAGAGGAAGGAGAGTAGCAGGGTAGAGTCACTGGCATTGAAGTAGAGTCACACCGTCAGGCATGAGGAAACTGCATCACAACCATAGGACAAACACTTGGGTTGCACCTGATACAGAAAGTCAAAGAAATAGGGAGGGGCAAACAGCAGAAGGGGATGGGCCAGAACAATGTCAGAAGTTTAGCCCAGCAGGGCTTGGGCAGACAGGATGGGCCACCACGAGCAACAGGGTCCAGGCAAGCTAAATAACAACCAATAGCGTGGTTACAGAGTCCATGAGTTTGTGTCAACACCCATAAGGCGGGGCCCTGCGTCTCAGATATGAACAGCATTCCATTATCAGGGAGTCCAAGTGCATGAGCAGCACTGATCGCCTGTTCTCAAAAGATAAAAAGTCAGCGAGCGCTACTTCGGACAGCGCAAAGGGACACATAGCAGGTCATAAGAAGGGAAGCCGCAGGCATCCAGGCTCATCAGTAAGAGATCAGGCCCAAAAAAGCATGGAGGGCCTTAGCATTACCGGATGGCAACTAAATCTATGACAATGAAAATACGTTTGCAGACAGGGGCACCCCAGACAGAAGAGTGTGGAAGGATAAGCTCACTCACTGCTATAAGGTCCTATACTACTATAGTCGGGCCACTATCAGCCCAATCTGAATCGGGTTTTTAAAACCCACTACGAAATCACTTGATAGTATGCGATAATGCGATTCGTAATGTAACCTGGTATTGAATGCATCACAGGGCAATGAAAAGCTGGCACCAGTATTCAACATAGGGCACAAAGGTGTAAGGATAACTGGGAGGGACTACAGTACGAGGTCCCTCAACTTACAACTGCATTAGGGGCAGAGCCCAGGGCGGGTCAGGGTGTGGGGTCCGGACCTCCCACATTTCTAATAACGCCCAGTTATGGCTACCATGAATATGGACATACATTTCTATGCAAACCCTAAGCAAAGTTCAACATTTAAATGACACTAGAACATTTAAAACCTAGCAACCCTTTTGAAACGGCGTTCCGTTACTACACGGAAGGTAAGTACTCTTTATAAATATGACACTATGTCATTGTTCTCGAACCAAACAGATCTCCTGAATATACTTCTTACATGTGTCCAGACCAAAAATCACATTAGGCACATGTGAAAGCAAAGTCTAAATTTAGAAGAATTCTTTTGTACACAGGCATTACCTTAAAACCATTATACAACATTAGGCATTTTGTGACTAAAGCCTCATACACACGACCGAGTTTCTCGTCGTTAAAAACACGTCGTTTTTTTTTACGAGATTCTTGTTAACCTTGACGAGTTTCTCGTCAAGCTTTCTATGCGTACACACTGACATTTCCCAATTTCCTCGTTGTTCTCCGCGCTCACGTCCAGCACGTACGACGGCACTATAAAGGGGAAGATCGATTTTCTTGGCGCCACCCCTTGGGCTGCTTTTGCTGATCTCGTGTTACCGCGTGTGAAGTAAAAGTTTGGGAAGAGACGATTCGCGCTTTTCAGTCTTCGTGCTTTTCAGTTCATTTTCTGAGGTTCAGTTTGTGCTTGTGGGTTCATATCTTGACTTTCAGGGCGTCTAGGCAGGTCGTATCTGTTTTACAGTGCGTTCTTGCCCGTTCGTTTCTGATTTTCATTTCGTTATTCATAGGCCTTGCTGTTCTAAAGTGCATTCTGTTCTGTACGTTCTGATAAGACGACCGTTTCCTAGCCATGTCGCCTGGACGTTCTCGTCGTCGAGTTCGTGCTGTGCGTGCGCTTGGTGTTGGTCTGCTTGTTTTGGACCAAGACCAGTCCACGAATGGTGTGAGGAGGAGTTCATGGACCAAGAATTGGTTGCTCCAGCGGGACCAATTCTGCCACATGCCTCTGCTGCGGGAGATAGTCGAGAATAATCCTGAGGACTACAGGAATTTTCTGCGGATGTCTGACCCCGTTTTTCAGGAACTGTTGGCTTTGGTGTCCCCCTATATTACCAGGCAGGACACCGTTATGCGGGAAGCCATCAGTGCTGAGCAGAGGCTCATCGCCACGTTACGTTATCTGGCGACAGGGAGAAGTCTTCAGGACTTGAAGTTCACGACAGGCATCTCCCCCCAGGCTCTGGGCCTCATAATCCCAGACACCTGTTCTGCCATTATACAAGTCCTGCAGGAGGACTATATTAGGGTAAGTTTTCTCCTTTAACATCACACTTTATGTATTCCATGTATGCTAATGTATTGTATTTCTTTCATCCTTCCCTAATTACCATGATTGTAATATGCTGAGAATGTCCCCTTTGTCCCCATGCATGCTGGAAGCTTTAGATTGCCCCTTTTTTCTCCTCCATGCATATTTCCCTTCACTAACCTTTCCAGCAGGGGCGCCTGTTGCAACAAATGTTTGGGGGTCCAACCCCAATTTAGGAAATAAACTTCCTCCATTTTTGCAAAGGTGCCTATTAAACGCCCCCAGTTGTCCCCTCCAATGCAGCCATTTTGTCCCCTCCAATGCAGCCATTTTGTCCCCTCCAATGCAGCCATTTTGTCCCCTCCAATGCAGCCATTTTGTCCCCTCCAATGCAGCCATTTTGTTCCCTCCAATGCAGCCATTTTGTAACCCTCCAATGCAGCCATTTTGTAACCCTCCAATGCAGCCATTTTGTAACCCTCCAATGCAGCCATTTTGTAACCCTCCAATGCAGCCATTTTGTAACCCTCCAATGCAGCCATTTTGTTCCCTCCAATGCAGCCATTTTGTTCCCCTCCAATGCAGCCATTTTGTTCCCCTCCAATGCAGCCATTTTGTTCCCCTCCAATGCAGCCATTTTGTTCCCCTCCAATGCAGCCATTTTGTTCCCCTCCAATGCAGCCATTTTGTCCCCTCCAATGCAGCCATTGTGTCCCCTCCAATGCAGCCATTTTGTCCTCTCCAATGCAGCCATTTTGTCCCCAGCCCTGCACATACCTTCTTGTGGTCAGCGCCATCCTTCTTCTGTCCTTGATGTCTTTTCCTTCCCTTGATGTTGCATCAGCCAATCATGTTACCATTAAACAGACTTGGTGAACATGATTGGCAGAGCAGCCTGTCAGTGTTTACCCAAAGAATTCTCCCCCCCCAGCGTCCCCTATTTAACTTTTATGAAGCCAATTACATCCCTCAGGCTGTAATGTGCAAGCCTATTTGCCTCCCTGTTTCTGATATGCAATTTTCACCCCATAAATGCCGCAGTTATTCATATGTTGGTCGCTTAACAGGGGGCCATCCACCTGGATAGTGGGCGGCATTGACAATACATAGGTTAATGCAAGGCAAGAACCTATGTATTGTTCTGAGTGACGGGCACAGGAGAGAGGGGGCAGTGCTCCAGCGCCCACTCTGGACGCACCGCCACTGCACTGCTATCCTGTGGCCAAACACATCTACCCCCCCCCCAAAATAATGTATTAATGGACCATCAGAGTGGGTGATGAATATGAAACATGAGCCTTCTATTATACTTATTGAAAACACCTTAATAAACGTAGAATTTGATTGATGTTGGCCTCTAGTGTTTTTTATTATAATCTCCTTGTAATGTAATATTTTTAAATTCTAATTTTCTTTCATCTTGTTTGACTCCCCAGCTTCCTTCCACGCCACAGGAATGGCAGACTGTGGCATCGGAGTTTGCCATGTGGTGGGACTTCCCCAACTGCGGTGGTGCCATAGACGGGAAGCACATCCGCATCGTGCCGCCACCCCATTCTGGGTCCTACTACTTCAATTACAAGGGGTTTCATTGCATTGTGCTGATGGCGGTGGTGTCAGCACGGTATGAATTCCTCTATGTTGATGTAGGGAAGAATGGCCGGATGTCCGATGGGGGATCCTTCATCCAGACGGAGTTTGCCCTCCATCTCCAGAGTGACGACCTTGCATTGCCACTGGATGCAGGGAATATTGAAGGACTCCCCTTTGTTTTCTTGGCTGATGAAGCCTTTGGACTCGGACCACATCTTATGAGACCATTTCCTCACAGGACCCTGACCCCAGAGAAGAGAGTGTTCAATTACCTGCTGGCCAGGGGCCGAAGAGTCGTTGAAAATGCCTTCGGCATAATGGCCAGCCGGTTCCGCATTTTTATGACTTCCATACACTTGGCGGACTACAAAATAAACTATGTAGTTTTATGCTGCTGTGTGCTACACAATTTTCTCAGCAGAAAATCCAATTCATATATGGCCTCAGTATTGCCTGAGGCTGGACTTTCACCTGCTAATCCCCTTCCGGGCCTGGAATCTGCCCGTCCTGGCTTGCCCCCCCAAAATGCCCGTGAGGTTCGGGACAAATATATGCAATATTTCACGGGTAGGGGGGCAATTCCTATGCCAGGCTATGGCTAAAGATTCCTGGAGAATGAGTTAAATAAAATTCTGATTTCTAATTTTAACTTTGGTTTGTTTCCTGTCTCCTAGTTTGTCTTAGTGCATTTGTAGTGCCAAGTGTATTTTCCTTTAGTAAATAACAACCATTTCACTATGTTACCTTAAAAAAAAAACACAAATAAGGTTAGAGCGTATTGAAAAAAGAAGCTACACGTTGTTTCTGTTCAAACATTTTACTCTGTGTACATTCACACACGTTTCCTTTTTATTTATTTATTTTATTTATTTTTTTCCTGGCCACAAACCGCCAATTCTTTTCTTAGGAAAATACAAAAACAGTTGCATTCCAAAAATTACAACATTGGATACCTCTGAGCAATCTGACACATTCACTTACACAAACTATGTCTCTATGTGCCCGTCCTAATATGGGGTCTTGCCACCCCTTGCCCGGCCAAAAATTGAATATGCACACATTTTGTATTATTTTCCACTAGGGATTTGAGACTCCTGATCCCTATTGTCAACATGTGCTATCTGCCATCAGGGGTGATCAATGGACGTGTTTTGGGGGTGCAACCCCTTCCTCAGTTCACCTACTTTAGATACGAGGAAGGGGTTGCACCCCCAAAAGACGTACATAGATATCCCCTGATGGCAGATAGCACATGTTGACACACTGTGTGCATATTCAATTTTTGGCTGGTTGCATTGTCAAAAACAGTATAAAAGGTTGATGAACAGTCATTCCTGAAAAAAAAATGGGGGTTTGGTTGACTTATTCGATTCTCCCCCAAACATCTAGAATGTCTTTAAATGTTTGATCCATCACATGAATTATTTGTTTTATTCTGTCCAGTTCCGTGCTACATTCCATCACTTGCTGTATTATTCGGAGGGCACTGTCAGCAGAGAAACGTGTACTATCCTTCACCACAACATTTACATCCCCTAAAAACAAAATAAAAAGGTATTATAACTATGCAGGCCTACATCTCTTACCTGAAGCTGTGGTGACAGATACTGACCTGTTGTGGTGACCAGATCCACAAAGTCATCCACCTCTCCTTCCTGCACTTCTCCTTCCTCCACCTCAACTTCCTCAACATCCTTCGGTTGTGGGTCTTTGGGAGTTTGGGGTTGTTGTGAAGCTGTGGGGTTCCTGTGCTCCCTGGAGTGTTCTCCTCCCAGTCTTCTCTCCTCTATGAGAATCAAACAAAAGGTCTATTACTCTTTCGTCCATGGACCGACACAGCTTCTCTATTGACAAAGTGGGTATTATCCGTTAATTAGGAGTGACTAGGCAGAAAAACTTGTAAAAAGTGTTGCATCACACCTTCTACAGTACCGCCCAGGGGGCGGACCCTCTGGGTATACCCTCTCAGTCTGCACATCGCAGATCAGTTTTTTTCTGTCTAGCAAGGAGTAGGACATGGCTCCCTTCGGGCTCATTGGTCCGGGGAAAAAAGATATATATATTTTTTATTTTTTTGCTACATTTGTTGTTTCCTGCGATCTTCGATCAACTGCCGACTGGGTGACAGGCTGGATCCTCGATCCTTGTAGTCTCCCCAGTTTCGGCCATCGAGCGTGTGCCGACCCTAGCTACGCGCTGGGTTTTCCACGACATGCCCGTCGCTCCACGGGTGTCCGGTGAGCCTACGCTCCAGGGCCTGCATCGGACCGCTCAGCTTCGGCTGACCTTACGGCCGAGTCGCAGCAGCCTGGCCGGTGAGCTTACGCTCCAAGGCTTGCATCGGACCGCTCAGCTTCGGCTGACCTTACGGCTGAGTCGCAGCAGCCTGTCCGGTGAGCGTCATGCTCCAGGGCATACATATGATCGTCCCTTCTGGGTCCAATCACAGCATGCCTGGCCAACAGTCACCTTCCGTGCGCGGACGATGATCTGTTTGGAATGTCTTCCAGCAGAATACATGCAGGATAGGTAAGTAAAACTCCCCTGCCTCGGCTGGGTGATTTAGCTGGACATTCCTGGAGAGATCAAGTAAGTGGTTGTGGCCCCTTTCTTCCCTCTCTCCCTGCCTTTCCCTCCTCCCTGGGCTTCTAGCTAAAGGTTGCTGGGTGCTGGGGGTCACCTAGGGGGTCCCACTGGAGCGGGGCTGGCTGTAACTAACATTTAAAAGAAATGTCATTTTTGCTTACCTGTGTTTCTGTGTCTCCATGCTGTCGGCGGCCATTTTGAGGTGGTCCATGCCAAGTTTGGCCTCTTGTAACTGCCTGGCGGCCATCTTCCTGTAGTTCGGCCACACCCACTGGCCCCTATCAGGTGATCGGCGGCCATGTTTGTCCACCCTGTATGCAGATATTGCCGTTCGGCGGCCATCTTTTTTGTGGGCTATGGCTGCCTGACCTCTATCTTCTGTCGGCGGCCATTTTCTTAGAGCCCACATTATCTTCCATACAGACGGTTTTGGCAACCATTTTGCGAGAGCCTCCGGCCTCTAGGGTGCATTACACTGGCACGAAAATTCACACAGGAAGTGCTGATAAAAGAAGCAGACTGACACAGCAGCAAGGGGACAGCATCATAGGCGCAGCATAGCAGTACCTATCCAGGGTGGTGAGTCCTCTGGGTAACCCAGCATCTCTGCAGCGCAGGAGGGTGGCCTATTGATATCTTGCCTGGAGCCCTGTGAGTGTCAGCGTGTGGTCAGCATGGCATCTGAGCCAGATGTCTTCTCCCCTGAAACACCAGATTTAGCAGCTGGTGTCCCTGAGGTGTCTATGGACGCTATGTCGGCAATCCTAGAGGCGTTTGCTGCCAGGGTGGAAGCAGCACACGGGAATACAGGGGGTAATAAACGCCCCCGTCCCCTGCAATCTTCTGGGGATATTTCTGATGCAGAACCAGGTCCAGCTACGGCTCATGGCCCAGATTCTGATGCATCAGAGACTGCAGACCGTGACCGATCGGACAGTGAGGAGGACTCCAAGTCCAGGTCAGTACGCGAGACGGCTTTGGTATCTGACCTTATTACTGCAGTGCGGGATACGCTAAAGTTGGAAAGGACTGAAGAAGTAGCAGATACTCCAGTCCCCTTTGGGTTTCGTAAACCTGCCCGCACTGCTAAGGTGTTCCCTTGTGTGTCTTATTTTGACAAACTCTTATACAAGGAATGGGAGAACCCACTGAGGGTCTTTACAGCCCCAAAGAGGTTTGCAGTACGGTACCCCTTTGAGGAGAGTTTTCTGAAGATATGGACCTCTCCCCCTATAGTGGACCCTTCGGTGTCCAGACTTAATAGAGCCACCACTATTCCAGTAGAAGGGGCTCCTGTTTTCAAGGACCCTGTGGATAAGAAGGCTGAAGCACTCGCTCGCTACCTATACTCAGTGGTAGGCTCAGCAGTACGCCCGGCATTGGCGGGGGCCCTAGTGTCTCAGACACTTACTGAATGGGCAAAATTGCTACTCCAGGGGTTAAAGGAGCGAGATGCTCCTCCTAATGAGATAACTTTGGCCGACCAGTTGGTCCAGGGCCTTAAGTTTGTCTGCGAGTCAGACATGGATACTATTCCCCTGCTGTCAAGAGCTTCGGTTTATGCAGTAGCAATACGCCGCCTGATCTGGCTAAAGGGCTGGTCTGCGGACCAGACTTCCAAGAAAGCCCTATTGGATCTGCCTTTTAAGGGCGACAGACTTTTTGGGGCTTCTCTGGATGACATCATCAAGGATGCTACAGGAGGTAAAAGCACTTTGCTTCCCCAAACTAGCAAGGGTAGGGGACCACGCCAAGGGCAAGGGCCCTCCTTTACTGCACGTAAGCGGTTTTTTCGCCCTCTTAAGGCGACAGGGAAAAGACCCCAGGCCGATAAAGCGCCTGCCCAAGGACAAAAGCGTCCTTGGTCCCGCAGACCCAACAAGCCTGTGGACAAATCTGCGTCCACATGAAGGTCCGCCCCCACCCAGCTCTCGGGTGGGGGGACGTCTTCGCAAATTCGCGACTCAGTGGACTGCTCTAGTCTCCGACAGGTGGGTTTGCGAAGTAATCTCCTCAGGCTACAAGATAGAATTTCTCTCTTGTCCACCAGACAGATTCATCACCTCCAATCTCCAGCTACTACCGACCCGTCGGGAGGCCCTGTATGGGGCGGTCCAGGGTCTACTGGAACGCGGGGTAGTTATTCCAGTTCCAGAACAGGAACGGGGTCAGGGTTTTTACTCAAATCTGTTCATTGTGCCAAAGAAGGAGGGGGTTCGTCCAATCTTGGATCTCAGAGCCCTCAATTGCTTTGTGAAGGTACAAAGATTTCGGATGGAGTCGGTTCGATCCGTAGTCACGGCTCTCCATCCGGGGGACTTTCTGGCCTCCTTGGACATCAAGGACGCATACCTGCATGTCCCCATATACTCCAGACACCAGAGGTTTCTGCGATTTGCTATCGGGAAGAACCACTACCAGTTTGTGGCCCTCCCGTTTGGCCTTGCCTCAGCACCCAGGACGTTCACCAAGGTGCTCGCTCCGATTCTGGCACTTCTAAGACAGCGGGGTATCGCTATCACAGGTTACTTGGACGACCTTCTGCTGAAGGGCCCTTCAAGCTCAGAATTAGAGGTAAGCGTGTCCATTACCTGTCAGACTCTTCGAGACTGTGGTTGGATACTAAACACGCAAAAGTCAGTATTGGTGCCCACTCAACGCCTAGTGTACCTGGGGTTGATTCTGGATTCCTCAGAGGCAAAGGTATTCCTCCCTGTGGAGAAGTTGCAGACCCTCCGGGCTGCAGTACGGCAGCTGACTTCCAGGAATTGGTCGTCACTCCGTTTTTGCATGCGAGTGTTGGGCCTCATGGTAGCCTCCTTCGAGGCGGTCCCATATGCTCAATACCACACTCGAGTGTTACAGAGGGAAGTTCTGTCCAGATGGAACAGATGCCCTTCATCTCTGGATTATCAAATCCGAGTGAGCCACCTAGTCAGGAGATCCCTGGTATGGTGGCTGACAGCACCGGCTCTAATGGCCGGGAAGTCATTTCTTCTGGTTTACTGGATAGTGATCACGACGGACGCCAGCCTTACAGGTTGGGGGGGGGGTCTGGGGTGTCCAGTCGGCGCAAGGTCGCTGGACCCCAGAGGAAGCCCTCCTGCCGATCAATGTCCTGGAGATCCAGGCGATCAAGCTGTGCCTCTTCAAATGGTCTCAGAGACTGCAAGGGCGTCCAGTCAGGATCCAGTCAGACAACGCCACAGCAGTGGCATATGTCAATCATCAAGGAGGAACAAGAAGCTCAGCTGCAGCATCGGAGATCGCTCGCATCCTGAAGTGGGCAGAGAGGAGCGTACCGGCACTGTCGGCCGTGTACATTCCGGGTGTGGAAAACTGGCAGGCGGACTACCTGAGCCGCCAGATGCTGGACCAGGGAGAATGGTCCTTACACCCGGAGGTGTTCCAACTCCTCTGCCAAAGATGGGGCACACCAGACGTAGATCTTCTGGCTTCCCGACTCAATCGGAAGGTATTGAGGTTTGTGGCCCGGTCAAGAGACCCATGGGCAGACGCAACGGACGCGTTGGTAGCATCGTGGGGCCAGTATCGGCTAATCTATGCCTTCCCTCCCTTAAGGCTTCTTCCTCTTCTGCTCCGCAGAGTGGAGGCAGAGGGAATTCCAATGATCCTAATCGCTCCAGATTGGCCTCAGCGTCCTTGGTACGCCGATCTAGTACGTCTGGTAGCAGACGTCCCCTGGCGCCTACCACTACGGAAGGACCTGCTGTCGCAAGGTCCCATATTCCATCCTGCTTTACAGTCATTGGCTTTAACGGCATGGCTGTTGAGAACCAGGTACTGAGAGACCGGGGCCTGTCAGACTCAGTAATTTCTACTATGAGAAGTGCTCGGAAACCGTCCTCTAGGAAGGTCTATCACCGCACTTGGAGGGCCTACATCTCCATGTGTGAGGAAATGAAATGGCATCCGCGTACCTATTTGGTTTCCAGAATCCTGCTGTTTTTACAGCATGGGGTAGACCAAAGGCTTGCCCTAAGTAAGATTAAGGGACAGATATCTGCCCTGGCTGTCTTTTTTCAGCGACCCCTGGCGACTCACTCTCTCGTGAGTACATTTGTGCAGGGGGTTCGACATGTGGCCCCTCCGGTCCGCCCCCCGTTACCTCCGTGGGACTTGAACCTGGTCCTCTCGGTGCTTCAGAAGGCACCGTTTGAGAATATTAGAGATATTCCCCTGTTGACACTTTCTCAGAAGGTGGTCTTTTTGGTGGCTGTTACGTCCGTTAGACGAGTCTCTGAGCTGGCAGCCTTGTCCTGCAAGGCTCCCTATTTGATTTTCCACAAGGATAAGGTGGTGCTGCGGCCGCAGCCTTCCTTTCTTCCGAAGGTCGTTTCGGCTTTTCATCTCAACGAAGACATTGTACTTCCATCCTTGTGTCCTCAGCCGTCGAATCCTAAGGAGTCGGCGTTGCATTCCTTGGACGTTGTCCGAGCTTTGAGAGTATACATATCTGCTACTTCCCTGTTCCGGAAGTCAGACTCACTGTTTGTTTCGGTGGCTGGTCCCAAGAAGGGCCAAGCAGTCTCATCGGCCACCATCTCTAGGTGGATCCGACAGATAGTAATCCAGGCTTACGCCTTAAAGGGTCAGGCGCCCCCCTTTCCTGTCACGGCGCATTCGACCAGGGCAATAGGTGCCTCTTGGGCTTTCCGACATCAAGCGTCTGTTTCCCAACTATGTAAAGCGGCGACTTGGTCGTCCGCTCACACTTTCACAAAATTCTACAAAGTTGATGTAGGTGCATCTTCGGATGCCTCTTTCGGCCGCAAGGTTTTGCAGGCGGCTGTTTAGAGTTGCAACTCCTCCGTTGGAGGAGTGCTGTTTTGTGTTTTGGGGTGAAGTTTGTTTTTATGCTGTTACCACCCCTCGTTTTTTCTCTGACACTGCTTTGGGACGTCCCACTTTGTCAATAGAGAAGCTGTGTCGGTCCATGGACGAAAGAGTAAATAGGATTTTTTACTCACCGTAAAATCCTTTTCTCTGAGTCCATGGACCGACACAGCACCCACCCCTCCTTTTAAGTTTGTACTGCTTTTTGACGAACTGATCTGCGAAGTGCAGACTGAGAGGGTATACCCAGAGGGTCCGCCCCCTGGGCGGTACTGTAGAAGGTGTGATGCAACACTTTTTACAAGTTTTTCTGCCTAGTCACTCCTAATTAACGGATAATACCCACTTTGTCAATAGAGAAGCTGTGTCGGTCCATGGACTCAGAGAAAAGGATTTTACGGTGAGTAAAAAATCCTATTTTATCACACTGAAATTCTCTATGAAAAATAAAAACAGGCTAAATTGTTTGGAAGTGGGGTACAAGTGTGTGTTTGTGCGGAATTTAAAGATGAATGCATTATTTGGAACCAAAAATATGTTTAGTATTCACCTTTGGCTGTCAGTTTTTAGACATGGAGGCACCACAAAAAATCACTAATGCACCTGTGTGGGACACCCAAAAAAGGCGGGTCTGGTGGCCCACACTATAGTGCTCCAAAGTACAGATGTGGAAGCAGCTGCTGAGTGTCCTCTCCTTTACACTGACTAAAGTTTGCATTTCATTCTCTTTACAAACACATCATCTAGCCTAAAAATTTGGAACAAAAATGTTAAAAAAACACGCAGATGTCTAATTACTTTTGTGGCTATAAAATAAGCCAAAACAGCGGATAGTGGCCGAACGAAGTGTCTGTAACGTAACGAACGATTACTGTGCAAAACCACGTTAAAATTATAAAATTATGGAAGGGAGTCCAATATGATAAAATCACAAAAAGGAGCAACATGTAAGTTGAGAAAAACATTAATAGCCGAAAAGTGTACATTTTACTTACTTTTTGATAGCATTCTCTTAATGCTCCTTAACTGCTCTGGCTCCCTCAGTTTGAGGTCTGACCACCTCTTTCTGAGCTGCTCATTTGAGCGTTTCACCCCGAAATTCGACTTCAGACTCTTCACGACTTTCTTGAGGATTTTGGCCTTCATTCTATTTGGTTTGCTATACGGCCCATGCTTTGCGTCATAATCAGACTTGAGCAAGATGTCCACCATCTCCGCCATCTCCGCAAAAGACATATTAGATGCCTTGAATCTCCTCCTTGATCGTGACGTTTCCTCGGTCTCCGGGCTTGTCTCCTCCTCGTTAGTTGCGGAATTATCAGACACCTGCTGTAAATCCGCCATATCTGTCTGCGCGCAGAATAAGAAGGGGCGGGGAAAGGATGTTAGTTAGAACGTCATGGGCGGGCGACGTGTGCGGAGCGACGTGTTCGTAGTTTGACGCATGCGTGGTGTGTGTGTATATATAGCAAACACACATGTGACTATACTACGTTCGGTGTGCGGAGAGAGGAGTTAAAGTTACGGACGTGCGAACGAAGGTATGTGATTTTGTGAGTTGGACAAATTGTTGGCCTATACTGTCTTGAGAATGTTGTAGGATATATATGGTGACTACGATGTTAAGGAGGTTAGACTGTTTGCCTCACATTAGTTATATATTATTTATTTTACTTGCAGATACAATATGAATGTCTTCATTAGTGATAGAGATTTCCTGGCGGAATTTATAGACCGGGTAAGGGAGCTGCCCGCTCTGTGGGAGACGAAAAACCCCATCCACAAAAAAAGAGGGGTGAGAAAAGCAGCGCTGGAGACCCTGCTCCCATTTGTGCATACCAAGGTGCCCACAGCCACAGCAAAACAGGTGGACACTAAAATTGGGAGCTTGAGAGGCACCTACAGGACTGAACGCTCTAAGGTCCTGGCTTCTCAGAGGTCAGGAGCAGCAGCAGATGATGTTTATGTCCCAAATTTGTGGTACTACAGCAGGATGTCCTTCCTGGATGATCACATTGAGGCAAGACCATCACTCTCCACTCTTCCCCCCCCCCCCAGACTTCCCTGCAGCCAACCTGAGCCTTCTCTGGAGCAAGAGGAGGCAGCCATCCTGGATGATCCTGATTTGGCCATCTGGAGCCAGGTATAGTATTAAATGAAAATGTATTGGGATAAAATTAATGTTTGACAAATATGTCAAGATGACAAACATAAACTATTTAGAGTTCCACAAGTGAAATCAAGATCTCTAGACATCAGTCTGCACTTAATTGGGTGCTAAATAGTTAATCTGATGTAGTTGTAAATTTTAGAAACTGATTTCAGGATTTACATTCTAATTGCTTCAATCATGATTATAAATTTTGAGGCAAAGATTAAAGCAACATATTAAACTATGTCCCTTTTTCATACACAGGATGAAATCAGCCAGGAGGAGGATCTGGAAACTGTCAGGCAGGAGGAGGAAGGGCCCAGTGGCAGCCAGGAGGTGGCAGGGCCCAGTGGAAGGCAGGAGGTGGCAGGGCCCAGTGGCAGCCAGGAGGTGGCAGGGCCCAGTGGCAGCCAGGAGGTGGCAGGGCAAAGGAGAAGCACCAGATCACAGGTGCCTCCCATCCGATTTCCCAAAAGAGGCAGGAGGGACAGGACCACCAGTGAGGCAGCAATGGCCCTTATTAAAAAGGCCCATGCCACCCTCAAAGAGCCCACATCCCCTGAAGAGGCCATTGCCGGCCTAGTGGAGGCAAAGTTCAAGGTGATGAGCATGGAGCAACGCCTCCTATGCGAGCCCCTGCTCATCACCTTGCTCAACAAGGGGGTGATGGGAAAAATTACCCCCAATACAGCAATTTGTGAGGTGGCACAACTGTCCCAACCTCAACCTCCTCCTCCACCTCCACCTTCTTCTTCTGCCCCACCCACTTCTCCTCCACCTTCTTTTTCTGCCCCACCCCCTTCTTCTCCACCACCTGCTCCACCTTGTTCTTCCGCCCCACCCCCTTCTCCTCCACCTCCACCTTGTTCTTCCACCCCACCCCCTTCTCCTCCACCTCCACCTTGTTCTTCTGCGCCACCCCCTTCTCCTCCACCTCCTCCTCCTCCTGACAGGAGTACCCCTCCAGTGGCCCAGCCTCCAGCCAAACGAAGAAGGATGGCTGCAGGGAAGGCTTCAGGAAAGGTTGCAGGGAAGGTTGCCAGGAAGACGAGGAAGTAATGGCCTTGCTTCATTGTGGTCGGACAGAAGGCAGCCTGTTGTAGTACCACACACTTGGGACATATATATCACCTGCTGCTGTTCCTGACCTCTGGGAGGCCAGCATCAGATTGTGTTCAGAAATGTTGGCCTTCTCAAGCTCCCAATTTTAGTGTCCACACAGGGTTGATGTGTGGTCTGGAGTCCCTGGGATGCACAAATGGCAGCAGGTTCTCCAGCGCTGCCTTCTCTTTATTTTATTTGAAACATGAATAAATGTTATTTTTGTTTAAGTTCATACTTGACTATGTGTATTTGTAAAAATTTTAAATTTAGCTTTGGAGTAAGCAGAGACATTTGACTGACAAAAAAAGGGACAGATAACGACCCCCCTAAAAAAATAAAAGAATCTGATTTCCCAAAAAGATGGTGTAAAATTTAACAACTATATATTAAAATATTCAATGGGAGATCACTATCAAAACATTGCGAAATTAAAATTAACATCAGTTTGAAAAATATAAAAATGTTAAATATTCATAAAAACTTGCACGATGTAATACACATAAATCTTCTTAAGAGCAGCATGAAAAAGGTTAAAAAAATATAGTCATAACTCTGTGTGAATATCAGCAGTAAAAGAAGATTCTTTCGTTTTGATTAATGTAACATTCTAAAGAAGATTTCAATGCACAACATTTAAACGATGCAATAATTTCGAGCGTGACGAATGTGCTATCTCCATTACGAAGGCTTGTTTTACCAGAAGATGCACTCCCGTCTCATACTTGCTTCTGAGCATGCACGCTTTTGAAAGACTCGTTAAAGCATACACACGAACCATTTTCTCGTCACAAAACAGGCCGACGAGAAACACGACGAGGAAATCTGGAATCCTGACGAGAAAATAGAGAGCAGGTTCTCTATTTTCTCGTCGAGATTCACGGCAATTTTCTCGTCGTAAAACCATACACACACACACGAACGGTTTTCTCGAGAAAAAAGCTCTCGCGGCACTTTTGTTGCCGGTTTTGGACGAGAAAATCGGTCGTGTGTACTAGGCTTAAAAGACAAAAAAAAAAATTGTGTATGTCCCCAAATATTTGGAAACAGAGTAGTTCATACTGCAGGTAGAAATAAGCCCGATTCCAAAAATCGCTCTGCCATACATTTAAATGTTTTTTTAGTAATGGACATGTAAAAACAATTCAGTCAGTCAAGTACCTGGATATGCAAAAAGAAATATTTTCATCCAAAAATAACTTCATACATTATTGTTTGAATCAACCATTTTTACAATGAATTTTATCTCCATTATCAGTCTGTACTGATTCTAACTAAGACAAAATTTCATCTTGAAGTACTATTTTTCAGAACCAATCATGCTTCTCAGACAGTATGATTGAATGAACCACACGTGCTCTGTCACTCTGACTGTGAAACACATGGTAGTCTTAAATTCATCCTTTCAGTGCAGAAAGTTTATTATTCCATTGTGCCAATACATGGATCAATTTATAAAAGCACAAAAAAACTTTTTTGCAATAAATGTCCACTAAAAGTTGACAAAATAACTTTTGCATGATTAACTTATAAAACTGTGGCTTTATCACACTGCATTATTTTAGTCATGATGTATTTTTATTAGGGGTGCGGAAATTAACGATTAATCGTTAATTTCTTTGATCGGTCCAAACATTTTTGATCGATGACGATCCGCGGAGTGAGCTCCGCGGTCTCGTCCATAGGAAAGGCCGCGGCTTCGGCCTAGCTCCGGAGCGCGGCGGCCATCTTGGTCCACCCTGCGGCAGCCTAGTAGCGGCGCGCTGACGTCATCATCAGCCGCCTGCTTGTGCCGTCTATTCTGCGGACGGTTCTACCTGGATCTTAAGGTATGGGGGAGATGTGGATATTATGGGGGGAGATGTGGACATTACGGGGGAGATGTGGACAATGACATTACAGTGGGAGCACATGTGGGCATTACATTATGGGGGGAGATGTGGACATTACGGGGGAGATGTGGACATTACAGTATGGGGGCACATGTGGACATTACAGTATGGGGGGGAAAAGTGGACATTACGGGGGAGATGTGGACATTACGGGGGAGATGCGGACATTACGGGGGAGATGTGGACATTACAGTATGGGGGGGGGAGATGTGGACATTACGGGGGAGATGCGGACATTACGGGGGGAGATGCGGACATTACGGGGGAGATGTGGACATTACAGTATGGGGGGGAGATGTGGACATTACGGGGGAGATGCGGACATTACGGGGGAGATGTGGACATTACAGTATGGGGGGGAAAAGTGGACATTACGGGGGAGATGTGGACATTACGGGGGAGATGCGGACATTACGGGGGAGATGCGGACATTACGGGGGAGATGCGGACATTACGGGGGATGCGGACATTACGGGGGAGATGTGGACATTACAGTATGGGGGGGAAAAGTGGACATTACGGGGGAGATGTGGACATTACGGGGGAGATGTGGACATTATGGGGGAGATGTGGACATTACGGTATGGGGGCACATGTGGACATTGCAGTATGGGGGGGAGATGTGGACATTACGAGGGAGATGTGGACATTACAGAATGGGGGGAGATGTGGACAACTAACAAACTAACTTTCTACGTTTTTCTTAAAGTTTAATAAAAAAAAAAAATTCTTGTAAAAACTGTATGTGCGTTATAATTAATCGAAATGAGTCGATTAAAAAAAAAAAAGATTAATCGAATACGAAAATTTTAATCAGTAACAGCCCTAATTTTTATCTCACTTCAACTGACCTTCTTTAACATCCAGTTTTGACACCTCCTGTTTGTCTTGAAATAACACCTTAAACAAATGGTGCAAAACCCACATGTTTGTTCAAAACAATTACTTTAGTAAGTAATAATACCTTTTAAAATATATTTTTTCTCATCCATGAACCCTGTTCCAGGTTTCTGGAAGGTTTAACACAAAAATGTTTTTCTGAAAATTGTCATGGCAGGTTTGAGGCTGTGTAACTCGATCAGCATTTCTCTGTTGACAGTATATTCCTTTACATGTCACACTCTTCAGAGAAAGATCTGTTACATGTCAGACTTAGCTACCATGCTTGGCATCCCCTTCATTGTACAATTCGGTGACAATCTCATTTATCGTTTTTATAATTTTTAACCTTTTTTACCGTTTTTAAAATATATTTGGTTTGTACATCTGCCAAAAATCATGTACACTATGTTATATGACGTTCCTGATTATAGTAATGACAAAAAATTGTTTAGAGGACAATCTCGTGAAACTCACAGATTGGTTCCTGCCCATGAACTGCGATTGGCCATTTCCCCGAGAAAAATTCCTCCCCCAACCTTTTCCACATGTATAGAATGGCCATAAAATAGACAAAAAAAAACATCATACAAAAAAAAAAAACAGACAAAAACACACAAGTGTAGAATATGAGAGCTATGTCAGCTTCGCTGTCTGAATGGAGGTAAAAATGTTAACCCCGAATCACTGGACAAGGAAATTCAGTGCCTAAACCTATCGCAGACACTTCTCTATAAATCCACGATATCGGGAAATATATATCTTAATGAATGGATTAAACATCTCTATAAACTTCATATATCGTCGCTTCATAAAATGGAAGCTGAAGTAAGGAAATCCAGTGATTCCATACACACATATATATCTATTTATCCTGCGCCTCTCTCTTCAATCCGTATCATAAGTGTACGAATAAGGACTCCCGCGCATACAATTTAATTTACCCAGCGCATCTCTTCAATCCGACAACGGACAAGGAAATTCAGCGCATATAATTTACCCAGCGCATCTCTTCAATCCGACAACAGACAAGGAAATTCAGCGCATATAATTAACCTACCCTTCTTAAACTAGGCCAGCCCAGCAAGAAATATTGAGTCTCCCCTCACACACACAGACAGCATTCAGCAAAATAGGGACATTTAAGACAACACAGAACAAAACATAACATAAATAACAGCCGGCAGAAGGAGTCAAACGGGTTCTTAGTAAATAGGTTCTAGATAAGAAGTTACCCGTTCTTTGACGATCTCGGAAGAGCGGACTGAATGCAAGCGAAAGGGAGAGTGTCTGAACCGGAATAACACAGGTAAGGAATAAAACCGTATTCACTTACCGTGTAACGAGGATGATCAGGCCCCAAACCGGAAGAAACATCTCCAACCGCTGGCAGACATAACGAGGTCAGCTAATCAGAAATCATAATCTAGAACCCACGTGGGGAAGCGCCAATTGTATAGATCGATTCTGGTCCAATCCCAGAAACTATTCTCTTGTTCTGCTGCTGTTCCAAATCTGTGCTGGAGTGAATAGGCCTATTTGCTAGCTTTGAAAGAAAAGACGCTACTCTGTGCTTTAGCATAAATTCTTTTATCACTTCCAGACCTGGTCTTGGTCTCAGCCCTTTTTAAAGGCAAATTTTACACAGAGACGTCATCACAAGCATGTACATATAATTAGTTCTTGTTCATATATGGAGCTTCTTCTTGTGACGTCAGTTTCTTCCCTCGTGGCAAGAGTGTTCCCAGAATATTCTTTTCTTAGCTCCATGTTTAGTCTGACTCGGAGGGGGAGGAGCTGAAGGACTACACAGGACATCTGTTCTTTTTTCTTCACTCTGAGCTGAATATCTCTGCTATATTTTTTAATCAAGGAAATCACTTTTTGTCTTATTACATAAACACTAAAAGACACACATATAATGTTTCAAACTTGTACCCTTAACATATACAAACCCTCTGGTTCCCAATATGAAAATCAATAAGCTTCTCATTGTGCAGAAATATCTCAAAATGTATTTCTGTTCCTAACAGATGGTTCTCGTAAAAGGACACTAGTCACCCTGAATTCCTGTTGGGTGAAAATAGACTGTCAGCAGCAGAAAATCAAGGAAAGAAACATTTAACCCCTGCTAAGCTTCTCAAACTATATTTAAATGGATAATAGATAGAGATAAAACGTATATAAATAAAATATTCATTTTATATACTCCATCACAGTCCCCCCTTGAAATGACTATTTTATCAACTCTTTCCCTATATTATATAACCTTACCTGGCCCCCCTGACATCAGGACCTTTTTTACATTTCGCATAGAGGTCGGACATGGCTTGCCCAGTGTCTTTACTCGACGAAGCGGTCAGGAGAACAGTCAAGTACTATTCTTTCCCTTATCATTTAAGAATGTTGTATGTATTAGTTACAGGAAAGGACTGTAATGGAGCATATGGTCCCTCATCCTCATTTATTGGATCTCTAATATCACCTAGATTCAAAAAGGTAGGAGTCACCTCTTCAGCTGCCTTTCCTAACAGCTTCTTCATACAGGGCAGAATACAGCAAACCACTAGTGCAGCTAATGTAAACAGTATCAAAATTGCTATACCTATTTGAGTACAAATGCGTTGCCATCCACTCATCCACCCAAAATACTGGTCCCAGGGATCGGTCAGTCCTGAATTTCTTTTTAACTCTTTTGAGAGATCCTCTAATTTCTTAATGGCCAAGGTTACCTTACCATTGGGGCCTGTATTGTCCGGAATATACGAACAACATGTACTGTACTTGTCCCAGGCAACATTTTGCACACACCCCCCTTTTCAGCTAAAATCATGTCTAAGGCCATACGATTTTGGAAAGTCATTTGTGAAGTGGCCTCTAGTTGTTTAGCTAAACCTTGGAGTGCATCCCTGGTATAGTTAACGAACCTCTGTTGATTATAGTAGATATAATTAATCCAATCTACATTCTTATTTACTGTAATTATGGGAATCAGGGACTCAAAACCTGCAGCTACTTGGTCTCTTGCTTTAAATTCATCTGGGACCCCCCTTGGGACTCCTATGGCATCTATATATACATAAGGGTCGAAACTACCAGCTGGAGCACCTCTACGCTTCCTAGTGGATTTAGATGAGTGCTCTCTTCTTACTACCAAGTCACCTCCCAAAAAGATGTGCACGGGCATTATGACTTTAGCAAGTGCACATTCCCCTGTCCACCTGTCTGGTAACCTAGTCCTAATTTTCATGTCCCCACAGATCCAATACACGTCTCCCAAAGACTGAGTTTGATTCTTCACCAGATCAAAATTGTGTTACACCATCTATTTGTTTGATAGCCAACTCCTGTGCGTGCACAGTTGCTATAAGTAAAAAGATATATAGTTTCATTCTGATGCGGGTGGTTCACGGTCCTCAGGAACTGGAGCCTCGCTGCATATCTTGGCTCCAAGGAATGCTTTCAGAGAGACTTCTTAACCATCACCCAATCATCAGGAAGTATACTGTAAGTACCGGTACCTAGATCAGGATCTGTAATGCAAGAAAATACTCGTACATAGATGTTAGTTAGATTATGTGACCGCTCTTGTAAAATAATTATCAAAGTATCAGACTGTAACAACCTAACAGGGTGATAAGATGCATGAGATGCTAATGTGTTACCTAGGGCCAACCATATTTATTTTGTGACTATAGCTGTGAACACAGGACCCTGATCACTCTCTATTACCCCAGGTACCCCATATCTGCAAACTGGCTCCAAAAGCAATTTCTTAGCCGTGGTTTTCGCCGTCTGATCTGTGACAGGATAAGCCTCGAGCCACCCTGAGCCTTTCGGGGTTGCATGCTAGGCAAGTGTGGCAGGACTTAGAGTACTGTTTAGTCATTCCTGGAGCTACATAATGTTTCTTTATAAGTGAGTTCATCAAAGTCTTTGAGAAATGGGTTGCTCCATGGGCCCATTGCACCACAGCTCGGTACAAAGCTCTGGGGAGACATAGGCGGGTTCCTACAGTCCAAAGATCATCCACCTGTACTGCTACAAAGTGAGTTGAGGCATTGGGATCGGGGCATCCAGCATAAGTTCAAAGCAATCATGCTCATCTTCATTTCAGGTAAAAGCAGGTAGGTCTGCGTTCTCTTCTTCCTGTTTGTCCAGAGACATGTCATGATACCCCTTTTGGACAAGAGGAAGGAGAGTAGCAGGGTAGAGTCACTGGCATTGAAGTAGAGTCACACCGTCAGGCATGAGGAAACTGCATCGCAACCATAGGACAAACACTTGGGTTGCACCTGATACAGAAAGTCAAAGAAATAGGGAGGGGCAAACAGCAGAAGGGGATGGGCCAGAACAATGTCAGAAGTTTAGCCCAGCAGGGCTTGGGCAGACAGGATGGGCCACCACGAGCAACAGGGTCCAGGCAAGCTAAATAACCAATAGCGTGGTTACAGAGTCCATGAGTTTGTGTCAACACCCATAAGGCGGGGCCCTGCGTCTCAGATATGAACAGCATTCCATTATCAGGGAGTCCAAGTGCATGAGCAGCACTGATCGCCTGTTCTCAAAAGATAAAAAGTCAGCGAGCGCTACTTCGGACAGCGCAAAGGGACACACAGCAGGTCATAAGAAGGGAAGCCGCAGGCATCCAGGCTCATCAGTAAGAGATCAGGCCCAAAAAAGCATGGAGGGCCTTAGCATTACCGGGGGCAACTAAATCTATGACAATGAAAATACGTTTGCAGACAGGGGCACCCCAGACAGAAGAGTGTGGAAGGATAAGCTCACTCACTGCTATAAGGTCATATACTACTATAGTCGGGCCACTATCAGCCCAATCTGAATCAGGTTTTTAAAACCCACTACGAAATCACTTGATAGTATGCGATAATGCAATTCGTAATGTAACCTGGTATTGAATGCATCACAGGGCAATGAAAAGCTGGCACCAGTATTCAACATAGGGCACAAAGGTGTAAGGATAACTGGGAGGGACTACAGTACGAGGTCCCTCAACTTACAACTGCATTAGGGGCAGAGCCCAGGGCGGGTCAGGGTGTGGGGGTCCGGACCTCCCACATTTCTCACACGCCCAGTTATGGCTACCATGAATATGGACATACATTTCTACGCAAACCCTAAGCAAAGTTCAACATTTAAATGACACTAGAACATTTAAAACCTAGCAACCCTTTTGAAACGGCGTTCCGTTACTACACGGAAGGTAAGTACTCTTTATAAATATGACACTATGTCATTGTTCTCGAACCAAACAGATCTCCTGAATATACTTCTTACATGTGTCCAGACCAAAAATCACATTAGGCACATGTGAAAGCAAAGTCTAAATTTAGAAGAATTCTTTTGTACACAGGCATTACCTTAAAACCATTATACAACATTAGGCATTTTGTGACTAAAGCCTCATACACACGACCGAGTTTTTCGTCGTTAAAAACACGTTGTTTTTTTTGACGAGATTCTTGTTAACCTTGACGAGTTTCTCGTCAAGCTTTCTATGCGTACACACTGACATTTCCCAATTTCCTCGTTGTTCTCCGCGCTCACGTCCAGCACGTACGACGACACTATAAAGGGGAAGATCGATTTTCTTGGCGCCACCCCTTGGGCTGCTTTTGCTGATCTCGTGTTACCGCGTGTGAAGTAAAAGTTTGGGAAGAGACGATTCGCGCTTTTCAGTCTTCGTGCTTTTCAGTTCGTTTTCTGAGGTTCAGTTTGTGCTTGTGGGTTCATATCTTGACTTTCAGGGCGTCTAGGCAGGTCGTATCTGTTTTACAGTGCGTTCTTGCCCGTTCGTTTCTGATTTTCATTTCGTTATTCATAGGCCTTGCTGTTCTAAAGTGCGTTCTGTTCTGTACGTTCTGATAAGACGACCGTTTCCTAGCCATGTCGCCTGGACGTTCTCGTCGTCGAGTTCGTGCTGTGCGTGCGCTTGGTGTTGGTCTGCTTGTTTTGGACCAAGACCAGTCCACGAATGGTGTGAGGAGGAGTTCATGGACCAAGAATTGGTTGCTCCAGCGGGACCAATTCTGCCACATGCCTCTGCTGCGGGAGATAGTCGAGAATAATCCTGAGGACTACAGGAATTTTCTGCGGATGTCTGACCCCGTTTTTCAGGAACTGTTGGCTTTGGTGTCCCCCTATATTACCAGGCAGGACACCGTTATGCGGGAAGCCATCAGTGCTGAGCAGAGGCTCATCGCCACGTTACGTTATCTGGCGACAGGGAGAAGTCTTCAGGACTTGAAGTTCACGACAGGCATCTCCCCCCAGGCTCTGGGCCTCATAATCCCAGACACCTGTTCTGCCATTATACAAGTCCTGCAGGAGGACTATATTAGGGTAAGTTTTCTCCTTTAACATCACACTTTATGTATTCCATGTATGCTAATGTATTGTATTTCTTTCATCCTTCCCTAATTACCATGATTGTAATATGCTGAGAATGTCCCCTTTGTCCCCATGCATGCTGGAAGCTTTAGATTGCCCCTTTTTTCTCCTCCATGCATATTTCCCTTCACTAACCTTTCCATCAGGGGCGCCTGTTGCAACAAATGTTTGGGGGTCCAACCCCAATTTAGGAAATAAACTTCCTCCATTTTTGCAAAGGTGCCTATTAAACGCCCCCAGTTGTCCCCTCCAATGCAGCCATTTTGTCCCCTCCAATGCAGCCATTTTGTTCCCTCCAATGCAGCCATTTTGTTCCCTCCAATGCAGCCATTTTGTAACCCTCCAATGCAGCCATTTTGTTCCCTCCAATGCAGCCATTTTGTTCCCTCCAATGCAGCCATTTTGTTCCCTCCAATGCAGCCATTTTGTCCCCTCCAATGCAGCCATTTTGTCCCCTCCAATGCAGCCATTTTGTCCTCTCCAATGCAGCCATTTTGTCCCCAGCCCTGCACATACCTTCTTGTGGTCAGCGCCATCCTTCTTCTGTCCTTGATGTCTTCTCCTTCCCTTGATGTTGCATCAGCCAATCATGTTACCATTAAACAGACTTGGTGATCATGATTGGCAGAGCAGCCTGTCAGTGTTTACCCAAGGAATGCTCCCCCCCAGCGTCCCCTATTTAACTTTTATGAAGCCAATTACATCCCTCAGGCTGTAATGTGCAAGCCTATTTGCCTCCCTGTTTCTGATATGCAATTTTCACCTCATAAATGCCGCAGTTATTCATATGTTGGTCGCTTAACAGGGGGCCATCCACCTGAATAGTGGGCGGCATTGACAATACATAGGTTAATGCAAGGCAAGAACCTATGTATTGTTCTGAGTGACGGGCACAGGAGAGAGGGGGCAGTGCTCCAGCGCCCACTCTGGACGCACCGCCACTGCACTGCTATCCTGTGGCCAAACACATCTACCCCCCCCCCCAAAATAATGTATTAATGGACCATCAGAGTGGGTGATGAATATGAAACATGAGCCTTCCATTATACTTATTGAAAACACCTTAATAAACGTAGAATTTGATTGATGTTGGCCTCTAATGTTTTTTATTATAATCTCCTTGTAATGTAATATTTTTAAATTCTAATTTTCTTTCATCTTGTTTGACTCCCCAGCTTCCTTCCACGCCACAGGAATGGCAGACTGTGGCATCGGAGTTTGCCATGTGGTGGGACTTCCCCAACTGCGGTGGTGCCATAGACGGGAAGCACATCCGCATCGTGCCGCCACCACATCCTAATCCTCTGGTCTCCTTGCTATGTGCTGTGTTCTGCCCACATCCTAATCCTCTGGTCTCCTTGCTGGGTGCTGTGTTCTGTCCACATCCGAATCCTCTGGTCTCCTTGCTATGGGCTGTGTTCTGCCCACATCCTAATCCTCTGGTCTCCTTGCTATGGGCTGTGTTCTGCCCACATCCCAATCCTCTGGTCTCTTTGCTGGGTGCTGTGTTCTGCCCACATCCTAATCCTCTGGTCTCCCTGCTGGGTGCTGTGTTCTGTCCACATCCTAATCCTCTGGTCTCCTTGCTATGTGCTGTGTTCTGCCCACATCCTAATCCTCTGGTCTCCCTGCTAGGTGCTGTGTTCTGTCCACATCCTAATCCTCTGGTCTCCCTGCTGGGTGCTGTGTTCTGCCCACATCCTAATCCTCTGGTCTCCTTGCTGGTGTAGTAGATCAATTCTGGTCAAATCCCAGAAACTATTCTCTTGTTCTGCCGCTGTTCCAAATCTGTGCTGGAGTGAATAGGCCTATTTTCTAGCTTTGGAAGAAAAGACGCTACTCTGTGCTTTAGCATAAATTCTTTTATCACTTCCAGACCTGGTCTCGGTTTTAGCCCTTTTTAAAGGCAAATTTTACACAGAGACGTCATCACAAGCATGTACATATAATTAGTTCTTGTTCATATATGGAGCTTCTTCTTGTGACGTCAGTTTCTTCCCTCGTGGCAAGAGTGTTCCCAGAATATTCTTGTCTTAGCTCCATGTTTAGTCTTACTCGGAGGGGGAGGAGCTGAAGGACTACACAGGACATCTGTTCTTTTTTCTTCACTCTGAGCTGAATATCTCTGCTATATTTTTTAATAAAGGAAATCACTTTTTGTCTTATTACATAAACACTAAAAGACACACATATAATGTTTCAAACTTGTACCCTTAACATATACAAACTCTCTGGTTCCCAATATGAAAATCAATAAGCTTCTCATAGTGCAGAAATATCTCAAAATGTATTTCTGTTCCTAACAGATGGTTCTCGTAAAAGGACACTAGTCACCCTGAATTCCTGATTGGGTGAAAATAGACTGTCAGCAGCAGAAAATCAAAGAAAAAAACACTTAACCCCTGCTAAGCTTCTCAAACTATATTTAAATGGATAATAGATAGAGATAAAACGTATATAAATAAAATATTCATTTTATATACTCCATCACACTGGGTGCTGTGTTCTGCCCACATCCTAATCATCTGGTCTCCTTGCTGGGTGCTGTGTTCTGTCCACATCCTAATCCCCTGGTCTCCTTGCTATGTGCTGTGTTCTGCCCACATCCTAATCCTCTGGTCTCCTTGCCATGTGCTGTGTTCTGCCCACATCCCAATCCTCTGGTCTCTTCGCTGGGTGCTGTGTTCTGTCCACATCCTAATCCTCTGGTCTCCCTGCTGGGTGCTGTGTTCTGCCCACATCCTAATCCTCTGGTCTCCTTGCTATGTGCTTTGTTCTGCCCACATCCTAATCCTCTGGTCTCTTTGCTGGGTGCTGTGTTCTGTCCACATCCTAATCCTCTGGTCTCCTTGCTGGGTGCTGTGTTCTGCCCACATCCTAATTCTCTGGTCTCCTTGCTATGTGCTGTGTTCTGCCCACATCCCAATCCTCTGGTCTCCTTGCTGTGTTCTGTCCACATCCTAATCCCCTGGTCTCCTTGCTATGTGCTGTGTTCTGCCCACATCCTAATCCTCTGGTCTCCTTGCCATGTGCTGTGTTCTGCCCACATCCCAATCCTCTGGTCTCTTCGCTGGGTGCTGTGTTCTGTCCACATCCTAATCCTCTGGTCTCCCTGCTGGGTGCTGTGTTCTGCCCACATCCTAATCCTCTGGTCTCCTTGCTATGTGCTTTGTTCTGCCCACATCCTAATCCTCTGGTCTCTTTGCTGGGTGCTGTGTTCTGTCCACATCCTAATCCTCTGGTCTCCTTGCTGGGTGCTGTGTTCTGCCCACATCCTAATTCTCTGGTCTCCTTGCTATGTGCTGTGTTCTGCCCACATCCCAATCCTCTGGTCTCCTTGCTGTGTTCTGTCCACATCCTAATCCTCTGGTCTCCCTGCTGGGTGCTGTGTTCTGCCCACATCCCAATCCTCTGGTCTCCTTGCGGGGTGCTGTGTTCTGTCCACATCCTAATCCTCTGGTCTCCTTGCTATGTGCTGTGTTCTGTCCACATCCTAATCCTCTGGTCTCTTTGCTGGGTGCTGTGTTTTTCCCACATCCTAATCCTCTGGTCTCCTTGCTGGGTACTGTGTTTGGCCCACATCCTAATCCTCTGGTCTCCTTGCAGAGTGCTGTGTTCTGCCCACATCCTAATCCTCTGGTCTCCCTGCTGGGTGCTGTGTTCTGCCCACATCCTAATCCTCTGGTCTCCTTGCTATGTGCTGTGTTCTGCCCACATCCCAATCCTCTGGTCTCCTTGCTGTGTTCTGTCCACATCCTAATCCTCTGGTCTCCCTGCTGGGTGCTGTGTTCTGCCCACATCCTAATCCTCTGGTCTCCCTGCTGGGTGCTGTGTTCTGTCCACATCCTAGTCCCCTGGTCTCCCTGCTGGGTGCTGTGTTCTGCCCACATCCTAATCCTCTGGTCTCCTTGCTGGGTGCTGTGTTCTGTCCACATCCTAATCCTCTGGTCTCCCTGCTGGGTGCTGTGTTCTGCCCACATCCTAATCCTCTGGTCTCCTTGCTGTGTTCTGTCCACATCCTAATCCTCTGGTCTCCCTGCTGGGTGCTGTGTTCTGCCCACATCCTAATCCTCTGGTCTCCTTGCTATGTGCTGTGTTCTGTCCACATCCTAGTCCTCTGGTCTCCCTGCTGGGTGCTGTGTTTTGCCCACATCCTAATCCTCTGGTCTCCTTGCTGGGTGCTGTGTTCTGTCCACATCCTAATCCTCTGGTCTCCATGCTGGGTGCTGTGTTCTGCCCACATCCTAATCCTCTGGTCTCCTTGCTATGTGCTGTGTTCTGCCCACATCCCAATCCTCTGGTCTCTTTGCTGGGTGCTGTGTTCTGCCCACATCCCTATCCTCTGGTCTCTTTGCTGGGTGCTGTGTTCTGCCCACATCCCAATCCTCTGGTCTCCCTGCTGGGTGCTGTGTTCTGCCCACATCTTAATCCTCTGGTCTCCCTGCTGGGTGCTGTGTTCTGCCCACATCCTAATCCTCTGGTCTCCCTGCTGGGTGCTGTGTTCTGCCCACATCCTAATCCTCTGGTCTCCTTGCTAGGTGCTGTGTTCTGCCCACATCCTAATCCTCTGGTCTCCCTGCTGGGTGCTCATTCTGTTCTATATTGTTGTACTTATTCTTTGACCGTTTGGTTTAAAGGAGGGAGGATTGTATTGGGAGCACTGAAGTGTCAGGTGTGACTGTGTGGCAATGGCAAATGGTTTACATAGCTCACGGCATCACGGGTCAGGTAGAGGGCCCCTTAGCAGAATTTTGCTTAGGGCCCCAGGGAGGTCAGGATCGGCACTGCTTGGATACACGCTTCCCACTGCAAAAAGGCTCCAGTTCCTGAGGACCGTGCACCACCTGCATCAGAATGAAACTATATATCTTTTTTCTTAAAGCAACTGTACACACACAGGAGGTGGCTATCAAACAATGGTGTAACACAATTCTGGTATAATTCATCAGACACTACCTTCATATTTGATTTCTGTACTATAATCTCCTTCCCTCCATTCGACTGGCAGTGTAACGTGTACCGACTGCAGATTGCCTCCGGAACCATATATATGTGTCAGACGACAGTGACCACTGGGAATCTGTGGGTTGGAATACAGGGGAGGACTGGGGATATAGGCCACAGAGTGCCCTGAACAAGTAAGACAAATATGGAGAGTCATTACTCAGCAGACTGACCTTATTAAAAACAGGCACATGGTCAAGTGATGGGAGGACGGGACATAGCACGAAACTCACCCTAACCATAAGGAATCCCATTCCTACAGATGAAGGCACATATGTTATGGGGGTACGGTATGATGGGGAGAATAGGGGACCAAGAGGACAGTTCCAACTTAAAGACATTGTGACAGCATGCAGGTAAAATCACCAGGTTGCATACAGGATGGAAGGTATATATGTCCTAGATTCAGGCTTTATGCCGATTTATACCACTAGGGGGAGTGCGGGGAGTCTTGCAGGGGAAGAGTTAATGAGCCCAGCTGAAGTAAGTGGGCTCGTTAGGGCCTCTACAAGAACTCCCAGCATGCTAAGGGAGATGTTCCAACCTGGAACCAGATCTGTGTGGATATTGCTAAGAACTTCAAAAAAGCAGGGAGCTAGGGACTGGGACAGCACAAGGCTGTACCCAGTTGTTAGTTAGGGACACCAACGTGTGTAGTGAGCAGTCTAGTTGACCAGGATTTCTTTTCATGTTTCTTTTGTTTTTGCTGTATTTTTTTGTCTGTATATAGTTCAAATAAAAACCACACCCTGTTGTTTTCTCCTACCACTGTCTGCTGTGCCTGCTTTTGTGTGGTGAACACATCCAGGGGGTCACACACACCCGCTGCTGAGCTAACCCCCTCACAGTTGGTGGAGAACCAGTGGCAGTTTTTTTAAGGCCAGCATGGAGGAGATACTGAAATAGCCCAGCAGCAGACAAATAAAACTTTTCAACAGAGTCTGGAAGCTCAGCAACAAGCCCAGCAGCAATCTGAGGCCCGCTTCATAGACCTGTTACAGAAGCAAGAACAGAGACTACAGCAACAAATGGAAACGTTAATGCAGCAACGTCCGCAGACCAGTGAGGCAAGTAGTTCCACTGTTGTGGAGATTTTTATGAAGATGTATTTAATATGTATTGTCATAGTGTCACCCAGTGTTAGTACTTCCGCAACCCGCTCTAAGGAGCTGATTGGGGCAGTCTGAGGCTGGTTGACTCCCGTCTGGTAGGGGAAAACGTCTTGAGGTTGGAGTGTGATGTTTGCAGGGTGCGGATATGTCCACGGACGGGGGCCCTCTGTGTATTAGCATGGACGATCGTTGAGGAGGGGATATGCTCACTCTGCAACGACATCATTGGTTATAGGCAGATGCGTGCTCTTGTCTCTGCTGTGTCTGATCAACATTGATTGGGATTCGCAGCGCGCGTCTGCAGATAGCCTCCCTCCCCCATTCATTAATAGTATAATCTGAATATGCGTTATTCTATGGAATAGCGCAGAATAAGGATTCCTATCAACTTTAGCCATCATACGTTATTGTATTCATTGTATTATTGTATTGAATGTATATATTTAATCCCTGTTGGAGGGGATGTCCTTGTATGGTCATTCTCCTGTGTGGAAGGGACATCCTGTGATGTCCCTTCCCATGGGGGAGGTGATTGGTTGCTGCAGCCAATCACCTCCTGTCTGTGAGATCTTTTGAGTCTAATAAAGGCCTTTGAGGAGGCGTCGGCTTGGCAGTCATGCTGGTATGCTGAGATGAGAACATAGCTTTTGTGGTGCTGCCTTCTTGGGATGAATGGGACTTATGAATGGTGAGTGGAACTAAACTTAAAGATAGCATTATTGCAAAAAGATGAATCTAAAGTGTGTGCATGTTTAGCACAGGAAATATAGGCTGTGTGCTCTGCATGCAACCAATAGTTCCAATACAGATGGCTACTCTGAAGGGACTAGATAGAGCCCCTTTATGCATCGGGTCGAGATGGGGGAGAGTGGATCTACGTTCCGATGTGTGGGGGCTCTGCTCTGTAAAAGAACACATTTTTCGTCTTTTTGAAATAATGCTGGCTGGAAGAGAATCGTATGTGTGTGTGTGCGTGATTTTGTCATGGATCGTATGCCTGTGAATTTGATTGTGTGTGCCCGTGTGGGTATGCCTGGGTGTGCCTGGATGTTTGTGTGAGAGAAGCTGAAAATGGCTGCCCCCATGAGGGGGCGGGGCGGGCAGCATGGCTATCACTGCCAACATGTTTGAAAGTTGTGTATATCTGACTTTCCAATTTTCAGAACAAAGTTGTGTGTAGTGTTTGAGCCTGTGTGAATGCTGATGGAAACTGTATATTGTGTATGAAATGAAGGTATAGCTGTGATTATTTAGTGCAGCCTGCACTGAGAAGTTTGTAAATGGATGATTGTTTGTGAGCCATGTGCTTGAATGGGGGAAGGGCTTGCCCACTGCTTTGTGTTGCTGGGGCAATGCCCTGAGGGAAGGAATCTCTGAGCAGCCATGTAGGACAACATTGTTCTGTATGTATGTGGTGAATATCTCAGAGTATATTAACTTAGAGAAATGAATATGTTTTTAATATTGTTTATGTAACGAACATTTATTAAATGTGCTGTTTAGTGGCCAAAGGGTCTTAAAATGTTTAAGTGTACATGTGGTGTCTCAGGTGTGTGGCTTTGTGGAGATGGCATGAGCCTTGTAGAGTGTAGCTGACTCAAGACACACATTTTTCAGTGGATTTTGATGATCATTTAGAAAAGTTTCAATGGTGTAGTCAGTCTTTGTGGAGAAAAAACATTTTTAGTTCTCTAGTGAAGAGATCCTGGTTTTGGCGGCAAAAACTGCATGTGGTGGCCATCTTGTGGTCTGCCATGCTGTCATGGTCGTCGGCAGCCATCTTGAGAGATGCAGTTTCTCCTTAGCCTGTGGGCATCATATAAGGGAAGGTGCAGCCACCTTTCCTTTGGGCGCTATACCATGTTGCATTCGTCGGCTATTTCGCTGGTGGAATTTCTCAGCCTTTGGGGCAGATTTTGATGTTTGGTGCGAATGTAGTGCGGTCTTTTCTGCGTTGGAATCTGGTGGAGACCATTTTTATTTTCCTTTGTGTGTGGGAACCCATGTGGTGTTCATTGTGATGTCCCATGCTGGTTTTGGCGGGAAAAATTGCATGCGTTAATGGTCATCCACCATTGTTGTTGTTGTCCATGAGGTGTGCGGTGGTCATCCACCATTTTGTTGTCCTGGCTTGTCGGCCATCTTGAGAAGTTTACAGTTTGAGATAGGAAGTTCCAGTTTAGCAAACACGGCCCCTGAATATGCTGTATTGGCATTTGTTGATTGGCACACTTTTGTCCTGTTTTATGCGTTTGCAGTTTGACCTGTGCACTGCTGGGGAGAGTAGTGAGACACAGGGAGGACATGCAAACTCCATGCAGGTGGTGTTAGGATGGGGATTTCTCTGTTTTCATTTAAAGTGAATGTAAGCTATTGCAGGGTCAGCTGACTTTGCAGTATATGAGCGGCGGTTTTTGTATTGGATTTCTTTTTTAAGTAAAAACTCCACTTTGCACTGAATTTTGATAGATTGTAAGACTAACAGAGTTTTTGCACAGTGGTGTGTTTTTATGTTTAAATATTTGGGAGTTTCCCAGAAGGCAATTCATATGTTTTGAAGCTTGTATTGTATAGCCTGTAGAGGAGGAGTGGGGGTTTGGTCGAAACTCCTAGAGCCATCTTTTTGCAGGAGTTTCGTATTTGAGTCTCAACTTGTGGTTTTGCTTGCAGGGGATGTTTGGGTCAGGACCCTCCCATTTGCAAAGGGGGGTTTTATTCCATCATTTTCTTGACAAGGTTTTAAATTGTTGAAATATATAATGTAGGGCTGTTACTGATTAAAATTTTTGTGTTCGATTAATCGATTTTTTTTTTAATCGATTAATCGACTAATTTTGATTAATTATAACGCACATACAGATCCAACTACTTTTAGCTGATCTCCTTGCAGGCTGATTCCCAGTGCAGCTACCAACCACTGGAAAAATGATTAGCAGGATACAAAAAACACACAAAGGCAGCGCTCGATGGGAATAGCATTAAAACTTTTATAGTCTTCAAGTAGGTAACAAAATAAATATTGCACTGGAGATAAAATCGATGTAGCTACATAAACTGTAAAAATGGTGCGAGTAATACCAAACGGTAGCAAAAGCAGTCATAAAAACATGTAGCCAAGTATGATACTGGTATAAAAATGTGTACAACGATACCACTGCTGAATCCAGATGAGGAGGGGTTAACATCAGTCCGTCGGCATGTAGATGTCCCATGAAGGGAACTATCACAACTCCCAGTGGATGGCTGTAGAATCCCAGGTTGATAGAGGGAAGTGATAGAGGGAAGTGTAACAGCCCTTGCGTGTGGCAGATAGTAAGGTCCCGCCGGCATGCAGATATGAAGGCACAGCAAAGGAGCCCTTTAGATGGACACGGTAAGCCCCGCCGTGTCTGTGGCGTCACTGGATCTCCGACAGAACTCCCTGAAGACCCGGAATTTTGATCGATCAAAAGAATTTTGATCGATGAAAAAACTTAATCGATTAATCAAGGAATTAATAGTTAATTTCCACAGCCCTAATATAATGTTTAGCCATGGATTTTTTGGAGTCTTGATAGACAAGGCGATTGGGGCTAGGCTCCCCCTCCCTCTTCCTGAACAATCGATATGTAAATAAACCAGTTTTTTTTTTTTGAGAGCTGAGCATAACCGGAAGTTTCTTTTCAGCATTTTATATATCAGAGGGAAGTTGGTGGGAGGAGCTTGGGGTTGTCTGAAAGGTTGGCCAATGAGATTTGTGTTTGGAAGGAAAATGGAAAGCATTTTTGCATTTAAAAGTGTTTTATATTTTGTTCCAGTTTTGTGAAGTTTTGTACTGTAATACAGTTTTGGGTAGAGAGCAAAACAGGGGGGCATCACCATTGTTTTATCATCTAGATACAGAGAGAAGCCACATTGTTCTGCAGGTGGTAAACTGGCGTAAGTATTCTGTGTGGTTTAGTCTGACAATGCAGTGTATGGGTGTATAGCGGAAAATGCTTGTGTATGCATGCACTGTGAGGGGTAGAGGCCTAATTCAGGGGTTGATCTGTGGTTGTTGCTGTAGTTCCAAAAGTGTTGGGACAACAAGCCATAGAGTTGACGCCTCGGTTAGGGTTTCTAGTTGGAGGACTTGACCATATAGTGGTTGTAGTTCTTCAATCCACCGTATAAGAAGACACCGGGCGGTGCTCTCCGAAATGGGTGCAACGGTTTAACCTGGACGCAGGTTTAAGATGATAAGCCGATTCGAATCGCCATGGACACAAGGAGGTCTGTGCAAAAGGAAGGAATGGAGGCTTCCCACAGTCAGACGGTCACACAGTGCACGAAGCCTAGTTTTGGGGCAAAGGCCTTTGAACCCCAAAAAGATTAACATAGGTGGTCCAAGGATACTATTTGGGGTATCCCTCTGGAGTGGATGTAGTTGAGCTGCGGCTTCAGAAATCTGTAATGATGAGTGTGTTGATGGAGGTGTAGTACACGCTTTTGTGATTCTCAGAGGAGGAACGATGGTTAAATTCTCATGCCCGTTTGTTTGAACTTTGTATGGCTGGTCCATGCAAGGTTCTCGAGCTGCTCTCATGTTTGTCCCAATGTATTTTTTTCTATTGCTGAAAGAGTAAAGGGAGAATTCTGGCTGTTTTTGTTTTTTTCATTTTTGGTTTTGGAAACTATGAAGTATCTCCCCCACATTTGTATCTAAATGTTTGTATGTAGTAACGTGAATATGTTCGAACTTACCGCGGCGATCCTTCGATGCTTCGCGGCTGTTGTATTTTTGTAGGAACGGGAAAAGTAAGGGTCACAGAGGGTTTTGTTTGAATCGGTTTTGAAAGAATGTCATTGACAATTTACCAATGTACAGGAATGTCATTATTGTTTTACCATTCTTTGCAGGTTAAATATGAAGGATAGAGTAATGATTTTGCTTATAAGTATTTTTCAGGTCCAAAGAGTTTGTACATAGAGAACAGGTGTATGTAGACAGCGGTACATATGGATAAATGCGAGTCTAAGGGGGGTAAAAGTATGATAGGCTTTTTCATTGTTTCTTTTTTCCTGCACCACGCATTTCTTCCTTCAGTCTGTAATGAGGAAGAAAAGGGGGGAGAATGATAAATGTAAGTGACAGTTTTTTTTAATTCAAACTAATAATGACCTCTGTAATTCTAACCAAGTTTGTGCCAAGACTGTCTTTCTTTGATAGAATTTGAATCGGCAAGCAGCAGTCTGGTGAAGTAGGTTCCCATCCCAGAGGCTAAGAACCTTTTGTCAATGGTTCCAGGTATTGTAAGCCACGCACAGGTTATGCAGTGACCACAGTCCCAATGTCTGGGTTATTGTCATATGAGGGTTGTTTGGAGGTCAATCAAAACCAGAGTCGTACTTTCCTCATTAGCTGTCACTTATATTCTCGGCTGATGGGGGAGGTGCGATCGCTGTGACATGAACTTCAAAATGTCCACCACAGGGTTCACGAGTCCCTCCTGGACCCTGACTCAATAATCAGTTTACATTCTTTCCAACCAGGTGACTGGGTCGTTGTAAAGAAGCTTGAGGGATGAGACCACGCCAGCCACTGCAAGAAGCTGCTCAACCACACCAAAGAATGAGGAGTATCTTTGTTTATTTATATTTTTGTTGTTTAGTAAATTTTAGCAAGGGTAACTATGAAAAGCATCCCAAGTTATTATTTAAAGTGTATTACCTGACTAGCTCAGAAAGCGAACAGGACCGATTGCTGGGTCTGTTCTGAGTCTTCACCGAGTTTTAGTCCCCAGCGATGACAGCGGTACATGACATTTATGATGTTATTATGGGTATGAGGAGTTTTGACAGACTAGTGAAGACTCCGAGCAGACACTTGTCAATGGAATCTAATGATGCATTTTTAGAGGGTAAAATTGGTTAGTTTTAATGGCTCTGCCTCTTGTCGGTTTGGGTATCTAGGTAGCCCACAAGTGTGTTTGAACTTTAGTTTGGTGCTTCTATGGATCTGCAGCTTATAAAGGTAATTCCCCCAAAGCAAGAGGTTCATGCGTGATGGTGAAGCTGTCCCAGCATCTTATCTCATGGCCGATCGCGAGGATCTGATGGTGCGAGAAATTAAGAATGGCAGGGACAGCTAGAAGGGATTTGTTCACCAACCCTGACCAGGTCTGGGCATGGTATCCTGCATGTACAAGGTGGGGGGGCTCGGGCTTGGGATACGATTGAACAATTCTCATCCGTTAAGGATAGGGTTCTTCATGTAACTGTTGAAGCCAGAGCTGTAGCTAAGTGAAGGTTGGAGTCCTTTTTTAAGGGTCTGGGGATCTTTGGGGATCTAATTTTTATTTTTACAGCGGATCGTGGTTAAAGGAAGTGGGAATATATATAATCATGTCGTTTTTATTGCTATTCTTTCTATGTCGTGACGAGGTGCTCCTGTTGCCTGATTTGACGCGTGACCAGAGTTTCCTTGATGAGACGCCCCGAAGCCGGACCCACATACAAGACACAGAGGATCACAGACGGATCGGCGATTACTACAGCTCACCATGTTGTGTCCTCCTTTATAAGTCATGCCCCTGAAGAGTAGAGTCTACATGTCAAGCCATGTTTTCCTTTTTATGGACTAAGGACTGATTAATTTCCAGGTGTAAGAAGCAGATCAAGTTTCATCGATGGACACATGGGGTGCATATGACGAAAAAGGGAGGACTGTTGTGAAGATTTTTATGAAGATGTATTTAATATGTATTTTCATAGTGTCACCCAGTGTTAGTACTTCCGCAACCCGCTCTAAAGAGCTGATTGGGGCAGTCTGAGGCTGGTTGACTCCCGTCTGGTAGGGGAAAACGTCTTGAGGTTGGAGTGTGATGTTTGCAGGGTGCGGATATGTCCACCGACGGGGGCCCTCTGTGCATTAGCATGGATGATCGTTGAGGAGGGGATATGCTCACTCTGCAACGACATCATTGGTTATAGGCAGATGCGTGCTCTTGTCTCTGCTGTGTCTGATCAACATTGATTGGGATTCGTAGCGCGCGTCTGCCGATAGCCTCCCTCCCCCATTCAATAATAGTATAATCTGAATATGCGTTATTCTATGGAATAGCGCAGAATAAGGATTCCTATCAACTTTAGCCATCATACGTTATTGTATTCATTGTATTATTGTATTGAATGTATATATTTAATCCCTGTTGGAGGGGATGTCCTTGTATGGTCATTCTCCTGTGTGGAAGGGACATCCTGTGATGTCCCTTCCCATGGGGGAGGTGATTGGTTGCTGCAGCCAATCACCTCCTGTCTGTGAGATCTTTTGAGTCTAATAAAGGCCTTTGAGGAGGCGTCGGCTTGGCAGTCATGCTGGTATGCTGAGATGAGAACATAGCTTTTGTGGTGCTGCCTTCTTGGGATGAATGGGACGTATGAATGGTGAGTGGAACTAAACTTAAAGATAGCATTATTGCAAAAAGATGAATCTAAAGTGTGTGCATGTTTAGCACAGGAAATATAGGCTGTGTGCTCTGCATGCAACCAATGATTCCAATACACCACTAATACTGCGTCCTTTGGGGTGAGTCGTTTATTGAGAAAAAGGACTGGAGAGGATGATCCAAAGGTGTTTTTGACCACTTTTGAAAGGACTGCTGAAAGAGAAAAGTGGCCTAAGGAGCAGTGGGCTGGACTGGTGTCTCCTCTGTTAACTGGTGAATCGCAGAAAGCTTACTATGACCTAAAGCCTGACCAAGCAAAAGACTATGTGATGCTAAAAACTGAAATATTGGCACGGCTGGGTGTCACCCTGGCTGTCCGGGCTCAGCGCGTGCGTAACTGGACTTTCCGGCTTGGAAAACCCCCCAGGTCTCAAATGTATGATCTCATTCACCTGAGCAGGAAGTGGCTACAGCCAGAGACTTTGTCCGCACCAAAGATTGTGGAACGTGTTGTGATGGATCATTTCTTGAGAGCTCTTCCTACTGCCATCCAAAAGTGGGTAAGCCATGGAGACCCAGAAACGGCTGATAATCTTGTGGATCGTGTACTGTAGAGAAGTACTTGGCTACAGAGAACCTGACTGCCTCTTCCAGAGACTCACGGACTTTCCACCCTAAGACCAGACCATCCCCAGTGGCAGGTAAGATGATTCCAAGGGGTGAGGGTGGAGAGAGTGAGAGGGTGGGAGTTCTACCCAAGGTTTGGCGAGAACAGCCTGGGAAGTCAGGGGTTCAAGAGGCAGCAAGAAGGATTGTTTGTTACCGCTGCCGACAAGAGGCAAATTGCCCGGTTGTGGATGAACCCATGCAATGTGACTTTTTCTAACGGACAGACATCAGTCGCTGTTTGCGACAGTCGCATGCACTGCCATGCGAGGAACTGAGAAACATTTATGCAAAATGTGTGTTAATGGTAGAAATGTTGTTGTATTGCTGGATTCAGGTAGCCTCGTGACACTGATAAAGGCTGAATTAGTTACTACAGAGGTCTCTGGGAATAACAAGGTAGCTGTTATTTGTGTGCATGGGGACACCCGAGAGTATCCGGTGACTACAGTGTGTTTTGAGACCCCCAAAGGTACCCTCTCTCATCGGGTGGGATTAGTGTCTCACTTGCCTCATGATGCCATTGTGGGAAGGGATTTTCCAAAGTTCTGGGAACTATGGGATTGTCCTGAGCCCCCCACTGGTGCCCCTATATACCAGGAATGCGATAGCCAGAATTCCTCGGAGAGTGGTGAGGACTCTCCAGAATTTCCCTTGTCGGTATTGGCAGGGGAGACTCGAGAAACTGGGGAGGAGCCAATATCCTCAGACGAAAACATGCCGTCTGTGGAGTTTTCTGATCTCGAGGTTCACAAGGAAAATTTTGCCACAGAACAGTTAAAAGACCCCACCCTAATAAAGGCACGGGAAAACGTAGTGGAAATAGATGGCGAGTTAGTGAACCCAGATGAGACCGGCACTTACCCATACTTCATCGTGGAAAAGGACCTACTGTATCGGGTGGCTAAAAGGGCAGAAGAAACCATTGAGCAGCTTGTGGTGCCCAAACCTTACAGGAAGTTGGTGTTAGAGTTGGCCCATGGGCACATTCTTGGAGGTCATCTGGGGACAGAGAAAACCAGAGAGAGAGTATTGCAGAGATTCTATTGGCCTGGGGTCATGAAGGAAACAGAAAATTATTGTTCCTCCTGCCCTGTGTGTCAGAGGTCGGCACCGATGCCACATTTCCGTAACCCGCTGGTACCTCTTCCCATCATTGAGGTCCCCTTTGAGAGGATCGCAATGGATTTGGTAGGTCCGATAATGAAGTCCGCTAGGGGGCACCAGTACATCTTGGTTATAATGGACTATGCCACCCGTTATCCGGAAGCGATTCCTCTCCGAAATACCTCGGCCAAAACCATAGCCAAAGAGCTATCTCTTGTTTTTAGCCGTGTGGGTATTTGTAAGGAACTGCTTACGGACCAAGGTACACCCTTTATGTCCCGGGTTATGAAAGAGCTGTGCAAGTTGTTCAAAGTGACACAATTGCGTACATCTGTGTATCACCCCCAAACAGATGGGTTGGTTGAAAGATTCAACAAAACTCTAAAACAAATGTTAAAGAAGGTGGTGGATAAAGATGGAAAGGATTGGGACTGTCTAATTCCCTATTTAATGTTTGCTATTAGGGAGGTACCCCAATCCTCTACGGGTTTCTCACCCTTTGAGTTACTCTATGGGAGACACCCAAGAGGGCTGTTGGATATCGCCAAGGAAACTTGGGAAAGTGAGAGTTCTCCCCACAGGAGTGTGATTGAGCATGTCGCCCTGATGCAAGATAGAATTGCACAGGTAATGCCAATCGTAAAGGAACATTTGGTCCAAACGCAGTTGGCACAGCAGAGAGTGTACAACCGTGGAGCCAAGAACCGGACCTTTTCCCCGGGGGATAAGATATTGGTACTTGTCCCTACGGTTGAAAGCAAGTTCCTCGCCAAATGGCAAGGCCCCTACGAGGTAATGGAAAAAGTGAGCGAAGTGAATTACAAGGTCAGACAACCAGGAAGGCGAAAGCCCGAACAGATCTATCACATTAATCTGTTGAAAGCCTGGAGGGATAGGGAATCCCTAGTCGCAGAATCTTTGTCACCAGCTCAGTCTGATTGCGTGATTCCTGAGGTTGGAATTGCAGTCACCTTGTCAAACCCCCAACAACAGGAGGTTAAGGAGTTTGTGCTTCGCAACAAGGAGGTTTTCTCTGAGCTGCCGGGACAAACGTATGGGGTAGAGCATGATATTATTACCCCGCCCGGTGAAAGGGTGAAGCTAAAACCCTATCGGATCCCAGAGGCCCGACGGGAGGCAATACGTGAGGAAGTACAGAAAATGCTTAAGTTAGGGGTGATAGAGGAATCCCAAAGTGATTGGTCAAGTCCCATAGTGTTAGTGCCTAAACCGGATGGGAGCTGGCGATTTTGTAACGATTTCCGACAACTGAACAAAGTTACAAAATTTGACACCTACCCCATGCCACGTATAGATGAGTTGGTCGACCGGTTGGGAACAGCCCGATACATGACAACTCTTGATCTCACCAAAGGGTATTGGCAAATTCCCCTGGCCAAGTCGGCCAAGGAGAAAATCGCATTTGTAACCCCAGACGGGGCGTTCCAATATAAAAGAATGCCGGTTGGTTTACAGAATGCGCCGGCAACATTCCAGCGGAAAATGGACCAGATACTGAGGCCCCATCAGAAGTATGCTGCGGCTTACCTAGATTATGTAATTATCTATAGCACAGATTGGGCCTCACATCTGCCAAAAGTGCAAGCAGTCCTAGACTCTATCCGGGAAGCTGGGTTTACGGCCAACCCCAAGAAGTGTACCATTGGACAGGAGGAGGCCAAGTATCTTGGGTACACCATTGGGAGGGGAGTAATAAAACCCCAAGTCAATAACGTTGAGGCCATACAGAATTGGCCGCGTCCCAACAGCAAGAAGTAGGTACGAGCCTTTCTGGGAATCGCTGGTTATTATCTGCGATTCATTCCCCACTTTGCTTCTCAGGCTGTGCCCCTAACCAACCTGACAAAAGGGAAGGAGTCTGTCATGGTTAAATGGACCCCAGAGGCTGAGGCAGCATTTCAATTCTTAAAAAAAGTCTTATGTAGCCAGCCAGTGTTGTACTCACCAGACTTCTCTAGGGACTTTGTCGTACAAAGTGATGCATCCGACGTTGGGTTAGGAGCAGTATTGTCCCAGGTCTGGAACGGGGAAGAGCACCCAGTCATTTACCTCAGCAGGAAATTGAAGTCCCATGAGGTAAATTACGCCACAATTGAGAAGGAGTGTTTAGCGGTGAAGTGAGCTCTAGATTCCCTTCGGTACTATCTGCTAGGTAGGCACATTGACATGATTACTGATCACGCTCCTTTAAAGTGGATGGCTCAAAACAAAGAGACAAATAGAAGAGTAAATAGGTGGTTCCTGGCCCTACAGAAATTCAACTTTACGGTAAAGCATCGCCCTGGCGTTCAAATGGGGAATGTGGATGATTTGTCTCGAGTACATGCATGCCTGATTGCTTGTGTTCCAACCCCAAGGTTAAAACAAGAGGGGGGGGTATGTGACATCATGCAGGTAAAATCACCAGGTTGCATCCAGGATGGAAGGTATATATGTCCTAGATTGAGGCTTTATGCCGATTTATACCACTAGGGGGAGTGCGGGGAGTTTTGCAGGGGAAGAGTTAATGAGTCCAGCTGAAGTAAGTGGGCTCGTTAGGGCCTCTACAAGAACTCCCAGCATGCTAAGGGAGATGCTCCAACCTGGAACCAGATCTGTGTGGATAGTCTGGGGAGTGTGATCTCTGTGCGGTGAGCCAAAGCCTGTGTGGTTATTGCTAAGAACTTCAAAAAAGCAGGGAGCTAGGGACTGGGACAGCACAAGGCTGTACCCAGTTGTTAGTTAAGGACACCAACGTGTGTAGTGAGCGGTCAAGTTGACCAGGATTTCTTTTCATGTTTCTTTTGTTTTTGCTGTATTTTTTTGTCTGTATATAGTTCAAATAAAACCACACCCTTTTTTTTTCTCCTACCACTGTCTGCTGTGCCTGTTTTTGTGTGGTGAACCCATCCAGGGGGTCACACACACCCTCTGCTGAGCTAACCCCCTCACAACATGTATAATTCATCTGAATGGCAGGCCCTTCAAACAGCAAGTGATCCCCTTAAACCACATGTACATATGCGCACCTCAGGAGATATGGTGGCCATAGCTAATCCCACATTTGAAGACACGATGGCAGCAGAGACTGGTTTCTCGGATGTCAACCTGTGGCTCGAATGGATGAGGTATAATGCAGGGAAACATAACAGGTCCAACTGTTATGTTTGTGGGGGAGCTAGACCCCATTTGGGAACAGTGCCATTAAACATACCCCCCACTCAAGAGGAGTGCTTTTGAGCCTGTTCACCAATACTTCCACTGACTAATTCCAGTGCGAAACATGGAAAAGAGAATATCCCATAGTAACCAAGACATCCAAGCCCGGAGAGGGTATCCCCATATATACCGGTAATTACACATGTTATGGGATCTACCAGGGAGCAGGGAAGTTCTTGGGGAACTTCTCTATGGGATACTGTGCCTCCTACAGCATTGTATCTACAGATCTGGTGGAGAATCAAACTCAATCTTTGGGAGACGTGTATTGGATCTGTGGGGACATGAAGATTAGGACTAAGTTAACAGACCGATGGACAGGGGAATGTGCACTTGCCAAAGTCAAAATGCCCCTGCACATCTTTTCGGGAGGTGACCTAGTAGCAGAAGGGGAGCACTCATCCAAATCCAGCAGTAAGCGCAGAAGTGCCCCAGCTGGTAGTTTTGACCCCCATGTATATATAGATGCCATAGGAGTCCCAAGGGGGTCCCAGATGAGTTTAAAGCCCGAGACCAAGTAAAGGCAGGTTTTGAGTCCCTGATTCCTATAATCACTATAAATAAGAATGTAGATTGGATTAATTATATCTACTATAACCAACAGAGGTTCATTAACTATACCAGGGATGCACTCCAGGGTGTAGCTGAACAACTAGAGGCCACTTCACAAATTACTTTCCAAAATCGTATGGCCTTAGACATGATTTTAGCTGAGAAGGGGGGTGTGTGTAAAATGTTACCTGGGACAAGTACATGTTGTACGTACATTCAGAACAATACAGGTCCAAATGGTAAGGTAACCTTGGCTATAAAGAAATTAGAGGATCTCTCAAAAGAGATATACAGTCAGGTCCATAAATATTGGGACATGGACACAATTCTAATCGTTTTGGCTCTATACACCGCCCCAATGGATTTGAAATGAAAGGAACAAGATGTGCTTTAACTGTAGACTTCCAGCTTTAATTTGAGGGTATTTACATCCAAATCAGGTGAATGGTGTAGGAATTACAACAGTTTGTATATGTGCCTCCCACTTTTTAAGGGACCAAAAGTAATGGGACAGATTAACAATCATAAATCAAACTTTCACTTTTTAATACTTGGTTGCAAATCCTTTGCAGTCAATTACAGCCTGAAGTGTGGAACGCATAGACATCACCAGACGCTGGGTTTCATCCCTGGTGATGCTCTGCCAGGCCTCTACTGCAACTGTCTTCAGTTTCTGCTTGTTCTTTGGGCATTTTCCCTTCAGTTTTGTCTTCAGCAAGTGAAATGCATGCTCAATCGGATTCAGGTCAGGTGATTGACTTGGCCATTGCATAACATTCCACTTCTTTCCCTTAAAAAACTCTTTGGTTGCTTTTGCAGTATGCTTCGGGTCATTGTCTATCTGGACTGTGAAGCGCTGTCCAATGAGTTCTGAAGCATTTGGCTGAATATGAGCAGATAATATTGCCCGAAACACTTCAGAATTCATCCTGCTGCTTTTGTCAGCAGTCACATCATCAATAAATACAAGAGAACCAGTTCCATTGGCAGCCATACATGCCCACGCCATGACACTACTACCTCCATGCTTCACTGATGAGGTGGTATGTTTTGGATCATGAGCAGTTCCTTTCCTTCTCCATACTCTTCTCTTCCCATCACTCTGGTACAAGTTGATCTTGGTCTCATCTGTCCATAGGATGTTGTTCCAGAACTGTGAAGGCTTTTTTAGATGTTGTTTGGCAAACTCTAATCTGGCCTTCCTGTTTTTGAGGCTCACCAATGGTTTACATCTTGTGGTGAACCCTCTGTATTCACTCTGGTGAAGTCTTCTCTTGATTGTTGACTTTGACACACATACACCTACCTCCTGGAGAGTGTTCTTCATCTGGCCAACTGTTGTAAAGGGTGTTTTCTTCACCAGGGAAAGAATTCTTCGCTCATCCACCACAGTTGTTTTCTGTGGTCTTCCTGGTCTTTTGGTGTTGCTGAGCTCACCGGTGCGTTCTTTCTTTTTAGGACGTTCCAAACAGTTGATTTGGCCACACCTAATGTTTTTGCTATCTCTCTGATGGGTTTGTTTTGGTTTTTCAGCCTAATGATGGCTTGCTTCACTGATAGTGACAGCTCTTTGGATCTCACATTGAGAGTTGACAGCAACCGATTCCAAATGCAAATAGCACACTTGAAATGAACTCTGGACCTTTTATCTGCTCCTTGTAAATGGGATAATGAGGGAATAACACACACCTGGCCATGGAACAGCTGAGCAGCCAATTGTCCCATTACTTTTGGTCCCTTAAAAAGTGGGAGGCACATATAAAAACTGTTGTAATTCCTACATTGTTCACCTGATTTGGATGTAAATACCCTCAAATTAAAGCTGAAAATCTGCAGTTAAAGCACATCGTGTTCCTTTCATTTCAAATCCATTGTGGTGGTGTATAGAGCCAAAAAGATTAAAATTGTGTCGATGTCCCAATATTTATGGACTTGACTGTATATATGTGTGTGTGTGTGTGTGTGTGTGTATTTTGGTAATCGTACAACCAGACAGCAGTAATTTCCTTACATAAAAACAGAAACATATGTTCTTTTTAATTCACTCCTTTTCCTCCCCTTCCCACCGTGCAATGCAAGATGGCGATGAGCTAAAGAATGTGGATACCACGTGGCAGAACAGACTTCGAGAGGAAAAGGATCATACACAGATGAACCAATGATATGCACACATATGTGATAACGTTTGTTTATGTCACTTTGTTTATATAAGGGGCTGTGACCTGAATAAACCGCCTTGTTGATGAGAAGAGCTCATACTGAACAGTGGGGCTGATTTAAGAAAATGTTGGCGCATTTGCGCGGGCAGGAATAATTATTGCGACATAGCGCATGCTGTCGACTTGCGCCGGATTTGCGGAATCGTTGCGAGTACGGGCGCATACACATTCTTAAATATGAAACAGACATCAGGCACTTGCTCATTGTAATGCTGATCATGTTAATGAGCTTTTCCTTATCACATGGAGAATATTGCTTCCACTTTTATTCCTTTCATTCACTTCCTTTTGAAACAACTCAATATTCATTCTAGAGATCTTCCTCCTATCAACAACTGTGTAGATGTTTACTGGACTTGTAATTGTGCATTTTATGGTGATAGTCTATAATCATTGGTGGAGCCAAAACTTCCATGAAAACATCTTCTCAACACATGTCTGTGTATTGTGCATTCTGGACATTTCTTTCCCCATACACTGTGCAATCTGATTGGATGACATTTACATCCACTCATTTCTCTGAGCAATTCATTTCCCCATACACTGTGCAATCAGATTGCACAGTGTATGGGGAAAGAATTGTCCAGAATGCACAATACACAGACATGTGTTGAGAAGATGTTTTCATGGAAGTTTTGGCTCCACCAATGATTATAGACTATCACCATAAAATGCACAATTACAAGTCCAGTAAACATCTGGACAGTTGTTGATATGAGGTAGATCTCTAGAATGATTATTGAGTTGTTTCAAAAAGAAGTGAATGAAAGGAATAAAAGTGGAAGCAATATTCTCCATGTGATAAGGAAAAGCTCATTAACATGATCAGCATTACAACGAGCACAAGCTCAATGTATAAGCAGTTGTGCACTCTGGAGAACGCAGATGCGCGCGTGTGCAACACACATATTTAACAAGCTAAAGCGTGTGCGCCCTGTCAGGCGAGCATAAAATGGTGTGCTTTGTCAATGCACATGTGTAAGCTGAAAGAAGGGTGTAAAAAGGCTTGATTAGTTGTAAGACAGATCTACATGTTCTGGACAGAATTTGTGCATTTAAACAATATTATATACATACTTTTTAGCCTGGTAACAGAAGATGGTAAACTAGTAAAGTTATCTACAGTATTCAGACAAAAATGTTGAAGATTACATTGGCTGCTTGCTAATGGTAGGCACGAACGATTGCGCAAGTGCGCAACAGCGCTTCCTATGTAAATATGGTTTGGTGCATACAGTATAAGTGCACCATAATTTTTGATAAATGTTTTGAGTCCCGTTTTTTTGTGCATTTGCTCCAATTTCTCCACTGCACCACAGGCGCGGGTCTTTAGTAAATCACCCCCAGTGTGTCTCAGTGTGTGATCCTTTTAGCATGCATGCATTTACGTCACCTTGAATTTGGGTCAGAGGCAGAATAGAGTATACATCCTGGAATTGGACCAGAGATCTGATGGGGCACAGTAGCGACAATTGATGGGCACACTGGCAGCATCTGTTAGGGCACAGTAGCGGCAATTGATGGGCACACTGGCAGCATCTGATGGGGCACAGTAGCGGTAATTATGGGCACACTGGCAGCATCTGATGGGGCACAGTAGCGACAATTGATGGGCACACTGGCAGCATCTGATAGGGCACGGTAGCGGCAATTGATGGGCACACTGGCAGCATTTGATGGGGAAGAATACATATCGGCCTAAACTGAGGAAAAAAAATGTGGGATATTTATTATAGCAAAAAGTAAAAGATATTGGGGTTGATTGGAGCATGCAAAATCTGGTGCAGCACTGCATAGAAACCGATCGGCTTCCAGGTTTTATTGTCAAAGCTTAATTGAACAAGCTGAAGCCGATTGGCTCCCATGCACAGCTGCACCAGATTCTGAGTGCTCCAGTTTTAGTAAATTAACCCCATTGTGTTTTTTTTTTTAAATTGTCGCTCTTCTTTTGTTTATAGGGCAAAAAATAAAAACCGCAGAGGTGATCAAATACCACCAAAAGAAAGCTCTATTTGTGGGAAAAAAAATATGTATATTTTGTCTGGATACAGCGTCGCACGACCGCGCAATTGTCAGTTAAAGCGATGCAGTGCCATATCGCAAAAAATGGCTCAGTGATTGGACAGCTAAATCTTCCGAGGCTGAAGTGGTTAATAACATTCAACAAAGTCACATAAATACCCAGGGTAAAGTGGCTCAAGACTTTATCATAAAACAAAAATTCTTCTGCGCTCTGGTGTTTTCGCTAAACACGGATAGTGTAGTCCAATCTTTAAGGCAAGGTCTAGAGTCTTGCAGCCCTCCTCAGAACAATGGGTGTTCATGCAGCTACAGAAGAAAAGAAAAAAGGAGGGCGCACCGACCTAGTGCATTACCACATAAAAAGGTTTTATTAAAATATAATAAAAGCAATAGTCTTACTCACAAAAGGAGCTTGAATAAACGCTTATCTAGCAATCAGACTGGTCTCTTGGCACCTGCCAGCAGGACCTGGGCATCGTATCCGGGATGTGTATGGTGTCTGAATTTGAACTTTGCTGCCCGGAGGAGTTCCGAGTAGGTCGGCCATATTGGCCAACGTGCCACGAGGCAAACCACAACTGCGTAGTTCATGGACGGGGAAAAGGGAAAGGCTGCGAACAGGTGCAGAATGTGGGAGGAGTCTGGCCATGTGGACGTACGCACGTGGAGATTCCGGCGTGGGTGGGTCAGTGCGCATTGGAGCAGCGAACAGGAAAGATGACTTCAAATACTCAGTGGATTTCAGCTTCTTCTTTCACGGACATGACTTCCTTTGCTGTTCCCGTTACGGATACAGGAATCAGACTAAGGCCTCGGGGGCGATTGGCTCTGTACACCTGCAGAGACATAGAGGCCCTCGGTGTGATCTGTCCCGGCTGTTCGGGACTGGTGGTTCAGTTGAAGCCATTTGGGCAATGTGAGGTCTGCAAGGAGTTTCTCTTCGAGGTGGAACCATCCACAGAAAGGCCTCGCGCCTTCCACCTCAACTACCTCACAGGTACTGCCACTCCGGAAGGAGAGATCGATGCCATGGCGGGTATTCCTGTGCGCGCTGACCAGGGCGAAGTGACTGCCCAAACAGAAGTTAAAAGAGAAAAATCAGAAGATGCTGCTTCGGTCACCAGCAGCTCCCTGCTCCGACCACCGAAGAGGAAAGTCGGCCAAGTGATGGCCTCGTGTGGTCGTGGAAGAGCTTCACCCCACTGTTTGCCTGGCCTGGATGGATCTGGAGGGAAGAGCCCTGGACATCCCTGTTCTTCTGAAGGCCCAGGTGAGCCAGGGGTTGGGACTGTCTGTGTGGTTAAAGGTGGCGGAAGCCCACAGTCGGTGGAGGCCGTCAAGGGGGATGATTCCGTGACTGGGAATTATCTGCCCGCTGAGTGTTACGACACCTCCGACCTGGATTTATTGTCTGACAATGGCGATGATGGGGAGATAGACGAAATCTTCCACCGAAAGGGATGGGACAAGATGAAGTTACCCTCGTCCCGTGTCACAAGGGACCCACCTATGTCTACTGGGGATAGTACACCCCGGGTGGAGGCCTCGGCGCCTAGGGAAGAATCTGGTCCGCTGTCTGCAATCCCTCTTCTGGATTCAACCTCCATTTCACATGCTCCTGTTGCGGGAGTGCAACGCCAGTCACTGCGGGCTCCTGTGCCCAGATCTATTGATGTGGTAAACGCACCTCGCCATCCAGAAGCAATTGTGTTGCCCGGAGAAGGAGACCGTGCCACTATGCCACCTTTGGCCAGGCTGCAGCGTCTCTTTAGCCAGAAGGTTGCCCAGGAGTATGGGTGGGACTACCCATACCTGCCTAGAGAATTGCTCTACGAGGTGGAAATTTTTCGCCAGAGGTGGTACCATACCTTTGTCTGGGACAAACTCAAAGTACCTCAAGCACGCAGATACTTTTCTTGCTCACCAACGGTCACCAAGAAGTTTCAGGACTGCAAAGCTAAGTGGATGCTGGGAAGGCATATCCATGCGGACAGAGTGGTGATTTGTCGCAAGGATGGAGGAGATGTTGAGTACAACCTGGAGGCTTTTGACAAGCATTTGAAGCCTGTGTTCCTGCCGCATCCAAAGTTTTACCTTTAGGAGACAAAGACTCCTGTGTGTTCTTTCTTGCTGCTCATTGCTGAACTTTCCGGAGTGCCTTTGCCGGAACACAAGGACTGTGCCCTAGTTTTTTTTTGTATTTGGGCTTTCTACTCTTTGGAGAAATGGGAGCTGTTACTGTTTTGTTCTCCCTCCTTCTCCTTGCACTTCAGAGAAATCATTGACTTTGGGGTTTTAGTCAGTGTAGTGTCACAGAGAAGAAAGATCAAGAGAGAAAAGTTCATCTGGAAGTGATAAGTGTCTTTACCACGGCATTGTCACCAGGTGGCAGTGTTGTGCAACGATTGTTTTTTTTTTTTTGAACACTATGCAACACTTATTGGAGTGAGTGGGTTTCTTCTCGGACAGACCCATTCATTCCAAGCAAACACAATATGATGTTAGGATGTGTATTGTTTTTTTTTCCCCTCTGCAGGAGACTCGTCTGTCAAGGCTGCTGAGAATGGGGTGGTCCTTAGATAGCAAGGGGGGGGGGGGAATTGTACATGTGTAAATGTTAAGAGTATTTTATTCAAAGTTTTATTGTTTTACATTTTTATTTTCCCTTTTCCCATTTTAGGTCTTGGCACAATTCAGGGTTAAATTGTGTAGTTGGTCTCTGGGTCAGACTTATGTTGCCACTTCTTGGGAGACATGGGTTTGCACCAAACACTGGGGACCAGTGTTAAATCACCGGGGGGAGAGTGTAACGGGTATTTGAATTTAGGGGGAGCATCTGGGTGGTAGTGTAACCCAGATGCACTGATTGCTAGGGGATCTGAGGCCCTTTTATGGTTCTTGGAGGACTCTGGTGGTGTGAGGTTCCCTGGGCCTGTAGGTGGCGTTGTTGCCGGGGGCCGGAGGTGAACTGACACCGCAGGACTGTGCCTTTTTGTCCTCCCCTGGAGCTGGTACAGCGGGGCGGGGAACCCGCTGTGGCGCGAAGGGAGAAGAGATAAAAGGGGCGGACGCCCTTACCACGGGGTCAGAGTGCAGAGTCGGAGGATGTGGCCGCACCCAGGCACCTTTAGCTTGAGTGCTGGCGTTCCGGTGCTCCGGGCCAAGGTGCCCTTGACCTGGCCGGAGTGGAGATTGAGTCCATCTCGGGCACCTTTAGCCTGGGGTGAGGTACTATGGCGGATGTGTGACGGACTGGGGTTTATATGGTCACAAAACAGACACCCCAAAGCAAAGTACATACTCATTTTTATTTTATTTTATTTCTAGCAAAGAAATACCTTCCTGCTATTCTATCAAGAACTAGTAGATGGCAGAGAAGGTACACAAACAGATTTTATATAAGGCCACCCACCATGTGACTGGAGTCAAACGATTTCCAGCCATAAAACCCAGTGGTCCTGTCTTATGCTGTTGTGTGATTCTTTGCAGGTATGTACTCTAAATCGTTCCTAATCTGCATTAAACTATAATAGAAAGATTCTTAAACATCTGTAGCAGATGCAGGGAAAGTCACAGCAGACTGTATGTTATAGTTTTACTGCTATTAGAAGTTAGAGCAGCATGTGTGAGAAACTAGTGAAAAGGGCATAAAAACATGAAAATACTGCATTAGTCAGAATAAATGTCTATGAGAAGCACTAAACCGTTCTAAATAAGTATATTGAAACTTGGTTTATACAAGTTCCATAAAGTTAGAAAAGCACATGTTGAAAACTGATATTCTTAAGAAAAACCTATATGTAAAGCTATGCATTGCTTCATGTGCACCATCTAGTGGTTAAAAAAAGAGAACTACCGAAATAATGTTTGTATTAAAGCATTATTGCACAGTTAAAGTGTACATCATCATCTATAACACGGAATAACATGAATATATATGTTATTAAAATATAACAATGTTTTTTTGTGTAACTACGGTTTAAAATACTTCAGTTAAAATCTGTATTATATATTGTTAATAGTTATAAACATGTGATTATAAAAATGTAAAAGATGTATTGTTATGTAAAAGTCAAAACGATTTCCAGCCATAAAACCCAGTGGTCCTGTCTTATGCTGTTGTGTGATTCTTTGCAGTCCACGCCAAGCTGATCACCTTATCTCATCACGTCTACAATTATCGGCTCTCTTAATTCACATTTTGAGGCCGGTAACAGATGCCTGGGGCTCAGTACCTTCGAGGAATCCGAGGGGGCCCTAACTCCTTGGGTGCCCGTGTCTGAGTTCGTGAGGTCTGGTGTGCAGAACTTCTCTGGAGAGTCCGGCGCAGCATCGCTGGTGACAGAGAGGCCTCCGGTATCTCCCTTGGACGGATGTCCTTCCCCTGACAGGGGCCGTGTTAGCGAAGGTAATTCACGTTGTATTTCACATAGTCATTGGCAGTGACTATTCACCACTGGTGATACCACAGTGGTTGGCAAGAGAAGGGAAAGGATTGTGCCTCGACCTATTCCCATTAAGACTAAGTTGTTGCAAAAGAATCCAACTTAACCGTGCTGTATGTTTATTCGCTGAGAAGAATAAAACTGTGTTGGACCTATTCACTGTGTGGAACTCTGGTTACTAGGAGCAAAGGAGTCAGGGACGAAGTACAGGACTTGACTCTAGGACACCTACACAAAGCCCGATCTTTCTGGCCTTCACCTTTTCACTATGGAGGACATGGGCCGTGGTGTATCTCATCCCTCCCCCCAGCACTAACACCCCTAGACAAAGAAAGACAAGCCGAGAATGAGAAGGGGTGAGAGGGGTGAGGTCGCTACAATTGTATGAAAATTGTATAATGTATGGCCAGCCTCAACTCTAAAGTTTTTAATTTTTTTAAAATGCAACCACATCTCTCATGGTTGCTTCTTAGTGCAGGGCTCGACAATCCCCGGGCGCCAGGTCGCAAATGCGACTAGAATTAGCGACCTGGCGCCTGGGGCAGCACAGCTGAGGTTACCTGTATCTCCGTGCGCCCCCCCCCCCCCCGCGCGATCGCGTGATCTCGTCGGGCCACGCTGGCCGGTAATTTAGACCGCGGCTTTTTGGCCTTCTGCAGGCCTAGGCTTAATTCTGTAATCTGGCGCCATCTTGTGGTGGCCGTTGGTATGACAAGACAAAAAAAACAATGCTTGCCTGTTTCACTGCCTGCCCATCTCCTTCCCTTTACTTAGAAGTTAACCCCCAAACATTATATATATTTTTTATTCTAACACCCTAGAGAATAAAATGGCGGTCGTTGCAATACTTTCTGTCACACCGTATTTGCGCAGCGGTCTTACAAGCGCACTTTTTTGAGGAAAAAAAATACACTTTTTTTAAAATAAGACAACAGTAAAGTTAGCCGAATTTTTTTTTATATTGTGAAAGATAATGTTACGCTGAGTAAATTTGATACCCAACATGTCACGCTTCAAAATTGCGTGGAATGGCGACAAACTTTTACCCTTTAACCACTTAAGCCCCGGAGCATTTTGTAGCTAAAGGACCAGCGGTGATTTCAGAATTTTGCACTGCGCTGCTTTAACTGTAAATTGTGCGGACATGCAATGTTGTACCCAAACGAAATTTGCGTCCTTTTCTTCCCACAAATAGAGCTTTCTTTTAATGGTATTTGATTGCCTCTGCGATTTAAATTTTTTGCGATATAAACGGAAATAGACCGAAAATTTTGAAAAAAAATGATATTTTCTACTTTTTGTTATAAGAAAAATCGAATAAACTCAATTTTAGTCATACATTTAGGCCAAAATGTATTCAGCCACATGTCTTTAGTAAAAAAAATGTCAATAAGCGTATATTTATTGGTTTGCGCAAAAGTTATAGCGTTGACAAACTAGGGTACATTTTCTGGAATTTACACAGCTTTTAGTTTATGACTGCCTATCTCATTTCTTGAGGTGCTAAAATGGCAGGGCAGTACAAACCCCCCAAAATTACCCCATTTTGGAAAGTAGACATCCCAAGGAAATTGCTGAGAGACATGTTGAGCCCATTGAATAGTTTTTTTTTGTCTCAAGTGATTGAATAATGACAAAAAAAAAAAAAAATTACAAAAAGTTGTCACTAAATGATATATTGCTCACACATGCCATGGTTATATGTGGAATTGCACCCCAAAATACATTTTGCTGCTTCTCCTGAGTACGGGGATACCACATGTGTGGGACTTTTTGGGAGCCTAGCCGCGTACGGGCCCCCGGAAACCAAGCACCGCCTTCAGGATTTCTAAGGGCGCAAATTTTTGATTTCACTCCTCACTACCTATCACAGTTTTGATGGCAATAAAATGCCAAAATAGCACAAAACCCCCCAAATGACCCCATTTTAGAAAGTAGACACCCCAAGGAAATTGCTGAGAGGCCTGTTGAGCCCATTGAATTTTTTTTTTGTCCCAAGTGATTGAATAATGACAAAAAAAATAAAAATTACAAAAAGTTGTCACTAAATGATATATTGCTCACACATGCCATGGTTATATGTGGAATTACACCCCAAAATACATTTTGCTGCTTCTCCTGAGTACAGGAATACCACATGTGTGGGACTTTTTAGGAGCCTAGCTGCGTACGGGACCCCGAAAACCAAGCACCGCCTTCAGGATTTCTAGGCACAAATTTTTGATTTCACTCCTCACTACCTATCACAGTTTCGAAGGCCATAAAATGCCAAAACAGCACAAAACCCCCCCAAATGACCCCATTTTGGAAAGTAGACACCCCAAGCTATTTGCTGAGAGGCATGGTGAGTATTTTACAGCTCTCATTTTGTTTTTGAAAATGAAGAAAGGAAATATATAAAAAAAAAATTTCAATTTTCAAAACTTTGTGACAAAAAGCGAGATCTGCAAAATACTCACAATACCTCTCAGCAAATAGCTTGGGGTGTCTACTTTCCAAAATGGGGTAATTTGGGGGGGGGGTTGTGCCATCTGGGCATTCCATGGCCTCCGAAACTGTGATAGGCAGTGAGAAGTGAAATCAAAAATTTACACCCTTAGAAAGCCTGAAGGCGGTGCTTGGTTTTTGGGGTCCCGTACGCGGCTAGGCTCCCAAAAAGTCTCACATGTGGTATCCGCGTACTCAGGAGAAGCAACGGAATGTATTTTGGGGTGTAATTCCACATATGCCCATGGCATGTTTGAGCAATATATCATTTAGTGACAACTTTGTGCAAAAAAAAAAAAAAAAAATTTTCCGCAACTTGTGTCAACATATAAAATATTCCATGGACTCGACATGCCTCTCAGTATATAGCTTGGGGTGTCTACTTTCCAAAATGGGGTCATTTGGGGGGGTTTTGAACTGTTCTGGCATTTTATACACAACATTAGGAAGCTTACATCCACTCTTCTAACCACTTGAAGACAAAGCCCTTTTTGACACTTTTTGTTTACATGAAAACATATTTTTTTTTGAAAGAAGATTATGTTGAACCCCCAAACATTATATATATTTTTTAAGCAAAGGCCCTACATATTAAAATGGTGGGTGTTGCATTTTTTTTTCTACACAGTATTTGCGCAGCGATTTTTCAAACACATTTTTTGGGGAAAAAATACACTTTTTTTAATTTTAATGCACTAAAACACACTATATTGCCCAAATGTTTGATGAAATAAAAAAGATGATCTTAGGCCGAGTACATAAATACCAAACATGACATGCTTTAAAATTTCGCACAAACGCGCACTGGCGACAAACTACATACATTTTTAAAAGCCTTTAAAAGCCTTTACATGTTACCCCGTTAGATTTACAGAGGAGGTCTACTGCTAAAATTACTGCACTCGATCTGACCTTCACGGTGATACCTCACATGCATGGTGCAATTGCTGTTTACATATGACGCCAGACCGACGCTTGTGTTCGCCATTGGGCAAGAGCAGGGCAGGACAGGGGTGCTTCTTTTTTTTTTTATTATTAATTTTGCTTTTTTATTTTATTTTTAAATTGTTCCTTCCATATTTATTTATTTTTTATCATTTTTATTGTTATCTCAGGGAATGTAAATATCCCCTATGATAGCAATAGGTAGTGACAGGTACTCTTTTTTTGAAAAAAACTGGGGTCTTCTAGACCCTAGATCTTTCCTCTGCCCTCAAAGCATCTGACCACACCAAGATCGGTGTGATAAAATGCTTTCCCAATGGCGCTTTTTATATCCGGGGGGGGGGGACATTCCCTCCCACTGCTTGTAAAAGCAGTCCAGAGGCTAATTAGCCACTAGGATTGCTTTTACATGAAAGCCGGCCACTGGCTGAAAAGAATGATACCAACATAATACCTAAACCCGCAGGCATCATTCTGGTATAAACATTCAAAGTCCAGCAACATACCAGTACGTTGCTGGTCCTTGTTGGACATGTATTGTAATCTTTTTTTTCATGCAGCCTGTTGGCTGAACGAAAAAAAGAGATTGATCGGTGGGTATGCCCACCATTAGAATACCGCCCTTCATCCACCCACTTCTAATGATGGGCATACATGCACCATTTATATATGCCGAAGCATGGGGGTATCTTCCCGCAAAAGTTATGCCGCGTACACATGGTCAGATTTTTCCACGGGCAAGCCTCCGTCGGAATTTCGACCGTATGTACGCGACATTAGGAGCAAAATCGCTCCTCTGCCCCTGCTGCCCCAATGCTTCGGCATATATGCTTTTTTTTTTTAACTGTGGTGGTGAAATCACCTCCTACAGCACTGGAGTCGCAGGGATCAGGCCTGTCTCTGCGAACGCTGCAGTTATGTGTGTTGTGTTTTGTAAGTGACAGTGATCGATCGATACTGCACTTGGGTGGCCTGGGCTGGACCGAGGGGCAAAACACAGGTGCTAGCAGGTATCTGGGCTGATCCCGCTAACACTGCGTTTTTGGGAACCCTAAACTGCTGGGGACGCTAGTATAGATCTGATCAGATCAGATATTGATCTGATCAGATACTATACCACTAAGGGGGGTGTATGCTTCACGCGTGGGTGTTAGCGTTACTGGCACTAACCTGATGCTGCCTGGGGTGTGACGTAGACCCTCTCTGACGCTAAAACCTAATTGATATCACCCGCCGGGCGATCAGGGGGTTAAACCTTTATTGGGTTATATATACGGCGGGTGCCCTGACACTATAAAAAGCAAACTAACTAACCAGCGTCACCCGTAACACTTATATGGTGATCACTGGTGAAAGGGTTAACTAGGGGCAATTAGGGGGTTAAAACCTTTATTAGATAATATATGGGGGTACCTGACGCTATAAAAACCTGCGGCGAACCTAAAAAAAATTACTGGCTACCGATCTGCATCACCGACGCTAAGACAGCGATCAGAAAAATGATCGCTTAGCGACAGTAGTGATAGGGGGTGAAAGGGTTACCTGGGGGGCGATCAAGGGGGTTAAACCTTTATTAGATAATTTATGGGGGTACCTGACGCTATAAAAACCTGCGGCGAACCTAAAAAAAATTACTGGCTACCGATCTGCATCACCGACACTAAGACAGCGATCAGAAAAACGAACGCTTAGCGACAGTGGTGATAGGGGGTGAAAGGGTTACCTGGGGGGCAATCAAGGGGGTTAAACCTTTATTAGATAATTTATGGGGGTACCCGACGCTATAAAAACCTGCGGCGAACCTAAAAAAATAACTGGCTACCGATCTGCATCACCAAAGCTAAGACAGCGATCAGAAAAATGATCGCTTAGCGACGGCGGTGCTAGGGGGTGAAATGGTTATCTGGGGGGTGATCAGGGGGTTAAACCTTTATTAGTGGGGGTTAGGGGGCTACACTGGACCTAAAACTATTTTTAGTGACACTTTTACAGTCACAAATGTCACTGATTGCAGTGATCAGTAAATAAATGGTCACTGCAATCAGTGACACTGTGACTGGGGGCTGGGGGGTGATCTGGGGGGGCAATTTGTGTGCCTATGTGTCCTGGTGTCAGTGTAGTGTTAGTGCACTGACCTGTGTGTCTTCTCTTGTACGGCGCTCGGTATATGTGAGCGCCGCATGAGAGATGACATCACTTCCTCCTGCTTCCTCTGCCTGTGTAAACATTACACAGCAGAGGGAGCATTTCCATTCGCCGGGAGCGATCGCGGGGGGGTGGCCGGAATCGAATGGCCGCCCCCTCATCTCGGAACGCTCCCCAACGAATACCGACCGCTCACTGTATAGGAGGGGGGTCCGATCGGACCTCCCAACTGTACAAAGGCAATCACGTACACTGTACGTGATTGTGCCTGTCGGTGCCATTCTGCCGACGTACATATACAGTGAGCGGTCGTTAAGTGGTTAAAATCTCCATAGGCGACATTTAAAAAATTCTACAGGTTGCATGTTTTGAGTTACAGAGGATGTCTAGGGCTAGAATTATTGCTCTTGCTCTACCGATCGCGGCGATACCTCACATGTGTGGTTTAAACACTGCTTTCATATGCGGGCTCTACTCACGTATGCGTTCGCTTCTGCATGCATTGGTCGTTAAAAAAAAAAAACCTGGCTCCTAACTTTTTTAGCTGGCTCCTAGATTCCAAGCAAATTTGTCAAGCCCTGTCTTAGTCTATTTTTACCTATGAACATATCAGCTCTCCATTGGTTAAAAATTACATTGGGTGCCCTTAGTAGCCAACAGGGAGTTGAGGGGATGAGTGCTACAAAGTGACCATGAGAGAGTCAGTGATTTTTATCTGAAAGAGTATGTAAACCCAACATTTCATATTCCTGATAGATGGGCGTCCGCAGGTAGGGGCAAGGGGGGCAATTGCCCCCCCCTGGAATCGGCAAGAAGGTGTTGTAATTGCCAGCTGTAGTGTCCGTCACTGACTTTTTTCTGAGTCAGCTGGCTGGTCTCTGTCCTGACACATCTGATGTCCCTCCCTCACCCCGATCATTGGATGAGATGGCTCTCCAGCTCGGCCGTTCCTCTTCAATGATTGGCTGCCTGCCTGTGTACATGTTGTGTAGATCTGACCAGTGCCGGCGCCGCCCACTCAGTGCATTCAATGGCCGAGCCGCCGAGTGATACGCTGCCAGTGCCTACTTATCACATCCCAGGAAATCCTGACCTGAAGTGAGTGGCATATACAGTTGCAAGCAACAGAAGAAGAACCACAAGTAACAACAGTTAGGGGGAGCATTTTGATTTATTTATTGCTGAAAGTTGGACAGCTATTACTGGAAAGATATGTCTGTGTATGTTAAGAGATAATTCATCTTCTTCACTTTGTATAGGCTGTTTTCATTAAGATCAAAATATGGCCACAACAGATGTATTGCAATACATTGCAATATAAAAAGATGTACATTCTCTAGGCTATATGTATATGGGCATGGCCTGAGTAACTTCCAATACAAAGTGAAGCTGAATTATCTCTTATATAACACATATAACTTGGAAAGCTATATGTGTTATATAAGAGATACCTGTAATTCAGTGTCACTTTGTATTGGAAATTACTCAGGCCAGGCATACCATGCCCATATAAATATATCCTGGAGAATGTTTAAATAAATAAATATATTGGTGCACTAGGACCAACCCTAATATGTGGCACAAATAAATAAATGTTCAATAACAATATCAATACATCCACTAAAAATAAATATAAAGTAATCATGTGCTATTAATGCAAATTAAAGTGCAAACTATATCCTCCATGCATAAATAAATAGCAGTAATGGTGTGATGGAGTATGAAAAATAAATATTTTATTTATAATACGTTTTATCCCTATCTATTATCCATTATAGTTTGAGAAGCTTAGCAAGGGTTAAATGTTTCTTTTCTTGATTTTCTGTTTCTGACAGTCTATTTTCAGCTATCTCAGGAATTCAGGATGACTAGTGTCCTTTTACAAGAACCATCTGTTAGGAACACAAATACATGATGAGATATTTCTGTACAATAAGGAGCTTATTAATTATCATATAGGGAACTAGAAAGCTAATATATGCTAATTAAGGATATTGTTTAGAAGTATTTTCATGTGTGTGTCCTAGTATTCATGAAACAATAAGACAAAAAGTGATTTCCTTGATTAAAAAATATAGCAGAGATATTCAGCTCAGAGTGAAGAAAAAAGAACAGATGTCCTGTGTAGTCCTTCAGACTACTCCTTCGTCCTTCAGCTCCTCCCCCCCTCCGAGAAAGACTAAACATGGAGCTAAGACAAGAATATTCTGGGAACACTTTTGCCACGAGGGAAGAAACTGACGTCACAAGAAGAAGCTCCATATATGAACAGAACGAATTATATGTACATGCCTGTGATGATGTAGTCTGTGTAAAATTTGCCTTTAAAAAGTGCTGACCACTGAGACTAAGGTCTGGAGAAATAAAGAATTCATGCTAGAACACAGTCTGGCGTCTCTTCTTTCAAAGCTAGCAAATAGGCCTATTTCACTCCAGCACAGATTTGGAACAGCGGCAGAACAAGAAAATTGTTTCTGGGATTGGACCAGAACCAAATCCATTACAATTTGGCGCTTCCAAACGTGGACTTTTCGGACTGTGTGCTGTCGTAGCCAATCTAGATGTGTCTGCCAGCGAATTGAGCCAGGCTTGGCGGAAATCGGAGCTTGCGCAACTTCGTAATACACGGTAAGTGGAGTCTGTTATATTCCTTACCTGTGTTTTTCCGCCTCGTCACCCTCGATTTCACTTGCAGTCCGTCGGCTGCGCCATGCCACGATAAGACGGGTAATTTCTTGTCCAAAAGTCGTTTTACTAAGAACCCGTTTGACTCCTTCTGCCGGCTGTTATTTATGTTATGTTTTGTTCTGTGTTGTCTTGAATGTCCCTATTTCGCTGAATGCTGTCTGTGTGTGTGAGGGGAGACTCAATATTTCTTGCTGGGCTGGCCTAGTTTAAGAAGGGTAGGTTAATTATATGCGCTGAATTTCCTTGTCCGTTGTCGGATTGAAGAGATGAGCTGGGTAAATTAAATTGTATGCACGGGAGTCCTTATTCGTACCCTTATGATACGGATTGAAGAGAGAGGCGCAGGATAAATAGATATATATGTGTGTGTGTATGGAATCACTGGATTTCCTTACTCCAGCTTCCATTTAATGAAGCACTGATGTAGCTACGATGAAGCAACGATATGGAGTTTATAGAGATGTCGAATCCATACATTTAGATATATATAAGAAAACGTTTCCACGGATTTATACAGAAGTGTCTGAGATAAGTTTAGACACAGAATTTCCTTGTCCAGTGATTCGGGGTTAAAATTTTTACCTCCATACAGACAGTGAAGCTGACATAGCTCTCATAGTCTACACTTGTGTGTTTTGTCTATCTGTTTTTTTTGTATGTTGTTTTTTGTTTATTTTATGGCCATTCTATACATGTGAAGAAGGTTGGGATTTTAGTTTGGCTAATGCGAGCTTGGCTACCTCAAGCTCAGCCTGTTTGTACAGCTCATTCTGTGACACAAGCACGAAGCCCAGATTCACGCACTCCCCCTTCCTCCTCTCCCTCCCTCTTTTTATTTTGGTCTTGTACGGCATAGGCTTCACTGTGTCTCGTATGAGTGTGCTGTTACAAGCCAACGCTGCCCATCTTATCCCCCCCTTCCCTTCCTTCCCCTCAGGCTGTATAGAGGGTTTCACACTTCCCCCCCTTTCTTTTAATACCAGAGTGTGAAGAAGTTATTTAATAAGGAAACTAAGTTTAATGCTGCATGTAAATGTTTATGAATATTTAAGCCCTAAACAACAGAAAATGTGTTATTACAAAATGTGGTCATTCAAAACACAAGCAGGGGGCAGAACTAAGTTTTAAGAAAAATCCTATTGATTAAGATAATGGAAAACAACATGGTATTTAGTGTTTAACAAAAATCCTACAGTTTTGGTTGCAGGAAATAATAAGTTAAGGATTGAGCAATTTTTACAAAAGATTCCAAACTAGGATTTGGTTATTAAATTAAAAGTAGTAGATTGTTCTAATTTACTTAAGACTACCCAGGAAAAATATTAAAATATGAAAGTTTTGTTCAATCAAAAATTGTAAAAAAAACTATTGTTAAAAGTTTTTGTAATTTAGTATTTCTGATATAAGTAAAGACTTTGGTTGAGGGAGGAATTTTTCTCGGGGAAATGGCCAATCGCAGTTCATGGGCAGGAACCAATCTGTGAGTTTCACGAGATTGTCCTCTAAACAATTTTTTTGTCATTACTATAATCAGGAATGTCATATAACGTAGTGTACATGATTTTTGGCAGATGTACAAACCAAATATGTTTAAAAAAAACGATAAATGAGATTAAGGGCATGCAAAGCCTGGTAGCGAAGTCTGACAGTAGCAGATCTTTCTCTGAAGAGTGTGACATGTAAAGGAATGTACAGTCAACAGAGAAATGCTTACAAAGTTAAAAGTTACACAGCCGACAATTTTCACTTCTGTGAATCTGAGAAAAACATTTTTGTGTTAAACCTTCCAGAAGCCTGGAAGAGGGTTCATGGATGAGAAAAATATATATTTAAAAGGTATTATTACTTACTAAAGTAATTGTTTAAGGTGTTTTTCAAGACAAACAGGAGGTGTATTGGCACAATGGAATAATAAACTTTCTGTATATATGCCTGCACTGACAGAGGAATTTAAGACTACCATGTGTTTGTTTAACAGTCAGACTGACAGAACATGTGTGGTTCATTCAATCATACTGTCTGAGAAGCATGATTGGTTCTGAAAAATAGTACTTCAACATGAAATTTTGACTTAGTTAGAATCAGTACAGACTGATAATGGAGATAAAATTTATTGTAAAAATAATTGATTCCAATGAGGTTATTTTTGGATGAAAATATTTCTTTTTGCATATCCAGGTACTTGACTGACTGAATTGTTTTTGCATGTCCATTACTAAAACCATTTAAATGTATGGCAGAGCGATTTTTGGAATCGGGCTTATTTCTACCTGCAGTATGAACTACCCTGTTTCCAAATATTTAGGGACATACACAATTTTTTTGTTTGTCTTTACGAAGCTAAATGCCTACAGTTGTATAATGGTTTTGGGGTAATGCCTGTGTACAAAAGAATTCTTCTAAATTTAGACTTTGCCTTCACATGTGCCTAATGTTATTTTTGGTCTGGACACATGTAAGAAGTGCATTCAGGAGATCTGTTTGGTTTGAGAACATGACATAGTGTCATATTTATAAAGAGTACTTACCTTCCGTGTAGTAGCGGAACGACGTTTCATAACGGTTGCTAGGTTTTGAATGTTCTAGTGTCATTTAAATGTTGAACTTTGCTTAGGGTTTGCAGAGAAATGTATGTCCATATTCAGTTGTAAGTTGAGGGACCTCGTACTGTAGTCCCTCCCAGTTATCCTTACTCCTTTGTGCCCTATGTTGAATACTGATGCCAGCTTTTCATTGCCCTGTGATGCATTCAATACCAGGTTATATTACGAATCGCATTATCGCATACTATTAAGTGATTTCGTAGTTGGTTTTTAACATCCGATTCAGATTGGGCTGATAGTGGCCCGACCACAGTAGTATAGGACCTTATAGCAGTGAGTGAACTTATCCCTCCACGCTCTCTTCTGTCTGGGGTGCCCCTGTCTGCAAAAGTATTTTCACTGTCATAGATTTAGCGTGCACTGAAACCATACAGCCCATTTTGCGGTAATGCTAAGAGCCTGGATACCTGTGGCTTCCCTTCACATGCAACCCTTGTATGACAACCTGCTATGTGTCCCCTTGGCGCTGTCCGAAGAAGAGCCCACTGACTTTTTGCCTTTTGAAGAAAGGCGATCAGTGCTGCTCCTGCCCTTTTGCCTGTTATGGAAAGCCCTTTTGCCTGTTCATATCTGAGATGCAGGGCCCCGCCTTATGGGTGTTGACACGAACTCATGGATTCTGTAACCATGTTATTGGTTGTTATTTAGCCTGCCTGGACCCTGTTGCTAGAGGTGGCCCATCCTGTCTGCCCAAGCTCTGCTGGACTAAACTTCTGACTTTGTCCTGGCCCATCCCTTCTGCTGCTTGCCCCTCATGATATCTTTGCCTTTCTGTATCAGGTGCAACACAAGTGTTTGTCCTATGGTTGCGATGCAGTTTCCTCATGCCTGACAGTGTGGCTCTACTTCGATGCCAGTGCCTCTACTCTGCTACTCTGCTTCCTCTTGTCCAAGGGGGTATCATGACATGTCTCTGGACAAACAGGAAGAAGAGAACGCAGACCTACCTGCTTTTACCTGAAATGAAGATGAACATGATTGCTTTGAACTTATGCTGGATGCCCCGATCCCAATGCCTCAATTCAGTACAGGTGGATGATCTTTGGACTGTAGGAACCTGCCCATGTCTCCCCAAAGCTCTGTACCCAGCTGTGGTGCAATGGGCCCATGGAGCAATCCATTTCTCAAAGACTTTGATGAACTCATTTATAAAGAAACATTATGTAGCTCCAGGAATGACTAAACAATACTGTAAGTCCTGCCACACTTGCCTAGCAGGCTCAGGGTGGCTCAAGGCTTATCCTGTCACAGATCAGATGGCGAGAACCATGGCTGCTTTTGAAGCCAGTTTGCAGATATGGGGTACCTGGGGTGATAGAGAGTGATCAGGGTCCTGTGTTCACTGCTATAGTCACAAAATAAATATGGTTGTCCCTAGGTAACACATTAGCGTTTCATGCATCTTATCACCCTGTTAGGTTGTTATTATCCATAACAGTTGCAATTACAGTCTGATACTTTGATGGATTATGTGACCGCTCTTGTAAGAGAATTAACTAACATCTATGTATGAGTATTTTCTTGCCTTACAGATCCTGATCTAGATACCGGTACTTACAGTATACTTCCTGGTGATTGGGTGATGGTTAAGAAGTCTCTCTGAAAGCATTCCTTGGAGCCAAGATATGCAAAAAGGCTCCAGTTCCTGAGGACCGTGCACCACTCGCACCAGAATGAAACTATATATCTTTTTTCTTATAGCAACTGTGCACGCACAGGAGGTGGCTATTAAACAAAAGGATGGTATAATACAATTTTGGTATAATTCATCAGACACACATGTAGCTACCTTCATATTTGATTTCTGTACTATAATCTTTCGCCCTACAATTGACTGGCAGTGTAACATTTTCCGGATGCAGATCAACACCGGAAATATATATATATATGTGATACAGCAGACTGTGACCACTGGGAATCTGTGGGTTGGAATACAGGGGATGACTGGGGATATAGGCCACAGAGTGCCCTGAACAGGAAAGACAAATATGGAGAGTCATTACTCAGCAGACTGACCTCATTAAAAAAAGGCATATGGTCAAGCTATGATAGGAAACTGGTCATGAAACTCACCCTGACCATAAAAAATCCCAGTCCTACGGATGCAGGCACATATGTTATGGGAGTGCGATATGATGGGGAGAATAGGGGACCAAGTGGACAGTTCCAAGTTAAAGACATGTATAATTCATCTGAATGGGAGGCCCTTCAACCAACAAGTGATCCCCTTAAACCACATGCACAGATGCGCACCCTAGAAGATATGGTGGCCATAGCTGATCCCACATTTGAAGACACGATGGCTGCAGAGATTGGTTTCTCGGATGTCAACCTGTGGCTTGAATGGATGAGGTATAGTGTAGGGAAACATAACAGGTCCAACTGTTATGTGTGTAGTGGAGCTAGACCCCATTTGGGAACAGTGCCATTAAACATACCTCCCACTCAAGAGGAGTGCTTTCTGAGCCTGTTTACCAATACTTCCACTGATTCCTCCAAGTGCAAAACATGGAAAGAGAATATCCCATAATAACTAGGACATCCAGGGGGAGGGTATTACTATATATCCCGGTAATTACACATGTTATGGGAACTACCAGGGAATAGGGAAGTCCTTAGGGAACTTCTCTATGGGATACTGTGCTTCCTACAGTAGTGTATCCATGGACCTGGTACAGAGTCAGACTCAGTCTTTGGGAGACGTGTATTGGATCTGTGGGGACATGAAAATTAGGACTAGGTTACCAGACAGGTGGACAGGGGAATGTGCACTTGCTAAAGTCATAATGCCCCTGCACATCTTTTCGGAAGGTGACTTGGTAGTAAGAAGAGAGCACTCATCTAAATCCAGCAGGAAGCGCAGAGGTGCTCCAGCTGGTAGTTTTGACCCTCATGTATATATAGATGCCATAGGAGTCCCAAGGGGGGTCCCAGATGAATTTAAAGCAAGAGACCAAGTAGCTGCAGGTTTTGAGTCCCTGATTCCCATAATTACAGTAAATAAGAATGTAGATTGGATTAATTATATTTACTATAATCAACAGAGGTTTGTTAACTATACCAGGGATGCACTCCAAGGTTTAGCTGAACAACTAGCTGAACAACTAGAGGCCACTTCACAAATGACTTTCCAAAATCGTATGGCCTTAGACATGATCTTAGCTGAAAAGGGAGGTGTGTGCAAAATGTTGCCTGGGACAAGTACATATTGTACGTACATTCCGGACAATACAGGCCCCAATGGTAAGGTAACCTTGGCCATCAAGAAATTAGAGGATCTCTCAAAAGAGTTAAAAAGAAATTCAGGACTGACCGATCCCTGGGACCAGTATTTTGGGTTGATGAATGGGTGGCAACGCATTTGTACTCAAATAGGTATAGCAAATTTGATACTGCTTACATTAGCCACAATAATGGTTTGCTGTATTCTGCCCTGTATGAAAAAGCTGTTAGGAAAGACAGCTGAAGAGGTGAGATTAGAGATCCAATAAAGGAGGATGAGGGACCGTATGCTCCATTGCAGTCCTTACCTGTAACTAATACATACAACATTCTTAAATGATAAGGGAAAGAATAGTACTTGACTGTTCTCCTGACCGTTTCGTTGAGTAAAGACACTGGGCAAGCCATGTCCGACCTCTATGCGAAATGTAAAAAAGGTCCTGATGTCAGGAGGGCCAGGTAAGGTTATATAATATAGGGACAGTGTTGATAAAATAATAATTTCAAGGGGGGACTGTGATGGAGTATATAAAATGAATATTTTATTTATAATACGTTTTATCCCTATCTATTATCCATTATAGTTTGAGAAGCTTAGCAAGGGTTAAATGTTTCTTTTCTTGATTTTCTGTTTCTGACAGTCTATTTTCAGCTATCTCAGATATTCAGGATGACTAGTGTCCTTTTACAAGAACCATCTGTTAGGAACACAAATACATGATGAGATATTTCTGTACAATAAGGAGCTTATTAATTTTCATATAGGGAACTAGAAAGCTATTATATGCTAATTAAGGATATCGTTTAGAAGTATTTTCATGTGTGTCTCCTAGTATTCATGAAACAATAAGACAAAAAGTGATTTCCTTGATTAAAAAATATAGCAGAGATATTCAGCTCAGAGTGAAGAAAAAAGAACAGATGTCCTGTGTGGTCCTTCAGACTACTCCTTCGTCCTTCAGCTCCTCCCCCCCTCTGAGCAAGACTAAACATGGAGCTAAGACAAGAATATTCTGGGAACACTTTTGCCACGAGGGAAGAAACTGACGTCACAAGAAGAAGCTCCATATATGAACAGAACAAATTATATGTACATGCCTGTGATGACGTTGTCTGTGTAAAATTTGCCTTTAAAAAGGGCTGATCACCGAGACTAAGGTCTGGAGAAATAAAGAATTCATGCTAGAACACAGTCTGGCGTCTCTTCTTTCAAAGCTAGCAAATAGGCCTATTTCACTCCAGCACAGATTTGGAACAGCAGCAGAACAAGAAAATCGTTTCTGGGATTGGAACAGAACCAAATCCATTACAATGGATTAGTATAAAGTGCAATGAGTAGCTATACGCAAAACCTTCAATTGAGAAATATAACATACATAAATAAAAAATCCAATAGACCTGAACAGGGTTCATGAAAGTCTAATCAAGATGCTGTATACAGTTCCACAGTCTTCCACCGGAGGCACTGGTCCGACGTGCAGAAATGATAATGCTTAAACTTGTTAATCCATACGCAGAGTCAAATACATTGAAAACAAGAGAAAGCAATTATAGTGCAGCATATTCTGATAAAGGAATCCAATCAAGCAGACTTAATAGGTATACCACTCACATGTACCATAGGACAGAAACGCATAACACAGCTCAGCAGAGCGATCTCTTCATTCAGTGTCTATGTGTGATAGACCACTGCTGACAACTTCACTCGGTTCCTCCGTACGCGTTACATGAGAGCCACCTGACTTAATCATGGTTAACCCATGTTGACACGGAAGGAAACAGGTGTGAACTACATTTGGGGACATACAGATAGCTAGGGACATTAGCATACCTTAGCCTAAGGCCATGCAACCTTGTACAGCCAGGCATGGTTGGGCATGTAACTAGTTACAATAACAGCGGGCGGGGGAGGGAGGGGGGTTTAAGCAGTCCTAAAAACAAGTCTACTCAGAGTAGCATCAGACCTTAACGGATCTATGGCTGATTCATTTCAAATTCTAGAGAATACCCAAAACCCTTTTACCACTAAGTGCAGTACCCCTGACAGATTTATAACACTTCTTAGCCCAATATATGTGTGGCGCCCCCCCATATTTGGGGGCGCTGTGTATCTATTTAGGGGTGGTCTGGGCCAGTGGTTGGGCTCAGACCAATTGATGTTTTGTTATTGCTTCTGCTCTGAGTGTGATGCTGCCTGGCAGTGGTGTTTCCTGTTGCCTGTGGGTGGCACTGTCACCACCGGCATGGGTTGAACCACAGGGGGTGTCACAGCACCTTGGGAGTCCTCTCTCGGCAGCCGTGCGGTGGGCATGGTGAGCCTGCTGTGCATGCTGGGAGAGAGTACATAGGGGGCAGACACCATTGGGGTTGAGGCATTTCGGGGAGTCATTCCTGGGGACCCATTGGTCCTGTGTGTGCGCCTCGTGGCCCGTATGGCATGGGGTGCGCGTGTTCTGGTCCCGGGCACCTTTAGCCCGAGGCCACATCGCTGCTTCATAGGCCCAGCTTTGTTGGCTGGGGCCTAGGTTCTCAAGACGGGATCCCAAAGCTGCCCACCTGCGGGGAGCCACAGTTTGGGAAAGGAGTCCAGGGGAGGATCGGTCCTGGAGGAGACTGGCGACGGTGCTACTGTCTCAGGAGGAGGCCTGGAAACTCGCCTAGGGAGGGATCCATAATTACAGGCCCTGCAATATGCCAGTCTGGCAACAAAGGTTCTCTTCATTGTTGCTTCATTGTTGCTTGCTGGGAGGTTCGGGACTTTTAATCCTGTGGCAGAGGGTTCCTGATCGTATCCTTAATACAAATACAAAGGGAAGATTTATTCGTGCTACATCTCGGCTGCTGGGACCGCTCATAGGGGGTCTATCCGGGTGAGCAATGCCCACTCAGGCTTGAGTGGCGACAAGTGCGGTTTAAGTGTTGCGTGCCTGAACCTTCCCCAGTGTATTTCTCTCTCGTGTCCTACTCTTCCTCTAAATTCACCCAGCAAAGAGAAAAATAAGGCCTGACTCTTTTGGGTTTTACATGGTGTGGAAATTGACTTTTCTTACACCCCTGACAACGGAAGCCATGAGGTAATTCGCAGACCCAACAAAACCAGCCGGTCCCTTAAATGGGGGTAAGTGCTACATATGTGTTAGAGTGTCAATTATCCCCTGCAGTCTTACTCAACTTTTCATTAAAAAAACTAATATGCGGACTTTAGTTAGTTGGTTCTGCTACTCAGTGGATCAGAACATACAACCCACACTAGGTGGTCCAAAAACATAGCCAAATGGACTGAAAACTAGATAATGGTGATGAAAACCTAAAACATTCACATGTGAAACCCGACCAACCAGGAAAAATAAAAAAATATATATTTTTTTTATAAAGTTGTCTATGGAGGCTATGATTTCCTCTTGTTCTGAAAGCCAGAAATCCCAATTATCGAACCTGAGGGATAAAACACTGTCAGGTCACCTACAGCCAGGTGACAGATGCATACCGTAGGGGGACAGGAGTGCACCGCAAGGTAGTGAACCCTATGGCTGACTGCTGCGGATAGGAAACTGGGTGGTTGTGGAAAGCGGGACCAGAGGAGCACAACCGGGATCCTATAGGAAGCTAGAGCCAAGATTCCCCAGGGCGCGGAGTCTAAGACCCAGCAGGTCTTCTCCAGAGCCTCTAGTGGTGAGGATGTTATGCTGCAGGCTGGGTCCAGGTCGCGGCCCCTAGAGTCTCCTAGCTCATGCCCCGTAGGATAAGGGGACAAGAGGGGAAGCAGCAGCACAAGATATAAGAGTAACGAATAACAAGCTGAAGGTCAAGGGCCACAAGCAGACAAGGATAACGAAAGACAAGCCGAAGGTCAAGGGTCACGAGCAGACAGGGATAGTCGGGGACAAGCCAATAACGTAACAGAGAGACAGACGTAGCACACGGCAGGCAGGAACCCAAACACACAAAGCCTAACAAACACGTTGATCAGCAAAGCAGGCTTGCAGTGCACAGGTTAATATAGTGTTCTGTGATAGGGCCTGGGGTGGAGTCAGGCTGGGAGGAGATTATAAAGGAAGCCAGGTGAAAGGGTTCTGGCCTCTAAGATGAACACATGAGGAGGAAAGGTAAGATGGCAGACAGACATTAATGCATATCCATGACAGTACCCTCCCTCTTACGAGGCCTCCTCCTTCGCCGCCTGGGCCCAGGTTTAGAGGGAAACTTCAGATGAAACTCCTTTAACAGACGAGGTGCAAAGACCTCAGATGCAGTGATCCAAGACCTCTCCTCAGGACCAAACCCTTTCCAATGAACGAGGTACTGAAGGACGCCTTTACAGAGTCGGGAGTCCAGAATTTGACTGATCTCGTACTCCTGATTATCCTCAGAGACAGGTGCCACGGTAGGGAGAGGACGAGAGAATTTATTGAGGACTAAAGGCTTTAGAAGAGCAACATGGAAGGAGTTAGTGATTTTAAGGCTTTTTAGGAATCTGGAGTTTGAAACAAACCGGATTCAGTTTAGCAGTTACCGTGTATGGACCAATGAATCGTGGAGCAAACTTCAGAGAAGGAACTCGGAGCTTGATGTTCCTGGTAGAGAGCCAGACTTTGTCCCCTGGCTGAAGAGAAGGCGGTTTACGCCTGCGGCGGTCGGCAAAGCCTTTGAATTTTTCAGCAGCTGCCCGGAGGGAATCATGAACGTCACCCCAAACGGAATTGAGAGACTCCTGAACCGAAGCCAAAGCTGGAATATCTGGAGAACAGATCATGGGAAGAGGAAGTTGAGGGTGTTTTCCATAAACTGTGAAAAAGGGTGTCTTCTGCGAACTGGTATTCACATGATTGTTATGGGAGAATTCTGCCCACAGGAGTAGAGAGGACCAATCGTCATGGTGAGAAGACACAAAAGGTGCGAAGAAAGACCTCTAACTCCTGATTAACCCTCTCAGTCTGTCCATTGGATTGGGGATGGTAAGAAGAAGAAAAATCCAAGACAATCTTGAGGGATTTGCAAAAGGCTCTCCAAAAACGAGACGTGAATTGGACTCCCCTGTCGGAAACAATATGAGAAGGAACCCCATGAAGGCGGAGAATTTCTTGAATGAAAATGGGAACCAAGGCAGGGGCAGAAGGAAGACCAGGAAGAGGAACAAAATGAGCCATCTTGGAGAACCGATCGATTACCACCCAAATGACTGTATTATTCTCAGACAGTGGGAGGTCGGTGATAAAATCCATGGCAATATGAGCCCAGGGCTCCTTAGGAATGGGCAAGGGCATGAGGAGACCAGCAGGACCTTGTGTGGAGGATTTGGACTGAGCGCAGACATGACAAGCTTTAACGTAGTCTTTGACGTCTAAGCGGAGATTAGGCCACCAGTAGTGACGACTGATGAGTAGGAAGGAACGGAGGAATCCAGAATGGCCTGCCACCTTGGAATCATGTCCCCAATGAAGGATCTTAGCTCTTAGCTCAGTGGGGACAAAAATCTTACCAGGCGGAATTTTTGACTTCAGGGTGGTAGAGTGGGCAACAATGCATGAGGTTGGAATGATCGGCTCAGGTTCAGGGGCGGACTCCTCGTCCAAAGTGTCAAAAGACCTAGAGAGCCCATCAGCCCGACCGTTGCAGGAACCAGGTTTGTAAGTAATCGTGAAATTAAAACGGGCAAAGAAGAGACTCCACCTGGCCTGTCTAGGATTCAGACGTTTAGCATTCTGTAGATACTGTAAATTTTTGTGATCGGTAAAGATCGTTATGGAGTGAGGGGAACCCTCCAAGAGATGACGCCACTCCTCTAACGCCAATTTAATTGCGAGAAGTTCCCGATCACCGATGGCATAATTCCTCTCTGCCTGAGAAAACTTTTTGGAGAAGAACGCACATGGTTGACGTCTCTTCTCAAAGATTTGAAGAAGCACAGCTCCCACCCCCATTGAGGAAGCGTCCACTTCAATAAAAAATGCATTCCCAGGATTTGGTCTCCTCAAGAGGGGGCCAGTAACAAAGGCCTGTTTCAGGTTGTGAAATGCAGAGACAGCTTCGGGAGGCCAGTCTTTGGCATTCACACCCTTCTTGGTCAAAGCGATAATAGGCGCGGCAATGGAAGAGTAGTTCCTTATGAATTGCCTATAATAATTAGTGAAGCCAAGAAAGCGCTGTGTGGCCTTGAGGCTAGCAGGAAGAGGCCAGTTGGTAATAGCCAAGACCTTCCCAGGATCCATACGAAGACCCGAACATGAGACAAAGCACCCCAGAAACAGGACCTCAGAACATTCAAAGGAACATTTCTCCAGCTTGGCATAGAGATTCTTCTCTCTAAGACGCTGAAGTACAGTGCGGACATGGTTTCTGTGGACGAGCAGATTTTCAGAAAAGATCAGAATGTCATCCAGATAGATGACAACAAACTGGTACAGCAGATCTCTGAAGATTTCATTGACAAAGTTTTGGAACACGGCTAGAGCATTACACAGACCAAAGGGCATCACCAGGTATTCGTAATGCCCGTCTCTAGTGTTTTTTTTTTTGTTTTTTTTTAATTCAAATACTTTTTATTAGGAAAATAAAGTCATAGATACAAGGAATGAAATGAGTTAAGCTGTAAATTGCTGTACATTACAGATATCTTTATCATATGTGATGGTTATACATAAACTTCTACAACTGTGTGGCATTGCACTCCTTTATCTGTTGCTAGATTCAATTTCCGAAATATTGAGTAATAACGTAGAACGGTGTTACATATAGGAACAACTATACAGTCTGATTCTTGTATTAATTACAAACTTTAAACCCTCCATATCAACTATGGAGGACGGGAAAATGGTTATAACTGAACTCAGGTTGGGGGAAAGGGGAGATATAGGAAAGGGAGTACAGAAAGAAAGTAATTAGGAAAGTGGGTAGGTACTGGTATAGAAAATAGAGTTATGGTACTAGGCAACGTCACACTTGAGATTTGACAGAGGATCTCCATAGCATCCAGTGAGATTCATATCTTGAGATGCAACCGTCCATATAAGCTAATATTTTTTCATATTCTGCTACTGCATTGATTTTTGCAATCACTTCTCTTTTACTGGGAATTTCATTTGTTTTCCACTTACACATTACCAGAGACCTTGCTGCAAACAGAATGTGCATGGCTATGGACTTAACTGATATTGGGTATTCAGACATGTCAATGCTCAGTATAGCTTTTTCAATGGTAGGTTGTACAAATACTCCAGTGACTGTCGATATGAGTTTGAACATTTCAGACCAGAAGCTGCGGAGGTGGAGGCATGCCCACACCATGTGTGACAATGTCCCCACCTGTCCACAACCCCTCCAACATAAGTTAGACTGCGCCTCAGAGAAATTGGCTACTATATATGGAGTGTAGTGCCATCTTATCCAAAGTTTTTGAGCTAATTCCTCATAATTTGAGCAACGTGAGAATTGATGTGTGTTTTTAATCGCTAGGAGCCACTGTTGTTCAGAAAAGACCTTGTGCAACTCTTTTTCCCATTTCAGTAATGGGTTGAATTTATAGAAGACCAGTTTGGAGTTGAGTATACTGTACATAAGAGATATGCCTTTTGCCTTTGGGTCGGATGAATTCAAGTATTTCCATACTAGTGTGGGGAAGTGAATGCTGGTGGTATGGACTTTTGGTAATAGGAAGAGATTTGTTGATAAGTCAGAAATTCAGTTGGTGGTATACCATATTTGGATTGTATGTCAGAGAACGGGATCACTTTGCTATTTACTACAATATCCTCAAGATTTTTAATTCCTTTCTGTACCCACTGAGTCAGGGATATATTGGGAATCAACCAGTTAAGGGTTTCCATAAGGATAGGAACCACAGTATGCGGTAGGGTTGAATGTGACACCTCCGCCAGGTAAGTCCAAGCTTGCAGTGTTGCCTGTATTGTGGGGTGTGCTATTAAGATCTTGGGGGGTGTCAGAGTTTGTGCCTGGATAAGGGAAACTAGTGATCTGGGGTATATCCATGCTTGTTCTAATTGGCTCCAGGGTTTACTCTTGTCTTGTGCATACCATCCTTTGAGCTGGTCTAATATTGCCGCTATATAATAATCTTTCAAAACGGGTACACCCAGGCCGCCAACTGATTTGTGTTTCTTCTGCATAATTTGGGGAACTCTCGCCTTTTTGCCCGCCCATATGAAGGCTGAAAGTTGTTTTTGTGCTATTGTAAAGAAAGATCGTGGAATGGGAATCGGGAGTGCTCTAAAGAGATAGGTTAGTTTTGGTAAAAGTAACATCTTATATGCCGCTATACGGCCTGACCACGAAATGTAGTGTTTTTGGAGTCTAGACATTTCTTTTTGTAGATCTGCTATTAAGGGTACAAAATTAATCTCAAATAGGTTTGAGACCGGGGAAGTTAACTTGGTACCTAGGTAGGTTATTGAATCTGAGGACCATGGGTATGGTAGGTCCCTCCGGAGGGCTTTTTTAAGTTCTTTGTCAAGTGCTATACCAAGTACGCTAGACTTGGAGGCATTTACTTTATAATAAGCTACCTTACTGAATAGGGTAAGGGTGTCGTGTGCGGCCGGAAGGGATACACCAGGATCAGATAATGTCAATATGACATCATCTGCGAAAAGAGATATTTTGTGATGGGTGTTCTGTGAGGTGATGCCCTGGATTAGCGGGTGAGCCCTTATTTTTTCCGCTAGTGATTCCATCACCATGGCGAATATCAATGGGGACAGGGGACATCCCTGCCTAGTCCCATTCGATATTCGAAAATTCCTAGAAAACATTCCCTCCGTATAGACGAAGGCAGATGGGGATGAATACAACGCCAGAATTGCTCTTTGGATTGGACCAGTCAGACCGAATTTCTCCAAGACTTTGGTCAAATAGCCCCAATGCACTCTGTCAAAAGCCTTCTCTGCATCCAAAGTGAAAAGCAGAGAAGGCCTTTTGTTTTTTTCAGCCAGGTGAATCAAATTAATCATCCTCCTGGTCGCTTCTGTGGCCTGGCAGCCCAGGACAAAGCCCACCTGGTCCTGGTCAATAAGTTGTGGAAGTAGGCCTGATATTCTGTTTGCAATTAGTTTGGCATAGACTTTAATGTCCACATTTAAAAGGGAAATGGGTCTAAAGTTTTGTGGGGTATTTGGTTCCTTACCTGGTTTGGGCAAGGTGATAATGGTAGCAGTGAGCATTTCTTGTGGGAAGGAAGCCTGATTTATTGCAGCACCAAACATCTGTTCCATAAAAGGTGAAAGTTCTGCACTGAACAATTGGTAGTACTCAGAAGAGTAACCATCGGGGCCTGGTGCTTTGTTGTGCGGTAATTTTCTGATTTGTTTTTCTATTTCAGGTATTGTAAAGGGATGATTCAGTAAGTCAAGGTCTGTTTTGGACAGTGTAGGTATTTTAACCGAGGCCAGGAATTCTCTGATCAATGTGTCAGATGGTTGGGGGGTATTTGGGTCGTCTTTTAGATTATAGAGTGATTCATAGTAGTCGCAGAATGCTTCTGCAATTTCTTTGGGATTGGAAACTTGTAGTCCTGTTTTAGGATTCAAGATGTGTGGAATCCTTTGTTTAACCACATGATCTTTTAGTTGGTTCGCCAGCAATTTCCCCGCCTTATTGCCACATCTGTAGGTATTTGCTTTTAACGTACGTAGGCGGTTATTTTGCTGGGAAATCAAAAGTGTTCTTAAGTCCTGTCTGGCATAGAATAGAGATTCTCGCAAAGTCTGTGTAGTATGTTGTTTATTGATGGATTCAAGGGTCTGTATTTTGGTTAGCAGATCATCTAGTTGTTTCGACCGTTGCCTCTTGATTCTAGAGCTAAGTTGTATGAGTAGGCCACGGATATATACCTTGTGCGTATTCCAGAGTGTGAAGGGATCGCTGACCGAAGGAGCATTGATATTAAAAAATTGTTTCAGTGCCTTTCTAATTTGTTTTGAGTTTTCGGGGCATGACAAGGAGTATATGTCGTTCCGCCACCTGTTAGCTCCGGTTTCGGCTTCACGTTCCCCCACCACTATGGAAGTTGGTGCATGATCGAACCAGGTTATCACATGTATTTCAGATTTGACTATTTTCTGCAACAGAAATTTATCTACAAGGAACAAGTCTATGCGAGAGTAGGTATGGTGGACATTTGAAAAAAAAGTAAAGTCTCTCTCTGTGGAGTGTTGGCATCTCCACACGTCAAAAAGCCCAGAGGATGCTATAAATTGGGCTAGTGTAGCCCTCCGTATTCTGTTGAGGGAAGAGCCCGAGTAGTCTAGATCGTTAGTTGAGATCGCATTGAAATCCCCACACATAATGACATGTCCCTGTTTTAGGGATTCAACCTTTTTCCATATCTTTTTCAAAAAGCGAAGTTGATTCGTGTTGGGTAGATATAGGTTTACCAACGTGTATTTTACCGTTGAAATTTCGCAGATAAGTATGATGAATCTGCCAGAATCATCGAGATGGGAATCAAGATGTACGAACGGGGTAGAATCCCTGACGGCAATTGCTACTCCACCTTTTTTTTTCGGGCCATTTGCCATATAGACATGAGGGAACATACGGTGAGTAAACGATGGGGGCCTGTGTGTATTGAAATGGGTCTCTTGAAAACAGATAATGTCACTCTTTAGCCGTGCCGCTTCTTTCCATGCCATTTGCCGTTTGTGAGGGCTGTTCAGGCCTTTCACATTAAATGAAGAGATCGTGAAGGGCATTGTAGCAGAAGGAATAGTGGGGAGTCCTATAATGTGCAAATGCTAAGCAGTGTGGACCATTCGTTACCTTACTCGAAGATAGTCGGAGTTGGTGTACAAGCAGGTTTGGATGCAGAGTTGGGGGGGGAGATGCCCTCGGATTCCTTCTTGGTGGAGACTGAGTCCTTGCGTTGGGAGTCCTGTACCAGTAAAATGAAAAATAAAGGGAAGACGGGAGAAATAGGAAAAAGAGGAGAACAAAGGGATCAAAACAGTACTCAAGGGGAAAAAAATTATCAAAGACCCTAAAAAACGTGCGATTCTTCAAGGAATCTGTGCGGATTAATTACCACTATAGATGGGGGGTATTGAGAAAAAAACTCTGTGGCATTCACCTGGGCTGCCAGGGGGATTATGATGAAGTAAAAAGAACTGGGTATAATTCAGCTTGTTTCTTCATCTGAATTTGCTCGAAAGGAAGAGGGAGAGCGTGTGCCCCTTCCCTCATGTGCAGTAGGATCTAAAATTTGCCAATCTCTCATGAGCCTCAGGCCTTCCTTTATGGTGGCTATGATGTGAGTTGAGCCATCTTTTGTAATCATCAGCTTGGCAGGGTATAGCCACCTGTATGGAATATGATGGTTATTCAGCGGTTTGGTAATAGTGGCAAGTTGTCTGCGTTGCTGCATGGTGAACGCAGAGAGGTCTGCAAAGAAGGAGAGCTCCTGTAGGTCTTGTGGTAATTCATCTCGGCGCCTCACAGACATCATAAACCGGTCTTTTATGTGGTAAAAGTGAATCCAGACTATAGTGTCTCTGGGAAGATGTGCAGGGATATTTTTTGGTCTTGGAAGCCGGTGTATACAATCAATTACAAGATCTTCCAGCGGTGTTTCAGGCAACGCCATTTTCATGATATTCAGAAAGTGTGCTTTCAAGTCTGGGGGTTTGACAGATTTGGGGATTCCGCGGATCTTGACGTTGTTACGTCTGGATCTGTCCTCTAAATTTGCTAATTTGGTGTTGATTCTCAGCAGCTCGACATCCCTGTCAGTGTGAGCATCCACCAGATCATTAAACGTGGCCGCAAATTCCCCCATTTTAGATTCTATGTGGGACACTCTATTAGACACTTCCGCCACCTCTGATTTAAACTGCTGGGTAATATTCATAATGTCAGCATGTAAAGTAGAGCGTAGGGATACCAGCATATCCTTCATAGTAGTGTCCATTATTGGTTGGTTTAGTGTGGGGAAGTCAGTAATGGAGTCCTGCAACTCCCTGGTGTCATCTAAGGTAGAGCTTAATCCGCTTACCTCCTCCGCTGATGGCGATGTAGCAGATGTTCTCTGTTTGCTCTTGGCCGGGCTGGAGGTAGCTGATGGAGGGGGAGAGTAGTGCGAGTGCCCCTGTTTGTTGTTATAAATGCCGCCGGTATATTGTCCGCGCTGTTGTGCTGGGCCTCGTGTTGTCCCTGTGGAGGAGCCGGCGCCATTTTGGCTGTTAAGTCGGCGCGGCTGCACGAAGAAGTCTGACATCTTCCCCAGCTTAGGATAATCCTTCCTTTTGCGGGATGGCATCTAGGAGGTCGTCCGCTTAGATTCTGGCTGGTTTGCGGTTAGAAACAAGACTGATAGTCGCTCTGAATCCCCTATGAGCCCAGGATGAAGAGGAGCTGATTCAATGTGCTGCCATCCGCTCCGGCTGCTAGCCACGCCCCCCCGTCTCTAGTGTTTGAATGCAGTCTCCCATTCATCACCCTCCCGTATTCGAATGAGATTGTACGCGCCTCTGAGATCCAACTTGGTTAAAATGGAGGCACCCTTCAACCTATCGAATAGCTCAGATATTAAGGGTAAGGGGTATCAATTTTTAATAGTAACCGCATTTAAACCCCGATAATCGATGCAGGGTCTTAAGGTACCATCCTTTTTGGCAACAAAAAAGAACCCTGCCCCTGCAGGCGAAGAGGATTTCCGGATGAAACCTCTCTCCAAATTCTCTACGACATACTCAGACATGGCCTGGGTCTCTGGGATGGACAGAGGGTAGGTACGACCCCTGGGTAGAGTTGCTCCGGGGACAAGATCAATAGCACAGTCAAAAGACCTGTGGGGAGGAAGCACCTCAGCTGATTTCTTACAGAACACATCCCGGTAATCGCTGTATGCAGCGGGAAGATCAGAAGAAACAGAAGTGGCAGCAACCGGAAGACTCTCCTTGGGGGTCACCTTGAGAAGACATGATGAGAAACATGAGGAACCCCAGGCCAGGATCTGCCCAGAGACCCAGTCCACATGTGGAGAGTGGAGCTGTAGCCAAGGGAGGCCCAATACAACTGAGGTAGAGGCCTTGGGTAGAATAAGAAAGGATATCCACTCCTGGTGGAGAATCCCTACCGACATCCTAATGGGTAGCGTCTGGAAGCGAATAGGGCCCCCTGGGAGAACAGTGCCATCAATTGCCGAGACTACCAATGGGGTAGTGAGAGGTGAAAGGGTAAGCTTCATAGAAGAAGCAGTTCTCCAATCCATAAAATTGCCGGCAGCCCCGGAATCCAGATATGCAAAGGTTGACTGAGGAGAAGTGCCTACATGAAGGAACACCGGCAAGAGAAGGCGAGAAGGTGATGTTTCTGGGTCCAATACTCCACCTTCCAAATGTATTAGACACGAGCGTTTCCCGGACGAAGCGAGCAGCAGTCACGAAAATGACCCTTGCCCCCACAATAGAGGCACAAGCCCAGAGTTCTGCACCTAGCACGTTCTTCGGGGGTTAGTCTGGTCCGGCCCAGCTGCATAGGTTCCTCAGCAGGTAGAGGATGCTCCACAGGACGAAGGGAGGGGAGCTCAGACTGGCTAGAAACCAGAGAGTGCTGGCGTCTTTTTTCTAAGGACCTCTCTTGAAAACGAATGTCGATCTGATTGCATAACGAAATTACATCGTCCAGACCGACGGGAATGGCTCTTCCCGCTAATTCGTCTTTCACTCGGTCAGAGAGGCCATGTAAAAAGGTAGCGACCAGGGCCTCATTATTCCAGCTCAATTCAGCTGTGTGGATACGGAACTGAAGAGCATATTGTCCCACTGAACTAGATTCTTGGCGAAGACGTAAGACAGCTTTAGCCGCTGAAGAAGCCCGAGCCTGCTCTTCGAAGATATTACGAAAGAGCTTCAAGAAGTCGGACAGGCTGGAAACCACCGGATCATTCCTCTCCCACAGCAGGCAGCCCAGGCCAAAGCTTCACCGGAGAGGAGGGAAATGATATAGGCTACCTTAGCCCGGTCAGACAGGAAGTTTTGAGGCTGAAGCTCAAAATGAATCGTGCATTGGCTGAGAAACCCCCTGCAGGCCTTGGAGTCCCCAGAGAAACGGAACGGAGCTGGCAGTGTTAGTGAGTGTGTGGCTGCGACTGGTGCGATAGGTACAACCGCTGGTTGTACTTGAGGTTGCGGATTCGGGGTTCCCAAGGAGGCCTGAAGCTGCTCGAATCGAGAAGCCAGATCCTGGAGGAATCGCATCACCTGAGTCTGATTCGATTCCTGGGTTTCAAGTCTGCGAACTATGCCCTGCAATGGATCATCCACGGGGAGCGGCATGTCAGCCGGGTTCATGGCTGATCAAACTGTCAGGTCACCTACGGCCAGGTGACAGATGCACACCGTAGGGGGACAGGAGTGCACCGCAAGGTAGTGAACCCTATGGCTGACTGCTGCGGATAGGAAACTGGGTGGTTGTGGAAAGCGGGACCAGAGGAGCACAACCGGGATCCTATAGGAAGCTAGAGCCAAGATTCCCCAGGGCGCGGAGTCTAAGACCCAGCAGGTCTTCTCCAGAGCCTCTAGTGGTGAGGATGTTATGCTGCAGGCTGGGTCCAGGTCACGGCCCCTAGAGTCTCCTAGCTCACTCCCCGTAGGATAAGGGGACAAGAGGGGAAGCAGCAGCACAAGATATAAGAGTAACGAATAACAAGCTGAAGGTCAAGGGCCACAAGCAGACAAGGATAACGAAAGACAAGCCGAAGGTCAAGGGTCACGAGCAGACAGGGATAGTCGGGGACAAGCCAATAACGTAACAGAGAGACAGACGTAGCACACGGCAGGCAGGAACCCAAACACACAAAGCCTAACAAACACGTTGATCAGCAAAGCAGGCTTGCAGTGCACAGGTTAATATAGTGTTCTGTGATAGGGCCTGGGGTGGAGTCAGGCTGGGAGGAGATTATAAAGGAAGCCAGGTGAAAGGGTTCTGGCCTCTAAGATGAACATATGAGAAGGAAAGGTAAGATGGCAGACAGACATTAATGCATATCCATGACAAACACCAATAAAAGTTAGTAAGAAACATTCCATTTTTCGCCTGGAAACAAAAAAAACAATGGTTATATACCAGTAACAAGACATTAGCATATGAAACACAAATATACATTACATTACATAAACCGTGCACTTTTTAAAATACCAAAAATTGTTGAGCTCAACTTTTTATTAATATGTATTACTTAATACATATTAATAAACGTGTTTTTTTGTTTTATGGTATACCAATAATTCCCCCCCAAAAAATTATTCACCATGGTGAGAAAAAAAATTACCAACGTGCCATAAACCTTTTAACTGTACCATTTATCAACCAATCGTAATATTTCATCACAAAACCTTTTGTAGAACTGTCTCTGTAAAACAACACATTTTAGTAAATGCACCTTTAAATTCACTATTACAGATAATTATATTGGCTCAGGTCATTTGCATGTCAATACAATCCGTTTTACGCTCGCACAGATCTGGTTGGAAAGAAATGGGGGGGGGGTCATTTGGGCTGTCAGCAGCTGAGAACACACACATCACACGACACAACATATATTGCATATTCCCCCCCCCCCCCACACACACACACACTTAGCTAGGTCAAAGATGACCTCTAGACATCACAAAAATCTGCATCTTTTCTATCATAACCTGTACTTCTTCTTAAACCCATAACATCGGTTTGGTAAGGTTGAAATTCTTTCAGAGATCCATCCCATGTCGGGGTTTTAGATAGGGTGTCATATTTGGCAGCCAGTTGTGAAAAATATTCACCTCATCAGTTCTGTCCATGGATTCTACCATCCCTGCACTTCAAGCATCTTTCATTTATTCTTCCCATGGTGACTGTACCACAGGGCTTCCCAAGCGTTTGGCTTGAAAGTACCCCTTTTAAAAAAACGTTTCCCAGTCCAGCGATCCCCAATATTGCATATTTCCCAACCCAAGGCCCAAATAATCTATCATTTCTTCCTTCGGGGTCAAGTGGTAGGGTTCCCCATGGTTAGACGCCCTCTTTGAAGCAATTTTATTACCCATCCTTTACGGACGAAGGACCTTGAATTGATTCCACAACCTCTTGCAGGTTGATTTTTCCCAAAGGTAGCTACTCTCTGGCCAATGATTGGGTTGACAGGTACCGCCCATGTCACCGTTGCTGCCTTTTTTTCACTACTTGCCAGAACAATCTCTGTCCTGACTATAGTCCTTCAAAAAATTAGCCCAGAGATTTTCCAAACTAAATAGTTTAATCCTCCCCGTGGACGTTTCTAGAGTATTCTAAAATAAATGCTCAACAAAGGGCTATTAATGATTAGACCCCATGATTGCTTGTAGTTCAGGAGGCAGTTTAACTGATGCCCACCTAATTGCAATATCATTTTTAGCAGTTAAAAATATAGCCAGTGTTTACAGATCTAATTACAAAGCTTACAATCCCCCGTTAGTAGTTTACACAGAAAGATAGATTTACATGCATCCAGATAATTCAGTGTGATTTAGTCTCCGTTTCCACTGATGCAATTCGCCATGCAACTTTGGACACAAAGTCGCATTGCAAATCGCAGCCCATTGATTTCAATAGCACCCGTTCCAATCTATGTGACTCAAAGCTGCAGTGACTCTGGATCAAAATCGCATTCAAAGCCACACCACAGTCGCACTAAAGCTGCATCTCAAAGTCACACTCTGAATCATGCGACATTGGAGTTGCGCCAGTGGAAACGCAGCCCTAAACGCATAGGTGTATTTCAATCACAAAGATTGGCCTAATCTCATTCAAAGGGTCAGCTGAAATTGCTTTTTGGCAGAGAGGCATATATGCTTTTCCACTGCCTCCAAGATTCCAAACGGAGCCCTTATCATTCGTACTGACACCCTGCTGCAATTTCATTTTATATACCTACATTATTCACAATCAGTCTCATCAAAATATTCACATAGACAAAAGGTAAAAAGTTAAGTTCTGAAAAGTTGTTTGTTAGGTATTCATACAGGTTAAAACAAGACATAAAAAAACGCTTAGCATTTATGGTGTTAGGACTGTATAGACCAGCTCTGTCTATCATACAAGAAATAATATTCACCCAAACTTTAAACTTACTCACACGGGGCACCATCTGACACGGAAATATTTATACCTCACTTAAATTATTAAAATAAGTGATTAAAACCTTTTGTCTATATAAAAATTAAAGCAAACGATAACGGTGCGAAAAGAGAAAACAATTACATTTATTTATAATGAAAAGAAACTTGTATTAATCCGATATTCGTGACTATAACATAAATGATAACACCTGAAACCTATTATGGGTTCCTACCAGACAGGAGATGACAAGAACGTCTTTTAATATAAGAGGGGCCCTTCATATCAGAAAATATATATATTCCTGTAAAATCATATACATATACACACATATATGTCCAATGGGGGCCTGGTAGTTTAATTAGAGGCCCTTCGTTCATCATAGACAAAATATAACCAGTCCAGTAAAACATACATCCATCTTTGCAATGGTTCCGCTGGTATAAATATAAAAATTCAAAATTTCCACCACAATACCGGTGTATCATACCAGTGATTTACCTTGCTGCGGTAGCTGAGTGTCTCCTGGATTATATCTACTTTCTCTCCCTTGTTTCATTTTTGCTTACCAGCAAAATGCATTTATTTCCATGACTATATTTCTACGATATTCATGCTCCTGAAGAAGCGTTCATATAAAACGCATAACATGTAGAGCAAGTCCTACTTCTACAACAGGATCCTCTTTGTGGCCATCGGTTCCATACTTGTATAAAATTTCTGTATTTATTGTTTTTTTTTTTCCATTTTAACTTTTTATTGTTTTGTTTTGAAATAAACAGAAAGCAACAACAGATATCATAAGGTACATTCTACATACTTCTTGTATCACCGACGGACATTTGTCTTCTACTATATATATTATACATCCTAATATACAATATCCACCATTCTATGTATGTTAAATCCTCACCTCTCGCCCGGGCCCTACTCATATTACTCATAAACCTTTAAGTCATTCGTATCCCCACCATTGGGCATCCGATCCCCCCCCCCAAGGCCCTACTTTGTCCTCAGGCTGGCCGGGGGATTTCTGCTCCATTTATTCCTCTATCTCATTGACACTCTCTTTATTTCAACTTAGCCCTCCCCCCAAAAGAAGAAAAAATAAATAAATAACAAAGAAAGGAAAAAAAAAACCCTAAGGGGGGTTAAAGCTCCCACTTTCTCTCCTCTACGTCCCCCGTCTCCCAACAGCCGTTCAGTTATGGTCTATTAGGGTTTTCCCCTCCTCTGAGTATTTAAAAACATTCCATTCTGACCACGTTTCAAGATAAACTCCATTTTTCTGCCGGGAGGTCCAGACAAGGTCCCCCATCATATTCAAGTCTTCTACTCGCTTAAGCCACATCCCTACTGACGGTGGCTGGGTCTGCTTCCACATTGCTGGAATACAGGCTCTTGCCGCATTCAGGAGGTGACAGAGGATCGATCTCCTATACTGTTTCACCGCAGTGTCCGAATCCTGTAACAGGAAGAAAGTCAGATCCTCCGGCAGCTCCTCCTCTCTGAACTTTTGCGCAATTTCTCAAACCCCCTTCCAGAAACTCTGTATTCTGGGACAAGTCCAGAAGATGTGTATTAATGTCCCTCCATTTCCCCTGCACCACCAGCACTTATCTTATATATTTAAGTAACATCTGCTTAATACAGCTGGGGTACGGTACCATTGCGATAGGATCTTAAAGTTCATCTCCTGCATTTTTATACAGACTGAGGATTCAAACATGTTACGTAGTATTTTATTCTTTTGCTCCTCCGAAAAAACCCTATCCAACTCTATCTCCCACCTCCTAAAGAAGGGCAGCTGAAACTCTTCGCCAGGGGTATTCAGCAATTCACTAATTTTAGAGAGTATGCCGCAGTATGCCACTCCCATTACAGTACTCCTCAAACTTTGTTAGCTTTCGTTCATATTTACTCGGTAAGCTCAGGGTATCAAAAAAGTGTCTTAATTGCATTGCCCTGCAAAAGTCCAATTGACATGATCTTTGTCCCGTTATCATCTCCTGAATCGTGGGCCAAGCCCCCGCCCTCAGAAAGTGAGATACTTGAAACAACCCCTGTTCAACCAGTTTGCTAAAGGGTCCCTTCTTCAGTCCCGGTCCGAACTGTGGATTCCCCAGAATGGGGAAAAGGGGTGAGTCTAGTGTTGATAGTTTCCCCTTCACAAATAGCCCATATCCCATCCGAAGTGTGGGACCTTCACACCCCCCGGGAGGTACTTATAACACCATGCCGCTCGGTGAAGTAATCCACTACACTGAGCTTGTTCTAGCTCTGGCCAAATTTTCCCCTCACTATGTCGACTCCAATCAATCAGGCGGCTCAATAAGGCCGCTTGGTAATATTTGTATATATTTGGCATTGACACACCTCCATATCGTTTAGGTAACGACATCAGCGATCCCCTAATTCTTGGGTGTTTATTTGCCCATATAAATCTTCCAAACAGGGACTGTGTCTGTTTAAAAAACTGTTTAGGTATCGCAACAGGGAGCGTCTGGAAGAGGTACAAAAATTTCGGCAAGATGTTCATTTTAATGATATTGCACCTCCCAAACCACGAGTGAAACCCTTTCTGCCATCCATCCAGAAGGATCCGCACTCTAGCTAGTAATGGTAAAAAATTAAGCTTATATATTTGTGAAAGATCCGCCGGGATGGAGGTCCCTAAGTATGTCAATGCTTGATATGTCCATTTAAATTTGTAGTTAGCTTTCAGTGTTCAGTTCTTCCTTAGGGATCGCAATTCCCATTGCTTCAGATTTTACGTAATTAATCTTAAAATTTGATAAGTCTCCATATGCCTCCAATTCTTGGAGCAGGTTAGGGAGGGAAACCATCGGATTAGTCAGGTTAAACATCATATCATCCACATACACCGATAGCTTATGCTCTATACCTCCCACAGGCACCCCCTTAATATCTGGGTTCATTCAGATCCTACTTAATAGTGGCTCTACCGACAGGGCAAATAAAAGAGGTGATAACGGGCACCCTTGTCTTGTCCCGTTAGATAACTTAAAAAGTGGGGACATTACTCCATTCACTTTAACCTGAGCCGTGGGCTGAGTATAATTACTTGAAATCCATTGCAGCATCTTATTCCCGAACCCCATGTGTCTCAATACCGCGAGCATAAATTGCCAGTTAATACGATCGAAAGCCTTTTCCGCATCTGTTCCCAGGAAGACACATGGGGTTCGGGATGTGCCTACCAAATGGATCAAGTTCAGAGTCTTGATCGTGTTGTCCCGGGCTTCTCGCGTTTGCACAAACCCCACCTGATCTCTATGGACCAGGCAGGGTATGTGCTGCTCTAGTCGCATTGCCAGGATCTTGGAAAAGAGCTTCAGATCCGTATTTAATAGCTAGATCAGCCTATAGCTCCTAAAATTTCTGTATTTATTGTATCTGTAATACAAAATGTATGTTACTGGAATTATTATGATAGCATCCAAGGAGGTCCATCTAAAGATTGTTATAGACAATTTTATATGATCAATCCTTTTTTTATAAAAACAATTTTCTACAATTCTATAGTCCAATTTCAGTCTGTATAGGAGAACCTCTAGATGCAGCTAAAACTGAGCTCGCTTTCACCTACACAGCCAAAATGTCTGCTGGAAATTGTGCAAGATGGACTAAATAATTAACGTTTACAAGCTATAACTATGACAGTGCTAAGCTCCAAAAGCTGGATTTCATTTAGGAGAAACGATCAACAAGTTAAAAATACCTAGAACAGGTTTTATTACTGTGATGATTTGATTAGAAAGATGCTTAAAGCAAACTAAACATCCTCTGCTGCAAGACATCTGGTTCTATTGCTGTGTACTCCCCTCCGGTTTAAATATAAACTTTCATCCAGTGTGCAATTATTTTAATGCACTGTCGGAAAGATTAATTCTGCATTTTTGTGTAGTAACCATCTGCTAAACTTCCGTTAGAACTGGTGTTTTGTTGTGCTTTTTTTCTTAGTGGAGAACTCACTGGATTTTGAGGGTGCAGAAATATTACAACCAATGAACATGGTAACTGTCACTTGTGCTTCTTTGCCTTAATTGCTGAAAAGTTTGCACAATATAAATAAATAACCCCCCCCCCCCCCAAAAAAAAAAAAAATAACAGTTTACACACCTCTAATTTAACTGAATAAAGAGCAGGACTTGCTTGTCACACTGACAGCACTGCTGATTATGCTGGTAGGGACTCTGGCTGGCATAATTAGTAAACTAATTTGACAGTGATCATTTTGAAAGTCTGTCCTCTGAGTGCGCATGTGCGTGGTGCCAGGATCGGGAATGCTCTGCCTCTGACCACGCTCCGCACGGCCTCAGCAATCAGAGCTATATTCAACTAGAAGGAGCAGAGGCCCAACGAACTTCAGCATTAGTTGGGGGACTACATGAAGCATCGGGGGCAGGAGGAATGGCAAAGAAAAAGCCTGCACAGCCACCCCAGCAGCCTTAAACATGCACCCATCCTCTCTTCAGCAGCAGACCCCTCCAGTCAAGATGGCGCCGGTCCAGAAGACAAACACACAAGGCTGCCTGCTTTCTATACAGCAGCCCTTACCCCCACAGCATATAGATTCCCAGGAGGATGCCATGGGAGACCTTTTCTCCTCACAGTCAGGGGAGGACTTGCAGCAGACTTCACCAGGTGAGCCACAGCAGTTCTCACCTTCCCAGCTTCACCTGGGGGAGATGTAGACAGTCCAGCTTCGCCAGCCTCCTCCATAGATAGGAACATGGCTTAAAGTGACACTAAATGTTTTTTTGTTTTTTTAAAGTGAACATACATGTCATACTTACCTCCACTGCAGTTTGTTTTGCACAGAGTGGCCCCGATCGCCCTCTTCTAGGGTCCCACGGCGGCTCTTGCGGCTCCTCCTCGCAAGAGCTAACCCCCGATGGGAAGCTCTCTCCCGAGGGGGTTGCCCTGCGGGCGTGCTCCCGTGTCATACAATCGGCGCCGATTGTATGACTTGGCCCCCGCCCCCCGGCGGCCGCGTCATTGGATTTGATTGACAGCAGCGGGAGCCAATGGCTGCACTGCCATCTAGCCATGGTGAGAATGACGCGGGATTGCGTCCTCGGAAGTTTGGGGCTCATGTAAGTGAAATGGGGGCTCGGGGAGGCCGGACACTGCAAGGTGTTTTTTCACCTTAATGCATGCGATGCATTAAGGTGAAAAAACACGAAGCTTTACAACCCCTTTAAGTAGCAGAACTAGCTCTAAGCCAGGGCAATTCCACAGGACAACCACGCCCAGTGCAGCTAGCTAGATTTTCTGCCTTGCTGCAGCAGGAACTTTACAAAGCCTGCATCATCATAACCACTGACATAAAAAGGTGACTTCCAGACTATAGGTGAAAGACTGAACTCTATAGATGCAAAAGTAGATGGAACTGTGAAACTTGTGAACCAGAACTCTAATTGTACCAAGCCCAGGACAAAATAGAGGACCTGGAGAACAGATCCCATTGCTACAATTTTAGGGTCAGAGGCCTCCCTGAGACAGTTACAGACCTGTTGTCTACCCTACACACTTTGATGCAAGACCTGATACCTGACATTTCTACCCACCAGCTGGAATTGGATTACTTTCACCGGGCCCTGACTGCCCCCAGATCTGACGGCCTGCCCCATAATTGTCAAACCCCATTTCTACAGGGTTAAAGAGAAATTCATGACGGCAGCTAGAACCAGGATATATCACTACTTGGGCATCCAATCCAAATTTTCGCTGATATCTCACAACTGACCACCAAAAAGTGATGATCGTTGCATCTTTAGAACCACTAGATTAAGTATCGCTGATCACTTCCATTCATGTACAAGGGAAAGCCTCACGTATTTGCCAGTTTTCAAGATGGAGAAAAAAAAAAGTGTTGCTCACCCTTGCATCTGATCTTCAGTAGTTCCCCGTTCAATAGAGCTTCAGCTACGCTGCCCAGACCTGTTTCTCCGATATGGTCACCACGAAAAAGGTCGGCACCCAAGAAGACCCCTTCACCAACCCGAACCAAAAAGGCAAAAGCTATTGATGGTTATCCCTTGTTTTGCTGTACCTGAGAATGAGAACATTGCTATGCTACCTTAGTGGTAGAAACTTTGGACTTGCTGGACTTATACTCTGAACCTATCAACGACATACAGTGAGTGGTCATGTAGTTTCACAGATGCAATCTACATTCCATAACCTTCCCGGTTCCCTCTCCAATTCTACCTTATCCGCCATCCCACAACCCTCCCTCCCCTCCTTCCCCCCCCCCCATTTCCGGGTCTCATTCCCTTATAAGCACTCCTTTTGAGTCTTCCTATTCTTTCCCTTCCCCTGGATTCCTGCCCACCTGAGGTGTTAAACAAAACCTGAGTTCTACAGGTTTATAGTTTTATGGTTTTATAGCTCAATCCAAGAGGGCTTGTATGACAAAACTTATGCTGCGAACAGACGATCAGACATTCCGACAACAAAACCGTGCATTTTTTTCCGATGGATGTTGGCTCAAACTTGTCTTGCATATACACTGTTCGGAATTTGCGAACGTCAAGAAGTTCAATAGCCAGTGCTGCTCTTCTGCTTGATTCCGAGCATGCGTGGACTTGTGTACACACGCTTGGAATTTCCGACAACAAGTTTTGTTGTCTGAAAATTTGAGAACCAACTCTCACAGCAAATGTCCAATACACACGGTCGGATTTTCCGACATCAAGCTCACATCGAACATTTGTTGTCGGAAATTCCAACCGTGTACGCGGAATTATAGTATACAAATTGTATTCTTATAGTATAAACGCTCGTGTTAGCTTAGGCTATTATAAATGATGAGAGGTAACCTCTATCTACATATGGTGGGTCGGGCTCCTTCCCTCTCCTCCACCACACCTTTCTTGAATTCGTTTAAAGAGTGATGTGCTGAGGCAGAACCACATGCCACTCATAGCGAACTTGCCCTTAGCAGAATGCTGCTGGTCCCCACAACCAGCTCTGGTTTACGAAACGTAGATGCTTATGTTGCAGACATCCTACCTACTGGATGCAGGCAGACAAGCAGTGGAGGTAATTTCTCTGCCTTTTGGCTAAAATCAAGTGTATTATCTGTTCTTATCAGTTGCCAGAGGAGGCGCTGTGTTACTCCCACGGGGGAGGACATATGCAAATCAAACGGTGTAATAGCACCTGGAAGGGCGGTTTTGGAACGGATTATGCCAGTGCTGCCCGACAGATACTGGGGCCAGTCAATGATAGAGTCTGAGCTGTCCGGAAGGGTGCTCCTGATGAGGATGGGTGCTGCATCGGGTCTGGCCTTTTGGCTGGGTCTTTTTCCGGCCTTCTGGCTGGTGTTGGTGTGGTCGCTGTTCCTGTCAGTGTCTGGTGGAGGAGCTGGCGTCTCCCTGTATATGGAGGCGGGGTGGTGCCATGCAAATCCACCGGATTAATGGGGGCCTGGAAGGGCTAGTACCGGTGGAGGCTGTTATGTATCCAGCGGCTCTCCCTGAGAAAACCTAGAAGGCCTCTCTACCTGGCAGGGACAGAGGGCTGCACTGATCCGGTCGGGGGGTTGAATAGGGAACTGAAAGCCTATGGTGTATGTTCCCCTTGGAGTGGCAGTCCAGGGGTGCTGTACAATCACTGAGTGAGGGTCACTTTGATTTATGGCACCATGGTCACTGCACCATACTACTGCCTTCTGGGCCGGGCCTTTTGGCTGGGACCGGAGGAATTTTTTATTCCTGGCTGGAGGGCCTGGCCATTGTATTGCACAATGGCCACCTTTCACTCTCCTCTACTTCTCTCTCCCCCACTTTCTTTTATTTATTCCTTTTGTTTGCCACTTTTTTGTATTTTTGTGTTTGTACACGGTTTTTGCACGTGTGACTGGTAGGGTGTAGGTCCTTGGGCCTGCCCTGAAAATCTTGGGAGGGGGAGGACATGGCCTTTTGGCTTAGTTCTCCCTTCAGGGGAGCCACACCTAGTACTTGGGTGGGACTGTTTTGGCAAACCCTTTAGAGAAAGGGGTCCGTCTGGTTTCGCCCAGATGGACCAAGTGTAAAGTACACTTGTCCCCGTCTGAAGCCTAACGCCCGGGGGATCCAGGGCAAGGCCCTCTGATTTTAGAGGGCTTGTGTACACCCGTTGCATGTTTTTGTGTCACCTCTTTATGTGTGTGCACATTTTTTGGCACCAGGTGAAGTTTGAGTGTGTTTCACATACCATGGGCTTTTAAAAAAAAAAAAAATAAAGCAGTGGAGGTCATTAGCTCTGTTCTTGATACTACTTTTCTTCTCTCTTCTCTTTAGATTCTCTGTTGTAGAAGTGCAACCTCTACGCACAGAGCGCAGAACTCCTGGAACTCCAATGGAGAACTTGATGGGCTCTTTCACAGGCGAGTACAGACTGTTGAACCACCATGACTAAAATAATCCTGACAAACTTTAAAATCTTAACCCACATGTACCAATGTACAGGGTTTCTGTTACGTACCTGACTGAAGGCTGAAGTGACAAGAGGTCTCCCCTTGGGGCTGAGTGCAGAGTACCCCTGAGGGTGGTGACAGAGGGTGTTATGCCCAAAGATGCACAGGTTGCCTGAAGTTGAAGCTGCCTGATGATTCCAGATGTGAGGACACCCAAGAGCAGAGAAGTAGTCATAGCAGATGATTCTCTGGAGGTGCTGGCGGATCTTGACAGATGGGTAAGGCAGGAAGCAAGGTCAGAAGCCAGGCCATGGGTCAAACACAGGAAGTGTTTGTAGCAGAGGCAGAAGCAGGTTAAGATCAAGCCAGGGTCAAACACAGTATGTCAATCCAGAACAAGGCAGAAGCAGGTCTGTGGAATAAGCCAGGTTCAGAGCTAGGAGAGGAGCCAAAGCAGGTCAGGGGTAAGCCGAGTCGGTAACGTGTGACCAAGCAGAAGCACAAAGGTACAGGAACACAGGATACAAGGCTGATGATAATCCAGCAATTTATGAGAGGAACTGCTGTCCTTATATGGGCCAGTTGACGCTGGCAATTAGCACGCTTTGCGTGCACCGTTGAACACAAAGATTTGCCATTGTATGCCGTTCGCGAATGCGCAAATTAGCATGGCCATATTGGATAAAAAAAAATTCCACCTTGCTGGAACTTCTTTTTATCACTATTTCTTCACATTTTTATGTGTTATATATATATGTTTATATTTATATTCATTTACACATTGTGGTTCATATGTCATATTTTGTGGTTCGTTCACACTTATTTGATTAGTGCGACCTTATTGTTTTTATACCATATTGTATATTGGCATATTTGCCAGGTCTTCTCAGAATTCTTCCCTGACAGTTTCAATTCCCCTACTAAATGAATGTTAGCCTTCCAATACTACCACAAATTAGGTATAGATATCCTACTGCTACAGGAGACCAACTTCCCCCAAGCCTCATCCCCCAATTATCTAAATGCTAAATACCTCACCTTCTACCTTTCTAATGGCCAAGATAAAAAGGAGGGGTGTTGTAGTCTGCTTAGCCAAGCGAGTACCTTTAACCCCTAAAGATTGTTATATGAGACAAAGAGGGCAGGCATACTCTCGTAAATGGGTAAACTAATAAACATGAGGTCACATTTATTTCATTTTACACCCCTTAGACTGGACAAAGTCTTCTTCTATTGTCAGGAACCATGAATCAGACTGAAACAGAAGTGCATAAAAAATCACACTTTTTAATAAAATGGTACAAACTGAGCAAACGTAGTCAAAACATAGCCAGGGTGGGTAGTCGGAAAAAACAAGCCAGTGAAACAGGAATCCAGAGATCAGCGTAGCAGAGGCAGGAACCAGAAGGGAAGTCAGCCAGGCAAAAGTCTTTAACGGGAAAACATGCCAGAGAGTATCAGGATATGTTGACCAGGCGAAGGCACAAGAGATCTAATCCAGGCAGTTTAAATAGCCCCCCCCCCGCACTCACCCCTTCACAGTGACGGTCCCCCCCCTCATCCCACACCCTTCCACGGCTTCCTCAGCTTCTCCTCCAACCCGATCCATCCTGATTGGCCAGGAGGAGAAGCAGGAAGACAATAGCTAATGTTACTTTGCTATTGTCACAAGTGTGTGGGTTCGGGGTGCAATGCTCTGCGTTCTGGGACCAACCTTTTTCAAGCCAATTAGAGCTTCATGCTCTAATCATGCGGCTTGAAAAAAAAAATCATACAAACGCTCCTGCACCCCTAATGGACCGGCTACTCCAGCTGGGCTATGGAGGATTTATTCGGCATTCGGTGAGCTAGTACACATTGTCGGCTTACTCTCGGGTATGGGAGGAATGGTACGGTTTGGTTAGAGTGGTTGTTGATATAAATTCAGATGGGTATGGTTGGTCGTGGGTGCTGTAGTCTGCATGTTGCATTGTGGAGAATGGTGTGCTGTGTGTTACTCGCGCATTTGCGGGCTTGGCTTTTTTTCAAGTTCCTGGGTCAGATCATGCTAAAAAATTTGGGTCAGGTAGCCCTGGGGGCTATTTGGTGAGGTATACAATGCCCTTATGGTTGTCGGCCTGTGTCTCCTGAGTTGTTGGGTTTTTTGTTACAGGTGTTTCCCTCCCTATGTTTTTTCAGATTGTGAAGTGCCATTGTTCAGGGCAGCGTTTGTCTTGGCTTTCATTGGTGCTTGACGCATTAGGTAATTAGTAGGCTTGTGCACAAAGGAAAAATTCGGTTAGTTTCGGTTCGTTTCTTTTCGGTCCTGTTGATTCGTAATCATTCGTAATTTTGCTAGACGGGATTTTTCGTGTTCGGACTAATTCGTATTTTCGCAAGCGACATTTTTCGTTGAATTTTTAGTTGATTTATAATTCGTACTTTCGGTAGAGTACATTGTTTTTCGTTGATTCTGGACACAACTCCTACTTTCGTAACTTTTTTTGGGTTCGTTGATTCGTAATTTTCTGTGTCTCTCTCACGACGACGCTGCCTATTATGCCTAATGTGCTTCGAATGGATTTGTACTTTTCTAAATACATAGCGGTTATTTGTAATGATTCGAAATCTCGTATTTTACTTTCGTTTTTTACATGCGGCTATAGCCTCCGCCCCTGTACACCATTTTGAGAGGGTTCAGCACGGTGAGGGAGAAGCAGAGAGCAGAGCAGAGTGTTATTGTGCTTCGAACGGATTCAAAATCTCGTATTTTACTTTCGTTTTTTACATGCGGCTATAGCCTCCGCCCCTGTACACCATTTTGAGAGGGAGTTCAGCACGGTGTGGGAGAAGCAGAGAGCAGAGCAGAGTGAGTGTTATTGTGCTTCGTACGGATTCGTACATTCGTAACTTTTTCATAATGAATTATGCCGAAGACATTCGGGCATTCGCTATTTGCGGTATAATTTATTTCGGATTCGGTCTTATTCGTAATTGCTTTGTTCGGAAATTCGAATGCTTCCGAATGTCCGAAAGTTGCTAAATTCGGACGAATTTCGATTCGTTACGAAACGAATTGCACAAGCCTAGTAATTAGTCAGTGTTTCGGATGGGGCAAGGATGGTTTTCAGTTAACGGACATGAAGTCTCAGTGTTGAGACTTTTTGGTGGTCCTCTGGATTAAGCAATCTGAGGCTGATCAGCTCCCCAAGGGGGCGAGTGTAGTTGTTCCCCATTCCTGGTTCAGAGGTGTGTCCGGTTCTATATACGTCTCATTTCCTGTCTCTGTGGCAGGGCGGTAGTGGTCTAATTTCACGTCATTTAAACTGGTTTGGCCTTGTCACGCTATCAGTTTGGACTGGGTGTGTAGATGGGGTTTTTGGGGGCCCTATTGTTTGCATGGAAGTCCTGGCGTTATCACTTATATGTTCGACCTCACCTCTTGTGAGGTACTGGTCTGTGTATAGCTGAGTGTTTTGTTTTCTTTGAATAATTTTATGGCAGTTTTTTGGGCTTGTCTTATCTGGTTTGGGGGCATTTCCTATGTCACTTTGGGGGCTAAGAGGGTGCAGTTACAACTGAATGGAAGACAGCAGGGCTTCACCAGAGAGGATGCTGTGGCGCACCAGATTGGTGCACCTGGCATAGTATGGATCTGGGTGGTGCTCAAGGTGTACTGGTTTGAACAGCTGTATCCTGCTCCCGACATTTTGCAAGTTCGTGGGGGGGGGGGGGGTACTTATCCAGGCATTCTATAAATGAGAGTATTATTCAGGATTATTAGGTTTGATATTTCACAGTTACGCACTTCCTTCCCTGGCTTCCGCTTGGTGTGGTCGGATATTGTGGCGCGCACTCACTGGAGATTGGCACACTCGATGGTGGGTTTGAACAGAGCCTGTGTGAAGCTGCATTGGGATGTGACTTGCTTTGTGGTTGGGAATGGCAGGGTGGTGGTCAAGCATGGTGAGCAGGGCCGCTGATAGAAATCATGGGGCCCCGTACAGCCTGCCTGACGGGGCCCCCTTAAGCTCCACCCTGGTCCCGCCCCTGGTCCCTCCTTCAGCCCCACCCCTGGCCCCACCCCAGACCCGCCTTGAAACTGTCTCTGCAGCACATTACGGCATTGGCGGCATGGGTGGCACTGTCTCTGCATGCAGCACATGCGTTATGGCATTAGCGTCATGGGTGGCACTGTCTGCAACACATTACGGCATTGGCGGCACTGTCTCTACAGGCAGCACATGCGTTATGGGCCATAACGCATGTGCTACCTGCAGACAGTGCCACCTATGCGGCCACTGCCATATTGTGCTGCAGACAGTGCCACCCATGACGCTAATTCCGCCAATGCCATAATGTAAAGATGCTGCTGCAGTAGATCTTGAATCCAGGGTATAAAAAGGTATCTACGCGCTACTATATATAAACAATTAAAGTACATCAACTGCTACAAGACACTGAAAGGTGAAAGAACCGTGACCTGAGTAGAATGTGTATTGAGAGTATTGCCGAGCTGTTGGAAATTGGTATACTAATCCTCTATGTCAGTTCCTAATTCACAAATGTGAAAAAAATTTAATCCTGGAAAATATTAGTTTGTTCCTATACCACTATGGTATTAGCAGTAAGTGCTGAAACTATGTTGAAGTGCAAAAGTGCATTGTTAGCGCATAAAATCCGTGTATATGCGCATATAAAACAATATTTAAGACAATGATAAAGTGCAAGAAAAGGCACATATACTCCGTGACATAAGGTGTAAGCAATAATAAAATAATGATAAAGTGCAAAGAGTGAAATCCGTGTAGAGAGATGGTACTGAGCAGTACCTGTACTAGCAGCAATGCTGCAGTATGGTAAAGTGCATAAGTCTATCCGTGACTTAGATTACTAAGCAGTATAAGATGTGCAATTGCTGAGTCCATACATGACTGTCCTTAATAAATATATGCGCAAAAATGCAAAGATGATATTGCAACAGAAGAATCCAAACAGTCTCTTAGGCTGGGTTCACACTGATACGACACGACATTCATCCGACTTTCATCCTACTTTGCTCTGCGACATCAGTCCTACATTGATCCTACATCGGTCCGACATTCATCCGACATTCATGAACAGGATACTACTTTGATCCGACATTGTGCTAGTCTGACTTGTCCTTTGACCAATCAAAACAATCCCAGGGTGAGATAAATTCCTTTTACTGCTGCTGTAATCACCATGTCGGATGTCAAATGTCGGATGGTTAGGACAAGGATCCTACTTTGATCCGACTTCAATGATATTCAATGGGCTGAAGTAGGATCAAAGTCGGACAGAAGTAGTACAGGGAGCATTTTTAATGTCGGACCGACTTGTGTCGGACCAGTTAAGACGGCTCTCATAGGGATTCATTGATTTTCACACGTCATGCGACATGAGCTCCTAATGTCGGAGCGTTTGTCGGACAAGTGTGAACCAGGCCTCAAGGTGAAGGGTGATGTTAAATTAAGGTGCTGAGTGATGTTTATTGTGACTTCCACGCTGTGCTTCTAATAAAGGATGGCCCCTTACCTCACTGCTGTGAGGTTACAGCATGTGATAAAACCCTCTATCGTTCCTGCTTCCTGCTGTCCGGATGGTACCTTGGAACATGGGGGTGTGTAATGCCTGGTGGGAGTTGATCCTCTAGCCGTGGGGTCTCCAGGATGGTGTGCATAAATGGGGGGGGGGGGAGGAAGGCGAAGGAAGCCCAATATAGTGTAGTATTTTCGTATAAAAAATGTATTACATTAATATATATATATATAAAGTACTCCGGTGGTGACGCGGACAAGCTCGGCGCTCGTATTTTATATGCACATAACAAGTAAACAAATGTGAGAACTTTATATATATATTAATGTAATACATTTTTTATACGGAAATACTACACTATATTGGGCTTCCTTCGCCTTCCTCCCCCCCCCCATTTATGCACACCATCCTGGAGACCCCACGGCTAGAGGATCAACTCCCACCAGGCATTACACACCCCCATGTTCCAAGGTACCATCCGGACAGCAGGAAGCAGGAACGATAGAGGGTTTTATCACATGCTGTAACCTCACAGCAGTGAGGTAAGGGGCCATCCTTTATTAGAAGCACAGCGTGGAAGTCACAATAAACATCACTCAGCACCTTAATTTAACATCACCCTTTACCTTAAGAGACTGTTTGGATTCTTCTGTTGCAATATCATCTTTGCATTTTTTGCACATATATTTATTAAGGACAGTCATGTATGGACTCAGCAATTGCACATCTTATACTGCTTAGTAATCTAAGTCACGGATAGACTTATGCACTTTACCATACTGCAGCATTGCTACTAGTACAGGTACTGCTCAGTACCATCTCTCTACACGGATTTCACTCTTTGCACTTTATCATTATTTTATTATTGCTTACACCTTATGTCACGGAGTATATGTGCCTTTTCTTGCACTTTATCATTGTCTTAGATATTGTTTTATATGCACATATACACAGATTTTATGCGCTAACAATGCACTTTTGCACTTCAACATAGTTTCAGCACTTACTGCTAATACCATAGTGGTATAGGAACAAACTAATATTTTCCAGGATTTAATTTTTTTCACATTTGTGAATTAGGAACTGACATAGAGGATTAGTATACCAATTTCCAACAGCTCGGCACTACTCTCAATACACAGATCTTGAATCCAACCCCCCCCCCCCCCAAGCAAGCACATACCTGTTAGCCGGGCCCCAGGAGTCACTTCCTCCCTGATCCTGCAGTGCTGTTGCCTGGCCTCACTGGAGTGTCAGTCTGTGTCACACTCACAGTCAAAGATGCGGTTCTTTTTTTTCTTCTGCTAAAGCCGGCGCTCGTCTGTTTCACTGCTTCTTCTCTCAGCCGAGCGAAGAGCAGAGCGCCAAGAGCAGAGGGAGAGGAATCACTCCGCGGCGCCAGGGGAGGACATGCTGGCCGGGACTTGAGCCAGCACGAGGAGCGGGCGCAGGAGAGAAGAGACATTCTTCCGCGCCCGAAATAGAAAAAATAGTCCCTTCCTGCACGAACCGAACACTGCAGGTATCGAGGGGTATCAGAAAAAAAAAAAACACGGGGGGGGGGGGGTTTGTTTGCTGGATTGCTTGTGGCAGATAATGATGTTTGGTCAGGGCTGTAGAAGTTTTTTTTTTTTTTTATACATTAATTAGTACTCTGTGGAGTTTGCCCGGGCCCCCCTGCTGGCCGGGCCCAGTACAACAGGGCCAGTTGTACTGGCCTATCAGCGGCCCTGATGGTGAGCTTAAAGTGGATATGCAGAAATAGTTGCATGGGGATGGCATTCGCCTGCACGTGGTGGGATTAGTCTTGGGTTTCAGGATGAGCTTCAGCAGGCCCTGGGGGTGTGGTGGAATGTGCAAACATAAGGTGTCATGTTTGCATGTTTGTGGCAGGGTACAAGGTCCTTATATGAGTTTGATTATGGAAAAATATGTGCATCTGTAAGGACTCGTTCTCAGTACGGCTCCCATTATTATGGTTGGGACCCATCCTCAGTACGGCTCTCATTATTATGATTGGTGGTATCTGTGAGTAGTTGTTTGTCTGCGAGTTTGTGTTTGCTGTGGCTGGAGGCCTAAACATTTACAGTGGTTACGTAGGTACTAGATGTAGATGCCCATAAGGACCTAGTGACTCCTATTTGTCAGACTCTTCTGGATGTTCATGTGTTGCATATGTTTATAGGTTCATATGCTTACAGTATATGATGATATGTTTGTAACAAAACATCCCACACTCCGCTTGAGTGCTTTCGTCATATGCCTCTTCCTCCCAGTCTGAATATAGATATCAGATATTCCAACTCCTGACAACTACAAAACAAGACAATACTCGTTTGGTTGCTGAACAAGAAGTGATTTATTTGAGATGACACACAAATATATACAGCAGGCTTACAATACAAACTGTAACCAGAAACCTAATTAACAAGAGCTAGTTATCTAATCATTTACCCAGACTAGGTGACTCAGAGATATTATCTTTTAGAGTAGACTTCACGTGTCCTAGCTCACTGAATATACAATATCATAAACATCAACACAGAACTTCTGGATACAATAGCAGGGTTAATTAACACAAACAACAATGAGTGAAATACTCGTAGAAGCCACACTAGTAGACAACAGGAGACCCAGGGCTTTCCATATATCATTAATCAGCATTCCTTTCACATACATCTGCTATAGGAGTCCCAAGCATGCAGAGACCATCATGGCCTCCTTAAAAATTTCCTTTTGCATTACATAACAGAATATCTTCCTAAATGCTTGTAGCTCCCTCAAATGCCAGGGCCCATAGTCGGTAGGCAAGAGGCTAGCATTCAGTCCCCTCAAAGCCTCTGTCCCAGGTGAGTCTGTCACTTTTCTCCCCCATCATTAGTTGACTAACAAGGTCCTAGACCTCCACCTGGTCTGCAAATGAGTTAGTCAGGCAGAGTGAACTCATAGTCTGTCCACATGATCTCCGTTCTTGGCTGCAAGGAATAGTTGACCTCAGTAGGTGTGGGGCAGAGGTCATTGACTCTGTCCGGCTGTCAGTGCTGCAGCTGGGTGGTCTTCACCATTCCATGGCTTGGCCTGTTGCTGGGCAGAGGGGCCAACTGCCCCAGTTCCCTGAAGCTGAGAAGAAACTGTAGGTTAAGGTGACCAGATTTTTTAAATTAAATCCGGGGACATTTTTTCTTTTTTTTACTAGTAATGGTGGCGATCAGCGACTCATAGCAGGATTGCGATATTGCGGCCGACAAATCGGACACAGGGTGACACTTTGGGGGAACCGGTGATCAGTGCTAAAAATATGCACTGTCACTGTACTAATGACACTGGCTGGGTCGGGGATAACATCTAGGGCAATCAAAAGGTTAAATGTGTGCCTAACAAGTGTTTTTTCACTGTGGGGGAGGTGATTTTACTAAGAAAAGGCATAAATCCCTGTACCTGCTTTGCAGGAACACAGGATCAATGTCTTCCATACTGACAGAACGGCAATCAGCCTTGTTTACATAGGCAGACCACCGTTCTTCCTTTGTACATAAAGATCGGCGGGTACCGGTGGACATCAAGTCCACCCGAACCGCTGATTGGCTCCCATACCCAGAAATGCAGGATCACTTATATACGTGATCCTGCACAGCACGACCACCCTGTAGCAGTACATCTGCTATCAGGCGATCAGCAACATAACATGGCTGCTGGGTGCTCATTTTGTTAACTTATGACCAATAAGTTAAAAAAATCAGCACCAAGCAGCCAGGTTATGTGACACACTGTGACAGAGCCAGCCTGAGCCATGATAGAGTGCCTGCTGCCTGTGATTTATGATACCATCCATTATTCCAGAGAGACAGACAAAGTGCAATTTAGTCTATTAACAGACACCCCCAAAGCACACCTGTCTTGAAGCCTTGAAGGCACTGGCCACCCCACGATCGGATCCTCTTCCCCTCTGTTCCTGCTGCTGGACACCGTCAACTGAGCTCAGCTGCCTTTCGGCCCGTCGCTGCTGCCGCCGCCCACCTCACAGCCTCTCAAATCTCACTCCTACAGGGAAGGCAAGGAGATAAACAGGCATAAAGAAATAATTCCAGGTGGCTGCACTTCCAAAAATCCTTTTATTGAAGCTTCATATGACAAGTGGTTGACAGATGTCCCCTGCTCCATCTGTCAACCACTTGTCATATGAAGCTTCAATAAAAGGATTTTTGGAAGTGCAGCCACCCGGAATTATTTCTTCATGTTACACAGCATGCGAGCTGGACTAGCACCTGGTTAGTGTGTTTGGGGATTAAACAGAGACTCACTCACCTGGAGCAGCTTTTCTTGTTTCATGAGAGATAAACAGGCAGGTGGCTGGCCAGGACTTAAGCCAAGGTAAAAGAACATGCGAGCGGAGCTGAATGGGCATGTGCCCGAAACTGAAGAAATAGTCTCTCCGCTCTGACCAGCACATGATCATCAGAAAGGGGCACAGATAATGGAAACAATACACCCCCCTAAGCTAGCAGATACGGCGGAGCGGGGGTGTGTAATTTAGATTTTTTTTATTTTTATTCTGCACGGACTTTTCAAAATTGCACCAGCCCCTGTTCAAATCCAATCCGGGGACAGACTTGATCCGGGGACAGTGTCCTCAATCTGGGGACTGTCCTCGGAAACCGAGGATGTCTGGTCACCTTACTGTAGGTGCCTGTTGCCAGCGATTCAGCTGGGAGTAGAAGCTTCACTACATCCGCTTGTCGCTGGGGAGATGGGCTGACTGCCCCAGCTCCCTGGAACTCCACAGTTGTTGCCGGTGCTGGGCAGGGTTTGGTAGCACTCTTCCCTGTTGCCAGCATCATCCGCTTCGGCTAACCGGTGGGGCAGGAGGCTGGATTCCTTTGTAAACAAGGTGATTCCCCTGTTCCCAGTGATTGGGAACAGTGATCTCTGTCATGTCCCTGGCAGCCCATCCCCCCTACAGTTAGAACACACCTAGGGAACACAGTTAACCCCTTGATCGCCCCCTAGTGTTAACCCCTTCTCTTGCCAGTGTAATTTTTACATTGATCAGTGCATTTTTATGGCACTGATCAATGTAATACTGTCACTGGTCCCCAAAAAGTGTAATTTTGGGTCAGATTTGTCTGGAAAAATGTCGCAGTCCTGCTTAAAAAAAAAGTGTATATATATATATATATATATATATATATATATATATATATATATAGTGTGTGTGTGTGTGTATGTGTGTATATATATATATATATATATATATATATATATACATACACACATACATACACACACATACACACACACACACATATATACATATAAATATGTAGCGACCTCACCCCTCTCACCCCTTCTCATTCACGGCTTGTCTGTCTCGTCTAGGGGTTAACACTGGGGGGAGGGATGAGATACACCACGGCCCATGTCCTCCAACGTGTAGAGGTGAAGGCCAGAACTATCGGGTTTTGTGTATGTGTCCCAGAGTCGAATCCTCTCCTCGGATTGACTCCCCTTTGCTCCTCGTAACCAGAGTTCCACACACTGAAAGGGTCCAACTTGTATTTATTCTCCTCAATAAATAGTCATTACAGCACAGACAGGTTGAGACTAGTGATGAGCCGAACACCCCCGGGTTCGGTTCGCACCAGAACCCGCGAACGGACCGAAAGTTCGCACGAACTTTCGAACCCTATTAAATACAATGGATGCGAACGTTCGAAATCTAAAGTGCTAATTATAACGACTATTATGCATGTTATTGTCCTAAAAAGGGTTTGGGAACCCGGGTTCTGCACCAGGGGACATGTATCAATCCAAAAAAAAGTTTTAAAAACGGACGTTTTTCAGGAGCAGTCATTTTAATGATGCATAAAGTGAAAAAAAAAAAAAAGTCAAATATTCCTTTAAATATCGTACCTGGGGGGTGTCTAAAGTATGCCTGTGAAGTGCCACGTGTTTCCCGTGTTTAGAACTGTCCCTGCACAAAATTACATTTCTAAAGGAAAAAAAGCCATTTAAAACTGCTTGCGGCTTTAATGTAATGTCTGGTCCCGGTAATATGGAAGAAAATCTTTAAGAAAAATGGCATAGCTACCCCATCACCCCCCCCCCTACCCCAGCCCATTACCAGCCCCTTTGGGTCTTGTATGGATATTAAGGGGAACCCCGCACACAAAATAAAAAAGGCCCTATATACTCTGAACAGCCGTATACAGGCGGTGCATACAAGACAGGGACTGTAGGTTTGTTCTTATGTAGAATCTGTTTGTAATTTTGAACAGGTACATTGTTTAAGTGTAGCTCCAGCCAAGAAATCGATTTTTAAGCTTTTTGGAAAACATAGGGAAGGGTTATCACCCCTGTAACATTTGTTTTGCTGTCTGTGCAGTGTGCACCTGTTCAGAACAGTTCACCTCACTTTCCGTCCTAATGACAAATGTTTTTTGAAAATTTTGGGTTTTTATTGAAACAAGAATTGGTGATAAAGCATCAGTGGAGAGGAGACACTTTTTTTCCCATATTAACTCTTACAGGAGATAATTTGCCTTCCTAGGCGTAGATTTCCTCTCACTTCCTGTTGTATCCTTCCGTTTGCAAGGAGGAGTCATTTGTAAGTTGGATGTTTGAAAGTAGGGAACTGCCGTATATACTCAGCTGAAATTTGCCCCTTACATGTTGGTGTTGCCACAACACTGTGAGCCCTCACAGTTACTCTTGGTGGGCGCATGAATGGGCCCTGCTGTGAATTATTAGATCAAGAATTGTAATTGCATGCCCCTGTTGAACAGGGGCTGAAAAATTGGGCCTTTGGTGGTGGTGGTGGTGGTGTTGACACAACACTGTAAGGCCTCACAGTTACTCTTGGTGGGCGCAGGAATGGGCCCTGCTGTGAATTATTAGATCAAGAATTGTAATTGCATGCCCCTGTTGAACAGGGGCTGAAAAATTGGGCCTTTGGTGGTGGTGGTGGTGGTGTTGACACAACACTGTAAGGCCTCACAGTTACTCTTGGTGGGCGCAGGAATGGGCCCTGCTGTGAATTATTAGATCAAGAATTGTAATTGCATGCTCCTGTTGAACAGGGGCTGAAAAATTGGGCCTTTGGTGGTGGTGGTGGTGGTGTTGACACAACACTGTAAGGCCTCACAGTTACTCTTGGTGGGCGCAGGAATGGGCCCTGCTGTGAATTATTAGATCAAGAATTGTAATTGCATGCCCTTGTTGAACAGGGGCTGAAAAATTGGGCCTTTGGTGGTGGTGGTGGTGGTGTTGACACAACACTGTAAGGCCTCACAGTTACTCTTGGTGGGCGCAGGAATGGGCCCTGCTGTGAATTATTAGATCAAGAATTGTAATTACATGCCCCTGTTGAACAGGGGCAGAAAAATTGGGCCTTAGGCACTGGTGCCACAACACTGCAACCCCTCACAGATACTGTACTTGGAGTACAGCAATGAGCCATGTTGCAAAGTATTGCATCAAAAATTGTAATTACACGCCCCTGTTAAACAGGGGCTGAAAAATTGGGCCTTAGCCACTGGTGCTGGTGCCACGACACTGCAACCACTCCCAGATACTCTAGTTGTAGTGCAGGAATGAGCCATGCTGCAAAGCATTGCATAAAAAATTGTAATTACATGCCCCTGTTAAACAGGGGCTGAAAAATTGGGCCTTAGCCACTGGTGGCGGCACCCAGAAACAAAAATGTTCTTCCAAGCTATCATCATCAATCGGATCATTGAGGAGGAGGAGGATAGTCAGTCAACATAACAGGACAGTCTCTCAGCATCAGCATCAGTCTTGAAGGGATGTGACATTTGAAAATAAATTAGTCTGTTATATCAGCTTCAGGTGTTTGGTAGCTGGTGGTGATCCAAGACTGGTTCATCTTTATGAAGGTCAGCCGATCAACAGAGTCGGTGGACAGGCACACCCTGTGATCCGTGACAAATCCTCCAGCAGCACTGAATGTGCGTTCTGAAAGAACGCTGGATGCAGGACAGGTCAGTAGCTCAATTGCATACTGTGCAAGCTCTGGCCAGTGATCCATCCTCAAGACCCAGTAAGCCAGAGGATTTTCGGTGGGGAAGGTGTCCAAGTCTGACCTTCCCCTAGGTATTCCTGCACCATGTATATCAGACGCTGGCGATGGTTGCTGGAACCGATCATACCTTGGGGCTGCGGACTAAAGAATTGTCTGAACGTATCGGTCAGACGGCCACCTTTCCCACCGCTCCTTCTTTGACTGACCGAAGCCTCAGCAACTCGTTGTCCAGGACCAGGAGTTTGTAACCTCCCAGTCTCTGGGAACGCGTTGCACAGACCTTTCTGCAAGGCCTCCCGGAGTTGTCTCATCATCTGCTCCCTCTGCGACGGTAAGATAAGGTCCGCAACCTTACCCTTGTACCGTGGATCAAGGAGAGTGGCCAGCCAGTAATGGTCCCTCTCCTTGATCCGAAGAATACGAGGATCCTTCCGCAGACTTTGCAGTATCAGGGAGGCCATGCAACGTAGGTTAGCTGAGGCATTCGGTCCGGAGTCCTCTGGGTCACTAAGGACGACATGATCCGCAGCCACCTCCTCCCAGCCACGTACAAGTCCACTGGTTTCTTGGGACTGTAAATCATCCCTAAAAGACTGCTGATGATGATGCTGAGTGCCAGGCTCCACCTCCATGCTGACACAATCCTCCTCCTCCTTCTCCTCTTCTTCCTGTGCGATGGGTGGGACAGAAGGAACACTGTCTGGGTAAAGGTGGCCTTGAGAGGCAAGGAAGTCCTCCTCTTCCTGCCTCTGTTCTGCCTCAAGTGCCCTGTCCATTATTCCATGCAGCGTATGTTCCAACAGGTGGACAAGAGGTACAGTGTCACTGATGCATGCACTGTCACTGCTCACCATCCTCGTGGCCTCCTCAAATGGTGCCAGGACAGTGCATGCATCCCTGATCATGCCCCACTGGCGTGGTGAAAAAAACCAGAGCTCCCCTGACCATGTCCTGGTGCCGTAGTCGCACAGGTACTCATTAATGGCCCTCTGCTGCGTGTGCAGCCGCTGCAGCATGGCCAACGTTGAGTTCCACCTGGTGGGCATGTCACGTATAAGGCGGTTCTTGGGCAGGTTCAACTCCTTTTGCAGCTCAGCCAGGCGAGCACTGGCATTATAAGATCTGCGGAAATGCACACAGACTTTCCTGGCCTGCCTCAGGACATCCTGTAAGCCCGGGTACCTGCCCAAGAACCGCTGCACCACCAGGTTAAGGACGTGAGCCACACAGGGCACATGGGTCAGTTGTCCCTGTCGGAGAGCGGAGAGGAGGTTGGTGCCATTGTCGCAAACTACCATTCCTGGCTTAAGCTGGCGTGGTGTCAACCACCTCTCGGCCTGCCCCTGCAGAGCAGACAGAACCTCTGCCCCAGTGTGGCTCCTGTCCCCCAAACACACCAGCGCAAGCACGGCATGGCATCTTTTTGCCTGCGTACTTGCGTAGCCCCTTGAACGCCTACGGAGCACCGCTGGTTCCGAGGACAAAGCACAGGAAGAGGCCATGGAGGAAGAAGAAGAGGAGGGGGTGGAGGACAGAGGTGTATCACAACCAGTAGTAGCATTTTGGAGGCGTGGCGGTGGAACAACCTCCAACACTACTGCACCTTGTCCTGCATCCTTCCCAGCTGCCAAAAGAGTGACCCAATGGGCCGTGAAAGAAAGGTAACGTCCCTGTCCATGCCTGCTGGACCATGAGTCAGCGGTAATATGCACCTTACCGCTGACCGCCCTGTCCAGCGAGGCCAAGACATTGCCTTCCACATGCCGGTAGAGAGCCAGAATCGCCTTCCGTGAGAAAAAGTGGCGTTTGGGAACCTGCCACTGAGGAACCGCACATTGCACAAACTCACGGAAGGGGGCCGAGTCTACCAACTGAAAAGGCAGCAGTTGAAGCGCTAGCAATTCAACCGCTGGGCATGTGGATGGCTGGGAGTGAACTTCTTTCGACGGTCCAGCAGCTGGGGCAGGGAAATTTGCCTGCTAGAATCGGACGTCGGTGTACTGCTAGCAGAGTGCCCGCAAGTACTTGGCTGTGACACACCTAATTCTACACCTTCATTCCTCTCAGTGCAGGTTTCAGAGAGGACTGAAGATATAGTGGGGTTGGAGATCCCAGCTGATGTGGTGCAAGGAGAGGTCCGCTTTGTTCTTTGGTGTGGGTCTTTAAGGTAGGCTTGCCAACGAGCTGCATGGCAGGTCAACATATGTCTGGTCAAACATGTGGTGCCCAAGCGGGTGATGTTTTGGCCACGCGATATACGCTTGAGACATATGTTGCAAACAGCAGCTGTGCGATCTGATGCACTCGACTCAAAAAAGGCCCACACCAAAGAACTTTTGGAATAACGGGCAGAGGCAGCGCCCTGCACAGGCGGAGCTCTGCGGTGTGATTTCGTCGTTGTGCTGCCCTTACGCTGGCCCCCCGAGGGCATCCTGCCTCGTTGGAGATGTGCCTCCTCCTCATCCTCCTCCTCCTCCTCTCTCCTATTAGGCACCCACGTGGAGTCAGTGACCTCATCATCCCCTCCCTGATCATCACTGGAGCCAATCTGGCAGTATGCTGCAGCTGCTGGAACATGACTGCCAGATTGGTGTCCTTCTTGAGCATCCCCTCTCTCTGCTCTCACGCTACTGCCTTCCTCTAGCTGGGTATCATCATCAGACCCTTCAAAACGCTGGGCATCCTCCTGGAGCATGTACCCAACACTGTGCTCAAACAGTTCGGGGGACTCCTCAGGAGGACATGGTTGGTCTAGGGAAGGAGTGACTGATGATGACATTGATACCAGGGAAGAGGACACTTTGGCAGCTGCTTTGCCAGTACCCTGAGCCTGGGTGAGAGAGGATGAGGAGGATGAGGAGGGCTTGGTCATCCACTCTACCAAGTCTTCGGCATGATGCAGCTCAACACGTCCAGCTGCTGAAAAGAAGGACAAGCGCGTCCCATGGCCACGTGCTGATGGCGATGCACCGCGTCCACGACCAGCACTGTTGTCTCTAGACACAGAGCCTGCTTGCCCTCTTTTATTGGCTCCTGACTGTCTGCCTCTCCTTGTTTGCCTTCCAGACATTCTAATGGCCTGCAGGGAAATGGGAAAAACAGCAATAAGGCCTAGCTTCAGGAGTATATTTTGCAGGAATCACACTACGCCTGCTGTAGGTGCTGCAAATGCCTGTTGGTGTAACACACCAGGAAAAAGCAGCAATACAGGCTAACTTCAGGTGTAATATGATCAGGAGGCACACTCCGCCCGCTGTAAGTGCCGCAAATGCCTGTTGGTGTAACACACCAGGAAAAAGCAGCAATACAGGCTAACTTCAGGTGTAATATGATCAGGAGGCACACTCCGCCCGCTGTAAGTGCTGCAAATGCCTGTTGGTGTAACACATCAGGAAAAAGCATCAATACAGGCTAACTTCAGGTGTAATATGATCAGGAGGCACACTCCGCCCGCTGTAAGTGCCGCAAATGCCTGTTGGTGTAACACACCAGGAAAAAGCAGCAATACAGGTTAACTTCAGGTGTAATATGATCAGGAGGCACACTCCGCCCGCTGTAAGTGCTGCAAATGCCTGTTGGTGTAACACACCAGGAAAAAGCAGCAATACGGGCTAAGTTCAGGTGTATAATGTGCAGGAGGCTTAGCAACAATGACACTGACACTGTCCCCTGCCTATCCTTCTCGCTCCCTGCACACAAGGTTTATCAAAGTATATGACACTGACACTCTCCCTGCCTATCCTTCTCTCTCCCTGCACACAAGGTTTAGCAAAGAATGTGACACTGACACTGTCCCCTGCCTATCCTTCTCTCTCCCTGCACACAAGGTTTAGCAAAGAATATGACACTGACACTGTCCCCTGCCTATCCTTCTCTCTCCCTGCACACAAGGTTTAGCAAAGAATGTGACACTGACACTGTCCCCTGCCTATCATTCTCTCTCCCTGCACACAAGGTTTAGCAAAGAATATGACACTGACACTCTCCCTGCCTATCCTTCTCTCTCCCTACACACAAGTTTGAGGTACAAATAGCACTGACACTGTCCCTGCCTATGTAACTCTTTCCCTGCGCCGGAACACACTACACAAGGCCGCCGCGCTGGCGGCCTTCTATAGTGTGGGGCGTGTGCTAAACCCCCTGAGCTATAATTGGCCACAGGCAACCTGCCTGTGGCCAATTATGGCTCTCGCCGAACGGTCGAACAGCCGATGTTCGAGTCGAACTTATGTTCGACTCGAACACCAAGCTCATCCCTAGTTGAGACCCATATACCACTTCAGTATTTGTGGGGAGTAGGCCAAGGCACAATTCTTCTAGATAGAGCTAACCACTGTACTGTCCCCAGTGGTGAATAGTCATTGCCACTGACTATATTGAACAGAACATGAATTACCTTTGCTATCGTAGCCCCTATCAGGGGAAGGACATCCATCCAAGACAGTTACCGGAGGCCTCTCCGTCACCAGCAATGCTGCGCTGGACTCTCCGGAGAAGTTCCGCTCACCGGCCTCCTCGTCTCAGACACGGGCACCCAAGGAGTTAGGGCTCCCTCGGATTCCTCCACCCTCGCGGAACTCAGTCGAAGGTACTGAGCTCCAGGCCTCCGCCATAGTACCTCACCCCAGGCTAAAGGTGCCTGAGATGGACTCCATCTCCCGCTCCGGCCAGGTCAAGGGCACCTGGGCCTGGAATTCCGGAATGCCATCACCCAAGCTGAAGGTGCCTGGGTGTGGCTGCGTCCTCCGACTCTCAACCCTAAGGTCAGGGTGTCCGCCCGTTTTATCTCCTCTCCCTTTGCGTCACAGCGGGTTCCCGCCCCACTGTACCAGCGCCAGGAAAAGACATAAAAAGGGAAGCAGTCTTGCAGTGAGTGTTCAACTCCAGCCAGGGCGACAGCGTCACCTGCAGGCCGCAGGGAACCTCACACCACCAGAGTCCCCCAAGAATCATAAAAGGGTCTCAGATTCCCTAACAATCAATGCATCTGGGTTACACTACCACCCAGATGCCTCCCCTAAAATCAAACACCCGCTACACTTACATACATACATGTAGCGCACCCACCTCTCCCCTTACCTGCCTTTAATTTCTGGCTCTTCGCAGGGAGGGAGAGGCACACGCACCATAAGCCCGTACCCTCCTGTGTGAGGAGGTTGAGCGGTGTTAGTTTTCGGGCCTGCCGGCGACTGGAGTTGAATCCTCCCGTGGATGATTCTCACCTCTACCTTGAATAGATGCAAGTCTTTATTTTTCCCCAGTAACGTAACTGTCCACACCAACTGAAAGTCCAACTTATTAAATGTTATTTTTTCTTTCTCACATTACATCATACATTTTACATCTTATACATTTTACAAAAAAAACAAACAACAAAATTTGGCCCATGTCAAGGTTACCAGAGGCCCTCACCGTCACCACAACTCTGCGCCGGGTCTTCGGAAAGGGTTACCTCCCTGGCCTCCTCATCTCAGATACGGGTCGCCTCGCAAGGCGGCACCTTGGGAGCTCTCTATCCCTAGCGGACCCCAGCTGAAGGTTGCTGGGCCCGGGCCTACAAAATAGTACCTCACCCCAGACTGAAGGTGTCTGGGATGGAACAGGAACTCCACCTCCGGGCCTAGGTCACCCGGAGACGACCCTCCTCACGCCCAGGCCGAAGGCGCCTGGGCGCAGACGAACCACACACACACCCAGGCTGAAGGTGCCTGGGGGCGGACGAACGAACTCCAATGGAAGATGGCCGCCCCCTTTTATACCCTCTACCAACAGGCACATCAGGTTCACCGCCCCGCCGTACTACTGCCGAGAGGGGACAAAAAAGGCACAGCCTTGTATCAGTGGTTCAACCCTGGCCTACGACAACAGCGCCACCTGTAGGCCACAGGGAACTGCACACCGACACTATCTCCCATGAACAGAAATGGTCCATTAACCCTAGCAATCAGTGTGTCTGAGCCTAATTACCACTCCCCTAAATTGAACACCCCGCTACATTATATTTATATATATATACTGTATATATATATATATATATATGTATATATATATATATATATAGCGCCTGCCCCTCTCTACTCTCTCCGTGCGGCTCGCACTGTCTCTTGTCTAGGGGTATCTGGTAGGGTGGAGAGAGAGAGAGCGGGTGGGCTACGCCTAGCCTCCACCACGTGGGAATACCTGTGGTATCAGCAATGTCTCATTTACCTTCGGGTCTGTGTTGTGCACCCGGATCCTCCCTCCAAGAGTCACCGTGAACTTTGTCCGCCAGGAATTGAGCCTCACACCATTAAAGTCCAACACTCCTTTATTAGAATACACCATACAGGGACTCCCTTGATAGATAGAACAGAAAAGGAGGTGTGAGTGTGAATAGGCCCAGACACAAATTCGGTCCTCCACTCTCCTCCTGGAGAGTGGGATATGGTCTCCGCACGGGGTAAAGGGGATCCTTCTGGACGGTCTCCGACAAGAGACTCACCCGTCACCGGCAGTCTGCTGCACCGGGTCTTCGAGTGAGGAGCTCTCCCCGGTCCATTGCGTCTTACTCAGATTCAGGCCTCCATCCCCGAAGTGCCTTAGGACCCTTCCCTCGCGGAACTCAGTGTTGGGCACTGAGCTCCGGACCTTCTTGCAAGTACCTCACCCCAGGGCTGAAGGTGCCTGGGGTGGAACACGATCTCCGTTGGTCCCCTAGGCCGAGGCCTCCTAGGGGATGAGCACAAACTCACGTCCGCAAGCTGAAGGTGCTTGGGACGAAGACCCCGTGACCAAGATGGCCGGCCCCTTTATACCCTCTCCCAGCAAGCATGGCGGGTTCCCCGCCCCACCATACCGCTGCCGAGAGAGGACAAAAAGGAGGCTCGACACACAGTGATATTCCTCCCTCCGGCCACGGTGACAGCGCCACCTGGTCGACCGCAGGGAACATAGCACTGATGTCACAGCTAGATTCAAAAAATGCACCCGGGAAAGTAAGTACCCGCTACACTCTCCCCCTTGTCTTTTGACACTGGACCCCAGTGTCTGGAGTGAATCACGCCCTCAACGGCTAACATAATCCAATCCAGAAACCAACTAACAATTTAAAACAAAAAAAAAATATGTTTTAGGAAGCTATCCTAACAGCGAAGTTTGTGTCTGAGCCCCTGCAACAAAAGAGGAGTGAAAGACAACATTTAAAACATAAAATCACATTCCAACATTATACTTTTCCCTCCCATCCTAACTAAGAACCACCCCAGATTCCATAATCTTGACGGGACGCTCTCCTGCAGAGGGAAGAGAAAAGAAACAATAAAACCCTGACACATGTGTATGTGTGGGAGAAAAAGAAACTCCTCCGAAGAGAAATATCTTTTCCTCCAGTGTGAGCGTGTACAATGTGTAACGTTGCACAAGACTGCCACCTGGTGACAGCCTCGCGGTAACTGCACCCGTTGAACCATCTTTTCTTTTCTTGCTGCTTGACTCCGGGCCCTATCTACCCCAAAGTCTGCAACTTCTCACCGGAGAGGAAAGAACAACAACTGGAACAGTTCTTCCTTGGAATGACACAAGCACCCCTCTTGCAGGGCAAACACTGATGATAGCACCAACAAGAAAGTCAAACAGCAAAGTTCAGGGGGTGCAAGGTCCTTTTGAAACAAAGCAAACAAATGGATTCTCTTTCTCCTCAGAGGTAGAAGCGGGGATGCGGCAGGATAAGAGGCTTCAAATGCCGGTCCATGGTCTCCAAATGGTACTCCACATCTTCCCCTTCTTTGCGTCGGATCAACACTTTATCCGCATGGAGGTGTCTTCCCCTCATCCACTCTGCCGTACAGTCTTTGAACTGCTGAGATGTCTTTGGAGAGCATGTCAAATACCTGCGGGCGTGTGGGACCTTAAGGTGGGTCCACACAAAGTCATTATACCAGCGCTCTCGGTATACCTCCACTTCGTAGAGTAACTCTTTGGAGAGGTACAGATATTCACACCCGTAGTCAGCAGCGACTTTCTGGCAGAAGAGTCTCTGAAGCCTTGACAGCGGAGGCATTGTGGCTTTGTCCCCTTCGCCGGGTAGAACTATAGAGTCCGGGTGGCGAGGGGCCTTGACCACTTCTGGTTGGGGCATAGGTGCCCGTAGTATCAACTTCTGTTCCCCAGTACCTGATGCAGGTGGCACCGGAGATGCAGATGTGGGCTGGGGACAGGACCCTTGTTCAGGCGCTGGTGCCTCCACCCGGGGTGTACTCTCCCCCGTGGACATGGGTGAATCCCGAGGCCTTCGGAACGAAGCTAGCGGCACTTTGTCCCAGCCCTTCTCTACGAACAGTTCGTCAATAGCTGTGTCATCTCCCATATCAGAGAGCGACTCCAGATCCGAAGTATCACACTCCTCCGCGGGTATGTAGCCCGTTGTAGAGACGGAGCTAACACCTCCCGCAGGCGTACTGGGCCATGCCTTCCCAGCATCTCCGCCCATGCACCAAGTCTCTTTGCCTGGCTCACCTCGGCCTTTACTTGAAGCGGGACGTCCGGAACACTCGTCAACGGATCCGTCTAGGCCTGGCGTAAGCTGGCGAGATGGTCCGCCACCACCGCTGGTCGGGGCCACCACGCTGGTTCTCTTCTTCAGTGGGGGACGCTGTGAGACAGTGGTGACCGAGTCAGCATCCTCGGATTTCTCCCATTGAGTTTTAACGACCTTCCCCTCGGTCGCTGCAGTGTGCGCTGGGATGGCTTTTACAGCAGTAATTCCTCCTCTGCGAGTAGTGTTACCTGAAGCCCGGCCTGGGTAGATGGTTCTCGGCCTTTCAACTACCGGATCCACCTCGAACAGGAACTCCCCACAGGCCTCACATTGTCCGAAGGGCTTCAGGTGGCACACCAGTCCCGAGCACCCGGGACAAATTACACCCAGGGCCTCTACGTCCATGCACGAATACAGGGCGAATCGACCCCTTGGCTTCAGCCGGATCCCGGTATCCGTTATCGGAGCAGCAGCAGTCATCGTGGTAGTAGCAGGGTGAACTGGAATCCATGAAGTATGTCCAAACATGGTGACTTGTTGCTGGTCCATTGCACACTGCAGAGTTTTCGCGCCAATGTCCCACGTGTAGCCCTCTCACGTATTGGACTCCTCCCCTTTGCTCCAGTTCGCGGGCTTTCTTTTCTTTCTTTGGTTGAGCCACGCCCACAAACTAAGCGGCGGGGGTTGTGTCTGTTGGCGCAGTGCAATTAGAAGCCCCCACGTGTAGTATCTCACACGGCTGGGCCTCCCCCGTTCACCGCTCTTCCTGCGCGGGCCTTTCCCTTGTCTAGGGTCAATTCCACGACTTCGAGCAGGGCTGCACTTTGGCCTATTCAGTTAACTCATCCAGCAGACTTGTTCCATACTGTGATGCACAACACAATGCCGGACCCGAGCCCCCACGTGTAGCGCCTGCCCCTCTCTACTCTCTCCGTGCGGCTTGCACTGTCTCTTGTCTAGGGGTATCTGGTAGGGTGGAGAGAGAGCGGGTGGGCTACGCCTAGCCTCCACCATGTGAGAATACCTGTGGTATCAGCAATGTCTCATTTACCTTCGGGTCTGTGTTGTGCACCCGGATCCTACCTCCAAGAGTCACCGTGAACTTCGTCCGCCAGGAATTGAGCCTCACACCATTAAAGTCCAACAGGCCTTTATTAGAACACACCATACAGGGACTCCCTTGATAGATAGAACAGAAAAGGAGGTGTGAGTGTGAATAGGCCCAGACACAAATTCGGTCCTCCACTCTCCTCCTGGAGAGTGGGATATGGTCTCCGCACGAGGTAAAGGGGATCCTTCTGGACGGTCTCAGACAAGAGACTCACCCGTCACCGGCAGTCTGCTGCACCGGGTCTTCGAGTGAGGAGCTCTCCCCAGTCCATTGCGTCTCACATAGATTCAGGCCTCCATCCCCGAAGTGCCTTAGGACCCTTCCCTCGCGGAACTCAGTGTTGGGCACTGAGCTCCGGACCTTCTTGCAAGTACCTCACCCCAGGGCTGAAGGTGCCTGGGGTGGAACACGATCTCCGTTGGTCCCCTAGGCCGAGGCCTCCTAGGGGACGAGCACGAACTCACGTCCGCAAGCTGAAGGTGCTTGGGACGAAGACCCCGTGACCAAGATGGCCGGCCCCTTTATACCCTCTCCCAGCAAGCATGGCGGGTTCCCCGCCCCACCATACCGCTGCCGAGAGAGGACAAAAAGGAGGCTCGACACACAGTGATATTCGTCCCTCCGGCCACGGTGACAGCGCCACCTGGTCGACCACAGGGAACATAGCACTGATGTCACAGCTAGATTCAAAAAATGCACCCGGGAAAGTAAGTACCCGCTACATATATATATATATATATATATATATATATATATATATATATATATATCTCTATCTAGCGCACCCACCTATCCCTCTCCTGCATTTAAACTCAGCTCCTCGCAGGGGGAGACAGGCACACCGCACCAGCAGCCCGTACCCTCCTGTGTAAAGAGGTTGAGCAGTGTTATTTTTGGGCCTTGTCTGCAGCCAGAGTCCAGAGTCCAAAGTCCTCCTGAGAATGATTCTCACCTCTACCAGGAATGTGAATGTCCACACCAGCTGAAAGTCCAACTCAATATTTATTTTCACTTGAATAGCAAATAGTCTCTGTTGCCTTATGGGACATGTATAAACTGCATTGAAGAGCGGTAAAATATTGTAAATATGAATATATTTCAAATATCTTGATGTACATGTATTTCATTTAGCTAACTGAATATATTACATTTAGCTGACCGAATATATTTCAATTGGCTTGCTGTAGATATAGTTCATTTGGCTTTCGGAATATATTCCCTTTTCTTCACCCTCGCAAGGTCCTTTGTTAAAAGCTAGACAGGACGGAGCCCTACGCTTGTAGAGACAATGCCATTGTGTTAAACCCACTCTCGTCAATGAGTCCCATGCTGGGATAATACAATGGACGGAGCCTCACCTATAACCCGGGGAAACTTCAATCAAATCTCCGGCCCACATAGAGTGACCAGGATTTGCATGAAAGGGGGCTGACTTATGGAGTAAGCCCTCCAATCATGACCCAAGCTAGGCCAACCAATGGGGTATCAGTATAGAGAGATATACTCAGAGAGAAGGAGATTGGGGGTCACTACTTGATGGAAGGATGGCCTGAAGGACGGGTCTAAAGGGGTATTTATGCCAAAGGTCTGTCTATGTAACTACTCATGTTAGTACTTTAAGGTTTTAGGAGGATGCTCTATGTTCCTCCATGTAAATACTTTGTATATTTTAACCTACTATTTCCTGCTTGTCTAAGACTGTATAGATAGCTTCTTTGTGTTAGTTTAGACTTTACCAATACAGAATAAATGTTCATTATGTTAAAGCTTTCAAATCTTGTCCAGAAAGAACTCTTATTAAACCTATATCATATCTGTGAGATATTAAACCTTAAATATAGATATTAAACCGCAACAGTGGCGACCAACGAAGTATACAGGACTGAAAGTATTTAATATAATAACAAAATGTGTGTATTAGAGAGAGGAGGAATTTAAGCTGAGTCAGCTCATCCAACCTATCTAGGAAAAATTAGACATAGAAGGAATTTAAGCTGAGTCAGCTTATCCAATCTATTTGGGAAAATATAGGTAAATGTTTGTGTTTTATTAGTGGGTATTAGATTAACTCTAATATGAGGGAGGATACACCACATTATTTTTTTTAATATCCCGTAAATCATAATTGATATGAGTACTTTGGATGTACCATTAAAAACTGGTTAATTTAATGGGGAGGAGGTTCAGGGATTTTTGTTTTGATTTTTGATTGTTTTATTGAAAAGAGGACACTAAAATAGGAGTCCTTGGTTTTGTGGGAAAAAAATAATAATTTTACATGGCAGGAAAAATTTTGTTTTTAATTATTGTTTTTCTGCCTCACTAATTTTCATTGCTAGCTCTAACCAGTGTGAGTTTGTGTGATGCATTGAAACCTACAAAAGATTTTGGCTTTTGTTGTGTTTTTTTTTAACAGTGGGAATTTACAAGCAGTAATATTCTCATTGATGTCAGAAAGTACAAAACTGTGGAAGTTTTACTACTGAAGCTAATATCGGAGATTATTATTAGTGTAAAATAAAGGTGCAATTAGCATACTGTATTTTATACCTTGATTTTTTTTTTCTTCTTCTTTGGTAAACTGAATTGGGTGTAGCAAATATAGGTGTATACATGGCTGAGTTTACATTTCTATTGCCTACCTAGAGCGGTATACCTATGGTTCCTTTTGTGCGGATCTCAGCACTTTTGGGTTTAGACTTCATTCAGTGAAGATAGTAGTGTTATTTTAAGGCTGGTATCTCCACTCGGGTGCATATTCTTAGGGCTAGACTACTGTGTCCAGTCTGTTCTGTGGTGTATTATTGTATCATCACTGAACTTGTAAATCATGGAGAAATTGATGGCCAGGACTGCTAAAGTTAAAAATAGCGCGGAGATAATAAGAGCAATGGAGGAATCTAAAAACCCATGGCACCATGCACAAGAGTATGTGAATATAAAACTTACAGAGAAAAAATACAGCAAACGTGAGGGCAAGACTGCACTATTTTTTGCAGCCTGTTGGTTAGCTAATAATTATAGGTCATTATTATTGCAAACCATTTCTCTCAAGGAAGATCTAGAAATAGCCAAAAGTAATATCAGTACTCTAAAGCCCCGTACACACGATCGGTTTGACTGATGAAAACCATCCGATGGATGGTTTTCATCAGACCAACCGATCGTGTATGGTACCCATCGGTCTTTTTTCCATCGGTTGGAAAAAATGGAACTTGTTTTAAAATTTTCCGATGGATAAAAAACCGATGGGAATTTCCGATCGTCTATGGGCAAGTCCATCGGTTAAAAAACCCACGCATGCTCAGTGCAGAGAACAGGAAAAAATGCTTGGACAGCCGCACTCCAAAAAATGGTTGTTTATTAAAACAAAGATGTGAAATACATATCACAGCATGGAAAGCAGCGAACAGGAGCTGACGCGTTTCGCACTGTGACTCAGTGCTTAATCATAGCTATTGAACAATTTAAAATGCACCTCTAATATATGTTCCCAAATGGTGTTGAAACAAAAGCAAAACAATTGAAAAAGTAATTAGGTAATTAAACTTCAATTAGTTAATTAGTGGACTGACAGGTGTATGCTATCAGTGCCATTTAGGGAACATCATGTGAACAAGAATATACAAATGTCACACATACACAAATTCATTGAAAACCATAATTAAATGTGTCTCTTGGTGTACTTATATCTATATGACTTATAAAACACATGTGTATATATATCACACAAACACACACATATGAATAGATCACCTAATTGTATAACAATTGAAAATAAAAAAAAAATAAAAAAATAAAAAATTTCAAAAAAAAATTTCTTTTCTTTTTTTTTTTTTTCTTTTCAAAAAAATCTTCTATTTTTTATATATATATACACGTGGCATAAATGTATTAATTCATTCATCGCATTGATGAAATGGTGAATAATGTATAAATCTGCATGTGAACAGATTATACTAACCTAGTGCCTTGGTGAATATGAATATAACGTGAAAGACAGGTGATGGATGTGTCATTAAGCAAGGTGCATTAATTGTAAAGTGAAGAAAAAAGTGAAAAGATTTTTGAAAGTGAAAAAATGTCTTGCTTAGGTGTTGAATGATATAAATAAATTAATAAATTATTATATAACAAAGTAAAGTGTTTTTAGTGTATATAGTGTGCAAAAATAAAAATATAAATTATATGGATGACACAATTAGGACACAGACGGGCAATTAGTGAAAAGATCGTAAGCAAATGCAGTGGTGCATAAGTAAATGAATGGCATACACCCAATTAGCAAAGGCTGGCTTCCAATCCTAAAGTAATTTCCAACTATGTGTTAAAGATTATAATGCGGACATTATTATTATTAAGCTTTGTAAACTGCATCCAATGCCGAAAAAGCAAAGGAGTATTGTAAACGTATACAAATGTACACAAAAATTTAAAAATAAAAAGATTTTTTTTTTTTTTTTTATTGGTTTCACTGAGTGAAAGGAAGGTTTTTATCTGGTCGGTTCTACAACCTTATCGGGCATGAGTGTGGCCATGTATGTGCATTCAATAAAGATCTTATGGCCGTTTAAGTCGTAGCATCTTTATGCAAACAAATGTGTGACAATGTGCAATATATGTATCTCTTCACAATATAGTAGTATGTCCAAATACATAGGTGAAGATGAGAATTCTCGGACTGAACCTATGTGCAATCCGTTAATACTGGTAAAAATGTTGTATGTATGGACAAAACGGGAAGAGAAGAGATGCTATAAAATTTAAGCAGAACTTTTAAATTGATGCCATATGAGGCCGATAAACTGCGATAATGATACAATTAGTAAAATATAAAATATAAAGGATCAAAAATATAATGGACCTTAAAAGCAGTGATCGGCTTTAATGGGACACACTTTCTGGCAAGGACATATAAATATGTATGGAACTAAATGAAAGCAAAATGGAAAATAGAAGAAAATGATAAAGATGGTAAAAATGGAAATGTAGAGAAATAAAGGATAGATGACTATCGGTTAGACAACCGTGTCATGCATATAGCTAGAAGAATATGATACCTGGTATGTTTGTTAAATCTTCAAGACCATAATATAACCGTAATACACTACACATTAAATAACGTTTAATCTGTATAGGCAACTGGAACTCCGTCATAAGTAGAGGGCGGAAACACATCAAAAAAGAAGGAAAACCTTACACTATGTAAATGATGAAGGGTAAACAGAGATCATATTGCATAGATCATATTGCAGAATGTGTGAGATGGGGAAAATAATATTAAAGATTTTATTGTATAGCTGGGCGTGTTTAAAAGAGTGCCCTCCTATCTAATCCTGCCTATTCGTGAGAATATAAAGAGTAGAACACTGTACTCGCTGATGGACCAACAAAACTATTATTGTTTTTTTGTTTTTTCGTTTTTTAATCCAGTAGTTATTCATAAAAATGGGATACGTCCCACTCGAAATTCAAACCTAGTGGTATTCTCGTGTGTAAAGAGAAAATCCAAAATACTTCGCGTTTGCATAGCATCCGGAATTTGTCTCCTCCTCTAATGGGAACCTTTATATATTCTATACCTTGCAAACGAAGATGAGAAGTATCTTTTAGATGTACAGTGTTCGAATGTTGGGCCACATTGTTTTTTTTGTTTATCTCAATATCATATAGGTGATCTCTCAAGCGATCTCTAAGTCGGCGTATCGTGCGCCCGACATATTGTATATTACAGAGTTCACATGTGATAACATAGACTACATATTTGGTATTACAGTTGATGAACTGTGTAATATTAAATGTTTTTCCATTCGTGCAAGACAAAATCTTATCCCCTTTCTTAATATACCTGCAATAGTCACAGCTTTTAATGCCACATTTGAATGTTCCTTTAAATGTCAGCCAATTTTTGTTTGTGGCTTTGCTGGAAAAAAAGCTAGGTGAAAGAAAGCTTCCCAAAGTGGGTGCTCGTCGGGATATTGTTTTTATACCTTTGGACAATATCTCATTGTAGATGGGATCATTGAGCAATATGGGCAGATATTTGGTGACAGTGTTTCTGATTTTAGTGAATTCACTACTGTAAGGAGTAGAAAAGACTGGTATATTTTTTGTAAACTTCCCGTGTAGTCTTGGTATTCCTGTGGGGACCAGTGTCTATTAACAAACTGTCCCTTTGTACTGCATTGGCAGCAGAGAGGGCTTTGCCAACAATTTTGGTGGAGTATCCTCTGCATTCGAATCGCTTAGCCATTTTACCGGCCTCCTCATCAAAATTGCCAGGCTCACTACAAAGGCGTTTGAGCCTGAGGAATTGCCCATAAGGCACCCCTCTTATAGTGTGGCTGGGGTGTGCTGAGTCTGCTCTTAGCAGTGTGTTACCTGCTGTAGGTTTCCTGTGTATCTTGGTAGTTATGACATTGCCCACTCCTGTCAATGTCACATCCAAGAAATCTATGGTGTCTTTATGTATTTTGCCTGTAAATTTTAAATTCAGGAGATTGTCATTCAAATATGTGAGCCAATTGTCAAGATCTGCCTGGTTGTCTGATGTGACAAATAGCAGGTCATCTATATAACGACAGTACAGTACAGTACAGTATCTGCTCGACGGGGGCTACCATGTCCAAAGATGAGGGACCTCTCCCACCAACCCATGAATAGGTTGGCTAATGAGGGAGAAAATTTTGCCCCCATAGAGGCCCCGCATCTCTGAAGATAGTAGACCCCGTCGAACATGAAAAAATTGTGAGTCAACAAGTATTCCAGAGCCTCCAAGATAAAATCCTGGAGTACTAGGGAAAACCTTCCTGATTCATGTAAAAATGTGGCGACTGCTCTTATGCCTGGACCGTGGGGGATGCTAGAATAGAGGCTAACTACATCACAGCTAATCCATCTGTATCCAGCATTCCATTCAAGTTTGTTAATTTTGGACAGAAACTGCTTTGTGTCTCTCAGATATCCCGGTAATTCCACCACCAGAGGCTGTAGTTGGCTATCTAGCCATTCACCAAGGCGTTCGTTCAGGGAACCCATCCCTGCCACAATGGGTCTACCCGTGAGAGGGTTTAACCCCTTGTGTACCTTGGGCAGGTGGTGGAATATCGGCATAATGGGATGTACAGGAATAAACAAATCCTTCTCCTTTTCGGAAAAAATGCCCGTAAGCACAGCTCTATCCAAGAGAGAGTGTAATGCTTTTTTGAAGGGTGCGGTGGGATCTGACCTGAGCACTTGATAAGTGTCCAGGTCTAATAACTGACGTATTGCTTCGTCTTTATATGTCACGGAGTTCAAAATAACCACCGATCCCCCCTTATCCGCATTTTTGATAACTATGTTGTTATCTAGTTGCAGATTTTTCAAAGCTAATTTCTCTTTAGCAGTTAGGTTGTTATAAACATTACATTTTTTGTTGTTATTTCTATGAGCTAGCTGTGTGAGATCTCTTTCTATCATTTTTTGAAATAAATCAAGATCCTTCCCCCTAGACCGCAATGGATAAAAGTCTGACCTTAATTTAAAAGAAACGGTATTGGGTGTATCCATGGGATCTGTGGGGTATGGATCTGATTCACACGCTAGTTCAGTCAGGTCCTGTAAGGCACATACTTCCTTAAATGAGATGGGGGAAGGAGGTGACTTACCCATGCATACTTCATCAGAATCAATGTCAGCTGTATCGTTAGGAAACTCAAAATAATGTTTCTTTAAAGTAATGCTACGTGCAAATTTATTTACGTCCAGGAGAGTTCCAAATAAATCAAAATGATTAGTAGGGCAAAAGTTCAGTCCTTTGGACAGTGGTGTAAGTTCCTCATGGGTCATGGTCCTATCAGAGATATTCATCACATTCGTTATTACCTCTTCCCCCGTAATGTGTAGGGGGTTTCTTTGTTGCTTCTTGTGTTTTTGTCCCCCTCTTCGTGTTTTCTTGAAGCTGGTTTCTTCTTTGCCTTCGTATTGACTCCGCGAGGGTATCCAGAGGGGCGATTTTCGTCTGTTCGATTAGAGAGGGCGGACAATTGTTCAGGTGAGGATTCTGGAGCTGAAGCTGAGAAAGTTGTGGTGTCATTAGCCGTATCACTCTCTTGGTCTAAAAAGCTCACTCTTTTTCCTGAACTTTTACGTGAACGCCTTGGAAAAAATGAGGGTTTCTTCCATGTATAGACATTGTCCGTTTCATAATCCAGATTATCACGGTTCATTTTGCTTCTCTTTGTGTCAATCACAAGTTTTTCCATTTTGTCCAATCTTCTATTGAGTTGGCCATCTAATTCCACAAAATTGGCATGTGTTTGTAATTCCGTTAGGTCTGTTTGAATGAGTGACATCTGTTTGTAATTTCTCCATAGCTTTTTTGTTTGACTTGATGAGAATGTCAATTAGTTTTAAGGAACAATCATTGAGAGTGTCCGTCCACTCTTTTTTCATATCATCATTGAAGAGGTCTGTAGAAGGGAATTTCTTAATTCTTAGGCCTCTTGGAATCTGTGCCAATGTGGAATATTCCGTAAGAAAATGTGTGTCCCAAAAAGCTTTAATTTCTTTAGCCATCAGTCCTTCCAACTTTCTAAACATTCGAATCAGAGAGATCTCATCATTACCTGTAGATTGGGATGTCTGTGTCAATGGAATAGATCTCAGTGGATTATCCGATGGTGCAGTAAGAGTTCTGCTGTAGCTGGTTTCCGTTGCTAGTGATGTAGGGATGGTAGTATTCATTGTTGTAACCGGGCTTCTCAGGAACAGTTTGATGGGTTTAGAAAAACCTTGGAAGTGAAGATTAAGGATCAGCTAGTCTTTGAGCTGGTTGCAGAAAATGCAAAGTCCAAGACAAACAGGAAAGGGAGTAACCGCTCAGGTGTAGCTGATAGATACTTCACAGGGTCCTAGAGCTGTGGGTGCAGGCAGTGCATATCACAATGCAGAGAACAGGAAAAAATGCTTGGACAGCCGCACTCCAAAAAATGGTTGTTTATTAAAACAAAGATGTGAAATACATATCACAGCATGGAAAGCAGCGAACAGGAGTTGACGCGTTTCGCACTGTGACTCAGTGCTTAATCATAGCTATTGAACAATTTAAAATGAAAACACGAAGAGGGGACAAAAACACAAGAAGCAACAAAGAAACCCCCTACACATTACGAGGGAAGAGGTAATAACGAATGTGATGAATATCTCTGATAGGACCATGACCCATGAGGAACTTACACTACTGTCCAAAGGACTGAACTTTTGCCCTACTAATCATTTTGATTTATTTGGAACTCTCCTGGACGTAAATAAATTTGCACGTAGCATTACTTTAAAGAAACATTATTTTGAGTTTCCTAACGATACAGCTGACATTGATTCTGATGAAGTATGCATGGGTAAGTCACCTCCTTCCCCCATCTCATTTAAGGAAGTATGTGCCTTACAGGACCTGACTGAACTAGCGTGTGAATCAGATCCATACCCCACAGATCCCATGGATACACCCAATACCGTTTCTTTTAAATTAAGGTCAGACTTTTATCCATTGGGGTCTAGGGGGAAGGATCTTGATTTATTTCAAAAAATGATAGAAAGAGATCTCACACAGCTAGCTCATAGAAATAACAACACAAAATGTAATGTTTATAACAACCTAACTGCTAAAGAGAAATTAGCTTTGAAAAATCTGCAACTAGATAACAACATAGATATTAGACTTGTGCACAACGGAAAAATTCGTTCCGTTTCGGTTCGTTTCTTTCCGGTCCTGTTGATTCGTAATCATTCGTAATTTTGCTAGACGGGATTTTTCGTGTTCGGACTCATTCGTATTTTTGCAAGCGACATTTTTCGTTGAATTTTTTGCTGCTTTATAATTCGTACTTTCGGTAGAGTACGTTGTTTTTCGTTGATTCTGGACACAACTCCTACTTTCGTAACTTTTTTTGGGTTCGTTGATTCGTAATTTTCCGTGTCTCTCTCACAATGACGCTGCCTATTATGCCTAATGTGCTTCGAATGGATTTGTACTTTTCTAAATACATAGCGGTTATTTGTAACGATTCGAAATCTCGTATTTTACTTTTGTTTTTTACATGCGGCTATAGGCTCCGCCCCTGTACACCATTTTGAGAGGGTTCAGCACGGTGAGGGAGAAGCAGAGAGCAGAGCAGAGTGTTATTGTGCTTCGAATGGATTCGAAATCTCGTATTTTACTTTCGTTTTTTACATGCGGCTATAGCCTCCGCCCCTGTACACCATTTTGAGAGGGAGTTCAGCACGGTGAGGGAGAAGCAGAGAGCAGAGCAGAGTGAGTGTTATTGTGCTTCGTATGGATTCGTACATTCGTAACTTTTTCATAACGAATTATGCCGAAGACATTCGGGCATTCGCTATTTGCGGTATAATTTATTTCGGATTCGGTCTTATTCGTAATTGCTTTGTTCGGAAATTCGAATGCTTCCGAATGTCCGAAAGTTGCTAAATTCGGACGAATTTCAATTCGTTACGAAACGAATTGCACAAGCCTAATAGATATCAAAAATGCGGATAAGGGGGGATCGGTGGTTATTTTGAACTCTGTGACATATAAAGACGAAGCAATACATCAGTTATCAGACCTGGACACTTATCAAGTGCTCAGGTCAGATCCCACCGCACCCTTCAAAAAAGCATTACACTCTCTCTTGGATAGAGCTGTGCTTGCGGGCATTTTTTCCAAAAAGGAGAAGGATTTGTTTATTCCTGTACATCCCATTATGCCGATATTCCACCACCTGCCCAAGGTACACAAGGGGTTAAACCCTCTCACGGGTAGACCCATTGTGGCAGGGATGGGTTCCCTGAACGAACGCCTTGGTGAATGGCTAGATAGCCAACTACAGCCTCTGGTGGTGGAATTACCGGGATATCTGAGAGACACAAAGCAGTTTCTGTCCAAAATTAACAAACTTGAATGGAATGCTGGATACAGATGGATTAGCTGTGATGTAGTTAGCCTCTATTCTAGCATCCCCCACGGTCCAGGCATAAGAGCAGTCGCCACATTTTTACATGAATCAGGAAGGTTTTCCCTAGTACTCCAGGATTTTATCTTGGAGGCTCTGGAATACTTGTTGACTCACAATTTTTTTATGTTCGACGGGGTCTACTATCTTCAGAGATGCGTGGCCTCTATGGGGGCAAAATTTTCTCCCTCATTAGCCAACCTATTCATGGGTTGGTGGGAGAGGTCCCGCATCTTTAAACATGGTAGCCCCCGTCGAGCAGATACTGTACTGTACTGTCGTTATATAGATGACCTGCTATTTGTCACATCAGACAACCAGGCAGATCTTGACAATTGGCTCACATATTTGAATGACAATCTCCTGAATTTAAAATTTACAGGCAAAATACATAAAGACACCATAGATTTCTTGGATGTGACATTGACAGGAGTGGGCAATGTCATAACTACCAAGATACACAGGAAACCTACAGCAGGTAACACACTGCTAAGAGCAGACTCAACACACCCCAGCCACACTATAAGAGGGGTGCCTTATGGGCAATTCCTCAGGCTCAAACGCCTTTGTAGTGAGCCTGGCAATTTTGATGAGGAGGCCGATAAAATGGCTAAGCGATTCGAATGCAGAGGATACTCCACCAAAATTGTTGGCAAAGCCCTCTCTGCTGCCAATGCAGTACAAAGGGACAGTTTGTTAATAGACACTGGTCCCCACAGGAATACCAAGACTACACGGGAAGTTTACAAAAATATACCAGTCTTTTCTACTCCTTACAGTAGTGAATTCACTAAAATCAGAAACACTGTCACCAAATATCTGCCCATATTGCTCAATGATCCCATCTACAATGAGATATTGTCCAAAGGTATAAAAACAATATCCCGACGAGCACCCACTTTGGGAAGCTTTCTTTCACCCAGCTTTTTTTCCAGCAAAGCCACAAACAAAAATTGGCTGACATTTAAAGGAACATTCAAATGTGGCATTAAAAGCTGTGACTATTGCAGGTATATTAAGAAAGGGGATAAGATTTTGTCTTGCACGAATGGAAAAACATTTAATATTACACAGTTCATCAACTGTAATACCAAATATGTAGTCTATGTTATCACATGTGAACTCTGTAATATACAATATGTCGGGCGCACGATACGCCGACTTAGAGATCGCTTGAGAGATCACCTATATGATATTGAGATAAACAAAAAAAACAATGTGGCCCAACATTCGAACACTGTACATCTAAAAGATACTTCTCATCTTCGTTTGCAAGGTATAGAATATATAAAGGTTCCCATTAGAGGAGGAGACAAATTCCGGATGCTATGCAAACGCGAAGTATTTTGGATTTTCTCTTTACAAACGAGAATACCACTAGGTTTGAATTTCGAGTGGGACGTATCCCATTTTTATGAATAACTACTGAATTAAAAAACTAAAAAAACAAAAAAACAATAATAGTTTTGTTGGTCCATCAGCGAGTACAGTGTTCTACTCTTTATATTCTCACGAATAGGCAGGATTAGATAGGAGGGCACTCTTTTAAACACGCCCAGCTATACAATAAAATCTTTAATATTATTTTCCCCATCTCACACATTCTGCAATATGATCTATGCAATATGATCTCTGTTTACCCTTCATCATTTACATAGTGTAAGGTTTTCCTTCTTTTTTGATGTGTTTCCGCCCTCTACTTATGACGGAGATCCAGTTGCCTATACAGATTAAACGTTATTTAATGTGTAGTGTATTACGGTTATATTATGGTCTTGAACATTTAACAAACATACCAGGTATCATATTCTTCTAGCTATATGCATGACACGGTTGTCTAACTGATAGTCATCTATCCTTTATTTCTCTACATTTCCATTTTTACCATGTGACAGACCTGGCCGGGACAGGGGCTTTTGGAGGGGACTGAATGCAAGCCTCTTGCCCTGCGACCATGGGCCCTGGCATTTGGGGGAACGGTGCTCTTTGTGAGCTGTATGCCTGGGGACCCTTGTCGGGGTGTTACTTCGGATTCAGGTCCATGTCCCCCCAAGACACACAGACTCTGGGGACCCTGTATATGCCATATTAGAGTGACTAATTCATACTGTTGGGATTTTCACACATTCCCTCTAAGGATATGCAAATGCAATCACCTCCAGCCATCTGTCTGTCCTCTGTGCTATTTTGACCCTGCTAAATGTGTGATGTTTACACTTAGGATAATGTATATTGTATAGCAGGTGAGACAGGTAGGAGCCTGGAAGTCTACCCGGAACGGTCATATCTATGAGTCACCTTGGCTGGCTAAAGGATTTAGTTAATTAGCTCATGTTAATTATGTTTTTGGTTACCCCCTCTGTTACTGTATATAAGACTTGATTTTTGGTTCTAATAAAGTCTCTCTTGGTTAAACTTACATACAGCCTGCCTGGTGTTTGTTCTGACCGACCACAAATGGATTCGAATGGCACATAGCGGTAGTTTGAATCCTGGAGCACCGGATGATCCAATAGAGCAGAGGAGTGTCGGGAGAGTGGAGCCGAGTGAGCAAAGGGGCTCGTTACATTGGTGGCAGCAGTGGGATTTGCTCTCCAGTTACTGGGACACTCCAAACCACCACAGTGAAGGACCAGCTATGCAGCCTGCAGGAAAGTCACGCTGAAAGACCTACTTGAGAGCCGAGATGGACCAGAAGAAGGGTGATGCAGGACCCCGGTCAGTTGAAGATTTGTTTCAGCAACGAGTGCGGCAGCGGTTGGCATTATATGGGGCTAACCCATCAGAGACCGCCATACAGGAAGCCATTAAAGACATCCAGCTGCAGGATGCCCGACAAAAGAGAGAACTAGAGCGGCAACATGAGTGGAGAATGGCGGTAATACGGCAATCGGAGACAACGCCTAAAGAACCAGCCGCCATGGAAGAGGAATTCGGAAGGAGGTTGCGAGAGATGCAGGGAGGAGAAGCAGGCCATCTCCCCCCCCCAACAGTTAACCAGAGCAGATGGTGTGGAGTCCCCAGCAGAAGTGCTGGCAACAGGGCAGAGTGGTACCCACCTCTGCCCAGCACCGGAAACCACTGTGGAGTTTCAGGGAGCTGGGGCAGTTGGCTCCTCTCCCCAGCAACAAGCTGAGGTGGTAAAGCTTTTACCCCCAGCTGAATCACTGGCAGCAGGGCAGAATGCTACTGGCCGCTGCACACAACTGCCACTTGAGCGGATATCGGTGGATGGGACTGCGGTCCCCACTCACAGCAACCCAGCAGAAGAGCTGGCAACAGAGCCGAGCGCCACGGGCCTCAGCTCCCAACTAACAGAAGCGGGAGTTCCTGTGGTATTGGATGGGACTTCAGTCCTCACTGACACAACCCCAGAAAATGGTGTGACACTGAGACAGGAGGATGTGAGCCTTGCTTTGCAAGCACTGGGAGATTTTCACCTACTACAAGTGGATGGGACTTCAGTCTCCACTTGTATACCCCAGGGAGGCCGGGCAGTCGACCCAGATCCCCAACAGCATGACGGACTGGGCCCAGTCACCCTGTCTTCTCTCCAGCAGCAGAAAGGACTCCAGGGAGAAGGGCCAGTCCAGGCCTCTCCCCAGCAGCGGGTGTGTTCTCTGAGAGAGGCAGAGGTTGGCTGGGTAAGTGATTCTCTGTTTGGAGCAATTTGTTTGGGGTACTGTGTGGATACCGGCATTGGGGGAATAGAACTATGGACTAACTTCGGAGTCAACCCGTTTGGGGTCTCCTCCTATGTTAGTTTCCTGCCGAAAGGGGAGATGTGTGACGGACCTGGCCGGGACAGGGGCTTTTGGAGGGGACTGAATGCAAGCCTCTTGCCCTGCGACCATGGGCCCTGGCATTTGGGGGAACGGTGCTCTTTGTGAGCTGTATGCCTGGGGACCCTTGTCGGGGTGTTACTTCGGATTCAGGTCCATGTCCCCCCAAGACACACAGACTCTGGGGACCCTGTATATGCCATATTAGAGTGACTAATTCATACTGTTGGGATTTTCACACATTCCCTCTAAGGATATGCAAATGCAATCACCTCCAGCCATCTGTCTGTCCTCTGTGCTATTTTGACCCTGCTAAATGTGTGATGTTTACACTTAGGATAATGTATATTGTATAGCAGGTGAGACAGGTAGGAGCCGGGATGTCTACCCGGAACGGTCATATCTATGAGTCACCTTGGCTGGCTAAAGGATTTAGTTAATTAGCTCATGTTAATTATGTTTTTGGTTACCCCCTCTGTTACTGTATATAAGACTTGATTTTTGGTTCTAATAAAGTCTCTCTTGGTTAAACTTACATACAGCCTGCCTGGTGTTTGTTCTGACCGACCACAAATGGATTCGAATGGCACATAGCGGTAGTTTGAATCCTGGAGCACCGGATGATCCAATAGAGCAGAGGAGTGTCGGGAGAGTGGAGCCGAGCGAGCAAAGGGGCTCGTTACATAGTCACTCTAATATGGCATATAAAGGGTCCCCAGAGTCTGTGTGTCTTGGGGGGACATGGACCTGAATCCGAAGTAACACCCCGACAAGGGTCCCCAGGCCTACAGCTCACAAAGAGCACCGTTCCCCCAAATGCCAGGGCCCATGGTCGCAGGGCAAGAGGCTTGCATTCCGTCCCCTCCAAAAGCCCCTGTCCCGGCCAGGTCCGTCACATACCATCTTTATCATTTTCTTCTATTTTCCATTTTGCTTTCATTTAGTTCCATACATATTTATATGTCCTTGCCAGAAAGTGTGTCCCATTAAAGCCGATCACTGCTTTTAAGGTCCATTATATTTTTGATCCTTTATATTTTATATTTTACTAATTGTATCATTATCGCAGTTTATCGGCCTCATATGGCATCAATTTAAAAGTTCTGCTTAAATTTTATAGCATCTCTTCTCTTCCCGTTTTGTCCATACATACAACATTTTTACCAGTATTAACGGATTGCACATAGGTTCAGTCCGAGAATTCTCATCTTCACCTATGTATTTGGACATACTACTATATTGTGAAGAGATACATATATTGCACATTGTCACACATTTGTTTGCATAAAGATGCTACGACTTAAACGGCCATAAGATCTTTATTGAATGCACATACATGGCCACACTCATGCCCGATAAGGTTGTAGAACCGACCAGATAAAAACCTTCCTTTCACTCAGTGAAACCAATAAAAAAAAAAAAAAAAATCTTTTTATTTTTTAATTTTTGTGTACATTTGTATACGTTTACAATACTCCTTTGCTTTTTTGGCATTGGATGCAGTTTACAAAGCTTAATAATAATAATGTCCGCATTATAATCTTTAACACATAGTTGGAAATTACTTTAGGATTGGAAGCCAGCCTTTGCTAATTGGGTGTATGCCATTCATTTACTTATGCACCACTGCATTTGCTTACGATCTTTTCACTAATTGCCCGTCTGTGTCCTAATTGTGTCATCCATATAATTTATATTTTTATTTTTGCACACTATATACACTAAAAACACTTTACTTTGTTATATAATAATTTATTAATTTATTTATATCATTCAACACCTAAGCAAGACATTTTTTCACTTTCAAAAATCTTTTCACTTTTTTCTTCACTTTACAATTAATGCACCTTGCTTAATGACACATCCATCACCTGTCTTTCACGTTATATTCATATTCACCAAGGCACTAGGTTAGTATAATCTGTTCACATGCAGATTTATACATTATTCACCATTTCATCAATGCGATGAATGAATTAATAAATTTATGCCACGTGTATTTATATATAAAAAATAGAAGATTTTTTTGAAAAGAAAAAAAAAAAAAAAAAGAAAAGAAAAAATTTTTGGATTTTTTTATTTTATTTATTTATTTATTTATTTCAATTGTTATACAATTAGGTGATCTATTCATATGTGTGTGTTTGTGTGATATATATACACATGTGTTTTATAAGTCATATAGATATAAGTACACCAAGAGTCACATTTAATTATGGTTTTCAATGAATTTGTGTATGTGTGACATTTGTATATTCTTGTTCACATGATGTTCCCTAAACGGCACTGATAGCATACACCTGTCAGTCCACTAATTAACTAATTGAAGTTTAATTACCTAATTACTTTTTCAATTGTTTTGCTTTTGTTTCAACACCATTTGGGAACATATATTAGAGGTGCATTTTAAATTGTTCAATAGCTATGATTAAGCACTGAGTCACAGTGCGAAACGCGTCAGCTCCTGTTCGCTGCTTTCCATGCTGTGATATGTATTTCACATCTTTATTTTAATAAACAACCATTTTTTGGAGTGCGGCTGTCCAAGCATTTTTTCCTGTTCTCTGCATTGTGATATGCACTGCCTGCACCCACGGCTCTAGGACCCTGTGAAGTATCTATCAGCTACACCTGAGCGGTTACTCCCTTTCCACGCATGCTCAGACTGAATTAGGAGACGGGAGCGCTCGTTCTGGTAAAACTAGCGTTCCTAATGGAGAGAGCACATTCGTCATTCTGCAAGTTATTGCTTCGTTTAATGCAGCGCATGTTTTTTTGCTTTAGAACGGTCTTTAAAATGTCATTTTGGCAGCAGATCTTTCTCATGAGTTCTGAGAAACGTATGTCTTTCTTCTTTCTTGTGATCTTAGGAATAATTTGTTTAATTCTTCAAAGCCGACCTCACAAATTACACCTTTTTTTTTGTTTTTGTCTTTAAATTTGTTGTGCATTTTTTGGTGTGTCAATTTCTCCGAACAACATATTTTTTTTATTTTTTACTCATGGAGGTTGGTGTCCCTTGTTATTAATTACACATTGTATTTATAAAATCTTATTGCTACTTCCAAAAAAAAAAACACATCAGGCATGTATGTTGGCTGAAATCAAATTTCCCTTTATTTCGGAAAAAAAACAAAAACCGAAGGGCAACTATTCAGAAATTAGCAGAGAATATCAAGTCATTAGATCCCAAATGCAGACCTGACTATGATCAATAATAAAATCAACAACAGCATGAAATCAGGAGCAGCAGCCAAAGACATACATCATCCCAAGCTGTGGTACTCCATCAACCTTCAATTTCTGGATGAGCAGCTTGAGGCCAGGGAATAGGGATGAGCTTCGTGTTCGAGACGAACATACGTTCGACTCGAACATCGGCTGTTCGATCGTTCGACGAAACATTTTTTCTAGGGACAGAAAACTGTAGGTAGGGAGAGTGTGTCAGTTTCTTTCACTGTCAAAGTCCTTGTTTCCAGGGACCTGGAAGGACAGTGAGTGAATTGTCCTTGTGCTAAATTGTGCTTAAAAAAAACATTTTTTCTAGGGACAGAAAACTGTAGGTAGGGAGAGTGTGTCAGTTTCTTTCACTGTCAAAGTCCTTGTTTCCAGGGACCTGGAAGGACAGTGAGTGAATTGTCCTTGTGCTAAATTGTGCTTAAAAAAAAAATTTTTCTAGGGACAGAAAACTGTAGGTAGGGAGAGTGTGTCAGTTTCTTTCACTGTCAAAGTCCTTGTTTCCAGGGACCTGGAAGGACAGTGAGTGAATTGTCCTTGTGCTAAATTGTGCTTAAAAAAAACATTTTTTCTAGGGACAGAAAACTGTAGGTAGGGAGAGTGTGTCAGTTTCTTTCACTGTCAAAGTCCTTGTTTCCAGGGACCTGGAAGGACAGTGAGTGAATTGTCCTTGTGCTAAATTGTGCTTAAAAAAAACATTTTTTCTAGGGACAGAAAACTGTAGGTAGGGAGAGTGTGTCAGTTTCTTTCACTGTCAAAGTCCTTGTTTCCAGGGACCTGGAAGGACAGTGAGTGAATTGTCCTTGTGCTAAATTGTGCTTAAAAAAAACATTTTTTCTAGGGACAGAAAACTGTAGGTAGGGAGAGTGTGTCAGTTTCTTTCACTGTCAAAGTCCTTGTTTCCAGGGACCTGGAAGGACAGTGAGTGAATTCTCCTTGTGCTAAATTGTGCTTAAAAAAAACATTTTTTCTAGGGACAGAAAACTGTAGGTAGGGAGAGTGTGTCAGTTTCTTTCACTGTCAAAGTCCTTGTTTCCAGGGACCTGGAAGGACAGTGAGTGAATTGTCCTTGTGCTAAATTGTGCTTAAAAAAAACATTTTTTCTAGGGACAGAAAACTGTAGGTAGGGAGAGTGTGTCAGTTTCTTTCACTGTCAAAGTCCTTGTTTCCAGGGACCTGGAAGGACAGTGAGTGAATTCTCCTTGTGCTAAATTGTGCTTAAAAAAAACATTTTTTCTAGGGACAGAAAACTGTAGGTAGGGAGAGTGTGTCAGTTTCTTTCACTGTCAAAGTCCTTGTTTCCAGGGACCTGGAAGGACAGTGAGTGAATTGTCCTTGTGCTAAATTGTGCTTAAAAAAAACATTTTTTCTAGGGACAGAAAACTGTAGGTAGGGAGAGTGTGTCAGTTTCTTTCACTGTCAAAGTCCTTGTTTCCAGGGACCTGGAAGGACAGTGAGTGAATTGTCCTTGTGCTAAATTGTGCTTAAAAAAAACATTTTTTCTAGGGACAGAAAACTGTAGGTAGGGAGAGTGTGTCAGTTTCTTTCACTGTCAAAGTCCTTGTTTCCAGGGACCTGGAAGGACAGTGAGTGAATTGTCCTTGTGCTAAATTGTGCTTAAAAAAAACATTTTTTCTAGGGACAGAAAACTGTAGGTAGGGAGAGTGTGTCAGTTTCTTTCACTGTCAAAGTCCTTGTTTCCAGGGACCTGGAAGGACAGTGAGTGAATTGTCCTTGTGCTAAATTGTGCTTAAAAAAAACATTTTTTCTAGGGACAGAAAACTGTAGGTAGGGAGAGTGTGTCAGTTTCTTTCACTGTCAAAGTCCTTGTTTCCAGGGACCTGGAAGGACAGTGAGTGAATTGTCCTTGTGCTAAATTGTGCTTAAAAAAAACATTTTTTCTAGGGACAGAAAACTGTAGGTAGGGAGAGTGTGTCAGTTTCTTTCACTGTCAAAGTCCTTGTTTCCAGGGACCTGGAAGGACAGTGAGTGAATTGTCCTTGTGCTAAATTGTGCTTAAAAAAAACCTTTTTTCTAGGGACAGAAAACTGTAGGTAGGGAGAGTGTGTCAGTTTCTTTCACTGTCAAAGTCCTTGTTTCCAGGGACCTGGAAGGACAGTGAGTGAATTGTCCTTGTGCTAAATTGTGCTTAAAAAAAACATTTTTTCTAGGGACAGAAAACTGTAGGTAGGGAGAGTGTGTCAGTTTCTTTCACTGTCAAAGTCCTTGTTTCCAGGGACCTGGAAGGACAGTGAGTGAATTCTCCTTGTGCTAAATTGTGCTTAAAAAAAACATTTTTTCTAGGGACAGAAAACTGTAGGTAGGGAGAGTGTGTCAGTTTCTTTCACTGTCAAAGTCCTTGTTTCCAGGGACCTGGAAGGACAGTGAGTGAATTGTCCTTGTGCTAAATTGTGCTTAAAAAAAACATTTTTTCTAGGGACAGAAAACTGTAGGTAGGGAGAGTGTGTCAGTTTCTTTCACTGTCAAAGTCCTTGTTTCCAGGGACCTGGAAGGACAGTGAGTGAATTCTCCTTGTGCTAAATTGTGCTTAAAAAAAACATTTTTTCTAGGGACAGAAAACTGTAGGTAGGGAGAGTGTGTCAGTTTCTTTCACTGTCAAAGTCCTTGTTTCCAGGGACCTGGAAGGACAGTGAGTGAATTGTCCTTGTGCTAAATTGTGCTTAAAAAAAACATTTTTTCTAGGGACAGAAAACTGTAGGTAGGGAGAGTGTGTCAGTTTCTTTCACTGTCAAAGTCCTTGTTTCCAGGGACCTGGAAGGACAGTGAGTGAATTGTCCTTGTGCTAAATTGTGCTTAAAAAAAACATTTTTTCTAGGGACAGAAAACTGTAGGTAGGGAGAGTGTGTCAGTTTCTTTCACTGTCAAAGTCCTTGTTTCCAGGGACCTGGAAGGACAGTGAGTGAATTGTCCTTGTGCTAAATTGTGCTTAAAAAAAACATTTTTTCTAGGGACAGAAAACTGTAGGTAGGGAGAGTGTGTCAGTTTCTTTCACTGTCAAAGTCCTTGTTTCCAGGGACCTGGAAGGACAGTGAGTGAATTGTCCTTGTGCTAAATTGTGCTTAAAAAAAACATTTTTTCTAGGGACAGAAAACTGTAGGTAGGGAGAGTGTGTCAGTTTCTTTCACTGTCAAAGTCCTTGTTTCCAGGGACCTGGAAGGACAGTGAGTGAATTGTCCTTGTGCTAAATTGTGCTTAAAAAAAACCTTTTTTCTAGGGACAGAAAACTGTAGGTAGGGAGAGTGTGTCAGTTTCTTTCACTGTCAAAGTCCTTGTTTCCAGGGACCTGGAAGGACAGTGAGTGAATTCTCCTTGTGCTAAATTGTGCTTAAAAAAAACATTTTTTCTAGGGACAGAAAACTGTAGGTAGGGAGAGTGTGTCAGTTTCTTTCACTGTCAAAGTCCTTGTTTCCAGGGACAGAGAAGGACACCTGAAGGTAGCCCTTATTGCTTTTTTCCCATCTCCCTGCAGGCCATCTATTAGAATGTCTGGAAGGCAAACAAGGAGAGGCAGACAGTCAGGAGGCAATAAAAGAGGGCAAGCAGGCTCTGTGTCTGGGGGCAACAGTGCTGGTCGTGGACGCGGTGCATTGTCATCAGCACATGGCCATGGGACACGCTTGTCCTTCTTTTCGGCAGCTGGACATGTTGAGCCACATCATGCCGAAGACTTGGTAGAGTGGATGACCAAGCCCTCCTCCTCCTCCTCATCCTCTCTCACCCAGGCTCAGGGTACTGGAAAAGCAGCTGCCAAAGCGTCCTCTTCCCTGGTATCAATGTCAGACTCATCATCAGTCACTCCTTCCCTAGACCCACCATGTCCTCCTCCTGAGGAGTCCCCCGAACTGTTTCAGCACAGTGTTGGGTACATGCTCCAGGAGGATGCCCAGCGTTTCGAAGGGTCTGATGATGAAACCCAGCTAGAGGAAGGCAGTAGCGTGAGAGCAGACAGAGGGGATGCTCAAGAAGGACACCAATCTGGCAGTCATGTTCCAGCAGCTGCAGCATACTGCCAGATTGGCTCCAGTGATGAGGAGGGAGGTGATGATGAGGTCACTGACTCCACGTGGGTGCCTAATAGGAGAGAGGAGGAGGAGGAGGATGAGGAGGAGGCACATCTCCAACGAGGCAGGATGCCCTTTGGTGGCCAGCGTAAGGGCAGTACACCGACGGAATCACACCGCAGAGCTCCGCCTGTGCAGGGCGCTGCCTCTGCCCGTCATTCAAAAAGTTCTTTGGTGTGGGCCTTTTTTGAGGCTAGTGCATCAGATCGCACAGCTGCTGTTTGCAACATATGTCTCAAGCGTATATCGCGTGGCCAAAACATCAGCCGCTTGGGTACCACATGCCTGACCAGACATATGTTGACCTGCCATGCAGCTCGTTGGCAAGCCTACCTGAAAGACCCACACCAAAGAACAAAGCGGACCTCTCCTTGCACCGCATCAGCTGGGATCTCCAACCCCACTATAACTTCAGTCCTCTCTGAAACATGCACTGAGAGGAATGAAGGTGTAGAATTAGGTGTGTCACAGCCAAGTACTTGCGGCCACTCTGCTAGCAGTACACCGACGTCCGATTCTAGCAGGCAAATTTCCCTGCCCCAGCTGCTGGACCGTCGAAAGAAGTTCACTCCCAGCCATCCACATGCCCAGCGGTTGAATGCTAGCTTGGCTAAATTGCTAGCGCTTCAACTGCTGCCTTTTCAGTTGGTAGACTCGGCCCCCTTCCGTGAGTTTGTGCAATGTGCGGTTCCTCAGTGGCAGGTTCCCAAACGCCACTTTTTCTCACGGAAGGCTATTCCGGCTCTCTACCGGCATGTGGAAGGCAATGTCTTGGCCTCGCTGGACAGGGCGGTCAGCGGTAAGGTGCATATTACCGCTGACTCATGGTCCAGCAGGCATGGACAGGGACGTTACCTTTCTTTCACGGCCCATTGGGTCACTCTTTTGGCAGCTGGGAAGGATGCAGGACAAGGTGCAGTAGTGTTGGAGGTTGTCCCACCGCCACGCCTCCAAAATGCTACTACTGCTTGTGACACACCTCTCTCCTCCACCCCCTCCTCTTCTTCTTCCTCCATGGCCTCTTCCTGTGGTTTGTCCTATGAACCAGCGGTTCACGGGGCTACGCAAGTACGCAGGCAAAAAGATGCCATGCCGTGCTTGCGCTGGTGTGTTTGGGGGACAGAAGCCACACTGGGGCAGAGGTCCTGTCTGCTCTGCAGGGCCAGGCCGAGAGGTGGTTGACGCCACGCCAGCTTAAGCCAGGAATGGTGGTTTGCGACAATGGCACCAACCTCCTCTCCGCCCTCCGACAGGGACAACTGACCCATGTGCCCTGTGTGGCTCACGTCCTTAACCTGGTGGTGCAGCGGTTCTTGGGCAGGTACCCGGGCTTACAGGATGTCCTGAGGCAGGCCAGGAAAGTCTGTGTGCATTTCCGCAGATCTTATAATGCCAGTGCTCGCCTGGCTGAGCTGCAAAAGGAGTTGAACCTGCCCAAGAACCGCCTTATATGTGACATGCCCACCAGGTGGAACTCAACGTTGGCCATGCTGCAGCGGCTGCACACGCAGCAGAGGGCCATCAATGAGTACCTGTGCGACTACGGCACCAGGACAGGGTCAGGGGAGCTTGGTTTTTTTTCTCCACGCCAGTGGGGCATGATCAGGGATGCATGCACTGTCCTGGCACCATTTGAGGAGGCCACGAGGATGGTGAGCAGTGACAGTGCATGCATCAGTGACACTGTACCTCTTGTCCATCTGTTGGAGCACACGCTGCGTGGAATAATGGACAGGGCACTTGAGGCAGAACAGAGGCAGGAAGAGGAGGACTTCCTTGCCTCTCAAGGCCCCCTTTACCCAGACAGTGTTCCTTCTGTCCCACCCATCGCACAGGAAGAGGAGGAGGAGGAGGAGGAGGAGGAGGAGGAGGATTGTGTCAGCATGGAGGTGGAGGCTGGCACTCAGCATCATCAGCAGCAGTCTTTTAGGGATGATTTACAGTCCCAAGAAACCAGTGGACTTGTACGTGGCTGGGAGGAGGTGGCTGCGGATCATGTTGTCCTTAGTGACCCAGAGGACTCCGGACCAAATGCCTCAGCAAACCTACGCTGCATGGCCTCCCTGATCCTGCAAAGTCTGCGGAAGGATCCTAGTATTCTTCGGATCAAGGAGAGGGACCATTACTGGCTGGCCACTCTCCTTGATCCACGGTACAAGGGTAAGGTTGCGGACCTTATGTTACCGTCGCAGAGGGAGCAGAGGATGAGACAACTCCGGGAGGCCTTGCAGAAAGGTCTGTGCAACGCGTTCCCAGAGACTGGGAGGTTACAAACTCCTGGTCCTGGACAACGAGTTGCTGAGGCTTCGGCCAGTCAAAGAAGGAGCGGTGGGGAAGGTGGCCGTCTGACCGATGCGTTCAGACAATTCTTTAGTCCGCAGCCCCAAAGTATGATCGGTTCCAGCAACCATCGCCAGCGTCTGATAAACATGGTGCAGGAATATCTAGGGGCAAGGTCAGACTTGGACACCTTCCCCACCGAAAATCCTCTGGCTTACTGGGTCTTGAGGATGGATCACTGGCCAGAGCTTGCACAGTATGCAATTGAGCTACTGGCCTGTCCTGCATCCAGCGTTCTTTCGGAACGCACATTCAGTGCTGCTGGAGGATTTGTCACGGATCACAGGGTGCGCCTGTCCACCGACTCGGTTGATCGACTGACTTTCATCAAGATGAACCAGTCTTGGATCACCACCAGCTACCACACACCTGATGCTGATATAACAGACTAATTGATTTTAACATGTCACATCCCTTCAAGACTGATGCTGATGCTGAGTGCCTGTGCTGTTATGTTGACTGGCTATCCTCCTCCTCCGAGTCCTCAATGATACGATTGATGATGATAGCTTGGAAGATCATTTTTGTTTATGGGTGCCGCCACCAGTGGCTAAGGCCCAATTTTTCAGCCCCTGTTTTACAGGGGCGTGTAATTACAATTTTTTTTAGCAATAATTTGCCATAGGGCTCATTGCTGTGCTCCAAGTACAGTATCTGTGAGGGGTTGGAGTGTTGTGGCACCAGTGCCTAAGGCCCAATTTTTCAGCCCCTGTTTAACAGGGGCGTGTCATTACAATTTTTGAAGCAATACTTTGCAACAGGGCTCATTGCTGTGCTCCAAGTACAGTATCTGTGAGGGGTTGTAGTGTTGTGCCACCAGTGCCTAAGGCCCAATTTTTCAGCCCCTGTTCAACAGGGGCATGCAATTGCAATTCTTGATCTAATAATTCACAGCAGGGTCCATTGCTGCACCCACCAAGAGTAACTCTGAGGGCTTACAGTCTTGTGGCAACGCCACCACCACCACCACCACAAAAGGCCCAATTTTTCAGCCCCTGTTCAAAAGGGGCATGTAATTACAATTCTTGATCTAATAATTCACAGCAGGGCCCATTGCTGCACCCACCAAGAGTAACTGTCAGGGCTTACAGTGTTGTGGCACCAGCACCACCATCAAAGCCCCAATTTTTACTACCACTGTTCAACAATTATATGTAATTAAAATTCCTGATATAATAGTTGACAGCAGGGCGTTCCAGCACCAACCAAGAGTAACTGAGTGCTTACAGTGTTGTGCCAACACCAACAACTAAGGGGCCTATTTCTGCAGAGTATATACGGCAGGTCCCTACTTTCAAACATCCAACTTACAAACGACTCCTACTTGCAAACGAAAGAAGACAACAGGAAGTGAGAGGAAATCTACCCCTAGAAAGGAAAATTCTCTCCTGTAAGAATAAATATGGGAGAAAGGGGTCTCATCTGTACTGATGCTTTATCAGCAATCCTTGTTTCAAGAAAAACACCACATTTCAAAAACAGTTGTCATTGGGACGGAAAGTGAGGTGAAATGTTCTGAACAGGGGCACAGACAGCAAAACAAATGTTACAGGGGTGATAACCCTTACCTATGTTTCCCAAAAAGTTTAAAAATAGATTTTTGGGCTGGAGCTACACTTCAACAATGTACCTGTTCAAAATTACAAACAGATTCTACATAAGAACAAACCTACAGTCCCTGTCTTGTATGCACCGCCTGTATACGGCTGTTCAGAGTATATAGGGCCTTTTTTATTTTATGTGCGGGGTTCCCCTTAATATCCATACAAGACCCAAAGGGGCTGGTAATGGGCTGGGGTAGGGGGGGGGGGGTCATGGGGTAGCTATGCCATTTTTCTTAAAGAATTTCATCCATATTACCGGGACCAGACATTACATTAAAGCCGCAAGCAGTTTTAAATGGCTTTTTTTTCCTTTAGAAGTGTCATTTTGTGCAGAGACAGTTCTAAACACGGGAAACACGTGGCACTTCACAGGCATACTTTAGACACCCCCCAGGTACGATATTTAAAGGAATATTTGACTTTTTTTTTTTCACTTTATGCATCATTAAAATGACTGCTCCCGAAAAACGACCGTTTTTAAAACTTCTTTTTGCATTGATACATGTCCCCTGGTGCAGAACCCGGGTTCCCAAACCCTATTTATGACAATAACATGCATAATAGTTGTTATAATTAGCACTTTAGAATTCGAACGTTCGCATCCATTGTATTTAATAGGGTTCTAATGTTCGTTCGAACTTTCGGTCCGTTCGCGGGTTCTGGTGCGAACCGAACCCGGGGGTGTTCGGCTCATCACTACCAGGGAATCACCTCCTGCTCTTCCCTGTAGCCTTCCTTCCACGCCTCTCTGCAGCGTTCTCTCCACGGCCCCTTCCACGCACCCTTGCAGGCTGGGCCACTGTGGGTGGTGATGTGGCAGGAGGAGGAGGAGAAGGAGGAGAGGGATTGGCCTGCTGCGAGATATGGGTGGCCTCAGTCAGCAGCCCCCTCGCCCCCATGTGTACGGCCATATATATGAGGTGCTCACAAAAGGGCCCGTTGTCCCGCCTCCATTCTGAGCAACTTATCCGCCAGATAGGTGCTAAAACCCTCCGTAGGGTGGAGGGGGGCCCTCATAATGGCAGCAGCCTCCTGAATCATCTTTAGTGACTCCTCCTCCACTTGTGTCATCCGCCGTTGTTTTGGCGGTCTGACGTGGAGGGGAGCCACTTGGGAGACGGTGCTGCCACTAGGCCTGGGGACCTGCTGAGTCCCACTTGGCCCTGCCTCCTCCTGCCTGCCACACTCCTGACCCTCTTCCTCCTGGCTTGCCTCATCCTGTTTTTAAAATAAAATGAAAAATTGGTTTATTTGGGGAATCTATCACACACAATTTTGATCTCATTACTGTTTTTTTTTTTTTGGGGGGGGGGGGTGATATCATTTATGGCTAATCCAAACAGTTCAATACAATATTACTTAGTGGACAATAATTAGGGTCAAAAATACTATACCTGGCTGAAGATGTGAAGATCTGGCTCTTCTAGCTCGGGAGGCTCCTCCTCCGCCTCTGCAGGGGTGGAGGGAAGGGTGGAAGGAACGCTGGAGGGAAGGGTGGAAGGAAGGGTTGAGGGAAGGCTGGAAATAGAATCCCTGGCCTCGATCTGGTCATCCAGAAATTGAAGATGTCTGTAGTACCACAGCTTGGGCTTTACTACATCGTCGGCTGCTGCTCCTGATCTCTTTGACTGGCGCACTTCCTTGTATTTTTTTTTATAGGAATTACGCAGGTTGTTGATTTTATTATTGATCATAGTGTAGTCTGCATCTGGGATCCATGGCTTCATATCCTTTGCTAATTTGGTAATAGTTGCCCGACGTACATCACTCTTGTGGTACGCTGGGTGTTTCAGTTCCCACAGGTTGCGCTGTTCCTTATATTTTTCTATAAAAATCAGCATCACCTCCGGCTCTCGTAGTTTATGCATCTTTTTGGATCAGCAAGTAAAAAAAAAAAAGTAAAAAAAATAAAAGGATCAGAATTGATTCTCCTCAACTTATCACAATATTGCCCTTTACAATCATGAACCATTATAGGCCACTGCAGGCCCGAGTTCCCTTCTTACCTTAGTTCACTTCGTTGGTTCACTTCCGGTCGTCCTTACTCCGCGCATCCCTAATAACTTCTTTCCCCTTTTTATACCCTGCGCATGCGTGTAACTCCGCCCTCGTCGCCCGCCCATGACGGACTTTTTCAGCATTTCCCCGCCCCTTAACGAACGGTGCACAGTGTGAGACGGCGACATGTCGCAGACACAGGTGGCTTCTTTACTAGAAATTACCGACGAGGAAAGCCCGGAGGCGGAAACGTCACGATCCAGTAAAAAAAGATACAAGGCGACTAATATGTATTTTTCTGAGATGGCGGAGATGGTGGACATTCTGCGGAGGAAGGATTACGACGGCAGGAAGTCACAAATTATGGACAAAGTTGCGAAGACTCTCTATAAAAAATATGGGGTCAGGAGATCCAAGGAACAACTCCGTAAAAGGTGGTCAGACCTGAAGCTCAGGGAGCCGGAGCAGTATAGGAAGCTTATAAAAAGCATTGAAAAAAGTAAGTTTATTTTACTGTGTTCTTTCACATTGTAATATGTATTCTTCCATGTTTTGCAACATGTGCTTGGCTTGACTGGTTTCACATTTTAAAATCTCAACTTTTCTGTTAAGTGGAGAGTCCACTTATTTGCTAAATGTGTGGATAAAAATATTGCTGCTCTTCCCCCAAACATGTTTGGCACATATCCACGTAAACTACATGTGGGCATGCCTCATTTTACTTCAACAATGTTTATCTACACATTGTTGGCTAGATGATGTGTTGTAAGGAAATTTAGAATGTGAATGAAAGAATAAACTGTATTCTGGGTAAAGGAGATGACACTCCAGCAGTTGTGTACTTTTTTTTGTTCTTGATCAAGATACTATACTCTGGGCCACATGACCAAATTTCTTAACGGTGTCACACACAGGTGCTCCAGTGGATACCTTGGTGGTTATCCAAGTGTATTTGTGAGTGTCTTCAAAAATAACATGTTGCTTTTTTGAGTTTGCAAGATCTCATATGTTCATCTTGAAACTCAGGGCCAAATATCAATTGGACCCCACTTTAAAACATTGAGAATCCATTTTCAGGCCTAAAAAGTCTGTGTGCTAAAGGATACATTATTTTTTCAATTCCCATAGGGGAGAGGAGACTGGGAGGACACCATGCTCAGGAGACGAGGAACCCCACACCACAGAAACTCCCCGAAGATCCCAAAGCAGACCAAGTTCAGCAGGTTCAGGAAGCGGAGGGGGAGAAAGCGGAGGTGGAGGAAGGGGAGGTGGAGGAAGGAGAGGTGGAGGAAGGAGAGGTGGAGCTTATCAGCACAACAGGTCAGTGTCTGCCACCACAACTTCAAGGTAAATACAGATGTAGGCCTGCATAGTTTTAAAATATTTGTTTCTTTTTAGGGACTGAATGTGGGGGTGTGTCAGGAAGTCCAAATCCTCCATTCTCGAGTGCCAGCGCCAAAATAATCATTCAGGAAATCATGGAATGCAGTAGCGAAATGGACATTATGAGAAAGAGAATGATTGTGATTGAGCAAAAATATAAAAACATGATAGATATTTTGGGGAGAATAGTGTGAACCCCCCTTTTTGTGTGTTTGTTATGCGTCCGAAATTTTCTATGGGATTTCCACAAGCCCAAATGTGAAGATGCACACACTGAAGACTCAACATGTGCTATCTGCCGTCATAGGATATCTATGTCCCTGTTTTGGGGGTGTAACCTGTTCCTCCCTCCTCAAGTAGGGGAGAGGAAGGGTTTTCACCCCCAAAGCACGTCCATTGATCCCCCATGATGGCAGATAGCACATGTTTACCTTAGCCATGGGATCATGTTGAAGATACCCATTTGAGCCCCAAAAATAAAGTGTGGTTCTTCACATTTGGGATGGATCAGGGGTAACATCACCCCATCTCCTGTTTGTCTTTTTCACTGTGTTATTTTATTACTTTTTCTGAATTTTTTTTTTTGGCTTTTGATCCATGCATGTTTCTGCAAAAAAAGCCGCACAAAAAAATAATATTTTTTTTTCGAAAAACAACCAAAACTGTGGTGCAATCAATAAAAACATTCGGGAAGTCTAAAAAAGGTGTGCCTTTTTCTTTCTATGCTCTATAGCAGTTCTGAAGATGCAAAAAGAGTGTTTTTACCTCTGAGATTTGAGGCTATTTACTAAGGACAAATACACTTGGCACTACTAGAACCTGGGAGACACGTAAACCACAAATACAAGAATGACAACACAAGTTAGTAGTAAATAAAATATTTTTGTTTATTTTAAAAAGGGACAATCAAAGGTCAGATGTGGTCTGGCATTGCGATGGCCCCCCTACCCGTGAAGTACTCTACGTATTTCTGACGTACTTCATGGGCACTTTGGGGGGCCAAGCCAGTACGGGCAGTGCTGAGGCCGGTCAGATTTATCAGTTCAGAGGGACCGGCCTCAGGCCCAACTGATGACACATAATTTGTGGAGAATTTCCGTAAAAAATTGTGCAACAAGCAGCAGCAGTAGACAATGTTGTTGAGTTTATAATCCGCCAAATTTATAGCTGTCTGGAACAGGCGGAACCGGCTGGCCATTATCCCGAAGGCATTCTCCACAACTCTCCGGGCTCTGGCCAGCCGGTAATTAAAAACCCTCCTCTCCGGGGTGAGGGTGCGTTGGGGAAACGGCCGCATGAGGTGTGGTCCTAGTCCAAAAGCTTCATCCGCAATGAAAACGAACGGTAGCCCTTCCACGTTCTCTGCATCTGGAGGCAGTGCAAGACCCCCAGCCTGCAGACGGTGAGCGAACTCCGTCTCTGCGAATGCTCCGCCATCGGACATCCGGCCGTTCTTTCCCACGTCCACATATAGGAACTCGTACCGTGCCGACACCACCGCCATTAACACTATGCTATTAAAACCTTTATAGTTGAAATAGTATGACCCCGAACGGGGTGGCGGCACTATGTGGACGTGCTTCCCATCAATTGCCCCTCCGCAGTTGGGGAAATCCCACCGCTGGGCAAATTGGGAGGCCACAGTCAGCCATTCCTGTGGTGTGCTAGGGAACTGTGGAGTCAAACAAAAAGAAGACATTAGTGCGGTTTATGTTTACAGTGCAAGCAGATTACACACAAAAACATTGTTGACCAACATCATTCTAACATTATTATTTAGGGGAGTATTTCCTACCAATAAACAAAGGCCCACTTAGCAGATGCCTCACCCCCGCTGAGTGGACATTCTAAAATAAACTAAGGGGGGGCCTAAGGTGATTGTGGGGGATCCAAAAAAATGTCAAAACCACTCTGCTGAGCTTGATTGAGAACTTTAAAATTTTTAACATCTTTAGGGGGGGGAGGGTTGTCAAACTACGCGGGCAATGACCGTAAAAAAATGAAAAGGAAAATAGAAGGCTAGCTGGGTTTGCGCCCACGATAGCATGCATGAGAGGTTAGTGAAGGGAAATAGGCATGTAGGGCCCAAAAAGGCCTTTACAGGTAAAAACATGCATAGGGAAAATGGGGACATTACCAAGATATTACAAAAAGGCAAATTTGGGTTAGGAGGGAAAAAATAAGAAGATTCTAAAACAATCAAAACATATAATGTGAGGTTAAAGGAGCAAAATTACCTTCATATAGTCCTTCTGCAGGACCTGAATGATGGCTGAACACGTCTCAGGGATAATGATCCCGAGAGCCTGGGGGGAGATGCCTGTTGAGAACTTGAGGTCCTGCAAGCTTCTCCCAGTCGCCAGGTATCTCAACGTGGCAATAAGCCTCTGCTCTGCAGTGATGGCCTGGCGCATCACAGTGTCCTGCCTCGTTATATAGGGGGACAGCAAATCCAACAGACGGTGAAATACGGGGTCCGTCATCCTGAGATAATTCCTGAAATCATCAGGATTATTCTCATGGATTTCCCGCAACAGAGGCATATGAGAGAATTGGTCCCGCTGGAGCAACCAATTCTTAGTCCATGAACTCCTCCTCACCCTGTTCACAGACTGAACTCGGGTTACAGTGTTAACTGCAACACCAAGCCCAAAGCCAGCACGAGAACGAGAACGCACTTCAAACATGGTTTTAAACCGGTCGGCTGGTCAGAACGCACTCAAACAGAACGCACCGTGGAACAGCAAGGCCTGAGAAGAACGACCTGAAAAACAGTAAACGAACGGCCAAGAAGGCACTGCAAGGCAGTAACGACCTGACTGCACGCACTGAATCACAAATACAAACCCACAAGCACAAACTGAACACCAGGAAACGATCTGCAAAGCACGGAGACTGAAAAGCGCGAATCGGCTCTCACCAAACTTTTACTAACACGCGGTAACACAAAATCAGCAAAAGCAGCCCAAGGGGTGGCGCCATTAGATTTGTTCGGCCCTTTTATAGCGCGTCGTACATTTTGTACGTGCCGTCGTTTTCTTGCCATCGGTTTTTTAACTGATGGTGTGTGGCCAAAATTAATGAAAAACAGTTTCATCGGATTTCCGATGGTCAAATCCATCGGACGAAAATCCATAGGTTATCCGATCGTGTGTACAGGGCTTAAGAGTTTCTAGGACAAATATGAATGCTAGTCACCAGCAGCCAACAATACAGGGGCTGAAGGCTGCAGACATTAAATGTGAAAAATTATCGCCATCTTCCAGCACAGGGCAGTGGGTACAACCTACACATACCACAGAGGGAAATGCAACCAGTTTGAGGAAATTATCCCAGTCTGGAGTATGTGTTAGTTCCAACAGTTTATTGAAAGGTGAGAGCTCTTTTGAAAGGGCCCCCATTTCTCATACAGCAAAAGTGGTTAATCAGGTTTTAGCCATTGAATATTCTAAGCCTAAAACCACACCAGTTATTAAGAGACGCGTTAATACTTTACAGAAGATAAAATGCTTCACGTGTGGTTTATTCGGCCACATTTCCCAGTTTTGTTCATCTTCTGGTGAAACGATATTAAAGCCAAATACAACAAAGAGGCGTGACGTAGGAGTGTACTCACCTCGCTGGGGTGAAAAGCCTAAGAAATATGAAAATACAAATTCATACATCCCTTCCTCAACTATTAAGGCCAAAAATTAGGCTTTACAGTATGAGATTAGGCAAATGAAACAGGAACGGGATGAGTTTGTGAAAGAATTCGAATCCTTTAAAAGAAGCATTAGGGACTCCTGGAATTTGAAAAATGGGAGTAAATTTGTCCATTGGGAACCAAACCAGTACACTAAAACGGGATGAATTGCAAGCTAGAAGTTATTTTTTATTTTTTTTTAAGAGATTTGGGGCATTTAGTTTCACTAGATCATTGTATTGTTTGCTTTAAATAAGTAATATCTGTTTGGATGCAAGTTATTTTTTTTTCCAGGGTAAGTGAGTCCTGGAAGTATGGACATATAAAGCTGTTCATATGCGGAAATAAGCGCCTAACAAAAAGGTAAGTATAGTATTCCAGAGTGTTGTTTTGTTTTCTTATTCAGTCCCTTAGTATTCTCCCAGTGGCCAGAAACACCTAGCAATTCATTTGCAAATTACCAAAGCCCTAAACAAAATCTAGGGAATTGTAATCCAAACAAATGTGTGTGTCTGAGTGAGGGAATGGATGTGTATGAACTGTCCAGGTTAAACAAGATTTTTGCTTTATGGCCATCAATAAGTGTGATCACATTAATGTGCATGCTTTGTACTGTTTATGGTTAGTTGATTAATTTTTTTTTTCCCTCTCTCTCTCTTGTTTGTAATGAGCTCAATACTGGTACCAGTTTAAATTTATACTTTTTTTTTTACAAATTGAAATGTATTCGCGAATAAATAACCTGTGCACAGATACGAGATCTCGAGTCCTATAGTATATAGGAATTTGGTTTTTTTTCTCACTTTCCTGTGGTTAGAGTGAAGCGTCATTCACTCTGACACGTGGAAACTACATAATACATTACCTTATGGCATCTCATGGAGTCAGTAGGTCTATAGGTCTTGTTTTTTTTTTCCCTTCCGAATTGACGCATGTGTTGGTAATATGTGTAAAGGTTTAATGTTAACATGGGGTCTTCTTAGACTGTAAGTACTTACAAACCCCACCATGTTTTCCTATAACTTTTTGTTTTTGAGTACAGATATGTGGGGAAGTCGGTGCATGTTTCACTGTACTTACTGTTGAGGGACTCATTACCTCTGTTCCAAGCATATACTGCCAGGTAGCCCATAACAAACCTCTCAGAAGAGGTACAGTGAGGTGTTATTAATGGTTTTGAGCTTTGTATTGTGGGAAGAAATCCACACACACACAAGGACGAATGAACGGACCAAGACTGGTCAAATTTCTTTAAAAACACAGAGGACCTTAAAACATTTTTTTTTTATGTCTTGTTTTAAGGAAAATCCTGCAATGATATTAATTAGTCAGGCAACCAAATTCTACATTTTTTTGTTGTTCGTGGTCTGTTTCATTAAACAGTGTCTGGCCAGTCGTGTGGCCTGGGGGACTTGCAAATTGATTTTCACTGAGAATCAATTAATATGTTAATCACTACTGTGGGAGGGCATTGCCTTTTGTATAGCTGCAATGTTTAAAGGCAGTTTCAATCATTTTTTTTTTGTTTAACAAAATACAGATTCAACGCTCTTTAACAATTTAAAGGTTGGGGCAGCATTAAATCAGATTTTTTTTGTTACTTTTTTTAACATTTTTATTTTTTTTTACCTTTTTGGTGTAGTTTTTTCACTACGGAGAAAAGGGCGTTGCCTTTTGTATAGCTGCAATGTTTAAGGCAGCTTCAATTTTTCTTTTAACACAAGTACAGATTCAATGCTCTTTAACAAGTTAAAGGTTGGGGCAGCATTCAATCTGAATTTTGGGTTTTTACCTTTTTTTGGATCAGTTTCTTTTCTTATTTTTTTTTCCTTTCTCTTTTTCCTTTAAGGAAAACTATTTTTCTTTCTGTCCTATATCACCTTATTTTTTTATTTTTTGCTGGGTGGATTTTTCGAGTTTGGCTATGCTAGGGTGGAAATAAATAAAAAAAAGAGGGGAGTAGGGGGGAACCTTATATGGCAACATTTATAAACAGTTAAAAATGTTGATATAGAATAATAAAACTTCCCTATAGCATTTTGGGGGATGGGACAAAGTTCCGACAGTTTTTTTTCTCTCGTTCAGCATGGGATAATGGTTTTATATAAATGTATGTCATTGTAGCTATTACCAACTATGACAATAGTAACAGTAACACCTGGGTTTAGCAACAGTCATGTGACTCGTTTCCTTGTATATGTGACATAGTGTCCTCTCTACAGTTCTAATATTTGGCAGTCATCATAGGTGGTCATTGGTATTTTTTTTTATGATTGGTCAGTTTTCTTTTTGTGCCATAACTAAGTGCAAAGAGCGTTGCTTGAAGATCATATAGATATACTGGGACTGGTGAGACTCATAGTGATTGGCAAATAGCAGAAAGTATAGTACAATTGTACTTAAGAAGTAATTTAGTCTAATCATCCCTGAAGCCACAAGTACCTGGTGACATCACACTTATCCGCATTCTGAAATCACGTTATTTTTGGCTGCTTAGATGACACTGCCTAAATCTGCACAGAGACCTCTTAAAGTTATGACCGCTCCCCTAGCCCGCTAAAGGCAGGACTCATACAGTAGCTACACACGGTAGCCAAGGAGGGAGCTATATGCACAAAAGTTTGACACCCGCCAAGGCGATAACCCATCAGGGTTGGTATAACTGAACACAGCTGCAGTAAAAGGAGTTTGTGGTGAGTTGCCATGGCAACAAGTTCCCCCTGGACACTCGAAGGGTCATACACACACACACACACACAGGGGTATTCAGCAGAAGGCGGGGCAGAGTTACTGGCAGGCATATGACAATGGAGGAAGAAAGATGGGGGATGGAAATCAGACAACCTGGCTTAAGGAGCAACCATTTAAATTTTTACACCTGTCATTGGGAAAGGGACTCATATTAGGTATATCTATAACAATTTTAATCAAAGGTCCTTAATACTCAGAATGACAAGATACGCATTCATTTGAAGGCATATGTCTTAAAGGTACTCGTGTTTTTCCTTCTCTAACTTTGCCCACATTAATAAAGTACAATCACAGAAAGCCAGGAAAGTGGGTCCAAAGGCCATTACTGTATGCTGTATCCAAGTGGAATCACCATGGAAGTCTGTCCCAGAAGCAAGGGCAACATGACCAGATGGACATTATTGACTTTCGCACAAATTATTATTATTGGACGGTTGAGAACAAGGAGCCTCATGTTTATTTTTATTTTTTTCCCCTTCGTTTTTTTTTGTGTTTTGGTATCTTGTGATTTTATTATGGACTTATTACATCCAGAACAAGTGATGACTACCAATACTGGGATCCAGACATATGAACCGTAGAGACGGAAAGTTTAACAGTTTTATTTCACTTCAGAGGGCAAAGCCAAAAGTTCCAAATTTCAAAGCAGATTATACATGACCCATTATTTTAGGTGTGGCCGAGTCTCATATTCTCAACTGGCCACAAGGGGCCATCTGTTGCCTTATGGGACATGTATAAACTGCATTGAAGAGCGGTAAAATATTGTAAATATGAATATATTTCAAATATCTTGATGTACATGTACAGTATTTCATTTAGCTAACTGAATATATTACATTTAGCTGACCGAATATATTTCAATTGGCTTGCTGTAGATATAGTTCATTTGGCTTTCGGAATATATTCCCTTTTCTTCACCCTCGCGAGGTCCTTTGTTAAAAGCTAGACAGGGCGGAGCCCCACGCTTGTAGAGACAATGCCATTGTGTTAAACCCACTCTCGTCAATGAGTCCCATGCTGGGATAATACAATGGACGGATCCTCACCTATAACCCGGGGAAATTCAATCAAATCTCCGGCCCACATAGAGTGACCAGGATTTGCATGAAAGGGGGCTGACTTATGGAGTAAGCCCTCCAATCATGACCCAAGCTAGGCCAACCAATGGGGTATCAGTATAGAGAGATATACTCAGAGAGAGGGAGATTGGGGGTCACTACTTGATGGAAGGATGGCCTGAAGGACGGGTCTAAAGGGGTAATTATGCCAAAGGTCTGTCTATGTAACTACTCATGTTAGTACTTTAAGGTTTTAGGAGGATGCTCTATGTTCCTCCATGTAAATACTTTGTATATTTTAAACTACTATTTCCTGCTTGTCTAAGACTGTATAGATAGCTTCTTTGTGTTAGTTTAGACTTTACCAATACAGAATAAATGTTCATTATGTTAAAGCTTTCAAATCTTGTCCAGAAAGAACTCTTATTAAACCTATATCATATCTGTGAGATATTAAATCTTAAATATAGATATTAAACCGCAACATCTCTCAGGTCATATTAGTAGAAGTGACCTGCCTAACTGTGCCAGAGACTGAGCTGGGGTTGCCCTCCACCAAATGCCAGGTTTTTTTATTGTCCTTCTTGCAGTTGTCACAGTGTCCTCAGAGCATTCTCCCATCTGAGTGTATTTCAACTTCCGAGGGGGGCGGATAGTTCTCTTCACTCTTTGTTCTCGAGGAGTTATGACCTCTGGTACTAAGGGTGGTTCCATCAAGGCAGGTGTGGTAGGACTTGCTGCTTCAGGGGCATCCAACTCAGGTGCAAGGAGGTACATTCAGTTCCTTGGGTCTTCATCTGGGACTGATTCCAGTGCATCTTCCCATTCTTCACTCTGAACATTGGACGGGATGAACTCAGCAGCTTCAGCATTCAAGGTGTCACTTATGGGGAAGTCAGAGGGCGGAGGATCCACCACTAGGGATTCAGATGCCTGAGACGGCCACAGCCAGGTGAGTTCCAGCTCCTCTTCACTTTGATCTGAAAATTTCCTCCTCCCTAGGTAGAGTTGCTTGAGACCTGGTATTAGGTCTAGGAGTACAGGGAGTTGAAGGCAGCTCCGGGGGATCCAAAGTAGGAGGCATCCTGACTGTTTCGGAAAAGGGGAGCAGATGGTTTCTGTGCCAGGTCTTCAGTGGCCCCGCTCTTCAACTGGTACACTGGTAAACCAGGCAGCTTTCTACAAATCACATAGGGCTCTTACTTCCATCTGTCTGCCAGCTTGTGTTTTCCTGGAACACCCAAGTTTCTCAGCAACACTCGGTCTCCAGGCTGCAGATCCTGGATCCGGACCCTAAGGTCGAAGTTCCGTTTGTTCCAGGCCCCTCTCTGGTCAGAAGTCGATTGGGCCTTCTCATAGGCCAGCCGTAAGCTCTTCCGCAGTCTGTCCACATATCCCTTGTGTGAGACAGCTGATGTGTGGTCCATTGAGGTGCCAAAAGGCCAAGTCTACTGGTAGTCTTGCTTCTCTGCCGAACATCAGTCTATAAGGGGGAATACCCTGTGACATCACTGGTGGTACTATTGTAGGCGTGCACTATAGCAGCTATGTGCTTGCCCCAATGTTGCTTTTCCTCAATGCTCAGAGTCCCCAACATGTTTAACAAAGTCCTGTTGAATCTTTCTGGTTGGGCCTCGCCTTGGGGGTGATAAGGGGTGGTGCGAGGCCCAACTCAGTCGACTTTCAAAGTCTCTACCTTGATCCGAGTGAACCCATAATGCACAAAGTACTTCTCCACTAGTATTTTGGCTACAGTGGAGGCCTTTTGATCTTTAGTTGGAAAGGCCTGGGCATAACGGGTGAAATGGTCGGTTATCACCAGAACATTTCCATGTCCAATCAAGTCAGGTTCCAGACACAGAAAATCAATGCATACCAAGTCCAAGGGTCCTTGACTCTGCAGGTGGCCCATTGGGGCAGCTTGATGTGGCAATGTCTTTCTCTGTATGCAGTGAGCACATGAGTGACAGTACTCCTCCACTTCAGCTCGCATACAGGGCCAGTAGAATCTACTCCTTAAGCTGAAATGTTCGTTCGGCCCCTAGGTTGTCGTGTAGGGCAGCTAACACAGTCTTTCGATGTTTTTCTGGCCAGAATAATGGCCACTTATCTTCCAGGTCATCAGAGGTGCCCCTTCAGTAGACCATCCCTTGATGAACCTGTAGCTTGTCCCATTCTTTGCGGATTAATCGGGCCTCCTTGGAGGGATCATGCAAGAAACTGTCCGGTTCCTGATCCTCCAGAGCAACCAGGGCTAATCTTCCCCAGGGGTCTTCCAACTGATCCCGTCTTATATCTTTCTTGGACATATATAAAGAATATTCGATATAGGCCAGATACAGATACTGTATAGTCTCCCAATCCCACGTGAAAAATAGAGAGAAACAGAAAGAGAGACAAGCTCTCACTAACGGGATTTTCCAGGGAAAGAACAGTTCTGATAGCAGGTGAGTATACTGAAAACAACAATATAGAAAAAATATAAATTTATTTATAACATCATAAAAATGACATAATATAGATTCATAAGCTTAGAAAATAAAGATCTATGTTGTGCAATTAGTCGACATGTTTCGCACTGTATGTGCTTCGTCAGGGCTTAGCACGTGTCTTTAATTTCATGGTGTCTGTATAAGACATAAAAATATATAATTAATATCATAAACAACAGTATTATGATATATAAACAACAGTACATGTTCACAATTTTCATAAAGATATATCATGCTCACCCAATCTGATTATAAAATGACTGAAAAAAGATACACATCACTGAGATAGTCGTTTTAACATAATGACCGGTCCCCATCCACAACTGTTGGAACTGGCGGACGTCAGAGCCAACCAGTCGAAACGCAGGCAATTATGACTCTGTAAGCTGACCAGATAGACAACATAATCAAATTTCAATTATAAAATAGAATTTATTAATTTAATAAGTTATCGTGTCCATATAATAATAATAGTAACCCATTACCAAGATCAATTAATTAATCAATCAATAAATGGTAATATAAGTGCATTGGTGATTGTACATACATCACACTTCCTTCCTCATAGCTGTAACATTAATTTGGAGCATGATAGAAAAAGTACTACATTTTATTAAATTTTATTTTTAAACATAAGGACATCAATAACAGTGTTTTAATTCAAATATTGGTTTTTATATTATATGAAATTTTGAGGATATTGAGGATTATTTCTTTCTTTTCTCCCAGGTATCTGATTATATGCGTATTTATGTATGTCATTGGTTTGTATTCCATATCCAACGAGAACACATTTCATGTGTTTATCTATGTGTACATTATTTTGTGATTGACCAAAGCAATTGATAAATGTTTTAGCCTTTTTCTTATTTTTATTTATAAATCAATGATCATGTATTATTTTATCCGTTTTTTCTTAGAATTGGTCTGATTGTAGTGACTGAAAGGGGTTTTTGCATTGAGAGATGGCGTTGGTTGCGAGTGGCCGCCTCTCCTTTACTTCAGTTTGAATTACGCAGATAATTCCGGGCGCTCTATGGTGAGAGATAGGGGAATAATCTCCTCCCCTTCTCATCTTCCGTCCATCTCATATGGGCGGCGGATCGCGCATGCGCTATAGCGCTACTATGCGCATGCGCGGCATCTGAACGTCCGGACCGGAAGTGAAGTCAGGGGTCATCTCTGGCCCTTCACTTCCGGGATGACTCCCACTATATAGGATGGCGCAGTCAGCGTTTTCCGACGTGTGCCATCCTGAGGTATTAGCTGACGGAGGGAATCGGTTCCTTGTGAAGGAAATGATCCGTGACATATCGGGACCTCAAATACATCTTTTGCGGATCGGATCTACTACAGACACCTAGTTCAGGTAGCGCGGGTTCATAGACATTGTGGGGGTTTAGGCATCATTATCAATAGTTATATCATTTTTCTTTCTTGTTATGTTGCCTTGTTTGGTCTATCTGGTTCTATGGGTCTCTGTACATTTTGGCTTTATAACGCCAATGTACAGTTACTAGAGAGTACAGAGTGCCGGTCTCTTATCTATACTTATTTATATACATATGGCTGGTCATTAGTAGGGATGAGCTTCGTGTTCGAGTCGAACATACGTTCGACTCGAACATTGGCTGTTCGATCGTTCGACGAAGATCGAACGATTTGGGCCGTTCGCGCCAAATTCGAGTGACGCGAACGGCCCACAATGCACTACGCCATCGCAGTGTCATCCAGGCGCTGTGATTGGCCAAGCATGCACTGTGACCCCGCATGCTTGGCCAATCACAGCGCCGGCAGCGAGGAGAGCAATGATTGGCCACAGGCAGGATGCCTGTGGCCAATTATTGCTGAGGGTGTTTAGTACACGCCCCACACTATAAAAGGCCGCCAGCACGGCGGCCTAGTGTAGTGTGTTCCGGAGCAGGGATAGAGTAGCATAGGCAGGGACAGTGACTGTTATTTCTTTCTTGCTTAACCTGGATTCCTTTAGTTTAGGGAAAGAGAAGGATAGGTAGGGAGAGTGTCAGTGTGTTTTGTGCTTCTGCTATAGTGTGCTTAAAAAAAACATTTATTCTAGGGACAGAAAACTCTAGGTAGGGACAGTGTCAGTTTCTTTCACTCTGCAAGTCCTTGTTTCCAGGGACCTGTAAGGACAGTGAGTTAATTGTCCTTGTGCTATATTGTGCTTAAAAAAAACATTTATTCTAGGGACAGAAAACTCTAGGTAGGGACAGTGTCAGTTTCTTTCACTCTGCAAGTCCTTGTTTCCAGGGACCTGTAAGGACAGTGAGTTAATTGTCCTTGTGCTATATTGTGATTAAAAAAAACATTTATTCTAGGGACAGAAAACTCTAGGTAGGGACAGTGTCAGTTTCTTTCACTCTGCAAGTCCTTGTTTCCAGGGACCTGTAAGGACAGTGAGTTAATTTTCCTTGTGCTATATTGTGATTAAAAAAAACATTTATTCTAGGGACAGAAAACTCTAGGTAGGGACAGTGTCAGTTTCTTTCACTCTGCAAGTCCTTGTTTCCAGGGACCTGTAAGGACAGTGAGTTAATTGTCCTTGTGCTATATTGTGCTTAAAAAAAACATTTATTCTAGGGACAGAAAACTCTAGGTAGGGACAGTGTCAGTTTCTTTCACTCTGCAAGTCCTTGTTTCCAGGGACCTGTAAGGACAGTGAGTTAATTGTCCTTGTGCTATATTGTGATTAAAAAAAACATTTATTCTAGGGACAGAAAACTCTAGGTAGGGACAGTGTCAGTTTCTTTCACTCTGCAAGTCCTTGTTTCCAGGGACCTGTAAGGACAGTGAGTTAATTTTCCTTGTGCTATATTGTGATTAAAAAAAACATTTATTCTAGGGACAGAAAACTCTAGGTAGGGACAGTGTCAGTTTCTTTCACTCTGCAAGTCCTTGTTTCCAGGGACCTGTAAGGACAGTGAGTTAATTGTCCTTGTGCTATATTGTGCTTAAAAAAAACATTTATTCTAGGGACAGAAAACTCTAGGTAGGGACAGTGTCAGTTTCTTTCACTCTGCAAGTCCTTGTTTCCAGGGACCTGTAAGGACAGTGAGTTAATTTTCCTTGTGCTATATTGTGATTAAAAAAAACATTTATTCTAGGGACAGAAAACTCTAGGTAGGGACAGTGTCAGTTTCTTTCACTCTGCAAGTCCTTGTTTCCAGGGACCTGTAAGGACAGTGAGTTAATTTTCCTTGTGCTATATTGTGATTAAAAAAAACATTTTTTCTAGGGACAGAAAACTGTAGGTAGGGAGAGTGTTTTTTTTCTTTCACTCTGCAAGTCCTTGTTTCCAGGGACCTGTAAGGACAGTGAGTTAATTGTCCTTGTGCTATATTGTGCTTAAAAAAAACATTTATTCTAGGGACAGAAAACTCTAGGTAGGGACAGTGTCAGTTTCTTTCACTCTGCAAGTCCTTGTTTCCAGGGACCTGTAAGGACAGTGAGTTAATTTTCCTTGTGCTATATTGTGATTAAAAAAAACATTTATTCTAGGGACAGAAAACTCTAGGTAGGGACAGTGTCAGTTTCTTTCACTCTGCAAGTCCTTGTTTCCAGGGACCTGTAAGGACAGTGAGTTAATTTTCCTTGTGCTATATTGTGATTAAAAAAAACATTTTTTCTAGGGACAGAAAACTGTAGGTAGGGAGAGTGTTTTTTTTCTTTCACTCTGCAAGTCCTTGTTTCCAGGGACCTGTAAGGACAGTGAGTTAATTTTCCTTGTGCTATATTGTGATTAAAAAAAACATTTTTTCTAGGGACAGAAAACTGTAGGTAGGGAGAGTGTTTTTTTTCTTTCACTCTGCAAGTCCTTGTTTCCAGGGACCTGTAAGGACAGTGAGTTAATTGTCCTTGTGCTATATTGTGCTTAAAAAAAACATTTATTCTAGGGACAGAAAACTCTAGGTAGGGACAGTGTCAGTTTCTTTCACTCTGCAAGTCCTTGTTTCCAGGGACCTGGAGAGACATTGAGTGAATTGTCCTTGTGCTATATTGTGATTAAAAAAAACATTTATTCTAGGGACAGAAAACTCTAGGTAGGGACAGTGTCAGTTTCTTTCACTCTGCAAGTCCTTGTTTCCAGGGACCTGTAAGGACAGTGAGTTAATTTTCCTTGTGCTATATTGTGCTTAAAAAAAACATTTATTCTAGGGACAGAAAACTCTAGGTAGGGACAGTGTCAGTTTCTTTCACTCTGCAAGTCCTTGTTTCCAGGGACCTGGAGAGACATTGAGTGAATTGTCCTTGTGCTATATTGTGATTAAAAAAAACATTTATTCTAGGGATAGAAAACTCTAGGTAGGGACAGTGTCAGTTTCTTTCACTGTGAAAGTCCTTGTTTCAAGGGACAGAGAAGGACACCTGAAGGTAGCCCTTATTGCTTTTTTCCCATCTCCCTGCAGGCCATCTATTAGAATGTCTGGAAGGCAAACAAGGAGAGGCAGACAGTCAGGAGGCAATAAAAGAGGGCAAGCAGGCTCTGTGTCTGGGGGCAACAGTGCTGGTCGTGGACGCGGTGCATTGTCATCAGCACATGGCCATGGGACACGCTTGTCCTTCTTTTCGGCAGCTGGACATGTTGAGCCACATCATGCCGAAGACTTGGTAGAGTGGATGACCAAGCCCTCCTCCTCCTCCTCATCCTCTCTCACCCAGGCTCAGGGTACTGGAAAAGCAGCTGCCAAAGCGTCGTCTTCCCTGGTATCAATGTCAGACAAATCATCAGTCACTCCTTCCCTAGACCCACCATGTCCTCCTCCTGAGGAGTCCCCCGAACTGTTTCAGCACAGTGTTGGGTACATGCTCCAGGAGGATGCCCAGCGTTTCGAAGGGTCTGATGATGAAACCCAGCTAGAGGAAGGCAGTAGCGTGAGAGCAGACAGAGGGGATGCTCAAGAAGGACACCAATCTGGCAGTCATGTTCCAGCAGCTGCAGCATACTGCCAGATTGGCTCCAGTGATGAGGAGGGAGGGGATGATGAGGTCAATGACTCCACGTGGGTGCCTAATAGGAGAGAGGAGGAGGAGGAGGATGAGGAGGAGGCACATCTCCAACGAGGCAGGATGCCCTTTGGTGGCCAGCGTAAGGGCAGTACACCGACGGAATCACACCGCAGAGCTCCGCCTGTGCAGGGCGCTGCCTCTGCCCGTCATTCAAAAAGTTCTTTGGTGTGGGCCTTTTTTGAGGCTAGTGCATCAGATCGCACAGCTGCTGTTTGCAACATATGTCTCAAGCGTATATCGCGTGGCCAAAACATCAGCCGCTTGGGTACCACATGCCTGACCAGACATATGTTGACCTGCCATGCAGCTCGTTGGCAAGCCTACCTCAAAGACCCACACCAAAGAACAAAGCGGACCTCTCCTTGCACCGCATCAGCTGGGATCTCCAACCCCACTATAACTTCAGTCCTCTCTGAAACATGCACTGAGAGGAATGAAGGTGTAGAATTAGGTGTGTCACAGCCAAGTACTTGCGCCCACTCTGCTAGCAGTACACCGACGTCCGATTCTAGCAGGCAAATTTCCCTGCCCCAGCTGCTGGACCGTCGAAAGAAGTTCACTCCCAGCCATCCACATGCCCAGCGGTTGAATGCTAGCTTGGCTAAATTGCTAGCGCTTCAACTGCTGCCTTTTCAGTTGGTAGACTCGGCCCCCTTCCGTGAGTTTGTGCAATGTGCGGTTCCTCAGTGGCAGGTTCCCAAACGCCACTTTTTCTCACGGAAGGCTATTCCGGCTCTCTACCGGCATGTGGAAGGCAATGTCTTGGCCTCGCTGGACAGGGCGGTCAGCGGTAAGGTGCATATTACCGCTGACTCATGGTCCAGCAGGCATGGACAGGGACGTTACCTTTCTTTCACGGCCCATTGGGTCACTCTTTTGGCAGCTGGGAAGGATTCAGGACAAGGTGCAGTAGTGTTGGAGGTTGTCCCACCGCCACGCCTCCAAAATGCTACTACTGGTTGTGACACACCTCTCTCCTCCACCCCCTCCTCTTCTTCTTCCTCCATGGCCTCTTCCTGTGGTTTGTCCTATGAACCAGCGGTGCTCCGTAGCCGTTCACGGGGCTACGCAAGTACGCAGGCAAAAAGATGCCATGCCGTGCTTGCGCTGGTGTGTTTGGGGGACAGAAGCCACACTGGGGCAGAGGTCCTGTCTGCTCTGCAGGGCCAGGCCGAGAGGTGGTTGACGCCACGCCAGCTTAAGCCAGGAATGGTGGTTTGCGACAATGGCACCAACCTCCTCTCCGCCCTCCGACAGGGACAACTGACCCATGTGCCCTGTGTGGCTCACGTCCTTAACCTGGTGGTGCAGCGGTTCTTGGGCAGGTACCCGGGCTTACAGGATGTCCTGAGGCAGGCCAGGAAAGTCTGTGTGCATTTCCGCAGATCTTATAATGCCAGTGCTCGCCTGGCTGAGCTGCAAAAGGAGTTGAACCTGCCCAAGAACCGCCTTATATGTGACATGCCCACCAGGTGGAACTCAACGTTGGCCATGCTGCAGCGGCTGCACACGCAGCAGAGGGCCATCAATGAGTACCTGTGCGACTACGGCACCAGGACAGGGTCAGGGGAGCTTGGTTTTTTTTCTCCACGCCAGTGGGGCATGATCAGGGATGCATGCACTGTCCTGGCACCATTTGAGGAGGCCACGAGGATGGTGAGCAGTGACAGTGCATGCATCAGTGACACTGTACCTCTTGTCCACCTGTTGGAGCACACGCTGCGTGGAATAATGGACAGGGCACTTGAGGCAGAACAGAGGCAGGAAGAGGAGGACTTCCTTGCCTCTCAAGGCCCCCTTTACCCAGACAGTGTTCCTTCTGTCCCACCCATCGCACAGGAAGAGGAGGAGGAGGAGGAGGAGGAGGAGGAGGAGGATTGTGTCAGCATGGAGGTGGAGGCTGGCACTCAGCATCATCAGCAGCAGTCTTTTAGGGATGATTTACAGTCCCAAGAAACCAGTGGACTTGTACGTGGCTGGGAGGAGGTGGCTGCGGATCATGTCGTCCTTAGTGACCCAGAGGACTCCGGAGCGAATGCCTCAGCAAACCTACGCTGCATGGCCTCCCTGATCCTGCAAAGTCTGCGGAAGGATCCTCGTATTCTTCGGATCAAGGAGAGGGACCATTACTGGCTGGCCACTCTCCTTGATCCACGGTACAAGGGTAAGGTTGCGGACCTTATGTTACCGTCGCAGAGGGAGCAGAGGATGAGACAACTCCGGGAGGCCTTGCAGAAAGGTCTGTGCAACGCGTTCCCAGAGACTGGGAGGTTGCAAACTCCTGGTCCTGGACAACGAGTTGCTGAGGCTTCGGCCAGTCAAAGAAGGAGCGGTGGGGAAGGTGGCCGTCTGACCGATGCGTTCAGACAATTCTTTAGTCCGCAGCCCCAAAGTATGATCGGTTCCAGCAACCATCGCCAGCGTCTGATAAACATGGTGCAGGAATATCTAGGGGCAAGGTCAGACTTGGACACCTTCCCCACCGAAAATCCTCTGGCTTACTGGGTCTTGAGGATGGATCACTGGCCAGAGCTTGCACAGTATGCAATTGAGCTACTGGCCTGTCCTGCATCCAGCGTTCTTTCGGAACGCACATTCAGTGCTGCTGGAGGATTTGTCACGGATCACAGGGTGCGCCTGTCCACCGACTCGGTTGATCGACTGACTTTCATCAAGATGAACCAGTCTTGGATCACCACCAGCTACCACACACCTGATGCTGATATAACAGACTAATTGATTTTAAAATGTCACATCCCTTCAAGACTGATGCTGATGCTGAGTGCCTGTGCTGTTATGTTGACTGCCTATCCTCCTCCTCCGAGTCCTCAATGATACGATTGATGATGATAGCTTGGAAGATCATTTTTGTTTATGGGTGCCGCCACCAGTGCCTAACGCCCAATTTTTCAGCCCCTGTTTAACAGTGGCGTGTAATTACAATTTTTGAAGCAATACTTTGCAACAGGGCTCATTGCTGTGCTCCAAGTACAGTATCTGTGAGGAGTTGCAGTGTTGTGCCACCAGTGCCTAAGGCCCAATTTTTCAGCCCCTGTTTAACAGGGGCGTGTCATTACAATTTTTGAAGCAATACTTTGCAACAGGGCTCATTGCTGTGCTCCAAGTACAGTATCTGTGAAGGGTTGCAGTGTTGTGCCACCAGTGCCTAAGGCCCAATTTTTCAGCCCCTGTTCAACAGGGGCATGTAATTACAATTCTTGATCTAATAATTCACAGCAGGGCCCATTGCCTACTTTCAAACATCCAACTTACAAACGACTCCTACTTGCAAACGAAAGAAGACAACAGGAAGTGAGAGGAAATCTACCACTAGGAAGGAAAATTCTCTCCTGTAAGAATAAATATGGGAGAAAGGTGTCTCCTCTGTACTGATGCTTTATCAGCAATCCTTGTTTCAAGAAAAACACCACATTTCAAAAACAGTTGTCATTAGGACGGAAAGTGAGGTGAAATGTTCTGAACAGGGGCACAGACAGCAAAACAAATGTTACAGGGGTGATAACCCTTACCTATGTTTTCCAAAAAGTTTAAAAATAGATTTTTGGTCTGGAGCTACACTTCAACAATGTACCTGTTCAAAATTACAAACAGATTCTACATAAGAACAAACCTACAGTCCCTGTCTTGTATGCACCGCCTGTATACGGCTGTTCAGAGTATATAGGGCCTTTTTTATTTTATGTGCGGGGTTCCCCTTAATATCCATACAAGACCCAAAGGGGCTGGTAATGGGCTGGGGTAGGGGGGGGGGGGTCATGGGGTAGCTATGCCATTTTTCTTAAAGATTTTCATCCATATTACCGGGACCAGACATTACATTAAAGCCGCAAGCAGTTTTAAATGGCTTTTTTTTCCTTTAGAAGTGTCATTTTGTGCAGGGACAGTTCTAAACACGGGAAACACGTGGCACTTCACAGGCATACTTTAGACACCCCCCAGGTACGATATTTAAAGGAATATTTGACTTTTTTTTTTTCACTTTATGCATCATTAAAATGACTGCTCCCGGAAAACGACCGTTTTTAAAACTTATTTTTGCATTGATACATGTCCCCTGGTGCAGAACCCGGGTTCCCAAACCCTTTTTAGGACAATAACATGCATAATAGTTGTTATAATTAGCACTTTAGAATTCGAACGTTCGCATCCATTGTATTTAATAGGGTTCTAATGTTCGTTCGAACTTTCGGTCCGTTCGCGGGTTCTGGTGCGAACCGAACCCGGGGGTGTTCGGCTCATCACTAGTCATTAGCCCTGTGATTACCATCACATATACACTTTTGGAAATGTAACATATCTTATATTTTAGTATCTTGGAGCTACATTGTTTAATCTATGCTATCCCATTGGTATATGGTATTATGTTTATTACACTGCCATATGCAGATACTACCCTCAATGTCCTAATTGCTACCACTGCCATCAATAACAATCATACCTCCATATAAGGTAGATCCGCCACAATGTATCATTATGATACTTTATTCCATTCCATTGAGCCTCAATATCCTCAAAATTTCATATAATATAAAAACCAATATTTTAATGTATTTGAATTAAAACACTGTTATTGATGTCCTTATGTTTAAAAATAAAATTTAATAAAATGTAGTACTTTTTCTATCATGCTCCAAATTAATTTTACAGCTATGAGGAAGGAAGTGTGATGTATGTACAATCACCAATGCACTTATATTACCATTTATTGATTGATTAATTAATTGAGCTTGGTAATGGGTTACTATTATTATTATATGGACACGATAACTTATTAAATTAATAAATTCAATTTTATAATTGAAATTTGATTATGTTGTCTATCTGGTCAGCTTACAGATCATAATTGCCTGCGTTTCGACTGGTTGGCTCTGACGTCCGCCAGTTCCAACAGTTGTGGATGGGGACCGGTCATTATGTTAAAACGACTATCTCAGTGATGTGTATCTTTTTTCAGTCATTTTAGAATCAGATTGGGTGAACATGATATATCTTTATGAAAATTGTGAACATGTACTGTTTATATATCATAATACTGTTGTTTATGATATTAATTATATATTTTTATGTCTTATACAGACACCATGAAATTAAAGACACGTGCTAAGCCCTGACGAAGCGCATACAGTGCGAAACATGTCGGCTAATTGCACAACGTAGATCTTTATTTTCTAAGCTTATGAATCTGTATTATGTCATTTTTATGATGTTATAAATAAATTTATATTTTTTCTATATTGTTTTCAGTATACTCACCTGCTATCAGAACTGTTCTTTCCCTGGAAAATCCTGTTAGTGAGAGCTTGTCTCTCTTTCTGTATCTTTCTTGGACAGTTTTGGCAAGTCGTCTTCGCCCATCTGGGTCATATCACAATAGTATTTGGGTACCCCCACCACCAAAACTCCAATTTCTTCAGCCCTGGATCCGCCACTAGCTTGAAGCTGTGCTCCCTGACACAAGGCCCGCACTCCCTCTGGGGTCACCTGGGTCTAGTCTTCTGTGCGACAAGCGGGAGCATGAGACCTTCTGGACAAAGCATCGGCATCTCGGTTTCCAGTCCCAGGTCTATACTTTAAATTAAAGTTGAATCCAGATGGGGCTGCCAACCAACGGTGGCCGGTGGCATCCAGCTTGGCTGTGGTGAAAAGGTAAGTGAGTGGGTTATTGTCTATTTTCACTACAAAGTTAGCCCCATACAAATAGTCTTTGAGTTTGTCTACAACAGCCCACTTTAAGGCCAAGAATTCCAATTTGTGGGTGGGGTAATTATTTTCTGCTGGCGTTAAACTCCTACTCACATAGGCAACTGGTCTTAGCTGTTCTTCATACTCCTGGTACAGCACACCTCCCAGACCATCATGACTGGCATCCACGTGCAATTCATAGGGTTTCTTGGTGTCTGCATAGGCCAAGACAGGAGCAGTGGTGAGACTTTTCTTCAACATTGTGAAGGCCTCTTCACACTTCTCCGTCCACTGGTCTTCCACGGACTCTCCTGGCTTCCTGGGGCCAGAGTCATTTTCCTCTCCTTCTGTCTTCAGTAACTCATTCAGAGGTTTGCCAATTCTCGCAAATCCTTCCACAAACCTGCGGTAGTAAGAGCAGAACCCCAAGAAGGATCTGAGCTCAGTCACTGTAGGTAACTGCCTCCAGTTTGCCAGGGTCCGTAGATACCCCCTCTTCAGACACTATGTGTCCCAGGTAATGGACTGAGGATTGGTAGAACTGACACTTCTCCCTTGAGAGCTTAAGTCCTTCATCACTGAGTCTCTTCAGGACTTTCTCCAGCCTTTCCTCGTGTTCCTCCAGAGTCTTCCCAAAAACAATGATGTCATCTAGGTACACCAAGACTTCAATGAGATTCATGTCCCCCACTGTTTTCTCCATCAGTCGCTGGAAAGTGTCAGGAGCCCCCGATAGACCCTGAGGCATCCGGTTAAACTCGTAGAATCCCACTGGGGTGATGAATGCCGTCTTCTCCCTATCATCTGGATGCATTGGGATTTGGTAATACCCACTCTTCAGGTCCATGACGCTGAACCACTTGGCCCCAGACAGACTCTGTAGGGCATCCTCTATCCTAGGGGTGGTGTACTGGTCAGGTATGGTCCTCCTATTGAGAGTCCTGTAGTCTATACAGTCTCAGTGACCCATTCTTCTTCCTGACTACTACAATAGGGGAGGCATAGGGGCTTCTGGACTCTCGAATAACCCCAGTTCTCTTGAGCTCTGCCAGTTATTCACGTAAGTCCTCCAGATCAGCCAGTGGGACTCTCCGGACCCTCTATCAGAAAGGCTTGTCTTCTTGCAGACGGATCTTGTGGGTGGCACTCCTCGCACACTCTACGTCAAATTCGTCTTTTGAGAAGATCTTCCTCCATCTGGTCAACTGGGCCCTGGCTCTCTTTCCACACTGGTGGTAGGGTCGTGTTCTCCAAGCAGAGTTTCTCCAGCATGGGTTCGCCTCCATCCGCCTTCTCTAGGTCAGACAGGGCCACTGGGGTAACGGGGTTTACTTTGCTCAGCAACATCCGGGCCGGAATCGTTACAGGTGAGCCAGTGATATTCCTGATGCTCACTGGTATCCGTCCATTCGCCTTCTTCAACGCTCTCAGCGGGACCACCTTGGGGATCACTTCTAATCCCGGGTGGGTGTCTAAGGGGTCTGGTTCCAGAACCACAAAGGGGCCAGGTTGCTCCCACAAGAGTTTCACAGTAGCCTTCAGACAGGTCATTTCACCAGGCTGCAACACTCTCTCCTTCTTGGACAGTCTCCAGACTTTCCCTACCACCTCTTTCGGGGCCTTTTGTTCCAGGACCAATTGCCGGTAGGCTAACTGTAACATTGGGTGGATCCTGGCTGCTGAAGTACCCTGCTCCTGTGCTAGGGGAGCCAGTAGTCTCCTGACCAGGTCAGTATTGGTCCCTATAATCAGGGAATTCTTGTTGGCTCCTGGTGGGCGAGGGCAAACTACTGCCAGGGTGTCAAAGACCTCTGTCTTTCCTGCTACAGAGGGGTCGAAGGCCAGTCTGATGGAAATATAACCGTCGTAAGGAAAACTTTGGGTGCCAATTCCCCATATTTCTAAGTCTTCCAGTTTCTGCAGGGGCAAATGACTCAGGTGTCTTTGATAAAAGTCTCGGTATAGAAGGGTTACTTGGGCCCCTGTGTCCAGGATGGCCCTCGTGTAGACTCCCTCCACTTGAATGGGGACCACAGGAGAGGGTCCCACCAACTTGGCTGGAAAACTCCTCGGGGAGGCCTCTTTCTTTGGACTCACAGACTTTCCCTTCGGGGTTTTCTTCTTTTTCCACCTTTTTCTGTATCTTAATCCCTGTTGGGCCTGGTATGCACTGATCTCCTGCGGGTTTTGTGGTTTTAACTCCCGACAAGTGGTGTTGAGTATTTTGGGAGGGGCATTGTTTCCCTTCTCCCTTATCTCTTCTGACTTTAGGATTTTAGTGGAGCTTTCTGCAAATAGTGGGCACCCGGTTGACTCCTTCACCGGGGCCCTCTGAAGTTTTCCGCCGGCTGATGATAGGCGCCTCGGTTCTTCCTTGGACTGGGACACACTCGCCCAAAGTGGCCAACTCCTCCACAGTTGAAGCAGACAGTTTCTCCTCTTTTCCGCGGGGAGGTTGGTGTTGAGGCGCTCGGTATGGTTCTCTCCTGCTTTCCTCTTTTTCATTGACTCCTGAGTTCTTTGCCATTAGAGAGGTCAAAAGATCCAGTACTTGAGTCATCTGAGACTTTAAGATCTCCACTTCCGAGTCCCGTTCAGTGGCTATGGCTGATCTGACTCCCACTGAGGGGGGGGAGGCGTGGTTTTCTCAACCGCCTGTTGGTCCTTCAGCAGGGCTTCTTCATCCCTTATGATCCGCACAAGGTCTGGGTAGCTTAGGGACATGACTCCTTCAGAGGTCTTCAAGTGGAGCCAGACTGGGTCCAAACGCAATGCTCCCCTCAGGATCTGCTTCATCCTGGTTGCGTCTGACTTGTGGCAGCATCCCCTTTTTAAGAACAATTTGGCAAAGCATCTTATTTAACCTTCTGACATATTCAGACAGTCTCTCTCCCGGCTGTTGAAGGGTATGCTCAAACTGGTATACTAGGTATACTAGTTCAGTCACCTTTTCCAGCTGGCCAAATTCTTACTGTAACATAGCCAGATAATCATAAGCAGTACAAGCAGCATTGCTAAACCTAAGATTCTTTACAGCTTCAGCAGCAGCACCCTTTAAACTTTCACTTATGCGCTGCTTCTTCTGGTTTTCTGGTACTTCCCATCCCTCTACAGCCTGCATCGCTTGCTCAATCCAGGTGTCAAAGTCTTCTTCTCCGAGGGGGACTGGTTGTTTCCCGGAGAAAATCCTAAGCTTCCGATACCCGGCTTCCACATGTACTGTATTACTCTTCTGGCACTTTGTGACAAAGTCTCCCAGAGCATTCAACAGTTCAGGCCCTGTAGCGGCCAGGGGTGTCCCAGAGGTTATCGTCTCCTGAGACTTTTCTGCTTTAGGGGATAGTGGTGGAGATAATGGCGGGGGTGATGACAGGGGGGTTTTTAGAGGTTCTCCCTTCATGGCCTCCGTATGCGCCAAACGGTATATCTGGTTATCTATGGCCTGTATATTCTGACCTCTAAAGTCTTCTGGTATTCCGTTTCTCCATTCCACTAATGCGTAAGTAAACGAGGTCTCTGGATCTGGCTTTAAATTCATCACCCATGCCTTTTGGCTCGGGGACAGCGACCGTATGAGCCGCTTTACCTCCTCTTCTGGCCAGTTTTCCCCCGGGAGTTGGATAACTACCGCCATGGTTGGATCGGCGCCAACTGTTGCGCACCACTATGTCACTGCTAGCGAGTCCATGCTGGTGCTTCTGGCAGGCTTGATTGCAGCATGCAGTGTACAAGAATCCCAGACTCGAGCCCCCACGTGTAGCACTTTTTGAAGAAATAAACTGTAATCCACAGGGTAAAAAGGGGTTTGGATAACTTGGTGAATTTAGAACAAATCTCTAAAGTTACTCCGATGCACTGTCTCTCCGGCGTGCAGCAGCAAACACTAGTGATAACTCCAGATAACAGTTATTGGGCCTAGAGATCCTATATAGTTCTCTGAGCAGGTGCTCTCTCACCCAACTGGACCAGTCCATGTCCTTGTCTTCCGCTGCTGTGTCTTGGTACACAGATCTCGTGACCTCCGGGTCTTCGGTCCTCCTGACGATGATACAGCAACAGCAGGAAAAGACGTCCCTCAGGTTCCTCAGCGAGAGCGGAAGGCTCTTTGGAGAAAGGCCCAGGCTTCAGGCCTTGTATCTCAGCAGGCTCGGAAGAGAGTTCCACTTGCTGGGCGGGCGGTGTCCAAAGATACCGAATTCAGCCCTGCCCTTCGGTTAAATAACCCACCCCAGCAGTCCTTGCGCGGGGCAATGCACCCTGGGTGTCCCGTTGCTCACTGGGTACTGTAGTCTCTGGGGGATTAAAGGGCAATACCCTGCCACACACACACATATATATATATATATATCTCCGCCATTACCAGTAAAAACAATAAAAAAAAACTAAAAAGTCCCTAAATCTATCCCATAGTTTTTAGACCTGATAACTTTTGCGCAAATCAATATACACCTATTGCGATTATTTTTACCAAAAATATGTAGAAGAATATATTTTGACCTAAACTGATGAATACATTTTTTTTTTTTTTTTTGTGTAGCGGCCTCACACTCTCTCTCTTCTTTAGCGGTTACTTTGGCTCCGGTCTAGGGGTACCTTGAAGGGGAGAGCGAGGTGCGCCACGGCCCATGTCCTCTAGATTACAGCACGTAGAGGTGAAGGCCAGAATCAGATTACCTTCGGGCTGTGTATACGCTCAGAGCCAAGTCTGTTCTGCTGATAACCCCCTTTGCTCCCAGTAATTGGTGTACCACACACTGAAAAGGTCCAACACTTATTTATTCCATAACGGCAAACAAATAGTCCTTTGCGAGCAGACAGTTTGAGACCCATAGAACAGTTCAGTATTGGTGGGGAGTAGGTCAAGGCACAATCCTCAAAGAAACTAAACCGTTGAGGTTTGTGAGGGGGTTAGCTCGGCAGCGGGTGTGTGTGACCCCCGGGATGGGCTCCCCACACAAAACAGGCCCAGCAAACGGAGGTTGTGGTTTTCAAAATCAAAAAGGTGCGGTTTATTTTCTATTTACAGTGACAAAACACAGCAAAGCAAAAGAAACATAAACAAAATAAATCCTGGTCAAGTTGACCTCTGACTAAACATACAGGTTTCCTAACTAACAACTGGGATCAGCCTAGTGCTGTCCTAGTCCCTAAGTCCCTGGTTTTAAATGTCCAAGCAAATAGCCACACAGGCTTTGTCTCACCGCACAGGGGTTCACTCTCCCTAGACAGTCCACACAGGTCTGGTTCCAGGCATGAGCTAACATCTAATGAAGCTGGGAGTTCTTATAGAGGCCTAAATGAGCTGACAAGCTTCAGCTGGTCTCATCAACTCCCTGTCTGCACGACGCCCAGCCCTCTCCCTAGAGGTATGAGTCATCCATGAGCCCACTAGCCTTATACAACTCTCCACCTAGTTGTATAAGTCGGCGTAAAGCCTGAATCTGGGCGAAATATATCTACCCCCCTGGATGCAACCAGGTGACTTTACCTTCCTGCTGTCACATACCCCCCCCTCTTGTTTTAACCTCGGGGTTGGAACACCAGCAATCAGGCATTCATGTACTCGAGACAAAGCATCCACATTCCCCATTTGAACGCCAGGGCGATGCTTTACTGTGAAGTTGAATTCCTGGAGGGCCAGGAACCACCTATTCACTCTTCTATTTGTTTCCTTGTTTTGAGCCATCCACTTTAACGGAGCGTGATCCGTAACCATGTCAAAGTGCCTACCTAGCAGGTAGTACCGAAGGGAATCTAGAGCCCACTTCACCGCTAAACACTCCTTTTCAACGGTGGCGTAATTTACCTCATGGGACTTCAACTTCCTGCTGAGGTAAATGACTGGGTGCTCTTCCCCGTTCCAGACCTGGGACAATACTGCTCCTAACCCCACATCTGACGCATCACTTTGTACGACAAAGTCTTTAGAGAAGTCGGGTGAGTACAACACTGGCTGGCTACATAAGGCTTGTTTCAAGAATTGGAATGCTGCCTCAGCCTCGGGGGTCCATTTAATCATGACCGACCCTTTCCCCTTCGTCAGGTTGGTTAGGGGCACAGCCTTAGAAGCAAAGTGGGGAATGAATCGCCGATAATACCCAGCGATTCCCAGAAAGGCTCGTACCTGCTTCTTGCTGTTGGGACGTGGCCAACTCTGGATGGCCTCGACTTTGTTGAGTTGGGGTTTTATTACTCCCCTCCCAATGGTGTACCCAAGATATTTGGCCTCCTCCTGCCCAATGGTACACTTCTTGGGGTTAGCCGTAAACCCCGCTTCCCGAACAGAGTCCAGGACTGCTTGCACTTTTGGCAGATGTGAGGCCCAATCTGTGCTATGGACAATTACGTCATCCAGGTAAGCCGCAGCATACTTCCGATGGGGCCTCAGCATCTGGTCCATTTTCCGCTGGAATGTGGCCGGCGCATTCTGTAACCCGAACGGCATTCTTTTATATTGGAACGCCCCGTCTGGGGTTACAAATGCGGTTTTCTCTTTGGCCGACTTGGCCAGGGGGATTTGCCAATACCCTTTTGTGAGGTCAAGAGTCGTCATGTATCGGGCTGTTCCCAGCCGGTCGATCAACTCATCTATACGTGGCATGGGGTAGGTGTCAAATTTTGTAACTTTGTTCAACTGACGAAAATCGTTACAAAATCGCCAGCTCCCATCCGGTTTAGGCACCAACACGATGGGACTAGACCAATCACTTTGGGACTCCTCTATCACCCCTAAGTTCAGCATTTTCTGTACTTCCTCCCGTATTGCCTCCCGTCGGGCCTCTGGGATCCGATAGGGTTTTAACTTCACCCTTTCACCGGGCGGGGTAATGATGTCATGCTCTACCCCAGATGTTTGTCCCGGCAGCTCAGAGAATACCTCCTTGTTGCGAAGCACAAACTCCTTAACCTCCTGTTGTTGGGGTTGTGACAAGGTGGCTGCTATTCCAACCTCAGGAATCACGCAACCAGTTTGAGCTGGTGACCAAGTGTCTGCGACTAGGGACTCTCTATCCCTCCAGGCTTTCAACAGATTAACGTGATAGATCTGTTCGGGCTTTCGCCTTCCTGGTTGTCTGACCTTGTAATTCACTTCGCTCACTTTTTCCATTATCTCGTAGGGGCCTTGCCATTTGGCAAGGAATTTACTTTCAACCGTAGGGACAAGTACCAGTATCCTATCCCCCGGGGAAAAGGTACGGGTCTTGGCTCCATGGTTGTACACTCTCTGCTGTGCTAACTGCGCTTGGGCCAAATGTTCCTTCACGATGGGCATTACCTGTGCAATTCGGTCTTGCATCAGGGCGACATGCTCAATCACACTCCTGTGGGGAGAACTCTCACTTTCCCAAGTTTCCTTGGCAATATCCAACAGCCCTCTTGGGTGTCTCCCATACAGTAACTCAAAGGGGGAGAATCCCGTAGAGGATTGGGGCACCTCCCTAATAGCAAACATCAGATAAGGAAGTAGACAGTCCCAATCCTTTCCATCTCTATCCACCACTTTCTTCAACATTTGTTTTAGGGTTTTGTTGAATCTTTCAACCAGCCCATCGGTTTGGGGGTGATACACAGATGTACGTAATTGCGTCACTTTGAATAATTTACACAGCTCCTTCATAACCCGGGACATAAAGGGTGTACCTTGGTCCGTAAGCAGTTCTTTACAAAAACCCACCCGGCTAAACACAAGAGATAGCTCTTTGGCTATGGTTTTGGCCGAGGTATTTCGGAGAGGGATCGCTTCTGGATAACGGGTGGCATAGTCCATTATAACTAATATGTACTGGTGCCCCCTAGCGGACTTGATTATAGGACCTACCAAATCCATGGCGATCCTCTCAAACGGGACCTCAATGATGGGTAGAGGGACCAGCGGGCTACGGAAATGTGGCATCGGGGCCGACCTCTGACACACAGGGCAGGAGGAACAATAATTTTCTACGTCCTTCATCACCCCCGGCCAATAGAATCTCTGTAATACCCTCTCTCGGGTTTTCTCTGTCCCCAGATGACCTCCAAGAATGTGCCCATGGGCCAACTCCAACACCAACTTCCTGTAAGGTTTGGGCACCACAAGCTGCTCAACGGTTTCTTCTGCCCTTTTTGCCACCCGATACAGTAGGTCCTTCTCTACGCTGAAGTATGGGTAAGTGCAGGTATTATCTGGGTTCACTAACTCGCCATCTATTTTCACTACGTTTTCCCGTGCCTTTATTAGGGCGGGGTCTTTCAACTGTTCTGTGGCAAAGTTTTCCCTGTGAACCTCAAGATCAGAAAACTCCACAGACGGTAGGTTTTCGTCTGAGGAGGTGGGCTCCTCTCCAGTTTCTTGAGTCTCCCCTGCCAATACTGATAAGGGAAATTCCGGAGAGTCCTCACCACTCTCAGGGGAGTTCGGGCTATCACATTCCTGGTACATAGGGGCACCAGTGAGGGGCTCAGGATCATCCCACAGTTCCCAGAACTTCGGAAAATCCCTTCCCACAATGGCGTCATGCGGTAACTGAGATACTAAGCCCACTGGATGAGAGAGGGTACCTTTGGGGGTCTCGAAACACACTGTAGTCACTGGATACTCTCGGGTGTCCCCATGCACACAAATAACAGCTACCTTGCTATTCCCAGAGACCTCTGTTTTAACTAACTCAGCCTTTATCAGGGTCACAAGGCTACCTGAATCCAGCAATACCACAACATTTCTACCATTAACACACATTTTGCATAAATGTTTCTCAGTTCCTCGAATGGCAGTGCATGCGACTGTCGCACACAGCGACTGACGTCTGCCCGTCAGAAAGTCACACTGCATGGGTTCCTCCACAACCGGGCAATTGGCTGCAATATGTCCCGCTTGCCGGCAGCGGTAGCAAACGATCCTTCTTGCCGCCTCTTGAGCCGCTGATTTCCCAGGCTGTTCTCGCCAAACTTGGGGTAGAGCTCCCACCCTCTCACTCTCTCCACCCTCACCCCTTGGAATCCTCTTATCCGCCCCTGGGGATGGTCTGGTCTTAGGGTGGAAAGTCCGAGTGTCTCTGGAAGAGGCCGTCAGGTTCTCTGTAGCCAAGTATTTCTCCACACGATCCACAAGACCATCGGCCGTCTCTGGGTCTCCATGGCTTACCCACTTTTGGATGGCAGTAGGAAGAGCTCTCAAAAACCGATCCATTACAACACGTTCCACAATCTTTGGTGCGGACAAAGTCTCTGGCTGTAGCCACTTTCTGCTCAGGTGAATGAGATCATACATTTGAGACCTGGGGGGTTTTCCAAGCTGGAAAGTCCAGTTATGCACACGCTGAGCCCGGACAGCCTGGGTGACACCCAGCCTTGCCAATATTTCAGCTTTTAGCATCACATAGTCTTTTGCTTGGTTAGGCTCTAGGTCATAGTAAGCTTTCTGCGATTCACCAGTTAACAGAGGAGCCACCAGTCCAGCCCACTGCTCCTCAGGCCACTTTTCTCTTTCAGCGGTCCTTTCAAATGTGGTCAAAAATACCTCTGGATCATCCTCTCCAGTCATTTTTGTCAATAAACGACTCACCCCAAAGGACGCGGTATTAGTGGGACGGCTTTCCTCACTGGTCTGCGGACGTTGCTGCATTACTGCTTCCATCTGTTGTTGTAGTCTCTGCTCTTGCTTCTGCAACAGGTCTATGAAGCGGGCCTCAGATTGCTGCTGGGCTCGTTGCTGAGCCTCCAGACTCTGTTGTAAAGTTGCGTTTGTCTGCTGCTGGGCTGCAAGGCTCTGTTGATGAGCTTGCTGCTGGGCTGCGAAGTTCTGTTGTTGAGCTGCAAGGCTCTGTTGATGAGCTGCAAGGCTCTTTTGCAAACCTGCATTTGTCTGCTGTTGATTGGCATTTGCTAGAGCCAGCTGCTTCAGTATCTCCTCCATGCTGGCTTAAAAAAAAACTGCCACTGGTTCTCCACCAACTGTGAGGGGGTTAGCTCGGCAGCGGGTGTGTGTGACCCCCGGGATGGGCTCCCCACACAAAACAGGCCCAGCAAACGGAGGTTGTGGTTTTCAAAATCAAAAAGGTGCGGTTTATTTTCTATTTACAGTGACAAAACACAGCAAAGCAAAAGAAACATAAACAAAATAAATCCTGGTCAAGTTGACCTCTGACTAAACATACAGGTTTCCTAACTAACAACTGGGATCAGCCTAGTGCTGTCCTAGTCCCTAAGTCCCTGGTTTTAAATGTCCAAGCAAATAGCCACACAGGCTTTGTCTCACCGCACAGGGGTTCACTCTCCCTAGACAGTCCACACAGGTCTGGTTCCAGGCATGAGCTAACATCTAATGAAGCTGGGAGTTCTTATAGAGGCCTAAATGAGCTGACAAGCTTCAGCTGGTCTCATCAACTCCCTGTCTGCACGACGCCCAGCCCTCTCCCTAGAGGTATGAGTCATCCATGAGCCCACTAGCCTTATACAACTCTCCACCTAGTTGTATAAGTCGGCGTAAAGCCTGAATCTGGGCGAAATATATCTACCCCCCTGGATGCAACCAGGTGACTTTACCTTCCTGCTGTCACAGGTTTCACCAACGGTTGCTAAGCACAGTGGCTGTAAAACATACTTTTTGGCTTCAGAGTCTCTTCCAGCGACTCTAGTGAACAGGAACTGGAGTTACCTTCGCTACTTTGCAGCCCCTGTCAGGGGGAAGACATCCCTCCAAGAGAGTTACCAGAGGCCCCGCCGTCACCGGATTAATGCTGTACCGGGCTATTCGGAAGGGTTACACTCCCCGGCCTCCTCACCTCAGATACGGGTCCCAACACCTTAGGGCCCCTCGGACTCCTCCACCCTCGCGGAACCCAGTCGAAGTTACTGGGCTCCAGGCCTTGGTCATAGTACCTCACCCCAGGTTTAAGGTGCCTGGGATGGACTCCATCCCACGCTCCGGCCAGGTCAAGGGCACCTGGGCCCGGAACTCCAGAACGCCAGCACCCAGGCTGAAGGTGCCTGGGCGCGGCCACGTCCTCCAACTCTGAACCCCGAGGTCAGGGCGTCCGCCCCTTTTATCTCCTCTCCCTTTGCGTCACAGCGGGTTCCCCGCCCCGCTGTACCAGCGCCAGGAAAGGACAAAAAGGAACAGTCTTGCGGTGCAAGTTCAACTCCGGCCCAGGGCGACAACGCCACCTGCAGGCCACAGGGAACCTTGCACCACCAGAGTCCTCCAAGAACAACAAAAGGGATTCTCAGACTCCCTAACAATTAGTACATCTGGGTTGAATAACCCAGATGCTCCCCCCCAAATTTAAATGCCCGCTACATTTGGATATGTATTATAGCATAAAGTAAAAACAAAAAAATATAATTTTTTTTCAAAATTGTCGCTCTTTGTTTATAGCACAAAAAATAAAAACCGCAGAGGTGATCAAATACCACCCAAAGAAAGCTCTATTTGTTGGACAAAAAAGACATCAATTTTGTTTGGGTAGAACGTCACACAACTGCGCAATTGTCAGGTAAATCAACGCAGTGCCGTACCGCAAAAAATGGCCTGGTCATCAAGGGGGCAAATCCTTCTGGGGCTGAAGTGGCTAAGCTATAGCATATGTCTCATTTTACATAAGGGTCAGGTTAATACAACCCACTACAAAGTTCCCCTTTACATCAGAGTCTGCAGGGTTCCTCTTTACAGTGCAACCCTGTGTGACAGCAGGAAGGTAAAGTCACCTGGTTGCATCCAGGGGGGTAGATATATTTCGCCCAGATTCAGGCTTTACGCCGACTTATACAACTAGGTGGAGAGTTGTATAAGGCTAGTGGGCTCATGGATGACTCATACCTCTAGGGAGAGTGTGGGGCGTCGTGCAGACAGAGATGAGAAGACCAGCTGAACCTTGTCAGCTCATTTAGGCCTCTATAAGAACTCCCAGCTTCATTAGATGTTAGCTCATGCCTGGAACCAGACCTGTGTGGACTGTCTAGGGAGAGTGAACCCCTGTGCGGTGAGGCAAAGCCTGTGTGGCTATTTGTTTGGACTTTTACTAAACCAGGGACTTAGGGACTAGGACAGCACTAGGCTGATCCCAGTTGTTAGTTAGGAAACCTGTATGTTTAGTCAGAGGTCAACTTGACCAGGATTTATTTTGGTTATGTTTCTTTTGCTTTGCTGTGTTTTGTCACTGTAAATAGAAAATAAACCGCACCTTTTTTTGATTTTGAAAACCACAACCTCCGTTTGCTGGGCCTGTTTTGTGTGGGGAGCCCATCCCGGGGGTCACACACACCCGCTGCCGAGCTAACCCCCTCACAGTTGGTGGAGAACCAGTGGCAGTTTTTTTTAAGCCAGCATGGAGGAGATACTGAAGCAGCTGGCTCTAGCAAATGCCAATCAACAGCAGACAAATGCAGGTTTGCAAAGGAGCCTTGCAGCCCAGCAGCAGACAAACGCAACTTTGCAACAGAGCCTGGAGGCTCAGCAACGAGCCCAGCAGCAATCTGAGGCCCGCTTCATAGACCTGTTGCAGAAGCAAGAGCAGAGACTACAACAACAGATGGAAGCAGTAATGCAGCAACGTCCGCAGACCAGTGAGGAAAGCCGTCCCACTAATACCGCGTCCTTTGGGGTGAGTCGTTTATTGACAAAAATGACTGGAGAGGATGATCCAGAGGTATTTTTGACCACATTTGAAAGGACCGCTGAAAGAGAAAAGTGGCCTGAGGAGCAGTGGGCTGGACTGGTGGCTCCTCTGTTAACTGGTGAATCGCAGAAAGCTTACTATGACCTAGAGCCTAACCAAGCAAAAGACTATGTGATGCTAAAAGCTGAAATATTGGCAAGGCTGGGTGTCACCCAGGCTGTCCGGGCTCAGCGTGTGCATAACTGGACTTTCCAGCTTGGAAAACCCCCCAGGTCTCAAATGTATGATCTCATTCACCTGAGCAGAAAGTGGCTACAGCCAGAGACTTTGTCCGCACCAAAGATTGTGGAACGTGTTGTAATGGATCGGTTTTTGAGAGCTCTTCCTACTGCCATCCAAAAGTGGGTAAGCCATGGAGACCCAGAGACGGCCGATGGTCTTGTGGATCGTGTGGAGAAATACTTGGCTACAGAGAACCTGACGGCCTCTTCCAGAGACACTCGGACTTTCCACCCTAAGACCAGACCATCCCCAGGGGTGGATAAGAGGATTCCAAGGGGTGAGGGTGGAGAGAGTGAGAGGGTGGGAGCTCTACCCCAAGTTTGGCGAGAACAGCCTGGGAAATCAGCGGCTCAAGAGGCGGCAAGAAGGATCGTTTGCTACCGCTGCCGGCAAGCGGGACATATTGCAGCCAATTGCCCGGTTGTGGAGGAACCCATGCAGTGTGACTTTCTGACGGGCAGACGTCAGTCGCTGTGTGCGACAGTCGCATGCACTGCCATTCGAGGAACTGAGAAACATTTATGCAAAATGTGTGTTAATGGTAGAAATGTTGTGGTATTGTTGGATTCAGGTAGCCTTGTGACCCTGATAAAGGCTGAGTTAGTTAAAACAGAGGTCTCTGGGAATAGCAAGGTAGCTGTTATTTGTGTGCATGGGGACACCCGAGAGTATCCAGTGACTACAGTGTGTTTCGAGACCCCCAAAGGTACCCTCTCTCATCCAGTGGGCTTAGTATCTCAGTTACCGCATGACGCCATTGTGGGAAGGGATTTTCCGAAGTTCTGGGAACTGTGGGATGATCCTGAGCCCCTCACTGGTGCCCCTATGTACCAGGAATGTGATAGCCAGAACTCCCCTGAGAGTGGTGAGGACTCTCCGGAATTTCCCTTATCAGTATTGGCAGGGGAGACTCAAGAAACTGGAGAGGAGCCCACCTCCTCAGACGAAAACCTACCGTCTGTGGAGTTTTCTGATCTTGAGGTTCACAGGGAAAACTTTGCCACAGAACAGTTGAAAGACCCCGCCCTAATAAAGGCACGGGAAAACGTAGTGAAAATAGATGGTGAGTTAGTGAACCCAGATAATACCTGCACTTACCCATACTTCAGCGTAGAGAAGGACCTACTGTATCGGGTGGCAAAAAGGGCAGAAGAAACCGTTGAGCAGCTTGTGGTGCCCAAACCTTACAGGAAGTTGGTGTTGGAGTTGGCCCATGGGCACATTCTTGGAGGTCATCTGGGGACAGAGAAAACCCGAGAGAGGGTATTACAGAGATTCTATTGGCCGGGGGTGATGAAGGACGTAGAAAATTATTGTTCCTCCTGCCCTGTGTGTCAGAGGTTGGCCCCGATGCCACATTTCCGTAGCCCGCTGGTCCCTCTACCCATCATTGAGGTCCCGTTTGAGAGGATCGCCATGGATTTGGTAGGTCCTATAATCAAGTCCGCTAGGGGGCACCAGTACATATTAGTTATAATGGACTATGCCACCCGTTATCCAGAAGCGATCCCTCTCCGAAATACCTCGGCCAAAACCATAGCCAAAGAGCTATCTCTTGTTTTTAGCCGGGTGGGTATTCGTAAAGAACTGCTTACGGACCAAGGTACACCCTTTATGTCCCGGGTTATGAAAGAGCTGTGTAAATTGTTCAAAGTGACGCAATTGCGTACGTCTGTGTATCACCCCCAAACCGATGGGCTGGTTGAAAGATTCAACAAAACCCTAAAACAAATGTTGAAGAAAGTGGTGGATAGAGATGGAAAGGATTGGGACTGTTTACTTCCTTATTTGATGTTTGCTATTAGGGAGGTGCCCCAATCCTCTACGGGATTCTCCCCCTTTGAGTTACTGTATGGGAGACACCCAAGAGGGCTGTTGGATATTGCCAAGGAAACTTGGGAAAGTGAGAGTTCTCCCCACAGGAGTGTGATTGAGCATGTCGCCCTGATGCAAGATCAAATTGCACAGGTAATGCCCATCGTGAAGGAACATTTGGCCCAAGCGCAGTTGGCACAGCAGAGAGTGTACAACCGTGGAGCCAAGACCCGTACCTTTTCCCCGGGGGATAGGATATTGGTACTTGTCCCTACGGTTGAAAGTAAATTCCTTGCCAAATGGCAAGGCCCCTACGAGATAATGGAAAAAGTGAGCGAAGTGAATTACAAGGTCAGACAACCAGGAAGGCGAAAGCCCGAACAGATCTATCACGTTAATCTGTTGAAAGCCTGGAGGGATAGAGAGTCCCTAGTCGCAGACACTTGGTCACCAGCTCAAACTGGTTGCGTGATTCCTGAGGTTGGAATAGCAGCCACCTTGTCACAACCCCAACAACAGGAGGTTAAGGAGTTTGTGCTTCGCAACAAGGAGGTATTCTCTGAGCTGCCAGGACAAACATCTGGGGTAGAGCATGACATCATTACCCCGCCCGGTGAAAGGGTGAAGTTAAAACCCTATCGGATCCCAGAGGCTCGACGGGAGGCAATACGGGAGGAAGTACAGAAAATGCTGAACTTAGGGGTGATAGAGGAGTCCCAAAGTGATTGGTCTAGTCCCATCGTGTTGGTGCCTAAACCGGATGGGAGCTGGCGATTTTGTAACGATTTTCGTCAGTTGAACAAAGTTACAAAATTTGACACCTACCCCATGCCACGTATAGATGAGTTGATCGACCGGCTGGGAACAGCCCGATACATGACGACTCTTGACCTCACAAAAGGGTATTGGCAAATCCCCCTGGCCAAGTCGGCCAAAGAGAAAACCGCATTTGTAACCCCAGACGGGGCGTTCCAATATAAAAGAATGCCGTTCGGGTTACAGAATGCGCCGGCCACATTCCAGCGGAAAATGGACCAGATGCTGAGGCCCCATCGGAAGTATGCTGCGGCTTACCTGGATGACGTAATTGTCCATAGCACAGATTGGGCCTCACATCTGCCAAAAGTGCAAGCAGTCCTGGACTCTGTTCGGGAAGCGGGGTTTACGGCTAACCCCAAGAAGTGTACCATTGGGCAGGAGGAGGCCAAATATCTTGGGTACACCATTGGGAGGGGAGTAATAAAACCCCAACTCAACAAAGTCGAGGCCATCCAGAGTTGGCCACGTCCCAACAGCAAGAAGCAGGTACGAGCCTTTCTGGGAATCGCTGGGTATTATCGGCGATTCATTCCCCACTTTGCTTCTAAGGCTGTGCCCCTAACCAACCTGACGAAGGGGAAAGGGTCGGTCATGATTAAATGGACCCCCGAGGCTGAGGCAGCATTCCAATTCTTGAAACAAGCCTTATGTAGCCAGCCAGTGTTGTACTCACCCGACTTCTCTAAAGACTTTGTCGTACAAAGTGATGCGTCAGATGTGGGGTTAGGAGCAGTATTGTCCCAGGTCTGGAACGGGGAAGAGCACCCAGTCATTTACCTCAGCAGGAAGTTGAAGTCCCATGAGGTAAATTACGCCACCGTTGAAAAGGAGTGTTTAGCGGTGAAGTGGGCTCTAGATTCCCTTCGGTACTACCTGCTAGGTAGGCACTTTGACATGGTTACGGATCACGCTCCGTTAAAGTGGATGGCTCAAAACAAGGAAACAAATAGAAGAGTGAATAGGTGGTTCCTGGCCCTCCAGGAATTCAACTTCACAGTAAAGCATCGCCCTGGCGTTCAAATGGGGAATGTGGATGCTTTGTCTCGAGTACATGAATGCCTGATTGCTGGTGTTCCAACCCCGAGGTTAAAACAAGAGGGGGGGGGTATGTGACAGCAGGAAGGTAAAGTCACCTGGTTGCATCCAGGGGGGTAGATATATTTCGCCCAGATTCAGGCTTTACGCCGACTTATACAACTAGGTGGAGAGTTGTATAAGGCTAGTGGGCTCATGGATGACTCATACCTCTAGGGAGAGTGTGGGGCGTCGTGCAGACAGAGATGAGGAGACCAGCTGAACCTTGTCAGCTCATTTAGGCCTCTATAAGAACTCCCAGCTTCATTAGATGTTAGCTCATGCCTGGAACCAGACCTGTGTGGACTGTCTAGGGAGAGTGAACCCCTGTGCGGTGAGGCAAAGCCTGTGTGGCTATTTGTTTGGACTTTTACTAAACCAGGGACTTAGGGACTAGGACAGCACTAGGCTGATCCCAGTTGTTAGTTAGGAAACCTGTATGTTTAGTCAGAGGTCAACTTGACCAGGATTTATTTTGGTTATGTTTCTTTTGCTTTGCTGTGTTTTGTCACTGTAAATAGAAAATAAACCGCACCTTTTTTTGATTTTGAAAACCACAACCTCCGTTTGCTGGGCCTGTTTTGTGTGGGGAGCCCATCCCGGGGGTCACACACACCCGCTGCCGAGCTAACCCCCTCACACCTGATATAAAGGGAACACTGTGGACTCTGGTGTAAGGGGGGGAATGCTGCAGACTATGGTGTTAAGGGAAACTCTGATGTAGGGGGGCCTCTGGTCACCACAGAGCTCCCCTTTACATTACTGATATAAGGAGGAACCTTTATATAAGTGTCCCCCCTTAACTTTGTGTATTCACTCTCCCCATACATCAGTGACTCCCCTGTGACTGTGGCCTGGCTGGAGGCGCTGTGTCACTGACCTCCTCCATATTGCTCACTCAGGTATCCTGTGCAGGATAGGCTCATTAAGACAGTCCTGTCCGGCTTGGTGGCTCTTGTTTTATCCTCTTCTCTCCAGCGTGACAGTCCAACTTCTTCCGTGACCAGTCCCAGTCCTTTCTAATTCCTAAAAGGCACCAAGGGGTGCCATGTCACTTTGTGCATGCCCCATGTTGGAGCCTGGCTAAGCCCAGCCAGGTTCTGTACTGCGCATGCGCAGTTCCGAATCCGGCCTGTGGCCATATTTTATGGGTGGGCATTGTTCAGAACAGACATTTATGGACTGTTTGTAAATTGAACGATGTTTACAAACTATCTGTCATTTTACGGACAGTTGGCAACTCTAGTGTATACATAAGACTAAAACTAGGGACAACTGAGGCTTCTCAAGGGATAGAGGCATTGGTCTCAAAAGAATGGTTCACACACCAGGATCGCACAGAAAGGCGGCATGCATTTCCCACACATTCCTGTGTGGTGCTATTTCAGCCCATTCAAATGAATTACACTGGAATGCAGAAAAAGTAATGCATACTCTACTTTTAAAAACATGCTGCAACAAATTGCATGGTGCCATGCTATGTGGTGTCTGCAAATGCACTGCGTTTGTGTTTGGGTTAACATTACATTGGCATATGTATGCAGATTGCAAGGCCTTCAAACATAGAGTGAGAAACGTACACGGAATGAGCCTATCCTGCACTGTGTTCTGGTGTGAACCGGCCCCCAAAAAAAAGGGACAGTCCCTCCAAATTAGAGACAGTTTGGAGCTTTGAGAATGATTGAAAATTGGGTGCAAAACAGACACATAGCATAACAAAAAAGTGAAAGGTGGGTCACATGAGCCCAGAGGGTGTACAAAATGTGTACAAAAAGCTTTCAGTTCTGATGACAAGAAGTCGGAGGTGGCCTTCTGCAAAATAGAGCAAGGAGGGTAAAGAGAACGTTTAGTAAAGCAGATTAGGAAAGGTAAATTGGTCTTATTGGGGGGGCATGTGTCCTGAGTGCTACATTGAGAGGGGCACCATGGCTGACAGTGTATGTCGGCAGGTGATCAGAGAGGGAGCAGAGTAGGAGAGTGGGGCTGATATAGAGTATGCAGGAGAACACATGCCCCCTGCCCTCTGAGCTCCTAATGCCGATGCACATCACCCGTGATCTGTCTTGAGGAGCTCTGTAGAGGCAGAGGTGTGTAGGAGTCTGCTCTCAGATGTCTGGTTATACTCGGAAGGACAGGTGCACCCCCCACCAGTGTCGACTGTGCAGGCTGGCAGCATCAATGGTCTGTCACCAGGGACCCCAAAGGGTCAGAGGAGTTACAAGGTCCTGAAGGGGGGGAGGGAGGCACACTGCTAGAAGGAGGGGGCACACTGATGTAAGGAGGGCAAGCTGATGAGGAGGCAAATTTATGTAAGGGGGGACTCTGATGCAAGGAAGGCACTATTGTGGGGGGGGGGCACCGATATTAAAGGGAATTGACTTAAGAGGGGATATTTATATCAGAGGGCATACGGATGTAAGGAAGGACTCTGGTGTAAAGGGGAGAACTGATATAAGGGGGGGCTCTGAAATAAGGTGAAACGCTGATGTTAGGGGGGACTGTGATGTAAGAGGGGACACTGATGTAAGGATGGACTCTGATGCAAGAAAGACAGTAAGAGGGGACACTAAACCAAGGGGGAATTGATGTAAGAGGGAACAATACTATAAAGGGGGAACTGGTGTAAAGAGGGGCTATGAAGTAAGAAGGGAATCTGATGCAAGGAAGGACTCTGATGTAAAGGGCGGACACTGATGTAAGAGGGGACACTGAAGTAAGATGGGGATTCTGATGTAAGGAAGGCACTATTGTAGAGGGGGGACACTGATGTAAAAGATAATTGATTTAAGTGGAGACATTAATATAAAAAAGGGGCAAACTGATGTAAGGGGGCTCTAAAGAAGAAGGGGACACTAAAGTAAGGGGGCATACTGATTTAAGGAAGGACTCTGATGTAAAAAGGGGAGAACTGATGTAAAGGGGGGCTCTGAAAAAGGGTGGGGCACTGATGTAAGGAGGTACTCTGATGCAAAAAAGGCAGTAAGAGGGGACAGTAAAGTAAGGGGCAATTAATATATGAGGGGACATTGCTATCAAGGGGGATGAAAAACACTCCAGATGACGTCTTGACGAAACGCGTAGGGGGTAGTTACAGTACGTCTTAGCGTCACTTCCGGTCAGGGCCGCAGATAGGATTTTTCTTTTGGTGTCTGTGTTTACATTACGTCTGTATTTTTAAAGCAAATGTGAGTATATCGCCACTTTTTTCACAAATAAAAAGTTTTAAAGCGCTATCACGCTATGGGCTTTCTTTTCTCCCTTACATACTAATATTGGTGGAACGTTACTAGCAAACTGCAGATCGACCACTTTCAGAGTGCTACACAGTGGCATATACTGTGGCTGCGCAGCACCCCTGGTGGGGTAAGGCAACCTGGTGAGTGCATTCACAATAAGAGCACGGATAAGAGCACCAATATCAGTATCACCCAAACGAATGTAGCGGGTACTTACTTTCCCGGGGATAATTTTGAATTTTTCAGTGACACAAGTGGTGTGTTCTTGGCGGTCCACCAGGTGGCGCTGTCACCAGGGGCAGACGGACAGACATCGCTGTGTGCTGAGCCTCCTTTTTGTCCTCTCTCGGCAGCAGTATGGTGGGGCGGGGAGCCCGCCGTGCTTGCTGGGAAGGGGTATAAAGGGGCCGGCCATCTTGGTCACGGGGTCTTAGTCCCAAGCACCTTCAGCTTGCGGACGGTGGTTCGTGTTCGTCCCCTAGGTGGCCTAGGCCTAGAGGACCACCGGAGATCGTGTTCCACCTCAGGCACCTTTAGTCCTGGGGTGAGGTACTTGGATGGAGGTCCGGAGCTCAGTGCCCAACACTGAGTTCCGCGAGGGAAGGATCCTAAGGCACTCCGGGGATGGATGCCTGAATCCGAGGTGGGCGTAATGGACTGGGAAGAGCTCCTCATCTGAAGACTCGGTGCAGCAGACTGCCGGTGACGGGTGAGTCTCTTGTCGGAGACCGTCCGGAAGGAGAATTTCCCTTGTGCGGAGACCATAGCCCACTCTCAGGGAGGAGAGTGGAGGATCGAATTTGTGTCTGGGCCTATTCGCACCCACACCTCCTTTTCTGTTCTATAGCCAAGGGAGTCCATGTTATGTTCTACAATAAAAGTGTGTTGGACTTTAATGGTGTGGGGCTCAATTTCTGGCAGGCGAGGTTCTTGGAGACTCTTGGAGGGAGGATCCAGATGCACAGCACAGACCCGAAAGTAAAAACAACAGAGACATTGCTGATACCACATCACACCTGTGGTGGAAGCCTGGCGTAGCTCACCCTCTTGCTCCCCTATCATACCCCTAGACCAGAGACAGTGCGAGTTGAACTTTAATAGAGGGGACTGGGGAGAGGGTGTCCGCTACACGTGGGGGCTCGGGTCCGGGATTGTGTTGTGCATCACTGTATGGAACGTGTCTGCTGGAAGAGTTAAACGAATAGGCCAAAGTGCAGCCCTGCTCGAAGTCGTGGACATGACCCAAAGAAGGGAAAGGCCCGCGCGGGAAGAGCGGTGAACGGGGGGGAGCTCAGCCGTGTGGAGCAGTACACGTGGGGGCTTCTAATTGCACTGCGCCACCAGACACAACCCCCGCCGCTTGGTTCGTGGGCGTGGCTCAACCAAGGAAAGTGAAGAAAGCCCGCGAACTGGAGCAAAAAGGGGAGGAGTCCAATACGTGTGAAGGGACTACACGTGGTACATTGGCGCGAAAACTCTGCAGTGTGTGATGGATCAGCAACAGGTCGCCATGTTTGGACATACCTCGTGGATTCCGGTTCATCCTTCCACCATGACATTGACTGCTGCTGCTCCGATAACGGATACGGGGATCCGACTGAAGCCAAGGGGTCGATTCACCCTATACTCGTGTATGGACGTTGAGGCCCTGGGTATGATTTGTCCCGGGTGTTCGGGACTGGTGTGCCTGTTGAAGCCGTTCGGACGTTGTGAGGCCTGTGGGGAGTTCACTTTTGAGGTGGATCCGGCAGTTGAGAGGCCGAGAACCATCTACCCAGGTCGGGCTTCAGGTACCACCACTCAGAGAGGAGAGATCACCGCTGTGAGAGTCACCCCTGCGCACACTGCAGCGACCGCGGAGGAGGTCGTTAAAACTCTACGGGAGAAATCCGAGGATGCTGACTCGGTCGCCACTGTCTCGCAGCGTCCGCCACCGAAGAAAAGAACCAGCGTGGTAGCCCCAACCAGCGGTGGTGGTGGACCGTCTCGCACGCTTACGACAGGCCCGGATGAATCCGTTGACGAGGGTTCCGGACGTCCCGCTTCAAGAAAAGGCAGAGGTAAGCCAGGCGAAGAGTCTTGGTGTGTAGGAGGAGGTGTCGGGAAGGCATGGCCTAGCAAGTCCGCGGAGTGTGGAGGCTCCGTTTCCACAAAGGGCTACATACCCGCGGAGGAGTGTGACACCTCCGACCTGGAATCGCTCTCAGATCTGGGAGATGATGCCATCATAGATGATTTGTTTGCCAAGAAAGGCTGGGACAAGGTACCGCTTGCTTCATTCCGCGGACCTCGGAATTCACCCATGTCAACAGGGGAGAGCACACCCCGGGTGGAGGCGTCAGCGCCTGAAGAAAGGTCCCATCCCCAGCTTGTCCCTGGATCCCTGGCGCAACCTGCATCTGATGCTGGGGTACAGAGACTGTTGCTGCGGGCACCGATGCCCAGATTGGAGGTGGTCAAAGCGCCTCGTCATCCAGAATCAATAGTTTTGCCTGGTGAAGGAGACAGAGCTACCATGCCTCCTTTGGCGAGACTACAACGCCTATTTGGCCAAAAGGTTGCAGAGGAGTACGGATGGGAGTATCCCTACTCATTGAAGGACTTGCTTTATGAGGTGGAGGTGTACAGGGAGCGCTGGTACAATGACTTTGTGTGGACTCATCTCAAAGTTCCGCACACCCGCAGGTACCTGGCATGCTCTCCCAATGCTTCACAGCGTTTCAAAGATTGCAAGGCCGAATGGATGTTAGGACGACACATCCATGCAGATAAAGTGTTGATCCGACGCAAAGAAGGCGAGGATGTGGAGTATCATCTGGAGACCGTGGATCAGCACTTGAAGCCACCGATTCTGCCGCATCCCCGCTTTTACCTATAGGAGAGAAAGACTCCGCTCTTATCACATTGCTGAACTTTTTGGGGCAGTTGTTTTGTGTGTGCCCAAAGGAATGAGGAACTATTCCTGTTGTTTTTTTCATCTTCCTGCAAAGAGATCACAGACTCTGGGGTAGATACGGCCAAAGAAGAAGAAGTTCCACGAGTGCAGTGCCGCAAGGCTGTCACCAGGTGGCAGTCTTGCGCAACGTTTTTTTTTTTAACACTTTTCATGCACTCACTCTTTGGAGGAAAGGAATTTCTTCTCGGAGAAGTTTCTTTTCTTCTTACACAAATACATGTGTCAGGGTTTGTGTGTTGGTTTTATATTTTTTTCCCTCTGCAGGAGAGCATCCCGGCAAGATTATGGAACGCGGGGGTTGGTTCTAAGTCAGGATGGGAAGGAAAAGTATAATGTTGAATTTCATGTTGAATGTGTTGTTCTTCACTCCTCTTTTGTTACAGGGGCTCAGACACAACTTCTTTGTTAGGATAGTTTTCCTAAAAAATTTTGTTTTCCAATTTGTTAGTTGGTTTCTGGACTGGATTATGTCAGCCGGAGAGGGCATGATTCACTCCAGACACTGGGGACCAGTGTCAAATGACAGGGGGGAGAGTGTAGCGGGTACTTACTTTCCCGGGGATAATTTTGAATTTTTCAGTGACACCAGTGGTGTGTTCTTGGTGGTCCACCAGGTGGCGCTGTCACCAGGGGCCGACGGACGGACATCGCTGTGTGCTGAGCCTCCTTTTTGTCCTCTCTCGGCAGCAGTATGGTGGGGCGGGGAGCCCGCCGTGCTTGCTGGGAGGGGGTATAAAGGGGCCGGCCATCTTGGTCACGGGGTCTTAGTCCCAAGCACCTTCAGCTTGCGGACGGTGGTTCGTGTTCGTCCCCTAGGCGGCCTAGGCCTAGAGGACCACCGGAGATCGTGTTCCACCTCAGGCACCTTTAGTCCTGGGGTGAGGTACTTGGATGGAGGTCCGGAGCTCAGTGCCCAACACTGAGTTCCGCGAGGGAAGGATCCTAAGGCACTCCGGGGATGGATGCCTGAATCCGAGGTGGGCGTAATGGACCGGGAAGAGCTCCTCATCTGAAGACCCGGTGCAGCAGACTGCCGGTGACGGGTGAGTCTCTTGTCGGAGACCGTCCGGAAGGAGAATTTCCCTTGTGCGGAGACCATAGCCCACTCTCAGGGAGGAGAGTGGAGGATCGAATTTGTGTCTGGGCCTATTCGGACCCACACCTCCTTTTCCGTTCTATAGCCAAGGGAGTCCATGTTATGTTCTACAATAAAAGTATGTTGGACTTTAATGGTGTGGGGCTCAATTTCTGGCAGGCGAGGTTCGTGCAGACTATTGGAGGGAGGATCCAGATGCACAGCACAGACCCGAAGGTAAAAACAACAGAGACATTGCTGATACCACATCACACCTGTGGTGGAAGCCTGGCGTAGCTCACCCTCTCCCTCCCCTATCATACCCCTAGACCAGAGACAGTGCGAGTTGAACTTTAATAGAGGGGACTGGGGAGAGGGTGTCCGCTACACTAAGAAGAATAAGAATTTTTTGCAAAAGCACTGGACGCTTTTAAAGAGCACAAGTCACTTTGTTTGTTCTGTGTAATATTGCACCTAATGTGAAAATGACTGTTTACATTTCCAGTATTATTATTTTAATTTTTTCATCATATGTTTGGTGGTGTGTATTTCTATTCTAATTCACCTTGTCAGTTGTCATTTTTCTATCTACAAAAACTGAATGGTATTAACACCAGGTTTATGCAATTAGCACTTGCTACACTACTAGCAGGGGATTCAACCCCCTTGTATTGCATAAAAGCAGGAGTAAAAATAAACAGGAGTAAAAATACACAGGGATTGCAATTAACAAATTATTAGCACATGTTATTAACTATGAAGACATTTAAACATCATTAGGTTGCACTCTGCAGAGGGTGTAACACATAAGCACAAATCACTTTAATTGCACGCAAAGATTATTGCATTTATTCATTACATTTATTTCCCAGGCCTATATGGCCACTCTCTAGCACCTGTCACTTTATTTAATCTCAAGCACTTTTCCTATTATGTAAATAAGTATCTTTAAAAAGAACAGCACCGTACCTACACACCTTCCAACTAATTCATCTGTGCTCCACCTAGGTGGTAGTATTATGTAGGGGCAGAAGTTCTCTCTCAGGCCTCGTACACACGGCCGAGAATCTCGTCAAGAGAAAAACACGTTGTTTTTCTTGACGAGATTCTTGGACAAGAAACTTGTCCAGGCCCAGTGTGGAGAAGCTCCATTCAAAGAACCCGCAGTTCTTTGAATGGAGCGAACGCGGTGATGTCATCGACTACGACGAGCGTGCGCTCGTCACAGTCGATGCCATCGCCGCCATCTTGCTACACCCTACCTATGCCTAGGAAGCTACCGCGCATGCGTCAAAGTCATTTCGAGCATGCGCGGGTTTCCACGGCGACAGGCAAGTGTACACACACAGGTAAGTGTACACACACTCGGGTTTCTCGTCGAGAAACAGGCCGACGAGAAACCCGACGAGAAAATAGAGAGCAGGTTCTCTATTTTTCTCGTCGCGATTCTTGTCGGTTTTCTTGACGAGAAAAGTGAAAGCCGCGTACACACGACCGATTTACTCAGCAAGAAAGCTCTGCCAGCAAGTTTCTTGCTATTTCTTGCCGAGAAACTCGGTCGTGTGTACGAGGCTTGAGGCCCCTTTCACACTGGGGCGGTTTGCAGGCACTATTGTGCTAAAAATAGCGCCTGCAAACCGAGCCTAAACAGCGGCTGTTGTCTCTCCAATGTGAAAGCCAGAGGGCTTTCACACTGGAGCGGTGCGCTAACAGGACGTGAAAAAAAGTCCTGCTAGCCGCATCTTTGGAGCGGTGAGAGGAGCGGTGTGTTTACCGCTCCTCCACCGCTCCTTCCCATTGAAATGAATAGGACACCGCGGTAATACCGCCCGCAAACCGCGGCTGTAGCCACGGTTTGCGGGTGGTATTATCCCTTTTTCGGCCGCTAGCGGGGGTTAAAACCGCACCGCTAGTGGCCGAATACCTTAGCAATTGCGACGGTATAGCGCCACTAAAAATAGCGGCGCTATACCGCCACCGCACCCACCGCCCCAGTGTGAAACCAGCCTTAGGCCGCGGTTTGCGGGCGGTATTACCGCGGTGTCCCATTCATTTCAATGGGAAGGAGCGGTGGAGGAGCGGTAAACACACCGCTCCTCTCACTGCTCCAAAGATGCGGTTAGCAGGACTTTTTTTCACGTCCTGTTAGCGTACCGCTCCAATGTGAAAGCCCTTGGAGAGACAGCAGCCGCTGTTTAGGCTCGGTTTGCAGGCGCTATTTTTAGCACAATAGCGCCTGCAAACCACCCCAGTGTGAAAGGGGCCTTACCTGCCTTCTACATTCCTCTGCGCGGAATCACATACAAACCTTCCTATGAAGTAAGGAGGGACTCTGGTGTAAAAGGGGACACTGATGTAAGAGGGGACACTGAAGTAAGGGGGGCTCGGATGTAAGGGGGGGGCTCTGATGCAAGGAAGGCACTATTGTTTGGAGGTGATGTAAAAGAGAATTGAGTTAAGGGGAGACATTGATATAAAGGGGCAAACTGATGTAAGGGGGTCTCTGTAGAAGGAGGGGACACTAAAGTAAGGGGGTACACTGATGTAAGGAAGGACTCTGATGTAAGAGGGGATACTAATGTAAAGGTGGGGCATTGATAGAAAGTGGGACACTGATGTAAGGAGGGACTCTGATGCAAGAAAGGTGGCAAGAAGGCATCCAGCCCCTACTTCCTCCCGGTGCTCTGCGGCGCTGGAAGGAAGTTCACCTCTCCCCCCTTCTCTTCTGGGACACATCACAGAAGATTGCCCGGCCATTCACAGCGCGACTCGCGCATGCGCAGTGCGTGCCCGGCTGTGAAGCCCGCATCGCTGGACAGTGGGACAGGTGAGTGTCTGATTATTAAAAGTCAGCAGCTACACTTTTTGCAGCTGGTGAGTTAAAAAAAAAAAAAAAAAATCGCCCGATTGCTTTCAATTTCCTTGTCCCTTGAAGTTTTAGTCCCATGCCGTGTCCTAAAACCTCAGTGTGAAGTTCTGTTACTAATGCTGCCCAGCTCTTTCCTATTGCCGTGTACAAATGACTCACCTGCAGACCCTGTGTTTACATGTAAATAACCTGCATTAATATGTAAATAGCGGCGACATTGATATGTAAATAGCCACGGAATGGCAGCATTGATATGTAAATAGAGGCAGCATTCATATGTATATTTAATACCTCCCTGAGGTCATATCCACCATCACTTCTGCTGAATGCTGCCCAATAGGGAGGTAAAGGGGCATGCTTGAAGGGCTGACTACAACTGTGGTTATTAAGCTTAACATCAGCCTGTTCTGCAAAGGTAAGCAAATTGGAGGTGGAACACTTTTTCAAAACTACATGGTGTCACAGCAGCCTGAATTTTGGTGCATTGAAATAGGCACATCTCAGCAGATCCGTGAGGGTGTAATTAACAATCAATGCCACTGCTGTGTATCTGCTAAAGGGCAGCATGTTTCTGTGGTGTCGGGAAAGCGATTTTGCATGTGTTCCCGATACACAAATGTGAATGCAGGCTAAATGTCTCATGCCACGTACACACGATCGTTTTTAATGTCATTTTCAAAAACAACGTTTTTCTCGACGTGATTTTTCTTGTTTCCTCTCAAGCCTGTCTTGCATACACATGTAGCGGGGTATTGTTTTACCCGCAAGACTACATTTCCCAGCACGCTTTGCGGCACCCAGGGTGCCATTCCCCGCGCAAGGACTGCTGGGGTGGACTTTAAAAGGGGAGAGGCGGGGCTCACTCGGCCTCTTGGAATGCCACCCTCCTTGAAAGAGGATCCCCTGCACTCACCTGCTGTGCGCGCTAGGCTTGAAGCCTGGGCCTCGCGTTTTTGTTCCAGAGAGCCTTCCGTTCCGCTGGGGAGTTGGTGAGGCATCTGATCCACCCGAGGTGCAATCATCTTCTGAAGAACCAAGGACTCGATGCATCGTGGACACGGTGACGCCACTCACAGTAGCGGAGGAACCGGACAGGAATCGGTCCGGTCTGGGTGAGAGAGCGCCAGCTCAGAACCTTATAAGAATGACTTTGTGCCTATTGACTTTGCTTAGGCCCCCCCTCTTTGAACACAGTTATACTTTGGATAGACTGTTTGTGCTGAACTGAGTTTGTCGGTCTCTCCATCTTTGCCTGGTTGGCTAACATCTGTTACCCCTTTTACTGGATTACAAATTGGTTTCTCCATGTGCACCACCGACAGTTGCTAGCGAAGATTCTCCAGCGAACTATACCCTAAGTTATAGTCAGGCCTGACTGGGTAGTTTAGGACTTTGCTGGGCGCCATTTTTATTGCTCAAGAGGGAGGATTGCAGCAGTGGGATTGATGTGTTATTGCATTATTGACTGTTATACCCTTTAAATGTGCACACCTATACTGCAGGGATCTGCATAGAACATTTTATACAAATTACTCTGTTGTCTTTCTACTTTCAGTAAAGAATTATAGTTAAGTAATTTGGTGGTGAGTGTCAATTACTTGCTGGTATACAAAGGGGGTTGTACTGTATAATAGTGTATCGAGATAATACAATTGTACCATCCTCCCCTTTCCTAACTGTCAGAGAGAAGTCAGAGCCGATTGCCAGGGGTTGGTAGCAGTGCATTGCAGGGCCCAAACAAACAAGCAGCCCTCTTAAACTGGGGGTATCGCTACACGTGGGGGCTCGGTCCGGGACCCGTGTATATTGCACGCTACGATCAAGGCGGCCTGAAATACCAGCATGGACTCGCAGGCAGTAATAGAATGGTGCGCAGAGGAGGGCGTGGATCCACTCCGGGCGGTAGTTGTTGAACTCCCGGGAGAGATTTCGGGAGAAAGAAGAGATAAAACAACTAATAATGTCAATCTCCCCAAAATGGAAAGCATGGCCGGTAGATGTGAAGACAAATGCAGCGGGGCATATGCACTAATAGAGTGGACAAGAGGAGTCCCAGAGGAGTTCAAAGGGCAAAGTATCAAAGACTTAGATGACAGAACGTATCGCTTAGTGCATACTGGGGCTGTGAAGAAAGAGTCCCCACGGACCTCCCCACAGTTATCTCTGTCACTTTTCTCCAAAATGGGAGGCAGTAGCGAAACAAAAGCACCAAAGTCACCCCTGACCGCCATAGGTCCCGAACTGTTGACTGCTTTTGGGGACTTTGTTGTTAAATGCCAAAAAAATAACACAGTGCATGTGGAAGCTGGGTACCGGAAACTTCGGGTGTTTTCAGGAACACAACCTGTGGAGGAAGATTTCGATACTTGGATCGAGCAGGCAATGCAGGCAGTAGAAGGTTGGGAAGTTCCAGAAGCGCAGAAGAGGCAGCGCATCAGTGAAAGCTTGAAAGGCCCTGCTGCTGAGGCGGTGAAAAACCTTAGGTGCAGCAATACTGTGTGTACAGCAATGGATTACTTGTCTATGTTGCAGGAAGAGTTTGGCCAGCTGGAGAAGGTGTCAGACTTGGTGTATAAATTTGAACATACCTTCCAACAGCCAAAGGAGAAGTTGTCCGAGTATGTCCGGAGACTGAATAGAATGCCAGGTTGTACTGAGAAAAGGGATGCAACCACAGGTCATAGATGTTACCAGGATGAAACAGATCCTAAGGGGAGCCTTACGGTCGGACCCAGTCTGGCTCCACCTGAAGACCTCTGACGGAGTCATGGCCCTGAACTACACAGACCTTGTGCGGATCATAAGGGGGCCCTAATGAAGGATAAAGAGGGGTTTGAGAGAACCACCCCACCTGTTTCGGTAGGAGTCATAACGACAGTAGTCACAGAACGTGACCCAGAAGTAGAAACCTTGAAGTCTCAAATGGCCCAAGTACTGGACTTATTGACCTCTTTATTGGCCAAGAACCCTGGAGTCAAGGAGAAAGAAGAGATCCGGACCGGAATGTCCCTATTCCAGCATCCCCAAAGATCAGGAAGGAAATCATTTGCTTCAAATTGTGGAGGAATTGGTCACCCTGAAAGAGTGTGTACCAGCCCAAGGAAGAACTGAGGCACTCAATACCAGCCGGCGAAAAACTTCAGAGGGCCCCGGTGAAGGAGTCAGCCGGGCGCCCGCTACCTACAGAAAGCTCCAAGAAAATCCAGAGACAAGCAGAGGAAAAAAAGAAGGGCAACAATGCCCCTCCTAAAAACTCCCATACTGTCTGTCAGGAGTTGCAATTTGACAACCAGAAAAAGATCAATACATACCAGGTTGAAAAAGGGTTGAGGTCTAGAGAGAAATGGAAAAAGAAAAAAAAAAACATTGGAAAAATCAAGGAGTCCCAGGGAGAAAATATCTCCTAAGAAGTTCCCGGATAAATTAGTGGGGCCCTCCCCTCTAGTCTCCGTTCAAGTGGAGGGAGTCTACGCAAAGGCACTCTTAGACACAGGAGCCCAAGTGACTCTCTTATACAGAGACTTTTATCAGAAGCATTTAAGTCACGTACCTTTGCAGAAGCTGGAAGACCTGAAGATAGGGGGAATTGGCACTCGCAGTTTCCCCTACGATGGCTATGTTTCGATCAGGTTGGCCTTTGACCCCTCGGTGACCGGGAAGGCCGAAGCTTTTGACACTTTGGCGGTGTTGTGCCCTCGCCCACCAGGAGCCAATACGATGTCCATGCTGATAGGGACCAACACTGATTTGGTCCGGAGACTGCTGACCCCGTTGGTGCAAGAACGGAGTTCTCCCAGACAGAAGATTTACCCCATGCTGCAACAGGTCTACCAGAAGATGATCCTGGAGCAAAAGGCCCCGGAAGAGGGGGTGGGAAGAGTCTGGAGACTGTCTAGAAGAGAGAAGATACTACAGCCTGGTGAGGTGATCTGTCTTCAGGCTACAGTAAAACTCTCCTGGGAGCAGCCGGGTCCCTTTGTGGTCATAGAACCAGACCCCTTCAACACCCACCAAGGATTGGAAGTACTCCCTGAAGTGGTCCCGTTGAGGGCACTGAAGAAAGCCAAGGGACAGATTCCAGTGAGTGTTAGAAATGTCACCAATTCTCCTGTGAAGATCCCAGCCCGGGTGCTACTGGGCAAGGTGAACCCTGCTACCCCAGTGACCCTGTCTGAATTGAAGTCAAAAGATGGAGAAGCCACCTTGGAAGAGCTCTGCCTTGAAGATACAGCCTTGCCACAGAAATGGAAGGAGAGAGCCAAGGCTCAGCTGACTCGGTGGAGGAGAATATTCTCTGAAGATGAGTTTGATGTAGGGTGTGCGAGAAGTGCCACCCATAAAATCCGTCTTCAAGAAGACAAGCCCTTTCGGGAGAGGGTCCGAAGAGTTCCCCTGGCTGATCTGGAAGATTTGCGGGAACAGTTGGCAGAGCTAAAGAGGACATGGGTCATTAAAGAGTCCAGAAGTCCATACGCCTCCCCCATTGTGGTGGTAAGGAAGAAAAACGGGTCGCTGAGACTCTGCATAGACTATAGGACTCTTAACCGGAGGACCATTCCTGACCAGTATACTACCCCCAGGATAGAAGATGCTTTGCAGAGTCTGTCTGGGGCCAAGTGGTTCAGCGTCATGGACCTGAAGAGTGGGTATTATCAAATTCCCATGCACCCTGAAGATAAGGAGAAGACGGCTTTCATCACCCCAGTGGGATTCTATGAATTTAATAGGATGCACCAAGGCCTGTCAGGAGCCCCTGCTACCTTCCAGAGGTTGATGGAGAAGACCGTTGGGGACATGAATCTGATCGAAGTCCTGGTGTACCTAGACGACATCATTGTCTTTGGGAAGGTGGTAATGTGATATTGATTCGCTATAAATCAACCCTAAGTGAAACCAGGGCCGATCCTAGGGTCACAGACGCCTGGGTGCAGAAATATTTCTGGCGCCCCCACATGGGCGTGGTCACCATCTTACCAACTCCTCCCCTTTACAAATGTTTCTAGGGCAACGACTCAAACACAGAGATGCTCCCCTAAGAAGTCTTCATTACCCTAGGATCCTCCCATGATCTTTTAACAATTAAGAAAATTCTGGAAGAGAGTACACTAATGAGACCTGGAGGGGAGTCTCTCTGATGAACACAGAGAGGGCTTCTGTTAGAGAGTGCCCCAAGACATACTACAGGAGATGCTCAGAGACTGTAGACATGATACAAGAGACGGTCAGAGACTGCAATCATAGTACAGGAGATGGTCAGAGAGTGCAGACATATTACAGGATACGGTCAGAGAGTGCAGACATATTACAGGAGATGGTCAGAGACTGCAGACATACTACAGGAGATGGTCAGAGACTGGAGATATAATACAGGAGATGGTCAGAGACTGCAGTTCCTATGGACGCTAGTAGATAATGGCCGATCGGCCCTCTCACCTGACCCAGCGATACAGCAACAACGGTTCCTCTGATCAGGAGTCAGCTCACTCTGAATTGCCCATAGCGACTCCGCTGGGTAGAGCCCAGGTCTGTATTCTGGCAATGACTCCATTCTTTTTTACACCAGGGATGGCACCAGGCTGTGTGGCTTTCACTCTGGTGGCGCAGGGCAGCGGGGTTCTATCTCTGATGGTGTTCTCTCAGCACTGTCCACTCCCTCTGGAGTCCTGGGTGCACTTCCCTGAAAGCTTTCCTGGGCTCCTGGCTCTCTCTCTCTCTCCCATTCAGCTGGGCATGCTGTGTGGGCTGCAGTTTCTTTGTTACAGTGGGGCTGCCAGTCCTCGAACTACATGTCCCACAATCCTCTTCTCTGCTCCTTTTTCTATTCTATTTCTTCCCTGGCCGATATGAAGGTGGGGGGAAGAAACATAGTGGGCGGCTGTGCTGGCAAGCGCCGCTCACTAGTACAGCATTGCGTGCGAGGAGGAGAGGGAGGGGGGAAGAAGAGCCCGCAGCTGCAGTGGCGTCACTAGGGTTGGTGTCACCCGGTGTGGTAAAACATGGTGTCACCCCCCTTCTACCACCTATAGTCGCCCCTCAGTACAGACCCCCTCCACTAAGTATAGACCCCCTCCGTCAGTGCAGACTCCCCACTAAGTATAAACCCCTCCCTCAGTACAGACCCCCAAGGACAAACCACCCCCTCCATTAGTACAGACCCCCCCAGGACAAACCAATCCATCTCCATTAGTACAGACTCCCCAGGACAAACCCCCCCATTAGCACAGACCCCCAGGACAAACTCTCCCATTAGTAAAGACTCCCCCCCAAGACAAACCCCCTCCATTCGTACAGACCCCTCCAGGACAACCCCCCATAGTACAGACTCCCTTCAGGACAAACCCCCCCATTAGTACAGACTCCCCCCAGGAGAAACCCACCCCTCCATTAGTACAGACTGCCCCAGGACAAACCACCCCCCAACTTTAGTACAGACCCCTCCAGGACAACCCCCCCATTAGTACAGACTCTCCCCAGGACAAACCCTGCCTCCATTAGTACAGACCCCTCCAGGACAACCCCCCCATTAGTACAGACTCCCCCCATTAGTAAAGACTCCCCCCAGGACAACCCCCCCATTAGTACAGACTCCCCCCAGGACAAACCCAGCCTCCATTAGTACAGACCCCCCCAGGACAAACCCCCCTCTCCATTAGTACAGACCCCCCAGGACAACCCCCCCATTAGTACAGACTCCCCCAGGACAAACCCCCCTCTCCATTAGTACAGACCCCCCAGGACAACCCCCCCCCATTAGTACAGACTCCCCCCAGGACAAACCCCCCTCTCCATTAGTACAGACCCCCCAGGACAACCCCCCATAAGTACAGACTCCCCCCAGGACAAACCCCCCTCTCTATTAGTACAGACCCCCCAGGACAACCCCCCATTAGTACAGACTCCCCCCAAGACAAACCCCGCCTCCATTAGTACAGACCCCTCCAGGACAACCCCCCATTAGTACAGACTCCCCCAGGACAAACCCCGCCTCCATTAGTACAGACTCCCCCCAGGACAAACCCCCCTCCATTAATACAGACCCCCCAGGAAAAACCCCCCCATTAGTCCAGACCCCTCCAAGACAACCCCCCCCCAGGACATACCCCCCTATTAGTACAGACTCCCCCCAGGACAAACCCCCCCTCCGGCCCCCTCCATTAGTCCCCCCCCATTACATACATAAAAACACCCGGCGGCAGCTGAAGAGGAGAGGACAATGTGCAGCCGCGCCGCCCGGGTGGAGCACAGATCACAGCAGCAGCAGGCAGGAGCTAAGACACAGAGAGGAGGAGAAGGCACGGACCACCCCCTCAGCGACGGCATTGCGCGGCTTGTCTCTCTCCACACAGAGAGAGCCGCTCTGAGCTCTGCTTCACTCTCCTCCTCTGACAGGAGGAAGGAGGAGGGAGGAGGGAGGGGGGGACGCCGGGCTTAGGTTTGAAAAACACATCGGCGGCAGCGACTGGCACGGACAAGGAGAGGAGGTGGAGAATAGAGGGGAGCACTCTGGCGCTTCAGCGCCCCCACCTCTGTGGCGCCTGGGTGAACTGCACCCCCCGCACCATATCTAGGATCGGCCCTGAGTGAAACAATCATAACATAAACATAAATTAATGTGAATATAATGTGACCCAGATGCAACCTGCAACAAATAACCAAATGTGCAAAAAGTGCTGAAAAAGTGCTAAAAGTAGTGTGCTGAACTAATATAGTGTACAGGGACCCCAATAGGGATCAATCAACTGCAATAAACAAACAAAACAGCCTGGAAGGGAACTGCTGCGGATAATGCTGCTTCGCACCAAACACATAAGCATAAACAGTTTTCACAGTCCTTTAGTAGTGACCAATCAGAGCACTCCTTCACTGAATCCCACTCTTCCAGTTATTCACAGATCAGCACAACTGTTGGATTTGATACCTTGAGCAGTCTCGGTTATACCTCATAAGAATGGATCATGGAAGACAAAAGGAAACAAACCTCATTGCGCAGTGCTCACACACACAGAGGTAATGTTAAGCACACAGCGCTTTCACTCACGTGACCAAAAACAGTGTATCGCATAGACAGCCACAGTTCAGCTCAGTAGAGCGCTTCTCCTTCACAGCTCCAGCTTACAACACGTCCGAGTGCCGCTTGTAGCGTGATTAGGCTCCTCCCCTTATGTGTTGCGTCACACGTCACGTGACTTAGTCATGGGTATGCCATGTGACAGGAAAGGCTGTGTATTTATAAACAGTGGCGTACCGGTTGCCATGACGGCAAAAGGGATCATTAGAACATCATTGCTGGTAGGCGCTATGCTGATTAAACTTAGTAATCATTTATTTAGTAATTATTTATTATAATAATTATTATAATTATAACTTAAAACATCTCTAACAAATGAGACTACAATATATCCACTAAACAATGATATTGAACACCTATTAAAAAACTAATTTTATATTAATAAAACTGCCAGATCATATAAGCATCAAGTACCCCCTCAAGTGGTGTATAATGGCATGACACCATCATGCTGGGACACTAATAAAATGCTCTGGTGTAATACAATAATCAGCAGGTAAACATATAAGTATACATCCAGAATCATATTAAATACAACAATAATTAAAATTAATTAAGACCTAAGGGAAGAGATGCTGAAATGTAAATTATTGAATATATAGAGAATATAAAAAATATATATATCAAAATCTAAAAATATATAAAAATAGGATCCCACATATGTAGTGAAATCAAGAAAATGAATAAAAGGCGGAATTAGTAATTAGATATAAAACAATTCAAATTCGATGTTTAAGCCGTTAGGCGCAAGGGTACGCATTTCATGTATCCATCTGGACTTGCTTTTACTAAGCTCCCTCACTTTGTGGCTACCCCTCCAATGGGGTATATATTTTTCTATGGCCCAGAATTTTAATTCTGTGGGATTATTTTGGCGACATCGTGCAAAATGGCGTGAAACACTATGCTTCGGAAAACCATTCTCGATATTGTGCACGTGCTCCCTTATTCGCTTCCATAACGGTCTTTTAGTACGACCTATGTACTGGAGTGAACAAGAGCACTCCAGCACATACACCACCCCTTCAGTCCTACAAGTGATCAAATCTTTAATTTCATAACTTTGTTGTGTGGCATTTGATTTAAATTTGGAGCATTTTTGACTATTCAATTTCGTTTTCCTACACGCAAAACATCTCTTGCATGGGAAGAACCCCTTTCCTTGGAAAAAGGTAAGTGTAGGTAACCTAGTTGGTGGATCAGGTATATTTTTGGCCACTATATCCCTAAGTGTAGGTGTTCTCCTATATATAATCCGGGGTACAATTGGCAGAATACTCTGCAGTTGACTGTCTCCTCTGAGTATAGGCCAATGCCATCGATTTGTCTATGCTGGATTCATTATAATTCATTATAATGGGCAATTCTTGAAAGGTTGAGATTTTCATTTCCTTATCCTTATCCTGTATTAATGCGGCCCTAGGCATCTCCAGAACTTCTTGTATTTTGGTGTTGACAAAATCTTCATTATAGCCCTTTGCGGTGAACTTCTGTCCCATCATTTTTGCTTGTTCCAGAAATACCTGCTCATCCGTAAATTTCTGCGCAGTCTGATCAGCTGTCCCTTAGGTATATTGATAAACCATGGTTCAAAATGACAGCTGTCTACTGGAATATAGCTGTTTCGTTCCACTGGTTTGAAATATGTTTTTGTAGTTATTGCATTACCTTCCAATGCAATATCCAAATCCAGGAACTGTATGTTTGTCTTGCTCATTGTATATGTAGCGGCCTCACCCCGACCTCTTTAGCTAGGGGTATGTCGAGCGACAGAGTGAGGTGCGCTACGGCCCATGTCCTCCCCATGCACGTGGGTGAGGTGAAGGCCAATATCAATCTTTTCCTCGGGCCAAATGTGTGCTGGTTATGAGGGTCAGTCCTTCCGTGCCGAAATCTCCCTTTGTTCCCATCAACAGAGTCCATACACCCATCAAAGTCCAAACTCAGGTTTATTGCGTATCTCCACATACAGTCAAATGCAACGGCATGATACGATGGGGAAGCAGGTCGAGGCACTGTACAGGTTCCTAGTCCCTACACTCCCTGTGCTATAACCAGGGGTTGCAGGAGTCTTGATGAAAGCTCCTCCGCTGCGCTGTAGCCCATATCAGGGGAAGATGTCCTCCAAGGGAGTTACTGAAGGCCCATCCATCACCGGGTTGACACTGCACCGGGTCTTCGGACGGGTGACCCCCCCCCAGCCTCCTCACCTCAGATGCGGGTCCCCTCGCAAGGGGCGCCCTGGAGCAACTTCACCCTCGCGGGACCCAGTCGGAGTCACCGGGTCCCAGGCCTCCTTAATAGTACCTCACCCCAGGCTGAAGGTGCCTGGGATGGACTCCATCTTTGTCCCGACCAGGCCTTGGGCGCCTAGGCCGGAACCTTGAACCGCCCGCACCCAGGCCTAAGGTGCCTGGGTGCGTGAAGGGGTGCTCCCTTCCCCAAAAAGACAGACCGCGCCCCACCTCGTGGTGAGGGCGTCTCCCCCTTTTAAATCCTCCCATCGACACCACGGCGGGTTCCCCGCCCCAGCCGTACCATCTCCAGGAAGGAACCAAAAAAAGGGTAACACTGTGATAGCGATTCTACCTCGAGCCAGCAGGTACACTGACACCCACTGGTCAAAGAGAATATTACACCACCCAATCCTCCACGAATAAGAAAAGGGGTCTAATCCCTGACATAATTACACACCTGGGTCTCTCTACCCCCAGGTGTATCCCACTAACTTTGAAGACCCCGCTACACACTCCCCCTGGTGATTTGACGCTGGTCCCCAGCGTCAGGTGCACACCCATGTCTCCCAAGGAGTGGTGACATGAAGTGGGCCCCAGAGGCTATCCCTAATATTTTGGATACTGTATGTGCCAAGACCTGCTCAACAGAAAAGGGAACTATAAAACATTAAAACTTTTGTATAAAACATCTGTCATGTACACATATACAATCCCTCCCGTCACTGTCTAAGAACCACCCCATACTCAGTAGTCTTGACCGACGAATCTCCTGCAGAAGGGAAACAAAAAAAAACAACATCCTAATACTCTGTGTTAACTTGGCATGAGTGGGTCTGTCAGCCGAGAGACCCGCTCACTCCAATAAGTAAGTAATGCACGTGTAACATTTTCAAACAACCGTTGCACAACACTGCCACCTGGTGACAGCGCTGCGGTAATGACACTTGGTTAGATCTTCATTCTTCCTGCTTTCCTACTCTAACTCTACCCCAAAAGTCTCTGCCTTTGGCACATGAAGAAAAGGGAGAAAAAAAAACAACAGCTCCCAAATCTCCAGTGAGTAAAAGAAAAGCCCAAATCAAAACAAAAGTAGGGCACAGTTCTAGGCGTCTGGGAATGTCTCTTCCAGAAAGTTTCAATAGCAACAAGATAGGAGCTCACTTCTCCTATAAATAGAACCTTGGATCCGGCAGAAACAGGGGCTTCAGGCGCCCGTCAAACACTTCCACCGAATACTCGACATCCTCTCCATCTTTCCTGCAGATGAGCACCTTATCGGCATGAATATGGCGCCCAAGTCTCCAATCAGCTCTGCAGTCCTTGAACTTTTTAGACACAGGCGGCGAACATGACAGGTATCGCCTGGCATGGGGTACTTTAAGCTTTTCCCATACAAACTCGTCGTACCACCTTGGTCGCAGGACCTCGACTTCATACAATAAGTCCCGAGGCAAGTAGGGGTACTCCCACCCATATTCACGGGCGACTCTCTGGGAGAAAAGTCTCTGCAACCTGGCTAGAGGCGGCATCACATCTCGCTCACCTTCTCCTGGCTGCACGATGGCCTCCGGGTGCCGAGGTACCTTCACCATCTCGGGTTGCTTTGTCTTTGGTGCCCGCAACGAAGCACGCTGCATCCCCACCATCAGAGCGGGTGATGTAGTTGAATGCGGAAAGTTGGTCGGAGGACTAGATTTCCTCGGGAACTCCGGGGCCTTCACTCGGAGCGTACTGTCTTCTATGGACATGGGGGAATCCTGCGGTTTACTCAGCACAGGTAGTGGGCGTCTGTCCCAGCCCTTCCGGTGAAACAGTTCGTCTATCTCTCCGTCATCCCCACAATCTGACAATGACTCTAAGTCGGAGGTGTCATACATCTCGGCGGGAATGTAGTCTCTAGTAGACGGAAGGCTACCCTCCCCTGCGGGCTCCACCGACTGGGGACCCCCGACACCTCCAACCAACACCACAGTCCCAGCCCTTGGCTCACCTGGACCTTCTGAAGAACTGGGATGTCCGGGACTCTCTTCTCTACCGGCGCCATCCAGGCCAGGCAAGCGGCGGGGTGAAGCTCGACCACGGCCATAAGATGCCTGTACCAGGCCGACTTTCCTCTTCGGAGGTGGGAGCAGGGAGTCTGTAGTGACCGAAGCAGTGTCCTCGGATTTTTCTCTCTCAGTCTCTGGTTGGGCAGTCACTTCGCCCTGGTCAGCGCGCACGGGAAACTCCGCAAAGGCTTTGATCTCTCCCTCCGGAGTGGCGGTTCCTGTGATGCAGTTGAGGCGTAGGGCCCGGGGCCTTTCCGTGTGTGGTTCCACCTCAAAAAGGAACTCCTTGCATGCTTCCCATCGCCCGAATGGCTTTAGTTGGACCACCAGTCCCGAGCATCCGGGACAGATCACACCGAGGGCCTCTGTGTCTCTGCATGAATACAGAGCCAACTGTCCTCGGGGCCTGAGCCTTATCCCCGTGTCTGTAATGGATGCAGCAAATGCAGTCATCTTGAAAGGATAAGGTGCCGGCATCCACGGGGAGCCTGAGTTCACTCCGACCACTTGCTGCTCCATCACACGCTGACCTCGCGCCGGAGTCTCCACGTGTATCTCCACACGTGGCCAGACTCCTCCCACGACTTGCACGTTTTCGCGGGCTTCCTTCAGTCTCCTCCCACGAATTGCGCAGTCATGGGGTGCCTCGTGGCGCAGTGCAACAAAAGTCCCCACATGTAGTTCGTCACACAGCTGGACTCCTCCCTCTTCCCGCTCTTTCTGCATGGGCCTCTCCCGGTTTTTCAGGGAAATTTCCACGACTTCGAGCACAGGGATGCACTTTGGCCAATCACATGGCCGCCCTGCTCGGACCTCCTCCGGGCAGCAAAGTTCAAACACAGCCGTTCCAAACCTCAGGGTTAACACACATTTCATCCCGGACTCACGAGCCCCCACGTGTAGCGGCCTCACCCCGACCTCTTTAGCTAGGGGTATGTCGAGCAACAGAGTGAGGTGCGCTACGGCCCATGTCCTCCCCATGCATGTGGGTGAGGTGAAGGCCAATATCAATCTTTTCCTCGGGCCAAATGTGTGCTGGTTATGAGGGTCAGTCCTTCCGTGCCAAAATCTCCCTTTGTTCCCATCAACAGAGTCCATACACCCATCAAAGTCCAAACTCAGGTTTATTGCGTATCTCCACATACAGTCAAATGCAACGGCATGATACGATGGGGAAGCAGGTCGAGGCACTGTACAGGTTCCTAGTCCCTACACTCCCTGTGCTATGACCAGGGGTTGCAGGAGTCTTGATGAAAGCTCCTCCGCTGCGCTGTAGCCCATATCAGGGGAAGATGTCCTCCAAGGGAGTTACTGAAGGCCCATCCATCACCGGGTTGACACTGCACCGGGTCTTCGGACGGGTGACCCCCCCCCAGCCTCCTCACCTCAGATGCGGGTCCCCTCGCAAGGGGCGCCCTGGAGCAACTTCACCCTCGCGGGACCCAGTCGGAGTCACCGGGTCCCAGGCCTCCTTAATAGTACCTCACCCCAGGCTGAAGGTGCCTGGGATGGACTCCATCTTCGTCCCGACCAGGCCTTGGGCGCCTAGGCCGGAACCTTGAACCGCCCGCACCCAGGCCTAAGGTGCCTGGGTGCGTGAAGGGGTGCTCCCTTCCCCAAAAAGACAGACCGCGCCCCACCTCGTGGCGAGGGCGTCTCCCCATTTTAAATTCTCCCATCGACACCACGGCGGGTTCCCCGCCCCAGCCGTACCATCTCCAGGAAGGAACCAAAAAAAGGGTAACACTGTGATAGCGATTCTACCTCGAGCCAGCAGGTACACTGACACCCACTGGTCAAAGAGAATATTACACCACCCAATCCTCCACGAATAAGAAAAGGGGTCTAATCCCTGACATAATTACACACCTGGGTCTCTCTACCCCCAGGTGTATCCCACTAACATTGAAGACCCCGCTACATATACGTTAATTTTATATTTTGTTCATTCTCATTCAACTTTTCAAAAAATTGAACTAACGTGCTCTCATCCCCCTCCCAGATTACTATGCAGTCATCAATAAATCTTCTGTATAACGTTAGTTGTTAAGGTTTATTTTCATAGATGGCCGACTCCTCTCACTCCGACATGAAAATATTTGCCACACTTGGTGCATATTTAGCACCCATCCCGATTCCATTGAGTTGTCCATTGTCTTTGGGAAGACTCTGGAAGAGCATGAAGAAAGATTGGAGAAGGTCCTGAAACGACTCAGTGAGGAGGGACTGAAACGTTCCAGAGAAAAATGCCAGTTTTATCAATCCTCGGTCCACTATTTGGGGCACATAGTATCTGCTGAAGGAGTGTCTACAGACCCAGATAAACTGGAGGCAGTCACCTCCTGGCCCCGACCAACTACAGTGACTGAGCTCAGGTCCTTCTTAGGCTTCTGTTCCTACTACCTTAGATTTGTGGAAGGATTTGCAAAAATTGCCAGACCACTAAATGAGTTACTGAAGACGGAAGGAGAGGAGGATGATACTGGTCCCAGGTAGCCTGGAGAGTCTGTGGAAGACCAGTGGACAGGGAAGTGCGAGGAGGCCTTCCAGATGTTAAAGAAGAGTCTTACCACTGCACCAGTCCTGGCCTATGCTGATCCAAAGAAGCCTTATGAACTGCATGTAGATGGCAGCCATGATGGCCTAGGAGGGGTGCTATACCAAGAGTATGAAGGGCAATTGCGCCCAGTTGCCTACTTTAGCAGAAGTTTGGCACCCGCTGAAAAGAACTACTCCACCCACAAGTTGGAGTTCCTGGCCCCAAAATGGGCAGTCGTGGATAAACTCAGAGATTACCTGTACGGAGCTGACTTCACAGTAAAGACTGACAATAATCAACTCACCTATCTCTTCACCACGGCCAAGCTAGATGCCACTGGTCACCGTTGGTTGGCCGCCCTAGCCGGGTTCAACTTCAGCCTGAAGTATAGGCCCGGAGCTGGAAACCGTGATGCGGACGCACTGTTCAGAAGAGGTCATGCACCCACCCACCATCCAGAAGATTGGACCCAGGTAACCCCAGATGGGGTACGGGCCCTGTGTCAAGGAGTACAGCTTCAAGCTAGTGGTGGGTCGAGGGCTGAAGAGATCGGTGTTTCTGCCGTGGGGGTGCCTAAGTGTTACTGCAATGTGACCCAATTCGGAGAGAATGACCTACCCAAATTGTCCAAGAAGGACTTAAGGAGAGAACAGCTGGAAGATCCTTGGGGAAGTTTAGCACTGGAGACATTGGAAGACCAGGATCCAGACAGACTTTTGAAGGACCCCTCAAAAGGTGGCCCGGTTGGTCCACAAGGAATGGGACAGGTTGCAGGTGCATCAAAGGGTGGTCTACCGAAGGGGCCCCTCTGATGATCTGGAAGATAAGTGGCAGTTATTTCTGCCGGAGTAGTACAGAAGAACCATTTTAACTGCCTTACATGATGATCATGGCCACTTGGGGGCTGAACGAACATTCCAACTTGTAAGGGATAGGTTCTATTGGCCTTGTATGCGGGCTGAAGTGGAAGAATACTGCCACTCCTGTGCACGCTGTATCCAGAGGAAGACATTGCCACGTCAAGCTGCCCCAATGGGCCATCTGCAGAGTCAAGGACTCTTGGACTTGGTGTACAATGACTTTCTCTGTCTCGAACCTGACTTAAGTGGACAAGGAAATGTTCTGGTGATAACCGACCATTTCACCCGTTATGCCCAAGCTTTTCCAGCCAAAGACCAGAAGGCCTCCACTGTAGCTAAAATCTTAGTAGAGAAGTACTTTGTGCACTATGGACTGCCACAACACTTGCACTTTGACCAAGGGAGAGACTTTGAGAGTCGATTGATCAAGAAACTGTTGGACTCTTTGGGTATAAAAAAGACCTGCACCACCCCTTATCACCCTCAGGGTGACGCTCAGCCAGAGAGTTTCAACAGGACTCTATTAAATATGTTGGGGACTCTAAGTAGTGAGCAGAAGCAGCACTGGAGCAAGCATATAGCGGCCATCGTGCATGCCTACAACAATACCACTAGCGATGCCACAGGGTACTCTCCATATCGCCTTATGTTTGGCAGGGAAGCAAGACTGCCTGTGGATCTGGCATTCGGCATATCCACGGATCGCACTTCAGCCACCTCACACAAGGGCTATGTTGACAGACTGAGGAAGAGTTTGAAGTTGGTTTTTGAACAGGCTCAAGTGGCCCCAGAACAAAGAGGAGCCCGGAACAAGAGCAACTTTGACCTCAAGTTTCGAATCCAGGACCTCCAGCCAGGAGACCGAGTGCTGCTGCGCAACCTAGGAGTTCCAGGGAAGCATAAGTTATCAGACAGATGGAGACCTGAACCATATGTGATCTGTAAGAAGTTACCAGATCTGCCGGTGTATCAGCTAAAACCAGAAGGGAAGATAGGGCCACTGAAGACATGGCACAGAAACCATTTACTCCCACTTTCAGAAGCGGTTCGGATACCACCTGTGGAAGATTCCCCTGGACAGTCCTCAAGCTTGGAGACACCTAGGCCATACACTCGGTCTCTCAGTCTGGAGAAATGGGTGTCTTGGAGCAGAGTTTGGAAGAAGAAGAAGAGCTTGGATGGCTGTGGCCTTCTCAGACCCCAGAACCCCCGTCTATAGATCTTCCACCCTCTGAAGGTACTGTGGATAGTACACTGAATGTGGAAGCCACTGAGTTTGTTCCGTCTAGTCCTCTGGTTGAAGAATGGGAAGATGCCACATGGTCACCTTCCGCTAGGCATCAAGATTACTCCCTACATCTTCCTACGTCTGATGTGGATGTACCAGAAGCTTTGGAGCCCAATACCCCCACTTTAGAAGAAGATACAGTGAAGGGAGAAACGACCACCCCAAGAGAACAAAGAGCCAAGAGAATCATTCGTCCTCCTCGGAAGTTAACCTATACCCAGATGGGGAAAAGTTCTGAGGATACAGTGACCACTGCTCGTAGGACATTGCCAATAACTGATCCTTCTGCTGTGCATTTAGTGGAAGGCAACCCCAGCTCACTCTGACACAGTTAGACAGGTCAGCCCCTTTGATGTAACCAGTGGGCAGGACAAACTCCCTTGCCCGTTCTGGTGGGAGTTTCCTCTGCCGACCTCTCTAGTTGCCCTTAATGAGTTTGTGTTTTCCTACTGTTGATGTTGTCTTTGAGGGACCAAAGATTTCAAGTGGGGGGAGTGTGTAGTGAGGTATGGTTTTACCCGCAAGATTACATTTCCCAGCATGCTTTGCGGCACCCAGGGTGCCATTCCCCGCGCAAGGACTGCTGGGGTGGACTTTAAAAAAGGGGAGGGGCGGGGCTCGCTCGGCCTCTTGGAACGCCGCCCTCCTTGCAGGAGGATCCCCTGCACTCACCTGCTGTGCGCGCTAGGCCTGAAGCCTGGGCCTCGCGTTTTTTGTTCCAGAGAGCCTTCCGTTCCGCTGGGGAGTTGGTGAGGCATCCGATCCACCTGAGGTGCCATCATCTTCTTTAGAACCGAGGACTCGATGCATCGTGGACACGGTGACGCCACTCACAGTAGCGGAGGAACCGGACAGGAATCGGTCCGGTCTGGGTGAGAGAGCGCCAGCTCAGAACCTTATAAGAATAACTTTGTGCCTATTGACTTTGCTTAGGCCCCCCTCTTTGAACACAGTTATACTTTGGAGAGACTGTTTGTGCTAAACTGAGTTTGTCGGTCTCTCCATCTTTGCCTGGTTGGCTAACATCTGTTATCCCTTTTACTGGATTACAAATTGGTTTCTCCATGTGCACCACCGACAGTTGCTAGCGAAGATTCTCCAGCGAACTATACCCTAAGTTATAGTCAGGCCTGACTGGGTAGTTTATGACTTTGCTGGGCGCCATTTTTATTGCTCACGAGGGAGGATTGCAGCAGTGGGATTGATGTGTTATTGCATTATTGACTGTTATACCTTTTAAATGTGCACACCTATACTGCAGGGATGTGCGTAGAACATTTTATAAAAAAATACTCTGTTATCTTTCTACTTTCAGTAAAGAATTATAGTTAAGTAATTTGGTGGTGAGTGTCAATTACTTGCTGGTATACAAAGGGGTTTGTACTGAATAATAGTGTTTCGAGATAATACAATTGTACCATCCTCCCCTTTCCTAACTGTCAGAGAGAAGTCAGAGCTGATTGCCAGGGGTTGGTAGCAGTGCATTACAGGGCCCAAACAAACAAGCAGCCCTCTTAAGCTGGGGGTATCGCTACACACACGTTCATTAAAAAAAACGCTCGAGCAAAGCGCAGTGATGTACAACACGTACGACGGCACTATAAAAGGGGAAGTTCCGTTCGAATGGCGCCACCCTTCATGTTAGTAAAGTTTGTTGAGCGACGATTCGCGCTTTTCAGCCTCGTGCTTTTCAGCCCGTTACAGCGTGACGAATGTGCTATCTCCATTACGAACGCTAGTTTTACCAGAACAAGCGCTCCCGTCTCATACTTGATTCTGAGCATGCGCGGTTTTTTTTTTCCCCTCGTAAAAGCATACACACTACCGTTTTTCACGTTGTTAAAAAAACACGACGTGAAAAAATGGAGCAGGTTCTCATTTTTTTAGGCCATTTTTCACGTTGTTAAAAATGCTCTGGAGCCTACACACGATCGTTTTCAATGCCCAATTTAAAAAATTTAATTTTTAACGATCGTGTGTACGCGGCATCAGTTAGTTACATTGGTGGTTACTCTGAATGCTCCTATTACATTAGTGGTCAGTAGGGATGAGCTTCAAGTTGGAGTCAAACTCATGTTTGACTCATGTTTGACTGGTAATTGAATTTGGGGGGACCCCCACGCATTTTTTTTTTATCAATGACTTTTCTCTGTATTTCCGGGAGCCGACAATTCATTATAGCTGCGAGTACTTTTAAAATACATTTTTTCCAGTTCTAAGCACGGGAAACAAGCGCTGCTTTACAGGCATACTATACACACCCCCCTAGGTACGATATTTAAAGGAATATTTCCCTTTTTTTGTTTCACTTTAAGCATTAATAAAATCACTGCTTCCGAAAAAAATTCAGTTTTTATAACTTTTTTTTGCATCGATACATGTCCCCTGGGGCAGGACCCGGGTCCCCAAACACTTTTTATGACAATAACTTGCATATAAGCCTTTAAAATTAGCACTTTAGATTTTTCATGTTCGAGTCCCATAGACATTAACGGTGTTCGGATGTTCGAACAAATTTATTGCCTGTTCGCAAGTTCTGGTGCGAACCGAACTGGGGGGTGTTCGGCTCATCCCTAGTGGTCAGTATAAATCCCCATTATATTAGTGGTCAGTGTAGAAACCTTTATATTGATGTAGCGGGGTCTCTAAATTTAGGTGGGATACACCTGGGTAATAGTATGACCCAGGTGTGTAAATCATGAGAGGATTTGGACCATTTGTATTCGTGGAGGACTGGGTGGTGTATTATTCTCCTTGGCCTGTGGGTGGCAAGGTACCCGCAGGCTCGAGGTAGATTTACAACCGCAGTGCTGTCCTTTTTGTACCTTTCTGGAGATGGTACGGCGAGGGCGGGGAACCTGCCGTGACGTCAATGGAGGAGATAAAGGGGGGGAGACGCCCTTGCCACGAGGTCTTTTTCCTGCATCGCGCGCCCAGGCACCTTCGGCCTGGGTGCGGGCGGTTCGGAGTTCCGGTCCAGGTGCCCTAGGCCTGGCTGGAGTGGAGTTGGCGTCCATCCCAGGCACCTTCAGCCTGGGGTGAGGTACTGAACCGAAGGCCTGGTGCCCAGTGACTTCAAATGGGTCCCGCGAGGGCGGAGGAGTCCGAGGGTCCCTGAGGTGGATGGGGCCCAAGTCTGAGGTGAGGAGGCCGGGGAGGTCACCCGTCCGGAGAGTCCGGAGCAGCATCAACCCGGTGACGGATGGGCCCCTGGTAACTCCCTTGGAGGGACATCTCCCCCTGACAGGGGCCACAATGCAGCGAAGGTACTCCTATCTACATTCTCTTGAGTCGCTGGTAGAGACTCACAAGTTCTAAGTTCTCTCTCTAGCCAAGGCTATAATAACCGCTGGTGAAACCACAGTGGTTTAGCGTACAACCAGGATAGTGCCTCGACCTGCTCACCCCACCGTATTGAACTGTTATTGGGTCTCAACCAGTTGGCTGGTAAAGAACTGTTTGATTGTGAGTGTGACAATAAAACAAGAGTTGGACCCTAATCGGTGTGTGGTACTCTGGTTAATGGGAGCAGAGGGAAGTGTCAGCACAGCAAGACTTGGTCCTTAACTGAAACGTACAGGCCCGAGGAAAATATCTGGTACTGGCCTTCACCTCATCCACTGCCATGGGGAGGACATGGGCCGTAGCGCATCTCACCCTCACATATGAAATACCCCTAGACGATAAAGAGGGGGTGAGACCGCTACATTGATAATCAGTAAATAATCCTCCCATACACTGGTGGTCCATGTAGAAGCCCCCTTTACATTGGTGGTGAGTGTAAATCCCCTTTTACATTGGTGGCCAGTGTAGAAATCTCCCTTTATTGGTTGATGTAAAATCCCCCATTACATTGGTTGTCAGTGTAAATTCTTAATTACATTGGTGGTCAGTGTAAATCCCCCCCCCCAACATTGGTGGTCAGTGTAGAAGTGTCACCTTACATGGAGATCATTATATATTCCTCACACTGGTGGTTGGTGTAAATGCTCCTCCTCTTACATTGGTGTCAGTGTAGAAATTCCTCTTTATATTGGTGGAGGGCGTAAAATCCCCCGATACATGTTGGTCATTGCAAATTCCCCCTCACATTGATGGTCAGTGTAAATCCCCCCTCACATTAGTGGTCATTGAAAATTCCCCATTACATTTATGGTCAGTGTAGAATCCCTCACTACAGTATATACTTACGAAAGATTTCCAGCTTTGCGCTACATGACTCAGAATTTGCCACAGTGTACTGCCTCCTAACTAATCCCATCCCCCCCACCACTGCCACTGATCCCATCAACCCCCCCCCAACATTGTCAATAATCACATCCCCCTCCCCCAGCATTGCCACTGATCCCAGGAGTCCTAGGAGTTTTCTTTCTATTGATGGGCCCCCTCATTTCCCCAGTCCATGGTGTGCAGGCAGTAAGGAGATAATGTGCTTTAACCTTTAGCAACCAATCAGTGAGCAGTAATGATGTGCACTATTCACTTGCAACCAATCATTGAGCGGTAAGGATATGCAGCAACCTCTAGCAACTAATCAGTGAGCAGTAATAATGTGCAGTAACCTCTAGCAACCAAACAAGGAGCATTATTGATGTAATTTCTAGCAAACAATTAACAAGCAGAAGTAATGTGCTGTAAGCTCTAACAAATAATCAGCGAGCTGTAATGTGTGCTGTAACCTTTAGCAGCAAGAAAATGTTTGCCCAGGGTCCAATCAATATTAAAGACAATCCTGGTAAGAAGGGGCTATGAAGACTGGAGAGACACTGATGTAAGGAAGGATTCTGATGTAAAGGGGGGGGGGACACTGATGTAAGAGGGGAAACTAATGTAAGGTGATGTATTGATATAAAGAAGGGGGCACTCATGTAAGATTGGACTCTGATGTACTAGGGGATTCTGATGATAGGAGGGACTTTGATGTTAGGGGGATGCCAAAGTAATGGGGGAAACGGATGTAAGGGGACACTAATACATTGTACAATATTGTAAAAATAATATTGTAAAAAAAATACAATTGTAAAAATAATTAAAAATAGAAATAAAATAATAAAAAAAAAAATTAATGGACACCGTCTTTATTTGGGGGAAGGGGAGCGCCAAACTGAGTCTTTGCCCCAGGTGAAAGAACATCTAGCTTCACCACTGACTGTATGGGTGCAAGAAGCCTCCTGTGCTTCTGAAAAGAAAAAGGAAATAATCTTCTCTTTGCATGTAGCGGGGTCTCCTTTAAGGCCCCGGAACTACAGTACCCAGAGCCCCATTCGGCCTCAGGGCGGAGGTTCCGCCGCAGAGACTCATGGGAGAGGTTACTTAAGAGGGAGGCGGGGGGAAGCTCGCTGTCTTGGGACAACGCGCTTCAAGCAACAAGTCATCCTGCGCGGATCTGCTGCGGGGTAAGACCTGAAGCCTAAGGCCTTACTCGAAGTCCGAAGAGCCTCTCACCATCCTGCAGAGCCTGGGTGGATCCTGGACCGTCAGTGTAGGACTCTAGTTGGATCGGGGACCCGATCGATTGCAGACGCTGTGTGTGACGGACACACGCGGTGGAAGACCCAGGCTGGGATCGCGCCTGGAACGGTGAGTGGGCACCTGCCCATATCCATAGACTGAGTTATATTCAGGCCTATAGACTGCCTAGGCCCACTGTTCGCTTGCCAGTGTTCCTTGGGGGTCCGGTAGTTGGGACAGAGTTGAAGTGCCTACCCCCCCCCCCCCCGTTTGCATACTGCTGCTACGAGTTACCACCTTTTTGGATTACAATATGTTCATTTCTTCAAGTGCACCAACGAAAGCTGGCCGGTGAAGAAATCTTGCTCCCTTAGGGAAAGGGGACTATTTCATACACTGTCAGGCCTGACATAGGTGGGGAAAGTTATAAAGTTTGTGTTGCTGTGTCATAGGGCGCGCACGCCATAATAGCTCCGCGTGGTGGATACTGCGCGGCGCCATATTATAGTGCTGCCTCTGTAGCATTGGTTGATACAGGGTTCTGCAGACCCATGTAAGTGTTGCATGCCATGTTTTATGCCACCCTTTTATAGTAAAGCTATTACTTATTCATATTCCTGCCTCAGAGTGTTGTTTGTCTATTTAGGAACTGTTAAGTATCATACACCTGAGAGTGATAGGAAGCTATCCCTAGACTAACTGTGCCAGAGTGGGTCGAGTCAGATTGCCGGGGGTTGGTGGTGCTGTATACAGGGCCCGAGAAAACAAACCAGCGTCTCTTAACTGGGGGTAGCGCTACACGTGGGGGCTCTTGAGTCCGGGATCCTGTTGCAGCAAATAGCAGCCAAAAGGTACCAGCATGGACCCACTAGAAATAGCAAAGTGGTGCGCAGTAGTAAAAACAGACCCACATGAAGTAGTGATCATAGAACTTGCAGGGACCTGGCAAGATGATGCAGTGAAACAGTTAGTGGTGTCACTGTCCCCGCAACAAAAAGCATACATAGCGGATGTCAGATCAGAACCTCCCATGACATATGTACTGGTGAAGTGGAAGGATGGAGTCCCAGAAGACTTCAAGAAGCCGAGCATAGAAACGGCGGATAAACAAATCTTTAAGTTAATACGCACTCCACCCGACTTAAAAGATGTCAAGACAGAGATGAATCCTGGGTCGCCACAGGGCGCTCTCAGCACAGAATTATGCACGGTCCTAGGGGAAATCATATCACGCTGCAAGAAAGATCCTGCGGATTACCAAACGTCAGGATACCGGAAACTTAGAATTTTTTCAGGAAGGAAGCCTGTACCTTCAGGAGAGGAAGGATTTGAGGAGTGGTTAGATGGCGCTACTCAGGCCTTAGAGGAGTGGTAAGTCCCAGACCACAGAAAGAAGCAGAGAATTGCTGAGAGCTTAAAGGGGCCTGCCCTAGAGGCCATACGCAACCTTAAGATGAGCAAGAAAGACTGTGTTGCGCAAGACTATCTAGACATTCTGCAGAATGTGTTTGGAGGAACAGAAAAGATCACTGAGCTTACCTACCAACTAGAGCACTGCTACCAGAAGGCAGGGGAGAGGCTATCAGAGTTTATGATGCGCCTAGATAAAATACTGCACAAGATGATCCTAAAGAAGGGGATTGACCCGAAGAAGGTGGATGAGGCCCGGGTCCAGCAGGTCATGAGAGGATCTCAACCCCTGGATCCCATCGCACTGGCGCTACGTACAAGACAGGACGGGAAGAGCCTGGAGTACCCTGACTTGATCCGAGTAGTCAGAGAAGAAGAAGCTATGCTGGAGGAGAAGAAAAGGAGCCAACCAGTTGAGCTGGTGCAGCCCCCTCCAGTGATGGTCAGGGCCGCCACGACCTTAGAAAGAGACGCAGAGGTGGATACCTTAAAGTCACAGATGTCCCAAGTGCTGGGAATGTTGACCTCCCTCATGGAACAGGAGTCAAGGGTACCTGAGAGGAACAGCCCAAGGAAGAAGTTGTTTCCAAATACTTCAGCACCCGCATCCCTGGAAGATAGAGGGGATATGATCTGTTTCAACTGTGGAGGAGTTGGTCACGCCGCCAGAGTGTGTTCCAGTCCCAAAAAGAGGAAGATGAACAACCGCAAGCCGCCGGAAAACTTCAGCGGGCCCCGGTGAAGGAGTCAACCGGGTGCCCATCATCCTTACGGAACTCCATACTGAATAAGAAGCACATGAAAGAAGGAAGCAGGACCCCGTGGGAGAAACCAAGGGTTCCTCAGAAGGAACGCACTCCAAAGAAGCAAAGTAATGTACCTCAGTGGGTAGCTACACCCAGACAGAGGAGGGAGATCAGTACATACCAGGCCCAGGAGAGACTTAGGTCCAGGGACAAATGGAAGAAGGGAAGTCAGAAAAGGGAAATGCAAAGATCAGAAGAAGACCCCTTCGAAGCAGTACCCAGAGAAGCTGGTGGGCCTCTCTCCAATCGTATCTATTCAAGTGGAGGGAGTCTACACAAGAGCCCTGTTGGATACTGGAGCACAGGTGACTCTGTTGTACCGAGACTTCTACGACAGACATCTGAGTCACTTGCCCATCCGAAAGCTTGAAGACTTGGAGATATGGGGAATCGGAACGGAAAAGTTTCCTTATGACGGATATCTGCCTATCAAATTGACTTTTGACCCATCCATAGCTGGGAAGGGGGAAGTGTTTGACACTTTGGCTGTGGTGTGCCCCCGACCGCCTGGAGCCAACAGGAGCTCCTTGATAATAGGGACCAACACGGATCTGGTCAGGAGACTTTTGGTCCCACTAACAAAAAGGGAGAACCCCACAGTCACTGAGATCCACCCAATGTTGAAAACCGTCCTACCAACTGTTGATCTTAGAACAAAAGGCCCCGGAAGAGGGGGTAGGGAAGGTCTGGAGACTGGGAAGAAAAGGGATAGTACTGCAACCCAGTGAAGTAACCTGTTTGAAGGCCACAGTGAAACTCACTTGGGAGCAGCCGGGTCCCTTTGTGATGTTGGAACCCGAACCAAGGGAAGAACCGTCAGGCCTGGAAGTAATCCCGGAAGTGGTCCCGGTGAGGGTCCTGAAGAAGGCCCATTGCAGGGTGCCAGTGAGTGTCAGAAATACCACGGATGGTCCAATGGAAATCCCAGCCAGACTGTTGCTGGGTCGAGTGAGCTCAGCCACACCAGTTGCCTCCTCAGATGAAGAGAAGACAGATGGAGAGGGTACTGTGTGGGAAAAGCACTCTATGGAGAATCCAAACCTGCCCAGGGCTTGGAGAGAGAGAGCCCGGAACCAGTTGACTCGGTGGAAGAGGATTTTCTCCCATGATGAGTTTGATGTGGGGTGTGCTAGGAGTGCCACCCATCGAATCCGCCTCCAGGAAGACAAGCCCTTCAGGGAAAGGGTGAGGCGGGTTTCATTGGCAGACCTCGAAGATTTAAGGGAACAGCTTGCCGAGCTCAAGCGAACAGGGGTAATCCAAGAATCCAGAAGTCCGTATGCCTCCCCCATAATGGTGGTACGAAAGACGAACGGGTCGCTAAGGTTGTGTATCGACTATAGGACCCTCAACAGGAGAACCACTCCGGATCAGTATACCACTCCAAGGATAGAAGACGCCTTGCAGAGCTTGTCCGGAGCCAAATGGTTCAGTGTTATGGACCTGAAGAGCGGGTATTATCAGATCCCGATGCACCCAGAGGACAAAGAGAAGACGGCTTTTATAACTCCAGCGGGGTTCTTTGAATTCAACCGGATGCCTCAAGGTCTGTCTGGAGCCCCAGCCACATTCCAAAGACTTATGGAGAAGACTGTGGGAGACATGAACCTCATCGAGGTCCTTGTATACTTGGATGACATCATAGTCTTCGGAAGAACTTTGGAGGAACATGAAGAGAGGCTGGAGAAGGTCTTGAAGAGACTGAGTGAGGAAGGACTCAAACTCTCCCCTGAAAAATGTCAATTTTACCAATCCTCAGTCAACTATCTGGGACACATAGTGTCTGAAGATGGGGTGTCTACGGACCCTGAAAAACTGGAGGCTGTCACCTCCTGGCCAAGACCCACCACCGTAACAGAACTTAGGTCCTTCTTGGGGTTCTGTTCTTATTACAGAAGGTTCGTGGAGGGGTTTGCTCGAATAGCAAGACCCCTGAATGAGTTGCTGAAGATGGAGGGGGGAGAGGATGACTCGGGCCCCAGGAGGCCGGGAGAGTCAGTCAAGGACCAGTGGAACGGGAAATGTGAAGATGCCTTCCAGATGCTGAAAAAGAGCTTGACCACTGCTCCTGTCCTGGCCTATGCGGACCCGAAGAAGCCTTACGAACTCCATGTGGATGCCAGCCATGATGGACTGGGAGGAGTACTCTACCAGGAGCATGAAGGACAGCAGAGACCTGTTGCATATGTGAGCAGAAGCCTGACCCCTCCGAAAAGAACTATCCCACCCATAAGCTGGAGTTCCTGGCTCTCAAGTGGGCCGTAGTCGACAAACTTAGAGATTACTTGTATGGGGCAGACTTCACGGTCAAGACGAATAACAATCCTCTCACCTACCTGTTCACCACAGCCAAGCTGGACGCCACCGGACATAGATGGTTGGTGGCACTGTCTGCTTTCAATTTCAGCTTGAAATACAGACCTGGGGTGGGAAACCGAGATGCGGATGCCCTGTCCAGAAGGTCTCATGTCCCTACCTACAGTGTCGAAGACTGGACCCAAGTAGCACCTGACGGGGTACGGGCCCTCTGCCAAGGGGCTGAACTCCAGGCCAGGGGAGGCTCAAGAGCGGAAGAGATAGGGGTCACTATCGTAGGAGTCCCCAAGCAGTACTGCGAAGTAGCCCAACTGGGAGAAGACAACTTACCCAGACTAACGAAGAAGGAGTTGAGATCCGACCAATTGGAAGACCGTGGGGAGCTTGGTCCTAGAAGCATTGGAGAATCAGGATCCAAATGTACTCCTACGTCATCCCTTAAAGGAAGCTCGCCTACTTAAGAAAGAGTGGGACAGACTGCTGGTGCGTCAGGGGGTGGCCTACTGAAGGGGCCCCTCTGATGACCAAGAAGACAAGTGGCAGTTGTTCCTGCCGGAGAAACACAGAGAAACTGTCATGATTGCTCTGCGCGACAACCATGGACACCTAGGAGTGGAAAGGACTTTCCAACTTGTTAGAGACCGTTTCTATTGGCCTTGCATGAGGGCTGAAGTTGAGGAATACTGCCATTCCTGTGCACGGTGCATACAGAGAAAGACACTGCCCCATCAAGCGGCCCCAATGGGCCATTTACAAAGTGAAGGTCCGCTTGACCTGGTATGTATTGATTTCCTCTGCCTCGAACCCGACCTGAGCGGACAAGGAAATGTTCTGGTGGTAACCGACCATTTCACCCGATATGCACAAGCTTTTCCTACCAAAGACCAGAAGGCTTCCACTGTGGCCAAAACACTCGTGGAGAAATACTTTATACATTACGGATTGCCAAAAAGGCTTCATTCAGATCAGGGAAGGGACTTTGAGAGTAAACTCATACGGAAGCTTCTGGATGCCTTGGGAATCAAGAAAACCAGGACTACCCCTTATCACCCACAAGGTGATGCTCAACCAGAGAGGTTCAATCGAACCCTGCTCAACATGCTGGGAACTTTAAGTAGCGAGAGGAAGCAACATTGGAGTAATCACATAGCGGCCCTTGTGCATGCTTACAACAGCACTGTCAGCGATGCTACAGGGTATTCCCCTTACAGACTTATGTTCGGGAGGGAAGCTAGATTGCCAGTGGATCTGGCCTTCGGCACTTCCATAGACTATTGTTCTGCTGCTTCCCACAAGGGATATGTGGATAGACTTAGGCACAATCTGAAAATGGCCTATGAGCAAGCCCAGGCCGCCTCGGATCAACGGGGGGCTCGCAATAAGAGAAATTTTGACCTAAAAGTTAGGATTCAAGATTTGCAACCAGGAGACAGAGTATTGCTGCAGAACCTGGGAGTCCCTGGAAAACATAAGCTTGCGGATAGATGGAGACCCGAACCTTATGTCATTTGCAAAAAACTACCGGGCCTACCCGTTTACAAACTTAAACCTGAGGGAAAGTTGGGGCCATTGAAGACTTGGCATCGGAACCACCTACTTCCTCTGGCTGAAGCTGTTCGGTTACCTCCTAGCATGGATTCCCCTGAACCCATGTCCATTCTAGACACCCCTAGACCCAACACTCGGTCTCAGACCCCTCGGATGGGGGATACAGAGGATTCAGAAATGAGTGAAGATGAGGGAGAGGAAATTGGCTGGCTTTGGCCTTCCCAGGGACCAACGACTTCTGCTATTGATCTTCTGCCTGACGAAGACACCGAGGATCACACACTGAATGCAGAAGCAACAGAGTTTATCCCTTCCTGTCCTTGGTTGGATGCTTGGGAAAGTGCCAGTGGGCCATCTGTAAAGGAAGATCCAAGAGAAGCCATGTACCTTCCTGCTCCAGAGCCGGATGTTCCCGAGGAAGAGGGAAGTCCTGAGTTAGTAACAGAAGAAGAGTCTGCTCCAACAGAAAGCCCAAGAGGACAGAGGAAGCGGAGGGCAATAAAACCTCCCAGGAGACTAACCTACCCACAGATGGGTGAAAGTGCGGAAGACACTGTAGTCACTGCTAGAAGGAGTATGGAAGACCATGACCCTCCCGCTGTTTATTTGGTGGGAGACAGCCCCAGCTCACTCTCTGGCACAGTTAGACAGGATACTAATGTTAATGTGTCCTGTGGGCAGAGGAGTTCACTGCCTCGTTTTTGGTGGGAATTTCCTCTGCCGACATCATATGAAGGATTGATGGTTGTTGTGAGATCTGTAGTTGGAGATTATGTTATCTTTGGGGACCAAAGAGTTCAAGTGGGGGGAGTGTGTAGCGGGGTCTCCTTTAAGGCCCCGGAACTACAGTACCCAGAGCCCCATTCGGCCTCAGGGTGGAGGTTCCGCCGCAGAGACTCATGGGAGAGGTTACTTAAGAGGGAGGCGGGGGGAAGCTCGCTCTCTTGGGACAACGCGCTTCAAGCAACAAGTCATCCTGCGCGGATCTGCTGCGGGGTAAGGCCTGAAGCCTAAGGCCTTACTCGAAGTCGGAAGAGCCTTTCACCGTCCTGCAGAGCCTGGGTGGATCCTGGACCATCAGTGTAGGACTCCAGTTGGATCGGGGACCCGATCGGTTGCAGACGCTGTGTGCGACGGACACACGCGGTGGAAGACCCAGGCTGGGATCGCGCCCGGAACGGTGAGCGGGCACCTGCCCATATCCATAGACTGAGTTATATTCAGGCCTATAGACTGCCTAGGCCCACTGTTCGCTCACCAGTGTTCCTTGGGGGTCCGGTAGTTGGGACAGAGTTGAAGTGCCTACCCCCCCCCCGTTTGCATACTGCTGCTACGAGTTACCACCTTTTTGGATTACAATATGTTCATTTCCTCAAGTGCACTAACGAAAGCTGGCCGGTGAAGAAATCTTACTCCCTTAGGGAAAGGGGACTATTTCATACACTGTCAGGCCTGACATAGGTGGGGAAAGTTATAAAGTTTGTGTTGCTGTGTCATAGGGCGCGCACGTCATAATAGCTCCGCGTGGTGGATACTGCGCTGCGCCATATTATAGTGCTGCCTCTGTAGCATTGGTTGATACAGGGTTCTGCAGACCCATGTAAGTGTTGCATGCCATGTTTTATGCCACCCTTTTATAGTAAAGCTATTACTTATTCATATTCCTGCCTCAGAGTGTTGTTTGTCTATTTAGGAACTGTTAAGTATCATACACCTGAGAGTGATAGGAAGCTATCCCTAGACTAACTGTGCCAGAGTGGGTCGAGTCAGATTGCCGGGGGTTGGCGGTGCTGTATACAGGGCCCGAGAAAACAAATCAGCGGCTCTCCTAACTGGGGGTAGCGCTACATGTATATAACGGATCATGTAACAAAAGTACTACACAGGCAATCACAAAGTACAGTCAAATAATATCATAAAGTGTCACTAGTATGCAGGGCCGCTGTTAGAAATCATGGAGCCCCGTACAGCCTACCTGACGGGCTCCCCAGGTTGCCTCCTTCTCCTCTGTATATAGATAATAAAGAAATTTAACTAATTTAAGGCTGATAACAATACACCTCTCTTATGTCAATAGTAATGTCCAAAGAGGTCACTTCACAAGAAATCTCACCGAGTTTGAGTCGGTGTGCCGAAAAGGGGAACAAGTTCAAAAAACTACCGCCACCTCCTACACATGGCTGCAAAGTTTGTTGAGGCCGGGTCCAGACAGGTTCAGAGAGAGATGGTCAGATGACCTAGATATGACAATAACAAATAATGGGAAAGAGCTTGCATACTGTCCCATAAATGCTCCCTCAGCACAAGAATGCAGGAAACTGCCTACAAAATCCTTACTCTGTGGTACGCTACACAGAGAAAATACACAAATGGTACCCCCAGTCATCTGACACATGTTGGAGATGCAATAAAGAAAAAAAAAGGTACCCTGTTGCACATCTGATGGCAATGTGACCCACTAGTACCATTCTGGTCTAAGGTCAAAGAGATTATTTTTCAAATCACGGAGACCAAGCTTACTCTTGATGCTGCCTGTTGCCTGCTCCACATCTCGATTTTCTCATTCAAGAAATACAAAAACTCTCTCTCTCCAGGCATTTATTAAAACACAGCTAAGTTTCTCATACCGCTTTTCTGGAAATCTACGAGTACTTCTACAGTGAAGGATTGGCTGATTAGGATTTCCAACATCTGTGAGATGGAGGAAATGAATGAAAATGTTGAGCGATACCACAAAACTTGGTCACCCTGGTTCATTTATAAATATTCTCATGAGTACGAGAAATTGATCGGATGAATCCACCCACACCTGGGTTTACACCCCCAACCATAGGAGATACCCTTTCTTTGCTTTAGATTACAAATTGAAACAACTTTATCCGAGTAAACACATACCTTGATACTTGAATAGTTCTTTGCAAACGATATCTGGAATTTTCAACCCCCCCCTCATGAACCCACATAGCCCCCTCACAGGACACCTTCTCCTTTTCCTCTCTATTCACTTCCTACTAGACCTTATTCTTTACTCAACTTCTTCTCACAAGTAGTACTTTGGAAATGTTATTTCATTGTAGGCATTGTAATCCATTGCTGACAAGGGTCCTCAGACTACATCTCTGGGTCACAAACGTTTCATCTGACATTACCTACTAATGTGTTTGATACTGTTTATATATCACTTTGCTCCTTCATAACTAATTATTGTACAAATGGATCTGTTTTCCATATTAGTCTGTAAACTTTATTTTCTTCAATAAACTGTAGCGGGGGTACCAAATTTAGGGACTGCTATGCCAAATTTAAGGGTGATTCGAGTGGTAGTTGGCTCGAATCTTTCAATTTGCTGGACTCTGCCTTGCTGTTTTGCCTGGTGTGCAGTTCCCCTTGGAAGTGTGGGTGGCGCTGGCACCTATACTCGGGGTTGAACCACAGGTAATAGGGCAGCGATTTGGTGTCCTCTCTCGGCAGCCATACGGTGGGTGCGGTGGACCTGCTGGGCATGCCAGGAGAGGATACATAAGGGGCAGACGCCACCTGGGAGGGGGTCTTCTGTTTGTTCCTGGTTCCAGGGTCAGAGTCCTGGTGCGTGGCGCGTGGCCCTCCAGGCCATGGAGCCACGTGCACTTCAGTCCCAGGCACCTTTAGTCCTGGGGCTGCAACTTCATCCCTGGGCCCAGCACCTTTAGCTGGAGCCCACTTCGGGAGGAGGAGTCCCAGGGTGCTGCCTTGCGAGGGGACCCGTTTCTAAAAGAGGAGGCTGGGGGAGGACCGTTCCGAAGGACTGGCGAGAGATCACAGGCTCCTCTTCTGGAACAGGCTTGAGGGGTTCCGCTGGCTCTGAAACACTTAGTTCAGGATCCTGGAGGTACATAGAGTCCCTTGTGTCCTCCTCTGAGTATGTGTCACAGGCATCTTCCCAGCAATCTGACAAAGGGCTGGATGGAACGAATTCAGTAGCTTCCGCATTCAGCGTTCTGTCTATAGTGTCTTTGGCAGGAGGAAGATCTATAGCGGAAGTTCGCGATGTTGGGGAAGGCCATAACCAATCAAGTTCCTGTCTCTCATCTTCACCTTGCTCAGAGGTCTCTACATCTTGATTTTGGGAGGACTGGGACCGAGTGTTTGGCCTAGGGGTATCCAGAATGGAGTCTGGGCTTGAGGAGTCCCTTGCAGGAGGTATCCGAACTACTTCAGCAAGTGGGAGTAAGTGGTTTCGATGCCAAGTCTTCAATTGGCCAACCTTCCCTTCTGGCTTCAATTTATAGACAGGTAAGCCCGGCAGCTTCTTACAAATGACATAGGGTTCAGGTCTCCATCTGTCTGCAAGCTTGTGCTTCCCAGGGACTTCCAAGTTTCGTAGAAGAACTCAGTCTCCTGGTTGCAGGTCTTGGATCCGAACCTTCAGGTCGAAGTTCCTCTTGTTGCGGGCCCCCCTTTGGTCTGAAGCCGCTTGGGCTTGTTCATAGGCCACCTTCAAGCTGTGCCTGAGTCTGTCCACATATGGAATGGTCTATGGAGGTGCCAAAGGCCAGGTCTACCGGTAATCTTGCTTCTCTTCCGAACATGAGACGGCAGGGGGAGTAGCCTGTAGCATCACTTGTGGTACTATTGTAAGCGTGGACTATAGCCGCTATGTGCTTGCTCCAATGTTGTTTATTCTCGCTACTCAGGGTCCCCAACATATTGAGCAGAGTTCGGTTGAACCTCTCCGGTTGAGCATCCCCTTGTGGGTGGTAAGGAGAGGTTCGGGTCTTCTTGATCCCTAAGGATTCCAGGAGCTTCCGAATCAGCCGACTTTCAAAGTCTCTCCCTTGGTCTGAGTGAAGTCGCTGTGGTAGCCCGTAATGGACAAAATACTTCTCCATAAGTACCTTGGCCACCGTGGAAGATTTCTGGTCTTTGGTTTGGAAAGCCTGGGCATACCTGGTGAAATGATCGGTTACTACCAGAACATTTCCTAGTCCACTCAGGTCGGGTTCGAGGCAGAGAAAATCAATGCATACCAGATCAAGTGGGCTTTGACTTTGCAGATGGCCCATTGGGGCAGCTTGATGAGGTAAAGTCTTTCTCTGGATGCATCGTGCACATGAATGGCAGTATTCTTCAACTTCAGCCCTCATGCAGGGCCAATAGAAACGGTTCCTAACCAGTTGGAAGGTCCTTTCCGCCCCTAGGTGTCCATGATTATCATGCAGGGCAACCAAGACAGTCTCTGTGTTTCTCGGGGAGAAACAGTTGCCATTTGTCTTCCAGGTTATCAGAGGGGCCCCTTCGGTAGACCACTCCCTGATGCACCTGCAACCTGTCCCACTCTTTCCTCAACAGGCGAGCTTCCTTTGAAGGATGGCACATGAGTCTATTTGGATCCTGATTCTCCAGGGCCTCCAGAACCAATCTCCCCATAGGGTCTTCCAATTGGTCACATCTCAACTCCTTCTTTGACAGTTTTGGCAGATTATCTTCTTCCAACTGGGTCACCCCACAGTATTGCTTGGGAACTCCTACCATGGTAACTCCTATCTCTTCTGCCCTTGAGCCTCCTCTGGCTTGAAGTTCAGCCCCTTGGCAAAGGGCCCACACCCCGTCAGGTGCCACTTGGGTCCAGTCTTCTGTATCAGTGGTAGGGGCATGAGATCTTCTAGACAGAGCATCTGCGTCTCGATTCCCAGCCCCAGGCCTGTATTTCAGGCTGAAATTTAACCCAGACAGTGCAGCCAGCCATCCATGTCCTGTGGCATCCAGCTTTGCTGTGGTGAAGAGATAAGTAAGGGGGTTGTTGTCGGTTTTCACAGTGAATTCTGCCCCATACAGGTAGTCTTTAAGTTTGTCAACTACCGCCCACTTGAGGGCCAGGAACTCCAGCTTATGAGTGGGGTAGTTCTTTTCAGAGGGGGTCAGACTCCTGCACACGTAGGCAATGGGTCACAGTTGTCCTTCATGCTCCTGATAGAGCACTCCTCCCAGACCGTCATAACTGGCATCTACGTGGAGTTCATAAGGTCTCTTTGGGTCTGCATAGGCCAAGACAGGGGCGGTGGTTAGGCTTTTTTTTAACATCTGAAAGGCCTCTTCACACTTTTGGTTCCACTGGTCTTGGACTGACTCTCCCGGCTTCCTGGGACCAGAGTCATCCTCTTCTCCTTCCATCTTGAGTAGCTCATTCAGGGGTCTGGCAATTCGGGCAAACCCCTCCACGAACCTTCTATAATAGGAACAGAACCCCAGGAAGGATCTGAGTTCTGTTACCGTGGTAGGCTGTGGCCAGGAAGTAACTGCCTCCAACTTCTCAGGGTCTGTGGCTACCCCTTCTTCAGACACTATGTGTCCCAGATAATTAACGGAAGATTGTTAGAACCTACACTTCTCGGGCGAAAGCTTGAGCCCCTCCTCACTGAGTCTTCTCAAAAATTTCTCCAGCCTCTCTTCATGTTCTTCCAAGGTCCTCCCGAAGACAATGACATTGTCCAAGTACACAAGGACCTCGATAAGGTTCATGTCTCCTACAGTCTTCTCCATGAGACGTTGGAAGGTGGCTGGGGCTCCGGACAGTCTCTGGGGCATTCGGTCAAATTCAAAGAACCCCACTGGGGTTATGAAGGCTGTCTTCTCCTTGTCTTCCGGATGCATAGGGATCTGAGAGTATCCACTCTTGAGGTCCATCACGCTGAACCACTTGGCTCCAGACAAGCTCTGTAGGGCATCCTCTATCCTCGGAGTGGTGTACTGGTCAGGGATGGTTCTCCTGTTGAGGGTCCTGTAGTCTATACACAACCTCAACGATCCATTCTTTTTTCTGACTACTACTATCGGAGAGGCATAGGGACTTCTAGACTCCCGGCTCACACCTGTCCTCTTGAGTTCTCCAAGTTGTTCCCTCAGATCTTCCAGGTCTGCTAATGGGACTCACCTGACTCTCTCCCTGAAGGGCTTGTCTTCCTGGAGGCGGATTCGATGGGTGGCACTCCTCGCACACCCCAAATCAAACTCATCTTGAGAGAAGATCTTCTTCCACCTGGTCAACTGGGCCTTGGCTCTCTCTTTCCAAGCCCTGGGCAGGTTTGGGTTCTCCATGGAGAGTTTCTCCCAAACATTCCCTCCTTCACCCGTCTTCTCCGCATCCGACAGAGCAACTGGGGTAGCAGGGCTCACCTGGCCCAGCAACATCCTGGCTGGGATCTCCATGGGGCCATCCGTAGTATTCCTGACACTCACAGGGACCTTATAGTGGGCCTTCTTCAGAGCCCTCAGTGGGACCACTTCTGGGATTACTTCCAAACCCAAGTGTTCTTCCCTTGGGTCTGGCTCCAACATGACAAAGGGTCCAGGTTGCTCCCAAGTAAGCTTCACGGTGGCTCTGAGACAGGTTACTTCGCCGGGCTGCAACACCACTCCCTTCCCTCCAAGTCTCCAGACCTTCCCCACTCCCTCTTCTGGGGCCTTCTGCTCCAGGACCAACCGCTGGTAGGCTGTCTTCAAGATGGGGTGAATCTTGGTGGCGGCCAAGTGTTTCCTGCTTGCAAGAGGGGTTAGAAGCCTCCGGACCAGGTCCGTGTTCGTTCCAATTATTAAGGAACTCTTGTTGGCTCCAGGCGGCCGAGGGCACACAACTGCCAGGGTATCAAACACTTCAGCCTTCCCGGCCACAGATGGGTCGAAGGTCAGTTTTATGGGCAGGTAGCCATCATAAGGGAAGCTCTGGGTCCCGATTCCCCAGATTTCTAGTTCTTCTATCTTCTTGATGGGTAGGCGACTTAAGTGTTTGTCATAAAAGTCCCGATACAACAGGGTCACCTGTGCCCCTGTATCCAATATGGCTTTTGTGTAAACTCCCTCCACTTGAATGGGCACTATGGGGGATGGGTCCACCAGCTTCTCTGGATATCACTTCAAAGGAGTCTCTTTCCTTGGATCTTTGCGTTCCCCTTTTTTACCTTCTTTTTTCCACTTCTCTTTGGACTTAAGCCTCTCCTGGGCCTGGTATGCATTGATCTCCCTCCTGTTAACGGGTGTAACTACCCGCTGAGGGACATTACACTCTTTCCTTGGGGTACGTTCCCACTGAGGAACCTTGTGTTTCTTCTGAGGGGTCTTGTCCTCTCTTTTCTTGGGCTTCTCATTCAGTTTGGAGCTCACTGAAGATGATGGGCACCCGGTTGACTCCTTCACCGGGGCCCTCTGGAGTTTCCCGCCGGCTTGCGGTTGTCTGCTTTCTTTTTCTTGGGACTGGAACATACAGCTGCAATATGGCCAATCCCTCCACAGTTAAAACAGATCACATCCCCCCAGTCTTGTAGGGGAATGAGCACTGAAGCATCTGGGAACAACTCCTGATATGAGATGTTTGGGTCTGACTTCATGTCCATCACCCATGGTGTACAATCTGGGGACATTGACACCACCAGTTTCTCTACCATCTCTGTTGACCATTCCTCCCCTGGGAGGCTGATGACCACCGACTGATCTGGTTCTGTCTTAGCTGGTTCGCACCACGCTTTAACCTCTAACGGGTCCATGCCGGTACTTTTGGCGTGCTCACCTGCTGTATCAGGATCCCGGACTCGAGAGCCCCCACGTGTAGCGCTACCCCCAGTTAAGAGAGCCGCTGGTTTGATTTTTCGGGCCCTGAGTACAGCTCCACCAACCCCCGGCAATCTTGTATAGTCCCCTGTGGCACAGTTAGTCTAGGGATGTTTTCTATCGCAATCTACACCTGGTAACATACACACTTTAACCTCAGATTAAGTGTAAGCACTATGAGTAATGATAACACAGTGATAGCAAATGGCAAGGTATAACAGCTTTACTTTAGGTTAAAAGGGCATGGATTAAAACATAACATATATCTGGCTTACAGAGCCCTGCAGCAATAGATGGAATATATATGTGGCAATAGCACAGCGCGGTAATCCACCACGTGCAGCTATTGCTATCTACGCGCCCTATGGCGCACTAAACAATATTCTATCTCCCCTCCCTAGTCAGGCCTGACATAGAATCAAACTCAGTCTTTTGAATAAAGCTTTCTTCGCATGCAAACTTGAAATGGTGGTGCACGTTCAGGAACAGTATTGTAATCCACAAAGTAGGCAGTCACAAGGAACACTATGCTTGAGACCCTTTAACTCTGTCCTGCAACCGGTCTCCAGCAGAAACAGCAAATAAATGAACGGTGGGCCAAGGCAGTCTATAGGCCTAATCACAATACAACCGATTGGATTGAGCAGGTGCTCGCTCACCACTCCGGATCCCAGTCTGGGACCTCCACCTGCTGTGTCTCTGCACACAGCGTCCGCAACGATTGGGTCCCCGATCCAACTGATGTCCGCAGCAAACAAAGTCAGGTGCCACCCAGGCTCCGCAGTGGGATGGAAGGCTCTTCGGAAGTTGCGCAAGGCCCCAGGCTTCAGGCCTTGCACTGCAGCAGATCCGCACAGGAAGAAGCTGTTGCTAGCAGCGCGGTGTCCAAAGAGGCCAAAGCTCCGCCTCGCCTCCTTCTTAAATAGCCCCTCCCATGAGTCTCTGCGGTGGCCAACTGCATTCTGGGTGCCGAATGGGATTCTGGGTAACATAGTCCCGGGGTAATTAAAGGAGACCCCGCTACAGTTGTAAAGTACTCAACTCCAATGTGAAGTATTTAGTGAGCTAGCTAAGTGAACTGAACTATATGAAAATAAGGAGTGAATTGCATTGCTTGTTAAAATTTAAAACCAGGGTAGCTTATACAGAATGCAATGATACTTACTACAAGACTGCTATTCATAAAAGGTGTATGGTTGAACCCACTTTGCTATAATAGACTCTAGATAAGGTACCTACCACATAATATCTCCTGCCACATAAATGAAGCTGATGTTTGGCGGTGACTGGCTGCGTGTAAAGTGACTGGCGGAGGTGGAGCCCTATGCTCTGCCCACCCTCCTTTGCACGGATTTCCTTCACAGAATTTTTAAAAATAAGTGGAAATATATGATAGGTATGGGATAAAAACAACAACAACAGTCGTACACAATGGTAATAGTACTGATAAGGAAGGGTATAAACTAAAATAAAGAATACTGATAATGATAACAATAGTAATAAAATCCCAATAGAAAAATAAAGTGGATGATGATGGATGATGGAGGATGATGATGATGATGATGATGATGATGATGATGACGACAAGGAGGGGACAAAATAACATATGCACCGGGCTCGTGTTGACGAGCCCGTCCTGACATCACTTCCTGCCCCAGATAGTCGCTTGCGCTCCAGGCTGAAACACACACTGCCATGCAGAGAGTTCCGGCTTCGCCGGCCGCTATACGAGATCCACCACGCTCTCCTCGCTCTCCTCGCCACAGCCACGGACACCGTTCCACCGGACAGTCCCTATCGGAGCAGATACTACCACAGACGACTTAAGACTACAAAGTGACGTCCCCTGAATGACCCCATGTACATCATTCAATGCGCAGTTTTATCCACTGTTTTGTGAGTAGTCATTCGGCTGAATTTTATTAATTAAAATGATTATATTTACATACTGCACTTGGTAGGCGCATTTTTATTTTCTTCTATTACATGAACTTTCACTGAATGTGGACTGTTATTGAGTTTGCATTGATTTCAGCATGTATGGAGCACTTTATTGCAATATCATGATCTGCATATTAATTAACTTTCACTGAATGTGGACTGTTAATGAGTTTGCAATAATTTCAGCATGGGCACAGTGGTTGCAATTAATGGGCACAGCGGCTGCATTTGATGGGGCACAGTGGTTGCTATGAATGGGCACAGCGGCTACGTTTGATGGGGCACAGTGGTTGCGTTTGATGGGGCACAGTGGCTGAGTTTGATGGGGCACAGTGGCTGCGTTTGATGGGGCACAGTGGCTGCGTTTGATGGGGCACAGTGGCTGCGTATCAGGTTTGGAGCAGATAACAGCTCAGGTATGCAAAGAAGAGCACATACCATGAGCAGATCTAAGCAGAACAGGTCAGCTGGGACTTGTAGTTCACCGCTGCAGATAAAGGTAGATGTTGGCTGGACCTTGTAGTTCACCGCTGCAGATGGATGTTGGCTGGTGCTTGTAGTTCACTGCTGCTTGTAGTTCCCCGCTGCAGATGGATGTTGGCTGGTGCTTGTAGTTCACCGTTGCAGATGGATGTACTACAGTAGAATCAGGCAAAGCGTAGTCTAGGCAAGCTGGGTCATACACAGGTAGATCAGAGTCCAAACGGTACCAAATCAGAAGCGAGCAAGCAGGGTCAAATGAGCCGAGTCATACACAAATTACACAGAGCAGATATCAGCTGGAACAGTGGCACACAAAGGTAACTCTATCACCAGCACTGATTGAATGATGATACAGGTGATTTAAAGGTGAGCTGGCCAATCACTGTTTTTTCCCAGGCAAAGGCTGTGTCAGGTGAGTTGTGCTGGGTCCTAAAGGGATCCTAGTACTGATACTGTGTTTGATGATGCACAGTGGCTGCATTTGATGGGCACAGTGGCTGCGTTTGATGATGCACAGTGGCTGCTTTTGATGATGCACAGTGGCTGCTTTTGATGATGCACAGTGGCTGCATTTAATGATGCACAGTGGCTGCGTTTGATGATGCACAGTGGCTGCGTTTGATGATGCACAGTGGCTACATTTAATGATGCACAGTGGCTGCGTTTGATGGGGCACAGTGGCTGCGTTTGATGATGCACAGTGGCTGCGTTTGATGGGGCACAGTGGCTGCGTTTGATGATGCACAGTGGCTGCGTTTGATAGGGCACAGTGGCTGCATTTGATGGGCACAGTGGCTGCATTTGATGGGCACAGTGAATTTTTTAGTTTGTTTGCACCAGTCGCCACTGGCATGTGCAAAGTGCTACATGCATGCTGAAATCAATACAAACCCATTAAACAGTCCACATTCAGTGAAAGTGCATTAATATTCAGATCATGATATTGCAATAAAGTGCTCCATGCATGCTGAAATGAATGCAAACTCATTAAAGAGGAGTTCCACCCCCACCCTCCATGAAAAAATTAAAAGTCAGCAGCTACAAATACTGTAGCTTCTGACTTTTAATATTAGGACACTTATCTGTCCAGGGTTCCCGCGATGTCGACACCTCAGCTGATTTTCAGGATTGGCTCTCGGGTTTTTCCACCGTCATTAATGGTAAGGGAAACAGGCTGAAACCCTACTGCACATGTGCTAAGCGCGTTGCGCTTTCTTAATGGCCCAGTAGAGGAAGGAGGAGGGGGACCGAACAGGTACCCGTTCCCCCCTCCCTCTGAAAGGTGCCAAATGTGCCTAAAGAGGAAGGCGTGAGGTTTACAGATGATAGGGTGGGTCTTAAACAGGAAGGGGTGTGGCCTTGACAGGAAGGGGTTGGTCGTATTTAAATTAGGGGGCGCATAAGTTTAGCCAGGCCTAGGGCAGCACAAAACCTAAATACACCACTGCACTCTCTACACCCAGTTCTGGATACTGATGCAGTTCAAAATGGCTAATTTAAATATTGTGACATAAGACACTGCATTCTAAATGGCAGGAATTGTGCAATGCATATGTTTACATTCAACTCAGTCATTTCTTACATAGGTACCATACATTACTATTTACAATGCTAGAACAAACAAATGGTTTAAAGATAGCAACTTCATTTTTGCTTAGTTAGTTTTGATTCTCTCAGTGCAGAAAATATACTGTATGGGCTGTTTTACGCAGACTTTGAATTTTGCCATTCAGTGAAGCCTGATAGAATGCATAATACTATACCTATACTTTATTGTACTTATAGCAATACCCCCGTAGGGGCCGCTGGTTTAATTTTGGACCTTGAACGTTACCTCACTGTTCCGTATGCTCGTCTCAGGGGTTTTCCTTGAAGAGTTGTCTAGAAGAAGTTTGCACCAACACAAAAGTCTCTTTCAAGGGTTTATTTGAAATAAAGTTTACAACAGAGGTAATGAAGGGATGGGGAGGACTCAGGTACCTTAATTGCGGCTCATAAGAATTCTCCTAGGTCCAGAGGAATAACTGCCTCCATGCTGGACTCAGCAGACACCGGATAGGCCCAATCTCACTGGCCTAGCAGCCGATGTACAGCTCGATCACGTACAGTCTCTGCCACAGACTTGGTGTAATTAGAACAGTCTCTGCCACAGACTTGGAATAACCTTCACTTGGGTTACCTTCTGAATGAAGAATACAGCTCTCAGTGTTAGAATCTTTCAGCCGTTCAGGCAACACTGTGAGGTAAATTAGGATCCGGGTGCATCCTCCAATTGAGTCCTCAATTGCTTGGTCCCTTCCAGCAGGCAAGGCGACACAGGATCATCCCTGGATCAGCAGGCCCCAGCAACTCCTGAGCCTACCTGTCAGTAACGAAGCCTCAGGCCAACGTGGCCCGGAGGCGGAAACTGCCAATACCTCGTTGAGGCCATGAGGGCCCTCAGGTGGGGACCAAAGACACAACCCCAGAATCTCTCTCTGCCCTAATGGCATCTGTTACTTAAATACCCCCTCCCAGCATGCACAGCGGGTTCACCACGCCCCCTGGGCTGCTTGCTAGGAAAGAGGTACCCAATACGTCCAGCCTGTAGCCTTTCCAATCCTGACCAGTGGTGGCAGCGACACCTACTGTCAGGAGGGAAATCACACAACCAGCTGAACTGAAACAGAGTGCAATTTATAACACAATCCCTCTGAGCCAAACTATTGCTCAGATAACTATAATTTAACATATAGCGCACACTCTTTGGGAGCAGGGTGCTACATACTATATGTACAATATGATCCCCTATAAATTAGCTAGTGTGGATCTAGCAAGTAGCTGTGTGGCATTTTTTCATGCTAAATTAAATTGTTGTCAACTTTTAAATGACAGTGCAGTTGGGAGTATTTTTCTGGGGTTTTGTACTATCTATCTAATACTTTGATGAAAAAAGATTTGTGTGTACGCCAGATTTTCCATATGACATTTTCCTTTTTTTTGTTGTTTTAAGTTAGCAAGGCCTGCCAACATTTCAAAGGAATATTCCCTTTTCAAGGTAAGTCTGACCCTAATATATTGCTGTGCAACTTTTATATGCCAATAGCCTAGACCCAAACACTGCCAGGGTGGAACACGAACAAGTCAGAAGTTAAGCTGAAAACTGGGACGATATCAACATCAAAGCTAAATTGCAGTTCAAATTCATGATCAAAGATAGCCAGGTTTAGAAAGGTTAGTGATGGTTCAATGTCAAAAGCATACCAGCATTCCAGGTCAGTAAACAGGCACTCTATAAGCACACCCTTAAAGACAGCAAGTGAACTGTAACATAGGCACACCATTTTAAAGGAAAACGCCTGAAGTAAAACAGAACCATGAGGATATAATTTTATCCGGCGGTGGTGTGTACATGCATGTACAGTGCCTTGAAAAAGTATTCACCCCCCTTGGCTTTTTCTCTATTTTGTTACATTACATCCTTTATTAGTTTATATGTGATGGATCAGAACACAATCTTTTAGGTTGGTGAAATAAAATTAGAAAAATATATACATAAAACAATTTTTCAGAAATAAAAAAATTATAATTGGCATGTGTGTATGTATTCACCCCCTTTGTTTATGAAGCCCATAAAAAGCTCTGGTGCAACCAATTACCGTCAGAAGTCACATAATTAGTGAAATGATGTCCACCTGTGTGCAATCTAAGTGTCACGTGATGTGTCATTACATATGTAGCGGACCCCCAAAATTGGGGCCGCTGTGCCTTAAATTTAGGTGCAGCCTGGGCAATAGTTTGGCTCAGGTTTTCTGATTCTCTAGATTGGACTCTGCTCTGCTGTTGTGTTGCCTGGGTGTATAGTTCCCCTTGACTTGCAGGTGGCGCTGTTGCCCAGGTCTTGGGTTGAGCCACAGACATTGTAGCGTGACTGGGTGTCCTCTCTCAGCAGCCATACAGTGGGCGTGGTCTACCTGCTGTGCATGCCGGGAGAGGGTACATAAGGGGCAGACACCATGAGGTAGAGAGATTGGCCGGGGGATTCCAAGGAGACCCCTGGCGGCGAGAGTCGCACCATTTGGCCCTGCTGGCCAGGGGTGCGTGAGTTAGTCGAGAAGTCTCGGGCACCTTCAGCCCGAGGCTATAGTGTTCCAGGTAGGCCCAGTACCTTTAACTGGGTCTACAACCAAACCATCGGAGTCCCAGGGTACCTGAGGGAAGGTGGCCCACTCTGAAAGAGAGGAAACCAGGGGAGGACCTGTCCTGAGGATTGGTGAAGGAAGTCACTGTCTTAGGAGAGGCCTGGTTGCCTATCAGAGGGAAGGATTCCGTGAGTTGCACAATAGCTCCTGTGATGTGCCCCATGGCACTTATGGTTTCTAAAAGTTGCAGGCGCTAGAGAGTTCTAGATTCAGGAACTAAAGGATTCTGTGGCAGAGGATCTCCTGAACTTGTCTTCGAAGGGAACGAAATCTAAAGTAACTGTTCATGCTTCACTTCGGCTGCTAGAACTGTGAGAGGGATCTATCCAGGTGAGCAATACCCACTCAGGCTTGAGTGGAGAATAGGATAAATGGGTGCCGCATGCCTTAACCTACCTCCCTACCCAAATCTATCTCTATCTTCAACTTTTTTCCCACTAAGTTCCAAGCAAGAAAAATAGAGTTTAAACAGTCTGGACATTGGCCTTCTTTTAAGAGAAAGAATAGACTTTTCCCTACACTCTAGGGACGAGAACCAGTGGAGAGAGGTAACTCACTGCAGGACCCAAAAATTGAATGAACACTGCTCAACCTCTTATACCAGGAGGATACGGGCATGTGGCATGGTGTGCCCTACTCTGCAAGTGGAGGTAAGCCAGAGAAAAGGGGTCTGTGTGCTACACGTGGGGGCTCGAGTCCGGGTTATTTTGCAGCTACCTCCTGGAAGTTGGACTATTTTTTTTTCTTTTTCCTGTGTATGTGGTTCTGTGAAAGTCGGCCATTTGGGAAAAATTGAACTGTGTCACTTGTGAGGAAAAATGGAGGTCAGGCCTGTACTGGACTTTTTCTAACTGCGTAGTTCGTGGGCGTGTCTCAAACATAGGAAAGCCCGCTAGCTATGTGCAGCAAGAGAAAAGGGGAGGAGCCCCCACCAACTGTGAGTTGCACGATGCGCATTGGCACCAAAGGGACAGTACGAGTTGGACTAGTGAAGGAGAAGCAATATGGCTGCTACTCCATGGACTTCTGTTGCACCAGTACCTCGGATGTTCCCCAACCACCTCAACCATGGACATTGCTCCCCTCACTGCCCCCCTGACGGATACAGGGATCCGGCTTAAGCCTAGGGGCCGCTTCGCTCTGTATGTCTGCCGAGATGCGGAGGCCCTGGGCATGCTCTGCCCCAGATGCCAAGGACTGGCGGTGCAATTGCGGGCATTTGGAAGGTGTGCATCCTGTGGAGAGTTTCTGTTTGAAGTGGACCAGCCCACCGAGAAACCCCGGGTCTACCGGGTCAACTGCCTTACAGCTACCATCACTTCCGAGGAAGAAACCTGTACTCCCACAGTCAAGCCGCATCGACTGCCATGGATGTGGCCAATGAAGATGTCTCAGCTGCTGCAGAGCCATCGGCGGATACCGTAGCGGATGCTGCCTCCGTCACCACCGAGACCTCCATTCCGCCCGCCAAGTGAAAGGTGGGCTATGTTAAGGCCTCCCGCGGTCGAAGCCTACCCCAGCGCCTGCCTGAACCGGATCTTCAAGCCGGAGGGACTTCCAGGAGATCCACGTCAGGGGACGGTAAGGAGGCTGGGGGAACTGTGACATTAGGTTTGCCGGGGCAGGGAAGGAAGCTCATGCCTCATGCTTAGACTCTGGAACACAGCACAGTGAAAATACCGGATTATTTTAATGGAAGAAAAAAGAATTACACAAATATCTCCACAGCAGGAAAAATAAAAATAATCTATGCTATTTTAAGGGTGGAAATGTTATGCTCTTCTTTGGAGTTAATAAAAAGTACTATTAAATATGTGAATATTTCCACAAAAACATCAAAACATTGGCCATAGATGGATAAAACTATATTTTAAGAAAAAAATATGAGAACATTCAGGGGAACTCTCTGGTTATAGAGTGACTTCATTTAGTGTGAATTTATTAAGCTCTTAAGCAAAAAGACCTGATTTACATAGGAAAATATTATACATTTATCACCATTAAAAATACAATTGCATGACCAAAGAAAGTCATTTTCATTTCAAAAAATTCTGGTGATCAGCCTTTTGTACTGTCTTTGCATCCAAAACCTTTTTTTTTTGTTTTGGATTGCATAGAGAATGGTTAACACTTGTAATTTTTATTTTTATTTTTTGCTACAGGGTGTTTTAGTGGGAATATATTCTATTACTTCCTGTCCCTGAGAACCAACAGGATGTAAGGGGAAATATATCCAAAGGAAATCCTAATTTAGTCTCGTTGTCATGAGAACAGATGTTGCCATTAAAAGAAGAATCTCTTGCTGGGTGCAAGTGCCCACAGTGTTTTATGTATTTATTTATTTGTTTCCGCTTCGGTGCTGCATTGCCACTGCCACCACACACAATGTATTGCTGGTTTCCATATGCTATAGATATCAGATACAAAAGTAGTTCAGAGTAAAGAACAGCACTCCTAGGCTCCTTTGAACTTAGGAGAAGGGTGGCTCTGTACTGGGGGGGATTCGGCTGAGGGGAAGGTAATTTTTGGTTGTGTACTAAGCTGTGTTGTAACCTATTCCTGACCCTGGCACCCTGTGCATTATGAACCCCTGACTCCGGCACCCTGTGTGTTATGCACTACTGCTCCCTGCACACTGTGTGTTACATAATCCTGAAACCTGCATTCTGTGTGCTATGCATGACTATTGTATAACAGATGTATTCCTGGTCTGCCAACCACGTTTTACCCCGTACCTTACTTATACTTAATCAATGAGACCACACCTTTTAGTTTGGAGTAAAACATGGCCGTAGCAGCCTCCTTTATTATAACTGTTTCATCAGTTATCAAAACATCAAACCATCAGAACATAATCAGAACCCATGTTCTCAGAATATTGCCTCCTGGTGTTGGTCTTTGCAGGAACCTCAAAATTACCATAATCATAATCATATTAATCATCTCAATCTTAATCATATCAATAACAACCCATGTGACACTGCGGCACCTTAAATGGTCATAGGCCTCAAGCCGACCAGCTGCTCAGAGACGACCACTGACCGCAGTGCCCCCATTATCAAACTCTTCCAGCTAAACCCCTGTTAGCTGGAATACACCCTCAGAACCCATACCACCGATAGGTCCTGACCACTTGCTTTTTGAGGTACTTCATTCTCCCGCAAAGACCAAAACACCCGCCACTGCCACGACAATCCGTTCACCTGTAATGAAAGAAACAAACAGAACCCAATCTTCACCCAACAAATAAAAATTAAACATTCCAACAACTCAACAATAGGGAGGGCGGGTGTATACTTTCCCCCACGCTGTGTTGTCTTAGGGGGGCGGGGACTCCCTTTTATCTGGCCTTTTCCCCTCCCCTCCATATTTCCTTTATCCAATCATTAATCCCCTTACATCTCATACCCTGTTCACTCAGTCATGCCAGCCCTCCGCCTATTGCATTCTGTCTTTCTGCTCCAGGCTTTTCTTGACTATTGTATAACAGATGTATTCCTGGTCTGCCAACCACGTTTTACCCCATACCTTACTTATACTTAATCAATGAGACCACACCTTTTAGTTTGGAATAAAACATGGCCGTAGCAGCCTCCTTTATTATAACTGTTACATCAGTTATCAAAACATCAAATCATCAAAACATAATCAGAACATAATCAGAACCCATGTTCTCAGAATATTGCCTCCTGGTGTTGGTCTTTGCAGGAACCTCAAAATTACCATAATCATATTAATCATAATGATATTAATCATCTCAATCTTAATAATATCAATAACAACCTGTAACGACACCCCAAATATGAAAATGTGGGAATTGGGGGGGGGAGGGGAAACTTGATACTTTAAATGAGGCAGTGACCGGGTAAGGTCGGTTTCCTCCATCCCTATCTAATTTGAAGAACGACAAAGGTTGGGACTTTAAATGAAGCAGGCAGGTGTAGGTAATTAAATTTATTGGAAATCAATGAAAAGTTGCATGAAGGTAGTCATGAGAACAAGGAAACCAATAATTCAATGGATATACATACAGCAATAACAATTGGCCACACACTGATAAAATTTCACAAATCACACGGTACAGGTGATCTTAAGGTAAAACATGTAGTGGGCATAAAAACATGGCATATAGTAGCTCTATGCATTTCGTGGATTCATCCACTCTTCAGGAGCATGCGCATGGAAAACTAAAAAGCTGTTGTATAATGGTAATAGAAATATCTGTATGGTCTGACTCTGTCACGGAAAAATTTAAATAAAAATGGGTAATTAGGGATAATATTGCCTAGGATAGACCCCCCAAAACCACTCTCAACAGTACTTACATTGTCTGTGTCTAAGCAGTAGCATGGTACCATGTGGATGAGAAAACCCCCTAGGGGTGTCGCTGGTGGGAGCTGAGGTGGTGATGGCAGACAGGACTCAAAAACAAGGATGGTTTCCAAAGAAAGGTTCCAAAGGTAGGGTCAAGAATGACCACAAGTGCTAGAAACAAGGTGAGATAAGAAAATAGGCTAAAAGGCTCATACTATGTGGTATAATGAGTCATCAGCCCTAACCTTGGTAAAGGATAGGGTATAAAGATGTTAATGAGTGTATAGGTATGGTTAACTTAGTGAGAGTAAGATATAAATTAATAGAAGGTGAAAAGCATAGAAAATAGAAGAACCCAGTTTCCAACAGAGTCAAATAGAGCAGATGAAAATTTTATGCAAAAAGGTAAATAAGGTTACCTAATAACCACTTGTATATACCCTAAACCTGGTAAGGGATAGGGTAATGAGATGCTAATGAGTGTATAGGTATGGTCAACTTAGTGAGAGTAAGCGGTAAATAGATAGAAAGGTGAAAAGCATAAAAAGTTGATAAACCGAGTTACCCATGAAAGTAAAATAGATCAGATAAATCTTCAATGTGAATAAGTGATGAAAAGAGTAACATGAAATTACCTAATAAACACGTCAAATGTGAAGGATCAACAGGATGTGCAGATAAGAAGCTGGAACCACCATGTGAGTCAACCGTCCCAGAATGGCTTATAAGGGCTGGTCAGCCACACCCACCAACATCACGTAGGCGTGCAATTATGGAGAGTAGACAACTACAGCTGGGGAAAACCGCCCCCAGACAATGAGTGCCAAAAAGTCCCTCCACCTGGCTGCTAGATGTAAAACGATGGAAAGTAACGGCGCCAAAGACATGGCACAACCATTCCATCGCATGATGCGTGATGTCGATGCGTAGTGGGAGCGGTCCATCCACCCTGTAAATGAGGGGGGGGGGAGGAGCACTCGTAGTATGCATCGCAGCTCCCCAAAGCGATGGAGCCAATGCTCCTATCTAAAGCACATGAACCGTGCAGCTGCCCGGGGTATAAGACTACCTAGTATAAGGGTGGGGAGGAAAAATTGCCCGATCCCATGGGGATAACCCGGTGGAAGGAGGGGGAATTCCTATATTATGTAAAGTAAATTATGGCAAAATTAAAAAAGGTATTAATCAGACCTAAAATGATATTAACAAGCGTGCTTCCATCCCTGTATTATGAAAATGGGGGAATTGGGGGGGGGAAGGGGAAACTTGGGACTTTAAATGAGGCAGTGACCGGGTAAGGTCGGTTGCCTCCATCCCTATCTAATTTGAAGAACGCCAAAGTTTGGGACTTTAAATGAAGCAGGCAGGTGTAGGTAATTAAATTTATTGGAAATCAATGAAAAGTTGCATGAAGGTAGTCATGAGAACAAGGAAACCAATAATTCAATGGATATACATACAGCAATAAAAATTGGCCACACACTGATAAAATTTCACAAATCACATGGTACAGGTGATCTTAAGGTAAAACATGTAGTGGGCATAACTGAGCAGGTTCTAGCAGCTGTCTGTAGGCGATCTCCGATTGTCGTATTACCGCCATTCTCCACTCATGTTGCCGCTCTAGTTCTCTCTTTTGTCGCGCATCCTGCAGCTGGATGCCTCTAATGGCTTCCTGTATGGCGGTCTCTGATGGGTTAGCACCATATAATGCCAACCGCTGTTGCACTCGTTGCTGAAACAAATCTTCAACTGACCGGGGTCTTGCATCACCATCTCTCTGGTCCATCTCGGCTAGCTCCCTGATCAAGGTGGCCTTGTTCTTTGTCCCACTGGTCCCTTCACGGCTCTCAAGTAGGTCTTTCAGCATGGCTTTCCTGCAGGCTGCATAGCTGGTCATTCACTGTGGTGGTTTGGAGTGTCCCAGGAACTGGAGGGAAAATCCCACTGCTGCCACCAATGTAACGACACCCCAAATATGAAAGCGGTTTAACGCCGTTTAGATATCTTCCCTCTCCTGGACACAAATTCACTGTCGATCCTCCACAGCCAGACGACCACTTCCCATAGGAATTAATCCTTCTGAAAGAACGAGACGCACTCTGTATCTTTCTAGGATAGACTGACTTTATTGCCAAAAACATTGTAACTTTTATACACATCCAATACTGCATTAATCTAAAATGAACAATGGTCCAGCTCCACCCACAACATAACAAGACCCAATACACATTTGACAGTAGGCTAGCTTTTGTCTCCCAATACCCATCTCTTAGAAGGCAACAGCTAATCCCTTTATGTTTAAATAACTATGCATGACCTTTATATTCACCAGACTGTCTGTTACTTTACAATACACACAAGGACAGACTTAATTATCACAATCCACATCACCACAAACAATGAACAGGTCTTTTAGAAGCTGGGATTCATTAGCATTTCACTAGGCAGACAGGTGATTGAGGCTGAACACATCAGTATCTCTCAATTAACCTGTTGAGTTCAGAATCAGTAAATAGTCCTTTACAGATATCCTTGGGAATATGGTGGATAAATATTACAGACCCATTTTAGGTAGTCCAAGATATATTTCTTAATGTCCATTATTTCCTGGCTCACCCTGTGTCCAAAGTGACCCTCCTGTCACACAACCCATGTGACATTGCCTTACCTTAAATGGTCATAGGCCTCAAGCCGACCAGCTGCTCAGAGAAGACCACTGACTGCAGTGCCCCCATTATCAAACTCTTCCAGCTAAACCCCTGTTAGCTGGAATACACCCTCAGAACCCATACCACCGATAGGTCCTGACCACTTGCTTTTTGAGGTACTTCATTCTCCCGCAAAGACCAAAACACCCGCCACAGCACCCAAGGGAAAACACCTTTACCCTTTGGTGCCCCTCCAAACCCTAAGGGCTCGTTGGATCCCATCCTGCAAACCCAAAGCCCACAAATCAGTCCCCACTTCATTCAGATGGACACTATCCCTCCGTAGATACCGCCAGGTATCCACCTCCAATTCCAAGTGTCGGACCACCAACCCCCTGTTCCGGACCACAAACTTACCCATATCACAATTGATTTTCCTGTGAGCCCGAGTGATGCCATCCACGGACCTCGCCCCTCTCCAAGCTGTCCGGGCCACCATATCAGACCAGACAATGATTGTGTCCAGGAAGGACATCTTGAGTCGCAGGAAATCAAATTTCATGTCCCTCGTCACCTCTAACATGGACCTACTGCCCAGATCATTGCCACCTACGTGCAGTACTAAAACGTCAGGTGGCCTGTCCAAACGAGCAAAACGGTGCACCTCCGGAACCATCCTGCTCCACAACATTCCCGGAAATCCCAGCCATCGGACACACGCCTCAGGTCTTGGGAACCCCAGCTTCCGACCCTCATATCGAACGTCAGCCCTCTTAGCCCCCCAGAACACAAACGAATGGCCCAGTATCCAGACCAAAGCTTGCATCTCACCTGAAAGTAGAAGAAGAACAATAACTCCCATGAGAAAATTCCCAAAAACCCAACCTGTACAACTCAGCAGCCCGAATATAACACCCCGGGCATGCACCCAAAATTACTCAAGCCCCACTATTAGCTGGGGGCGAACGTACAGCCGGAACCTCCTGGATTTCCACCGGCCTATCCTCTTAACAGCTTCCTCGTTTATCCCACATCTGGCTGCCTCAATAGCTGCCCCTATCCTGAAGGAGTGAGAGGAAAACTCCTTATCACGGAGTCCCAACGCCCGAAGGCACTTTCGGAACACCGCAACAAATTGATATCTTGAAAGCGGGGTCCCGTCCTCGTGCGTCAAAAAGGAACCCACACAGGATGGGCGAACCTCCAAGTACCCCGTAACAGCCCTCACCGGGCACAACAGAGAACCTGGAACCGGAAAAACCTGTACCAACTTACCTCTGCCCATCTGGTCCGTCTTAGACTTCCTAAGCGCCAGTGACACCCTTTCCTCTGCCAAACCCACATCGCTAGCGAGCAAACCCCCGTGCACTGCCTTGGACAGGCTGACCAACTCACCTATCCGGAATGTATCCTTTTACGCTTTTTTAGTAGTTTAAACCAAAACGACTATAACTTAAAATTTACAACCGCAACACCAACATCATTAAAACCCCTTCTTTTAACTGAACTCTGTGAGGGCCATTAAATCTGTGAAACACATGTAAACCCTTTCCCCTCCTAATTGATGACCCCATTGCCTGCTGTCTTGTCTAAATCTTGATTACACCTGAATATACCTTTACTAATAACAGTGACACAGGTAAGCCCGTTATGGCATATCTTCTAGATGAGGATATAGAACGTGAAATTAGCTCAGCCTTTTCGTGTGATCCTCAGACGTCTAACGACAGTGACAACACACTACGAACTCTGTTCAAGAATCACAAAAAACTTACCGTGAAATATCTCAATCGTAAGTGGGATATTTCTTCTTTAAAATCACATATAGAACACAGGATCATCCCCAGGGGATTAAGGGAACGCATAATCCCGGCTGGTCATCTTCGTCATACCCCCAGATTCCTAGAGCAATGGAAAAAATGTTGTATAACCCGGGGACTTGACACTCTACAAATGATTATAGATGAAGAAGTTCTACACCTAGATGAAATTAAGTCAGATATTGACAAAAGTGTAAAACTGTTGGAACCCTTCAAAAATGATCCGATTTTTGAGACCAACAATGAATTGTTGAAAAAAGAAATAGAGAGACTACAAAAGACTCTAAAAACCACCAAACAGGAACGCTTCAGACAGAATCTCCTTGACTGGGAAAAAGGTGATATTTTTGATCCCACCATCCAGAGAGGAAGGAGTAAATCGCGGAGAGGGCGTAATTCCAGATCTAGAGGAAAAGACCCCTCTACAAATATTTCCTCTGACAGTGAACAGGATTCAGCTGAAGCGATCCTGCCTAAATCTGTCATTTTTTTAGATCCAAAAGGGGACGAGGGAGAAGGACCCGGCCCCAGAAAACTTGTGCAAAACAAACCAGTACAGAGGGAGAAACAAAATTCACAAACGCAAGACTTTAGACAGGGAAACAGACACGACTCTAAAAACCACCAAACAGGAACGCTTCAGACAGAATCTCCTTGACTGGGAAAAAGGTGATATTTTTGATCCCACCATCCAGAGAGGAAGGAGTAAATCGCGGAGAGGGCGTAATTCCAGATCTAGAGGAAAAGACCCCTCTACAAATATTTCCTCTGACAGTGAACAGGATTCAGCTGAAGCGATCCTGCCTAAATCTGTCATTTTTTTAGATCCAAAAGGGGACGAGGGAGAAGGACCCGGCCCCAGAAAACTTGTGCAAAACAAACCAGTACAGAGGGAGAAACAAAATTCACAAACGCAAGACTTTAGACAGGGAAACAGACACGACTCTAAAAACCACCAAACAGGAACGCTTCAGACAGAATCTCCTTGACTGGGAAAAAGGTGATATTTTTGATCCCACCATCCAGAGAGGAAGGAGTAAATCGCGGAGAGGGCGTAATTCCAGATCTAGAGGAAAAGACCCCTCTACAAATATTTCCTCTGACAGTGAACAGGATTCAGCTGAAGCGATCCTGCCTAAATCTGTCATTTTTTTAGATCCAAAAGGGGACGAGGGAGAAGGACCCGGCCCCAGAAAACTTGTGCAAAACAAACCAGTACAGAGGGAGAAACAAAATTCACAAACGCAAGACTTTAGACAGGGAAACAGACACGACTCTAAAAACCACCAAACAGGAACGCTTCAGACAGAATCTCCTTGACTGGGAAAAAGGTGATATTTTTGATCCCACCATCCAGAGAGGAAGGAGTAAATCGCGGAGAGGGCGTAATTCCAGATCTAGAGGAAAAGACCCCTCTACAAATATTTCCTCTGACAGTGAACAGGATTCAGCTGAAGCGATCCTGCCTAAATCTGTCATTTTTTTAGATCCAAAAGGGGACGAGGGAGAAGGACCCGGCCCCAGAAAACTTGTGCAAAACAAACCAGTACAGAGGGAGAAACAAAATTCACAAACGCAAGACTTTAGACAGGGAAACAGACACGACTCTAAAAACCACCAAACAGGAACGCTTCAGACAGAATCTCCTTGACTGGGAAAAAGGTGATATTTTTGATCCCACCATCCAGAGAGGAAGGAGTAAATCGCGGAGAGGGCGTAATTCCAGATCTAGAGGAAAAGACCCCTCTACAAATATTTCCTCTGACAGTGAACAGGATTCAGCTGAAGCGATCCTGCCTAAATCTGTCATTTTTTTAGATCCAAAAGGGGACGAGGGAGAAGGACCCGGCCCCAGAAAACTTGTGCAAAACAAACCAGTACAGAGGGAGAAACAAAATTCACAAACGCAAGACTTTAGACAGGGAAACAGACACGACTCTAAAAACCACCAAACAGGAACGCTTCAGACAGAATCTCCTTGACTGGGAAAAAGGTGATATTTTTGATCCCACCATCCAGAGAGGAAGGAGTAAATCGCGGAGAGGGCGTAATTCCAGATCTAGAGGAAAAGACCCCTCTACAAATATTTCCTCTAACAGTGAACAGGATTCAGCTGAAGCGATCCTGCCTAAATCTGTCATTTTTTTAGATCCAAAAGGGGACGAGGGAGAAGGACCCGGCCCCAGAAAACTTGTGCAAAACAAACCAGTACAGAGGGAGAAACAAAATTCACAAACGCAAGACTTTAGACAGGGAAACAGACACGACGTGGACAAATACAAAAGGGACCTAAGATCAAGATCACACAAGAAAAAATAGAAACTGATCCACTAGGAATTAATGGGGAAAAATCTATTTTAACCACTGATATGAAAATAGTTAATCTTACAGAATTCCCATTGAACAGACATCATTTATCACTCCTCAAAAGAGGACTGTCTTTTTCACCTAAGGCGTCAATGAATGAATTTGAAGTATTCAAAGATATCAGTTTATTTCTGAGGAAATTGGTATTTAAATGCTGGCACACTCAACGTGACAGTAAAATGCCCATGCCTAATGTAGACAGGGACGAACAGGAAGCGTTGAAGAACTTGGTTTCCCTTTTGGAGGAAAATGATGATGTGGACACAGACTCATTAAATGAAATGGAGACTGACTGTCCGCGTCAATCAAAACTTCCTATTAAATCATTAAAAATGCCTCCATTAGGGAAACATCGTTGGATTTCACTCTTCTTGGACCAAGTTCAAAAAGACTTATCCAGGGTAAACTGGCAATGGAGAGGTCTAGACAACCTCACCAAGAATGAACGAAAAGCACTTAGACAATTAGAAAAAGCAGAGGATATAATAATTAAGAGTAGTGATAAAGGTGGCCACACCGTCCTACTCACACAGACAATGTATGAAGGTGAAATTGAACGTTTGTTGAATGATAGTGTCACCTATCTTAGATTAGAACAGAACCCCTTCCCCAGGATCGTGCAGGAATTGAACTTCAAATTGAGCTTCGCACATGAGGAGAAACTCATTACGAAAAAAGAATTTGAGTATTTGAGGGTGATAGAATTCAATACACCGATATTCTATATCATCCCCAAACTCCATAAATCTATTACCAACCCTCCTGGTAGACCAATAGTATCAGCCATCAAGGGACCATTAGAGAGGGTCGGTAAACTAGTCCAGTGTTTCTCAACTCCAGTCCTCAAGGCGCACCAACAGGTCATATTTTCAGGATTTCCCTCAGATGAAGCAGCTGTGGTAATTACTAAGGCAGTGAAACTGATTACATCCCCTGTGCAAAATAATGGAAAGCCTGAAAACATGACCTGTTGGGGCGCCTTGAGGACTGGAGTTGAGAAACCCTGAACTAGTCGATGCCCTCATTAAGGATCTAGTTGTAGAATTGCCTTCGTTTATACAGGATACAAGAGATGTACTCCAACATCTCGAAGGAATAAAGTTTCCCCCGGGAGCACTCTTAGTGGGGATTGATGTTGAATCCCTATACACATCGATCCCCCACGAGTGGGGACTAAAAGCAACCGATCACTTTTTGCAACAGAAGTTCCCCATGCTAGCCGCACAAAACAAATTCCTGGTTGACACTTTGAAGTTTATGTTGACAAACAATTGTTTCCAGTTTCTCAATAGAAATTATAGACAAATAAGAGGAACCTCGATGGGTGCACCTTGGGCACCCGCCTACGCATGTCTCCATCTCGGACTATGGGAAGCACAGCTGGTGTACACATCACCACTTTATCAAACATACTGCCGGCTATGGCTAAGATTTATCGATGATGTGATCATGCTGTGGGTTGGGTCCCCAGATGAACTCACCCAGTTCATAAGTGAACTCAATTTCAATAATAGGAACATCAAATTGACCTATACTTGTCATCACCAAACACTTTCCTTTCTGGACCTGTCTATATCAGTCGTTGACGATTAGAAAAGATACAGCAGCTAACAATCTCCTGTTTGCTGGTAGTCACCACCCTCGGTCCGTCATACAGGGAATTCCTGTGGGCCAGTTTCTACGTAGCAAACGCAATCGCTCTAGGGAGGATGACTTTAGAACTGAGGCAAATCAACTATATAGTAGGTTCAGAGACAGGGGCTATCCACATGGTTGCTTACGAAAGGCAAAAAAAAGAGCCTTCCAAACAGAAAGAACGTCTTTGCTGACTAAAAAGGAAAAGGATAAACAAAACATGTCCCACACTCCCATTCGCATTATCACCAAATATGGAGCCCAATGGGAACAGGTCAGAAACATACTCAGCCAACACTGGCATATCCTGTCCGAAGCCCCCATTTTGAGGGACTTCGTGGGGGAGCGACCTATGCTTACTGCGAGAAGATCTCGCAATTTAAAGGACAGTCTTATCCACTCTGAATATGTAAGACCGACCAAAACGAACTGGCTGACCAATCTACCCCCATTGAAAGGCATGTATGCCTGTGGTAGGTGCTCTATGTGCAAATATGTGGATCACACCGATGTGTTCACCAACTTTAATGGCACAAAAAATTTCAAGATCACCAACTTCATTAACTGTCTCACCACTCGAGTGATCTACATGTTATCCTGCCCTTGCGGGAAAATATATGTGGGGAAAACAAAAAGGCAGCTTAAAATTAGAGTTGGTGAACACATCCAAACCATATTAAAGAAAGATGACGAACGACCCCTGTCTCTCCATTTTTTGAAACACCATGACGGGAAACCTGATGGACTAACTTTCAAGGGTATATATCGCCTAAATCTTCCCCTTCGACGGGGAGATTTTGACAAAATTTTATATAGAAAAGAAAAAATGTGGATATACAACTTAGACAGTATGCAGCCAGCAGGGTTGAATAACGAATGCAATTTGTCGGTTTTCCTTGACACTTGAGTTAACCAGATACAATTCAGTGTTGTACGGGATCAGTGGCTACCACTATGATCCTCTCAGGTGTCATTGTTAAAATCCAATAAATACAATTCAGTTTATTCACATAAACACCGTCTGCAAATATCAGATAATTTCCCTCTATGGTGGACGGTGCCACGGTATAATGACCCTGTTTGTTTTTTCATCATTTTGACAGAGGAATTGACTTTAAGATATCGGCTGTATTTGAACCGATCCCGACTGTGTGAGTTGTAGAGTGTCAACTACATATAGGTTTACTTGTGTTCCCAGACAATACGTTTCCTCTATCCATTTCCCCCCGCCCCCCCCCCCCTCACGGTTGATTTATATTTTATATTCATTCATTTCTTATAGTCTGTACAAATATAACTGCATTAACCAGCGTGAATGGTGGTATGATTGACCCATTTAAACAGCAGGTGGCTATAATCAACAACACCTGTTAGGTAATCTATATCTGGACAGACACCGGTTCTATGCGCATGCTCCGATGAAACCTTATTCAAGGCGAAACATGTAAGCAGTTAAGCAGTTTGCAGCTACACTTCGTGTAGTGTTTAAACAGGGGAATCTTACCCACCGGACTAACCTCCAAAAGCACCCGCAATGATCATTCAACACGCCGTATTGACATGTAATCAACTCTGCGGCTTACTCATACCGAAAGCTCACTACTGAGGACAGACTTTCTTCCCGAGTGTATTTGCTTGAACAAATCCGTTCAGACTTTAATGAGTGAAAATCAATACATCATTGGTGATATTCGCAGAAACTTTCTGAACCAAGTGCTGACTGGACACACAAGGAACTGGTGAGTGCAGTGGCGGCCCGTCCATAGGGGGCGCATGGGCGCCGCCCCCCCCTCCCAGGCAGTCACAAAAAAAAAAATTTTTTTTTTAAAACTGTCCCTTTAAGAATTTTTTTTTTTTAAAACGGTCCTTTAGATTTCTTTTGCTGGGCGCCGGACGCAATGAATTGTGGGAAACGCCACGTCTATGCAATCACGAGATTGCAGACAAGGCGCTTCATTTGCGGGCTTTAAACCCGCCTTGCGGCGCATTCGATCGCGCTGATCAGCATCCGCCCGCGCCGTAGTATGTATTACTACGGCCGGGTGCTTTGAGTGACACTAGAGTTACGTCACTTCCGGTTTTCAGTGTGCCAAAGCGCCCAAGTGGAGGAAACATGAGAAGCGACTCCTCCACCGCTGCTGCTGCCTGCTGCCCACTGAAGGAGGTGAGACACACAGGAGAGGACACCACAGCCCGGTAAGTGCCGGACCTCCCGCGGAGAAGGGGGGGTGGTGTTTTCTGAGTTTTGTTAGCAGGGGGTGACAGATGTACACATGTAAGGGGCCCCAGCTTGTCAACAGTACTGTCCCCACTACAGCTCACTCCTGGGGCTTGGTCAGCAGCAGCGTCATTACATCTAAATACATACACTGCCTGGCATGTGTATGTATTTAGAAGATCTGAGCCTTACAATCTCCTGCACTCACTCTGTGCCCTCTAGCACTCCGATCCTCCCCCCTTCCCCCCACCCCGATCTCCAGTGCCCCACTGTCAGAAGCCAGAGCTGGAGCATAGCCTATGCTGAGTCTGACGCTGCAGAGAGGGAGGTGAGCTGAGCTGTGGTCTGAGGAAAGTTTGTGCAGATAAGCAGGTGGCCTTTCATGTCGGGATATAGGATGGATTTGTTTGCAGGACATGAGATAAGTAGTGTCAAAGAGGAGAGGAGTGTGTGCCTGGGGTGGGGGGAAGGGGGGGAAGTCTGCAGTCTCCCCATAGCTGGTACACATCCCCCAATCAGGCACACATCACTGCATAAGCACCCCCCAATCACTCTGTGTATGTCCAGATAATGTGACTGTAATTTATGACCATTCCACTTCACCCTTATATATCTATGGAATAACAATCCTCAATACACAGAGCATAGCACAGTGTTCACAGCTATTTGCATGGTAACACTATTGTATGAACACTGATTATTTCATAAATAATTTCTGTTTATGGAGGTTTGTTATTTTGTGTTTACTCATCACAGGCTCAGTTCACACTTACAGGTGTGACCAAGCTTGGTTGTATTTTTCACCTGTCACGTGTAGGGCAGTGTGTTCATTTCATTCGGTGGGCTGGCTGGCCAGTAAGCTGGCCCTGGGGAATGTTGGTGGTCAAGCTGGGGGAGGCCAGGCCTAAAGCTGTGTAAGGGGTCCCAACATTTTTCATGGCTGTAAAAAAAAAAAACTGAAAATCTGTGCCAATAATCAAATATTTCAATAGTATCCAGGGGCAGATAAGCAAAAAGCAGTGCACACTGGACAGAGGCACCAGCTACTAGATACTAAAAATATCAATAATTTGTAGAAAAATAATGATAAAAAAGTCCAGATAAGTGCCCAAATGATGCCATTAGAAACCAGAGCCAGACTTAACTGGACTCATTTGGGCACTTATCTGGACTTTTTTTATCATTATTTTTCTACAAATTATTGATATTTTTAGTATCTAGTAGCTGGTGCCTCTGTCCAGTGTGCACTGCTTTTTGCTTATCAGCCCCTGGATACTATAGAAATATTTGGTTATTAGCACAGTTTTTTCTGTTTTTATTTTTATTGTGTTTATTCCACCATTGCTGCTGCCTTTTTGTTTATTCATTTATTTATTTAATTTGATATTAGCGCAGTTTTTTTTATTATATATTTTTCATGGCTGCCCTGCTCGTTAGTCCAGAAGGGGGGCCGGGCACCTGCAGGAGAGGAGAGCCGAATGTTCTGCCTTCTTCCTGGTGTTTAACCCCTGCAGCGCTGCTGGCTTTCTTCCTTTCAGGATTCAGAAAGGGGAGAATGTGCCAGGAGCCAGCCTTGTTCTGCAGGTAGTGTACAGGAATGTTATCGGTGTGCCTCGATCCCCGCTGGGGGGGGGTAAATTGCTGTCAGTTTGTCCTGTGAGCCCCGAGCCAGTGTGCTGCGATCCGGGGGGGAGGGGGGTGCTGTTATCGTGTCCTCCACCAGTGTGTGGATGCTGACAGTATGCTGCGAGATCAGTATATGTGATGCTGCTGATCTATATACCCTTTATGTGATGCTGCTGATCTATATACCATATCTGTAATGCTGACCTATATACCCTGATCTGTGATGCTGAACTGTATACTCCTGACACTATATGGGTGGAAGCAAGTGAAATACAGGGGACGGAGTGGGTTGATTCTATAAGGGGTGGGGCTTATGAGAAATGGGAGGGGTCAAAAAAGAAGGGTGGGGTCTGGCGCCCCCTGATCCTAAAACTTCACCAGCCGCCACTGGGTGAGTGAGTGTTTTCTCCACAGATCAGTTGGCTGTTTAAAAATACAAGGCTGAGCAATTTTACAGAGACTACCCCGGTGAGGCATCAATAGCGATGATTACATCAATCTTTGCCTACCATACCGGTTGAAGTGCTTATATGCTCAAACCCAGCCTCGCGACACCCTCACCACGCCAATCTGTGTGCAATACCGCCGGCATATCTATGTCCAATTAGCAGATCCACTCATGAACAGTTTCCTCAAAATGTTCTACACATAGAATGAACTTTGTTCATCATCAGTCATATACTGACAACTAAGAGCATTCATGATTTTTCCAACATCGGTAGTATATACAAGATCAGTAGCGGATGCATGTTTGTGATGTGTATGGTCGATTGGGTGGCCACCCCTGTTTAATGTTCATTTTTTGACTAGTCTCATTTTATACTAGGTGTTTAATATGTGGTGTTATTTTCATTATCATTAAATTTGTTTTCTTTACTTTCACCATTGCGGTTTATTTATATTTAGTTCATATAATTAACTGAGCCTTTTTGAAGAATACTGTCTGTTGGGGACTCCCGATTCCCCACATCTCTCTCCTTTTTTGTATATGCTTTCAATTATTCAGAGGCTCTTCACATGGCATACACCTTTATATTCAGGTATTCTATTTATAATCTGGTAGCAGATAAGTAAATTATTTATATCCTGTATAGGTACCACTGAAAATTATATATTGGATGAGCTCTTTATATACCTTTTTTTTGTGTTTTCAATTCTAAAATTTACAATGACCTATGACAAACAAAGTATCACTTTTTTGGACGTTCGACTTTTTGTCGACTCAGAAAGACGTTTATGTAGCACCCTGTTTCGGAAAAGTACTGCCGGAAACACGGTGCTACATGCCCATAGCTTTCACCCGACACCCTTGAAAAACTCTATACCTTACGGACAATATTTGCGCCTTCGGCGCAATTGTTCAAATGATACCCTCTTTTATGAGGAAGCGGGACAACTTCAGATGAGACTTCTGGCAAGAGGCTATAGCAGGTCATGCTTACGCAAAGCCTACAACAAAGCTACTGCTAAATCTAGACCAGAACTTATTTTTCATACAAAAAACAAAAATGATTACAATTCAGAACAAATTAGAATCATTATGCGTTTTTCGCGACAGCATCATGCCATAAGGGACATAATCAATAAACATTGGACCATACTTACTGATGATCCTAAACTTAACAGATTTGTTCCAGACCATCCTTCCATCATTTATAAACGTGCAACCTCTGTTAAAGACCTTTTGGTTCAGAGTGAATACAAAAAAAAAAAGAGATTCACACTGTCCAGTAGGGATGAGCTTGGTGTTCGAGTCGAACATAGGTTCAACTCAAACTTTGGCTGTTCGCAGCGTTCGGCGAACAACGAACGATTTGGGCCGTTCACGCCAAATTCGAGTGACGGGAACGACCCACAATACACTGCGCCATCGCAGTGTAATCCCGGCGCTGTGATTGGCCAAGCATGCACTGTGACCCTGCATGCTTGGCCAATCACAGCGCCGGCAGCGAGGAGAGCAATGATTGGCCACAGGCAGGATGCCTGTGGCCAATTATTGCTATGGGGGTTTAGTACACGCCCCACACTATAAAAGGCCGCCAGCGCGGCGGCCTCGTGTAGTGTGTTCCGGCGCAGGGAAAGAGAAGGATAGGCAGGGACAGTGTCATATTTTTTCTTTGCTAAACCTTGTGTGTAGGGACAGAGAAGGATAGGTAGGGAGAGTGTCAGTGTCATATTCTTTGCTAAACCTTGTTTGTAGGGACAGAGAAGGATAGGCAGGGAGAGTGTCAGTGTCATATTCTTTGCTAAACCTTGTGTGCTGAACCATATTGCTAAACCTTGTGTGTAGGGACAGACAAGGATAGGTAGGCAGAGTGTCAGTGTCATATTCTTTGCTAAACCTTGTTTGTAGGGACAGAGAAGGATAGGCAGGGAGAGTGTCAGTGTCATATTCTTTGCTAAACCTTGTGTGCTGAACCATATTGCTAAACCTTGTGTGTAGGGACAGACAAGGATAGGCAGTCGAGAGTGTCAGTGTCATAATCTTTGCTAAACCTAGTGCGCTGAACCATATTGCTAAACCTTGTGTGTAGGGACAGACAAGGATAGGCAGTCGAGAGTGTCAGTGTCATAATCTTTGCTAAACCTAGTGTGCTGAACCATATTGCTAAACCTTGTGTGTAGGGACAGACAAGGATAGGCAGTCGAGAGTGTCAGTGTCATAATCTTTGCTAAACCTAGTGCGCTGAACCATATTGCTAACCCTTGTGTGTAGGGACAGACAAGGATAGGCAGTCGAGAGTGTCAGTGTCATAATCTTTGCTAAACCTAGTGTGCTGAACCATATTGCTAAACCTTGTGTGTAGGGACAGACAAGGATAGGCAGTCGAGAGTGTCAGTGTCATAATCTTTGCTAAACCTAGTGTGCTGAACCATATTGCTAAACCTTGTGTGTAGGGACAGACAAGGATAGGCAGTCGAGAGTGTCAGTGTCATAATCTTTGCTAAACCTAGTGCGCTGAACCATATTGCTAAACCTTGTGTGTAGGGACAGACAAGGATAGGCAGTCGAGAGTGTCAGTGTCATATTCTTTGCTAAACCTAGTGTGCTGAACCATATTGCTAAACCTTGTGTGTAGGGACAGACAAGGATAGGCAGTCGACAGTGTCAGTGTCCTATTCTTTGCTAAACCTTGTGTGCAGGGAGAGAGAAGGATAGGCAGGGGACAGTGTCAGTGTCATTGTTGCTAAGCCTCCTGCACAGTATACACCTGAAGCTAGCCCTTATTGCTGTTTTTTCCTGGTGTGTTACACTGACAGGCATTTGCAGCACTTACAGCGGGCGGAGTGTGCTTCCTGCAAAATAAACACCTGAAGCTACCCCTTATTGCTGGTTTTCCCATCTCCCTGCAGGCCATTAGAATGTCTGGAAGGCAAACAAGGAGAGGCAGACAGTCAGGAGCCAATAAAAGAGGGCAAGCAGGCTCTGTGTCTGGGGGCAACAGTGCTGGTCGTGGACGCGGTGCATTGTCATCAGCACATGGCCATGGGACACGCTTGTCCTTCTTTTCGGCAGTTGGACATGTTGAGCCAAATCATGCCGAAGACTTGATAGAGTGGATGACCAAGCCCTCCTCATCCTCCTCATCCTCTCTCACCCAGGCTCAGGGTACTGGCAAAGCAGCTGCCAAAGCGTCCTCTTCCCTGGTATCAATGTCATCATCAGTCACTCCTTTCCTAGACCCACCATGTCCTCCTCCTGAGGAGTCCCCCGAACTGTTTGAGCACAGTGTTGGGTACATGCTCCAGGAGGATGCCCAGCGTTTCGAAGGGTCTGATGATGATACCCAGCTAGAGGAAGGCAGTAGCGTGAGAGCAGAGAGAGGGGATGCTCAAGAAGGACACCAATCTGGCAGTCATGTTCCAGCAGCTGCAGCATACTGCCAGATTGGCTCCAGTGATGAGGAGGGAGGGGATGATGAGGTCACTGACTCCACGTGGGTGCCTAATAGGAGAGAGGAGGAGGAGGAGGATGAGGAGGAGGCACATCTCCAACGAGGCAGGATGCCCTTGGGTGGTCAGCGTAAGGGCAGCACACCGACGGAATCACCCCGCAGAGCTCCGCCTGTGCAGGGCGCTGCCCTGGCCGTTATTCAAAAAGTTCTTTGGTGTGGGCCTTTTTTGAGGCGAGTGCATCAGATCGCACAGCTGCTGTTTGCAACATATGTCTCAAGCGTATATCGCGTGGCCAAAACATCAGCCGCTTGGGCACCACATGCTTGACCAGACATATGTTGACCTGCCATGCAGCTCGTTGGCAAGCCTACCTTAAAGACCCACACCAAAGAACAAAGCAGACCTCTCCTTGCACCGCATCAGCTGGGATCTCCAACCCCACTATACCTTCAGTCCTCTCTGAAACCTGCACTGAGAGGAATGAAGGTGTAGAATTAGGTGTGTCACAGCCAAGTACTTGCGGCCACTCTGCTAGCAGTACACCGACGTCCGATTCTAGCAGGCAAATTTCCCTGCCCCAGCTGCTGTACCGTCGAAAGAAGTTCACTCCCAGCCATCCACATGCCCAGCGGTTGAATGCTAGCTTGGCTAAATTGCTAGCGCTTCAACTGCTGCCTTTTCAGTTGGTAGACTCGGCCCCCTTCCGTGAGTTTGTGCAATGTGCGGTTCCTCAGTGGCAGGTTCCCAAACGCCTCTTTTTCTCACGGAAGGCGATTCCGGCTCTCTACCGGCATGTGGAAGGCAATGTCTTGGCCTCGCTGGATAGGGCGGTCAGCGGTAAGGTGCATATTACCACTGACTCATGGTCCAGCAGGCATGGACAGGGACGTTACCTTTCTTTCACGGCCCATTGGGTCACTCTTTTGGCAGCTGGGAAGGATGCAGGACAAGGTGCAGTAGTGTTGGAGGTTGTTCAACCGCCACGCCTCCAAAATGCTACTACTGGTTGTGACACACCTCTGTCCTCCACCCCCTCCTCTTCTTCTTCCTCCGTGGCCTCTTCCTGTGCTTTGTCCTCGGAACCAGCGGTGCTCCGTAGGCGTTCAAGGGGCTACGCAAGTACGCAGGCAAAAAGATGCCATGCCGTGCTTGCGCTGGTGTGTTTGGGGGACAGGAGCCACACTGGGGCAGAGGTTCTGTCTGCTCTGCAGGGGCAGGCCGAGAGGTGGTTGACGCCACGCCAGCTTAAGCCAGGAATGGTAGTTTGCGACAATGGCACCAACCTCCTCTCCGCTCTCCGACAGGGACAACTGACCCATGTGCCCTGTGTGGCTCACGTCCTTAACCTGGTGGTGCAGCGGTTCTTGGGCAGGTACCCGGGCTTACAGGATGTCCTGAGGCAGGCCAGGAAAGTCTGTGTGCATTTCCGCAGATCTTATAATGCCAGTGCTCGCCTGGCTGAGCTGCAAAAGGAGTTGAACCTGCCCAAGAACCGCCTTATATGTGACATGCCCACCAGGTGGAACTCAACGTTGGCCATGCTGCAGCGGCTGCACACGCAGCAGAGGGCCATCAATGAGTACCTGTGTGACTACGGCACCAGGACAGGGTCAGGGGAGCTCTGGTTTTTTTCACCACGCCAGTGGGGCATGATCAGGGATGCATGCACTGTCCTGGCACCATTTGAGGAGGCCACGAGGATGGTGAGCAGTGACAGTGCATGCATCAGTGACACTGTACCTCTTGTCCACCTGTTGGAACATACGCTGCGTGGAATAATGGACAGGGCACTTGAGGCAGAACAGAGGCAGGAAGAGGAGGACTTCCTTGCCTCTCAAGGCCCCCTTTACCCAGACAGTGTTCCTTCTGTCCCACCCATCGCACAGGAAGAAGAGGAGGAGGAGGAGGAGGATTGTGTCAGCGTGGAGGTGGAGCCTGGCACTCAGCATCATCAGCAGCAGTCTTTTAGGGATAATTTACAGTCCCAAGAAACCAGTGGACTTGTACGTGGCTGGGAGGAGGTGGCTGCGGATCATGTCGTCCTTAGTGACCCAGAGGACTCCGGACTGAATGCCTCAGCTAACCTACGCTGCATGGCCTCCCTGATCCTGCAAAGTCTGCGGAAGGATCCTCGTATTCTTCGGATCAAGGAGAGGGACCATTACTGGCTGGCCACTCTCCTTGATCCACGGTACAAGGGTAAGGTTGCGGACCTTATCTTACCGTCGCAGAGGGAGCAGAGGATGAGACAACTCCGGGAGGCCTTGCAGAAAGGTCTGTGCAACGCGTTCCCAGAGACTGGGAGGTTACAAACTCCTGGTCTTGGACAACGAGTTGCTGAGGCTTCGGTCAGCCAAAGAAGGAGCGGTGGGGAAGGTGGCCGTCTGACCGAAGCGTTCAGACAATTCTTTAGTCCGCAGCCCCAAGGTATGATCGGTTCCAGCAACTATCGCCAGCGTCTGATATACATGGTGCAGGAATACCTAGGGGCAAGGTCAGACTTGGACACCTTCCCCACCGAAAATCCTCTGGCTTACTGGGTCTTGAGGATGGATCACTGGCCAGAGCTTGCACAGTATGCAATTGAGCTACTGGCCTGTCCTGCATCCAGCGTTCTTTCAGAACGCACATTCAGTGCTGCTGGAGGATTTGTCATGGATCACAGGGTGCGCCTGTCCACCGACTCTGTTGATCGACTGACCTTCATAAAGATGAACCAGTCTTGGATCACCACCAGCTACCAAACATCTGAAGCTGATATAACAGACTAATTTATTTTCAAATGTCACATCCCTTCAAGACTGATGCTGATGCTGAGAGTTTGTCCTGTTATGTTGACTGACTATCCTCCTCCTCCTCAATGATCCGATTGACGATGATAGCTTGGAAGAACATTTTTGTTTCTGGGTGCCGCCACCAGTGGCTAAGGCCGAATTTTTCAGCCCCTGTTTAACAGGGGTGTGTTATTACAATTTGTTATGCAATGCTTTGCAGCAGGGCTCATTCCTGCACTCCAACTAGAGTATCTGGGAGTGGTTGCAGTGTCGTGGCACCAGCACCAGTGGCTAAGGCCCAATTTTTCAGCCCCTGTTTAACAGGGGCGTGTAATTACAATTTTTGATGCAATACTTTGCAACAGGGCTCATTGCTGTGCTCCAAGTACAGTATCTGTGAGGGGTTGCAGTGTTGTGGCACCAGTGCCTAAGGCTCAATTTTTCTGCCCCTGTTTAACAGGGGCATGTAATTACAATTCTTGATCTAATAATTCACAGCAGGGCCCATTCCTGCGCCCACCAAGACTAACTGTGAGGCCTTACAGTGTTGTGTCAACACCACCACCACCACCACCACCAAAGGCCCAATTTTTCAGCCCCTGTTCAACAGGGGCATGCAATTACAATTCTTGATCTAATAATTCACAGCAGGGCCCATTCCTGCGCCCACCAAGACTAACTGTGAGGCCTTACAGTGTTGTGTCAACACCACCACCACAACCACCACCACCAAAGGCCCAATTTTTCAGCCCCTGTTCAACAGGGGCATGCAATTACAATTCTTGATCTAATAATTCACAGCAGGGCCCATTCATGCGCCCACCAAGAGTAACTGTGAGGGCTCACAGTGTTGTGGCAACACCAACATGTAAGGGGCAAATTTCAGCTGAGTATATACGGCAGACCCCTACTTTCAAACATTCAACTTACAAACGACTCCTCCTTGCAAACGGAAGGATACAACAGGAAGTGAGAGGAAATCTACCCCTAGGAAGGCAAATTCTCTCCTGTAAGAGTTAATATGGGAAAAAAAGTGTCTCCTCTCCACTGATTCTTTATCACCAATTCTTGTTTCAATAAAAAACCCAAATTTTCAAAAAACATTTGTCATTAGGACGGAAAGTGAGGTGAACTGTTCTGAACAGGTGCACACTGCACAGACAGCAAAACAAATGTTACAGGGGTGATAACCCTTCCCTATGTTTTCCAAAAAGCTTAAAAAAATATTTTTTGGCTGGAGCTACACTTAAAGGAGTAGTAAAGTTACATGTTTTTTCACCTTAATGCATCCTATGCATTAAGGTGAAAAAACATTCGACAATACCGCCCCCCCCCGAGCCCCCGTTTTACTTACCTGGCCCCTCGAAAGTCCCACGCTCGTCCCCGTCATCCTATACGTTTTTCAGCCTGGCCGCCGATTGGCTGCACTGGATGGATTGAAAGCAGCGCAGCCATTGGCTGGCGCTGCTGTCAATCACATCCAATGACGCGGCGCGCGGGGGGCGGGGCCGAGTGATACAGTCGGCGGCTATGGCCGCCGCTGTATCACGGGAGCGCGCCCGCAATCACTCCACACCATGCGAGCTCACTCGCATGAAGGTGTGGAGTCCTTGCGGGGAGGAGCCAAGACAGCCGCCGAGGGACCCCAGAAGACCAGGATCGGGGCCACTGTGTGCAAAACGAGCTGCACAGTGGAGGTAAGTATAACATGTTTGTTATTTTTGGGGAAAAAAAGGGAAGCTTTAGTGCTCCTTTAAACAATGTACCTGATCAAAATTACAAACAGATTCTACATAAGAACAAACCTACAGTCCCTGTCTTGTATGCACCGCCTGTATACGGCTGTTCAGAGTATATAGGGCCTTTTTTATTTTGTGTGCGGGGTTCCCCTTAATATCCATACAAGACCCAAAGGGGCTGGTAATGGGCTGGGGTAAGGGGGGGGGTGTGATGGGGTAGCTATGTCATTTTTCTTAAAGATTTTCATCCATATTACCGGGACCAGACATTACATTAAAGCCGCAAGCAGTTTTAAATGGCTTTTTTTCCTTTAGAAATGTCATTTTGTGCAGGGACAGTTCTAAATACGGGAAACACGTGGCACTTCACAGGCATACTTTAGACACCCCCCAGGTACGATATTTAAAGTAATATTTGACTTTTTTTTTTCACTTTATGCATCATTAAAATGACTGCTCCCGAAAAACGACCGTTTTTAAAACTTCTTTTTGCATTGATACATGTCCCCTGGTGCAGAACCCGGGTTCCCAAACCCTTTTTAGGACAATAACATGCATAATAGTCGTTATAATTAGCACTTTAGATTTCGAACGTTCGCATCCATTGTATTTAATAGGGTTCTAAAGTTCGTGCAAACTTTCGGTCCGTTCGCGGGTTCTGGTGCGAACCGAACCCGGGGGTGTTCGGCTCATCACTACTGTCCAGCCTTCGGCACTTTTCTGTGTGGACATTGTTCACACTGCCCACTTATGAGAAAGGAGAAGGTCTTTTGTCTTCCTAATGGAGAGATATTCAAGCCCTCACACTTCACCAATTGCCAAACGCGTGGCGTGGTATATTTGATGGAGTGTGAGTGCGGAGCGTTTTATGTGGGTAAGACGAAACAGGAATTCTGGCGACGGGTGTCCAAACACACCTACAGCATGGAGATCGGTAATCGATATCTTCCCATTGGAAGACATGCTGTATTACAACATGACTACAAAGTACCCAAAGTTTCCTTTGTCGCACTTGACCGTATTCATATTCCCAAAAGAGGAGGGGATTGGAACAAAATTTTGCTCCAACATGAACAAAGGTGGATCTTTAGACTGAAGGCTACCATATCTCCAGGGCTAAATGATTCCTTATCCTTTGCTCCTTTTCTGAAAGGATTTGCTTCAGGCAAAACACAATAGGACTGTAATTAATTTAAAATCAACTATTAAACCTTCCCACTGCCCCTCTCTCTCCCTCTTTTTCCTTATCCCTTTCTCCCCTTTTCCCCTTTCTCTTCTCTTTTCCCCTTTTCTTTTCCCCTTTCTCTTCTTTTCCTTTCTTGCCTCCTCTCCTGTCATGGGGATACATCTAAATGTCTCCATAATCATGCCTTGTACCTGCTAGATTTGAATCACCATTTTTTCAGTATGCTGTTAAATATCTTTTTAGATAATTCCATGTTGAATATCAAATATATGTATGTTTTATTATGGCTAATTGCCCAATGTAACCTTCAAATGATTATGTACGGTAACACCATTATTATATACTTTTTTCTTTTTCCCTTCTTTTCTTTTTTCCTTTTTTCCACCAGCTGTCCCAGGATGTTCCCTCATACCATCTGGTCGGTTATGATCCGCACATTGGACTCGCTGATGTAAAGGTCTGCAGTTTCCCCAGCAGGGGGGGAGAGGCGCATGGCCCTGTGCTTACCAAATGCTCCCACAGGTGGCAGCAGGTCTGCCCACATAAGCGAGTAATCCTTCTGCTGGGCGGCATCTGCGACCACTTCCGGGTATTAATGTATGATCCGCGCATGCGCGGCTACGTCGTGCGTGCGCGTGACGTCATCATACCACTTGATTACGGCGGAAGTAACGGCGGTGGTCGGAGACACATGTCTCTCACAGACGCCGAGGAATCCACCACTGGAATGTCGCATTTGCGGCAGGATGACCCCGATGGCAAGGTGAGGGTTATCAGGTGGGGGAGGACCCCAAGAGGCGGGGCTGGCATTCAATTAAACAATTAAACACTTACTATATAAACTCTGAGTGCAGAGCAATCACTCAGATGACCTCTTGCATCTCAGTGTGAGCAGACAAACGATCCCTTGGGTAAGCACACCATTACAATTTAGGAATTTTATTACAAATATTTATTTTCTTCTCTGCAACTATTTCTTTTTTAAACAAACCTTAAATTGTGACTATTTTTCATTATAGAATCACCAATACACATTGCAACTGAACCTCCTATTTTAAGGAGTGCTCCAGTGTAGATTTTGTTTCCATTGGGACTGTTATACACTTATACTATAAGGTAATATGTTTACACTTTTTAAAATAGCACTTTATCACTTATTCACTTTTCACCGATTCATGGGTGTTTTGTTTCACTTTTTCATGGATCCTCTCTGTGGAGGGTGGGTTTGCCTTTCTGTGGAGGGGGGGGGGGAGGGGGGAGGGGGGGGAAGTGCTTATGGGGAAGGTAATTATGTGTGAGGTATGAGGGGTATGGGGGCATGGATTGGCGCCCCTAGGGAGCCATATGGGGGACAACTAGGGGTATAACCCATACATTAGTTAGGGAGTTTTTTGGATTGGAGGGGAAGGGGGGGGGGGTTTATCAGCTTTCCCACACATGCACTAGTTTAATATGACATCCCCATCATATTCGTTGTCACATTAATCTGTATCTATTGCTTCATCACACTATCACATCGATCATTACATACACCACTGCTTATTTTTCACAATTTCTGTCACAGCGCTACTTGTTACATAATGTGACCATAATTATCATTGATTGATTTATATATTAATCAATAAACCTATAAATATATAAATAATAACAAATATTTGAATAATTGAGGTGACATACCCAATTGAGAGGATGCACACTTCTGTCTGCTCAACACTTTGATGCTTTATATGTCTTATTATTTTGACACAATGCTATGCACTGTGTAATTATGCTTTAAATGCTCCGCCGCAGGTGTCAGCCCCTTCCTGGGTTCCCCCCATTTGGGGATTTTCATCCCATGTGGTGAACTCCTGCAAGCTGCAGTCCCTCCCAGCGTTATCCCAGTGCATGGGGAATCTACACGACCAGGAGGGTATTTTGGGACCCTGGGGCATCTTCTGTTGGAAATCCTGGTAAAAATGTTCAGTGTCTACACACAATAAATTGGTGACTATGTTATTTATATACTTTAAAATTTTGTCAAAAATTTATAAAAATCTTCGAAACTTATTCTATATACCCTTTTTTTAGCAACACCGAAACCTCTGAAGAAGACCCATGGAAAGGGTCGAAACGCGTTAGGAATTGCTACATGCTTTCATATACAATGTGTTAAGCTGTATGACAATTTTTAGTGTTTGCAATTGTGTTCAATTACATGTTACCAGAGCTCATATCTTAAATCTGCACTATCATTTCTTTTGAATTTTAATAAACAAACTCTATACATACATTGTTATCAATTTTTGATTTGAGCTGCCAAAAAACACCACTGGGGGAACATCCCATTCTTCTGACTATCAGGGTGAGCAGCGTCATCCCTCTCCCATTGTGTCTTTTCCATTCCACATCGCTAGCCAGCAAACCCCCGTTAACTGCCTTGGACGGGCTGACCAACTCACCTATCCGGAATGCTCCAAAGAATGCCAAGGAGAAAGCCACCGTGAACAGCAAAACCTCGTACCCGGATGAGCATAGGCCCTGTAACTGCCCCATGATCCCGGCCAGCCAATCAAACGATACTGGCCGCCTGCCGTCCGTTTTTTTTTTTTTTTTGGGGCCCCCCCGACCATATCCCCTGAATGCCTGCCGCACACAAAAATCTTTTGTAAAGTCAGGGCAGCCCTGCCATTTAAACAGAAAGGCCAACCCTGCCAGATTCTTACCCAAACAGGACCTGGACACGCAAGCCTCCATGTTACTGGCCAGGAAATACAGCACCAATAACCGTACATCAGAAAGAAAACCAACGATTGCAGGATTGTAAATGTTGACAGTCACCACATCCCTAATTATATGAAAAACTAGAAGAACCCCCTTGGGAGGTGGGACTTTGAAAGTGACTGACAACATACAGAGGTATATCAAAAAATATGTATAAATTTAATCAACGAGTATAAAGACATAATTACAAAGACAGTTTCTTATTAAAATACATGAATTAAATACAGATTCACAAAAAAACTTTGTATTCAAAAAAGAAAGAAAGAACATAACATTTTATAGTCCGACCCGACAGCTGTTTCGGTTACCCTTCTTCGGGGGATTTGTAGACATTAAAATCGGGAGTTGTCTATAAAAAGACAAATTCCATTAAATACATGATGTTATTGTGTATATATATGCATGAAATTGTTTATAAAAACATCACACAAGTATATGAAAATAAATAAATAATAATTTTTTGCTTACAAATATTTCCAAAAGTAGTTCGATATTTCATGCGAAAATAGGGCACGTGTGTCGCTGTGTATATGGAGCGAGAGAGAAAAAACGCACCACAGAAAAAGGTACATATCGATGTGGTGGTTGCAATTTATGTCAGTATATGAATATTGACAACAAAGCAATACTACCCAATGGAAAAGTCTTCAAGGCAATTCACTTTGCCAACTGTAAAACGGAAGGAGTTGTATATTTGCTCTCATGCCAATGTGGCTCTTTCTACATTGGCAAAACCAAACAGCCATTCTTTAAAAGAGCGGCTAGACACATCACCTGTATGAAAAAATGTGACCCAGATCTCCCCCTAGGACGGCACATTAGAGATATTCATAACAGTAAAATTCCAAGAATAAAATTTTTAATCCTGGATAGGATCCATCCAAATAATAGAGGAGGAGACTGGAATAGAACTCTCTTACAGAGAGAAACAAAATTGATTTTTTGTGAATCTGTATTTAATTCATGTATTTTAATAAGAAACTGTCTTTGTAATTATGTCTTTATACTCGTTGATTAAATTTATACATATTTTTTGATATACCTCTGTATGTTGTCAGTCACTTTCAAAGTCCCACCTCCCAAGGGGGTTCTTCTAATAACCGTACATCGGGACCTAGCGGATCAACTCCCGCTTCCTGAACCATCTCTCGCCACTCCAGCCACACCTTCTCATACGCCACCCATGTGCCCGTACTCACCGATTTTCTGATCCAACCTGACACTATTCCAACGGAATCCTCCACAGCCAGCCTGGACAAGGAACCCCACGTTGCTCCGCCTCCGGTGCCAACTCCCGGAACCTGTCCCACTGAAAGCGAGACAGCGCATCAGCTATGACATTGTCCACCCCCGGAAGGTGTACCGCATACACAAACACATTGAGCTGTAAGCATCTCAACACCAGATGGCGCAGCAGCCGCACCACAGGGGGGAGGATGCCGACACCTTGTTAATGACCTGCACCACCCCCAGGTTGTCCCCGTGAAACCGCACCTTCAAGTCCCTGAAACATGCACCCCACAGTTCCACCGCCAGTACCACCGGGAACAGTTCCAACAGGACCAAGTTCTTGGTGAAACCAGCATCAATCCATGCCTGAGGCCAGGGGCCCGCACTCCACTTTCCCTGAAAGAAAGCCCCAAAACCTGACCCCCCAGCTGCATCCGTGTACATTTCTAAATCAAAATGGCTAATTGGGCCAGACATCCATAACGCCCTCCCATTGAAGGACTCCAGAAATGAATGCCAAACTTGCAGGTCAGCCTTGTGCTCCCTGCCCAAACTCACAAAATGTGTGGGAGACCGTACCCCAGCCGTGCTAGCCGACAGCCGTCGGCAGAACACCCTGCCCATTGGCAGGATGCGGCACACGAAATTGAGTTTTCCCAGCAGCGACTGCAACACCTTAAGCTGCACCTTCCTCAGCCCCATCATAACTCTCAGCTTCCCCTTGAGAGCCTCCAACTTGTCCAATGGTAGGCGGCACTCCATGGCCTCCGAATCCAGGACAGTGCCCAAAAACGTGATAACCGTGCGAGGTCCCTCAGTTTTCTCAGGCGCCAAAGGGATCCCAAACCGCTCTGCAATGTGCTCCAAGGTGGCCAGGAGCACCGCGCAGATCCTGGATGAGGCCGGACCCACACACAGAAAATCGTCCAAGTAGTGAATAATTGAACTCACCCCCGACACATCCCTGACAACCCATTCCACAAATGAGCTGAACTGTTCGAACAATGCGCACGATATGGAGCATCCCATAGGTAAACACTTATCCACATAGAACGCATTGTCCCAATGACATCCCAGGAGGTGAAAGCTATAAGGGTAAACCGGCAACAATCTAAACGCCGCCTCTATGTCGGCCTTTGCCATCAACGCCCCCTGCCCGTACCGGCGAACCCAGCCCACTGCAGCATCAAAGGAAGTGTAACTGACTGTACATGCTTCCGGATCAATCGCGTCATTGACCGACCCACCCTTCGGAAAAGACAGGTGGTGAATGAGGCAAAACTTCTCCAAGGGGGGGAACCACCAAATTCTCCAAGGGGGGGAAGGGAAAGGACCGCCCATGCGGCCTAAAGTAACCTCCTTGAGCAGTTTCTCTGCGACCACAGCAGGCTGCTGCATGGCGGACCGCAAATTGCGCGCGATCGGGGGGATAACCTGCAAGGAACATGGAATGGGAAACCCTTCTGAAAACCCCCGATCCAACCACCCGGCCGCCCCCCTGTCCAGATACCTACCGAGAAACAGCCGCATCCTTTCCACCATCACCAGAGTCCTCCCTTTTGAGCCCAGAGTCTCCGGCACGACCCTTACCTTGCTTAAAGCATCTAGCCGGAGCACTCATGCTTGTATTTGCAGGACCCCCCAAACTTGCATGTGCACTCATTATACCCCCTTTTTCTAACCGGCCGATTGTCCTGGGGATGAGGTTCCACCGCCCCCCCCCCCCCCCCAGAAAAAAAAAACTGACTAGGAGCCCTCGGCGAGGTCATCAACCGCATCCATAAGCTGATGTCCTTATTATCCCACCGCAGATCCGGCCGCACTGCTCTCCTCTGCCTGAACTGTTCATCATATCGGAGCCACCCCGTGCCCCCGTAGACCCTGTAGGCCTCCCAATGGAGTCCTGATAGCCAAATAGTGCTGAACAGTGCTCCGGATTCTTCTGTCCTATAACACTGGCCATGATGGCGAACGCCTGCAGCCAATTAGCAAACGTCCGTGGGATAAGCCTGTATCTCCTCTTCTCCTCATCCTCCTTTTTAGAATCATCTAGCTTAACCCTGTCCAGGTGAAACTTTTCCAATGGTAACAGTGATAACATCTCCACATACTCACCCTTTCCATATCTTCTCCCTCACTTCAGGTTTCAAGTGTGCTCCCAGCGGTGCCTCATAACACACATACACCTCACATTTTGCAGCATCAGCCAACCTAATGATATCCTGCCGTGCCACCTGTTCCACCGCGCTACCCACCTGTGTGGCCCCCAAAGCCACGGTAGCCACCCCTGCAGATTCCCCCCACCGCAGTAGCCGCCGCAGGTGGAACTGGCGCCACCACCGCAGCCATGGGCCCCACCGGCGGAACCCACGCTACTGCCGGGCTGACCTGCCCACCATCCCCCTTCTCAAAGTGGCTGACCAAGGACTTGATCCCCGCAAGAAACACCTGCAGCCTATCCAGCCGTGCCCCTCCCCCAGCAGGGACCGCAACCCCCCCCAGCCTGCCCACTACCTGGATCCAGCACCTGCACTGCTAAACCCTCACCCACAGCAGGCTTAACTACCTGGCCACTACCCCAAGTATGGCCCCCAGAATGAGTAAGTGAAACTGACTTACCGGGCTGCCTGGAATAACTCCCACCAGCCGATCGACTCGACTCCACCGCTGCCACCGACCGTCCGGGCCTCCGATCCTCCTCCGAGCTGCACACTTCCCCCTCCAACAGCAGACCCAACTGCTCCTCACCCCCAGAAGAAAGCTCACCAGGCGACTTGTCCCTGGAAGCCGAGGGTCCTGCACATGATCAATCCATCCTCCGCGCACCAGACCCGCACACCGATCGTTTAGCCGTATTGCCACCACGCTGTTCCCCAGCACCGCCGTCAACTCTCTCTGGCTCCCCCACTCCTGAACCCACCTGCACCAGCCCATGATGTCCAGCCGAGGGGGGGATGCCCGGACATCGCAGCCCCCGATAACCCACGCTGGGGCCCCGAACCCTGCAAGCTCGCCCAGCCTCTCTCCCCACGGTACCTGCTGATCCAGACGGACCCGACAGCATCGGCCCCAGGGTCTCCTGGAGCCAATCCTCGCCCCGTGTCGCAGCCTCTGCCCGAAGCTGGGCCAGAAGTTTTTCTACAGATGACATGCTGCTGCTAGCTGGAACTTTCCCCCATGCTGTGTTGTCTTAGGGGGGCGGGGACTCCCTTTTATCTGGCCTTTTCCCCTCCCCTCCATATTTCCTTTATCCAATCATTAATCCCCTTACATCTCATACCCTGTTCACTCAGTCATGCCAGCCCTCCGCCTATTGCATTCTGTCTTTCTGCTCCGGGCTTTTCTTTCTTGATCTCTGCACTCTGTGCATTACATACACCTGACCCCTACACACTGTGCAATACACACTTAAAGTGATAGTAAACTTAAGAAATAAAAAATCCGCTGACAGGCAGGGCTTTTATAACAGATTTATGTCATAAATCTCCCCCCTGCCTGCCAGCGGGTAATGTGATCTGAGCCTCACATGCGAATGGAAGCACCCAAAAGTCGTGACAATTAGGGATGGTCCCGATGTTTGAGTCAGACGTAAGTTTCGACTCGAACATCAGGTGTTCGTTTGTTCATAGAACAGACAAACATATGGGACGCACACGGGATGTTTGCGCGCCGACGAGCACCCAGTGTCAGTGTACAGTATATATTACAGTGCAGGCGGTGTACAGTATATAATACGGTGCAGTCAGTGTACAGTATATAATACAGTGTAGGCAGTGTACAGTATATAATACAGTGCAGGCTGTGTACACAGTATATAATACAGTGTTACATAGTTACATAGTTAGTCAGGTTGAAAAAAGACACAAGTCCATCCAGTTCAACCATAAAAAACAAAAACAAACAAAAAAACAAAAAAACAAAAAAAAAAAAAAAAATATATCGTACAATCCCATATACCCAATTCTATATCCACAGTTGATCCAGAGGAAGGCAAAAAAAAACAGAAGAGCATGATCCAATTTGCTACAGCAGGGGAAAAAATTCCTTCCTGATCCCCCGAGAGGGAATCGGATATTCCCCGGATCAACTTTACCTATAAATGTCAGTACCCAGTTATATTATGTACATTTAAGAAAGAATCCAGGCCCTTCTTAAAGCAATCTACTGAGCTGGCCAGAACCACCTCTGCAGGGAGTCTATTCCACATTTTCACAGCTCTTACTGTGAAAAAACCTTTCCGTATTTGGAGGTGAAATCTCTTTTCCTCTAGACGCAAAGAGTGCCCCCTTGTCCTTTGTGTTGACCGTAAAGTGAATAACTGAACACCAAGTTCACTATATGGACCCCTTATATATTTGTACATGTTGATCATATACTCCCTTAATCTCCTCTTCTCAAGAGTGAATAAATTCAGTTCCTCTAATCTTTCCTCATAGCTGAGCTCCTCCATCCCTCTTATCAGTTTGGTTGCACTTCTCTGCACTTTCTCCAGTTCCCCAATATCCTTTTTGAGAACTGGGGCCCAAAACTGAACTGCATATTCCAGATGAGGTCTTACTAATGATTTGAACAGGGGCAAATGATATCTCTCTCTCTGGAGACCATACCTCTCTTAATACAAGAAAGGACTTTGCTCGCTTTGGAAACCACAGCTTGGCATTGCATGCCATTATTGAGCTTATGATCTACCAAAACCCCCAGATCCTTCTCCACTACGGATCCCCCCAGTTGTACTCCCCCTAGCATGTATGATGCATTCATATTCTTATGCCCCATACACACGATCGTTTTTCATGCTGTTAAAAATGCCATTTTAAAAAATGGCCATTAAAAATGATCGTGTGTAGGCTCCAGAGCATTTTTAACGACGTGAAAAACGGCCATTAAAAATTCCGGACATGCTCTCTTTTTTCACGTCGTTTTTCATGTCGTTTTTTTAAACGACGTGAAAAACGATAGTGTGTATGCTTTCACGACGTGAAAAAAAACGCGCATGCTCAGAATCAAGTATGAGACGGGAGCGCTCGTTCTGGTAAAACTAGCGTTCGTAATGGAGATAGCACATTCATTACATAGTAACGGACTGAAAAGCGCGAATCGTCGCTCAACAAACTTTACTAACATGAAGGTAGGCGCCATTCGAACGGAACTTCCCCTTTATAGTGCCGTCGTACGTGTTGAACGTCACTGCGCTTTGCTTGATCGTTTTTTTTAATGATGGTGTGTACGCAAGGCAGGCTTGAGAGGAAACATGAAAAAAAACGAGGAGAAAAACGTCGGTTTAAAAAATGACAGTAAAAACGATCGTGTGTACGGGGCATTAGCCCCCAAGTGCATAACTTTACATTTATCAACTGTGACAGCAGGAAGGTAAAGTCACCTGGTTGCATCCAGGGGGGTAGATATATTTCGCCCAGATTCAGGCTTTACGCCGACTTATACAACTAGGGAGTTGATGAAGCCCAGCTGAGGCTAGTGGGCTCATGGATGACTCATACCTCTAGGGAGAGGGCTGGGCGTCGTGCAGGCAGGGAGTTGATGAGACCAGCTGAAGCTTGTCAGCTCATTTAAAGGCCTCTATAAAAACTCCCAGCTTCATTAGATGTTAGCTCATGCCTGGAACCAGACCTGTGTGGACTGTCTAGGGAGAGTGAACCCCTGTGCGGTGAGGCAAAGCCTGTGTGGCTATTTGTTTGGACTTTTACTAAACCAGGGACTTAGGGACTAGGACAGCACCAGGCTGATCCCAGTTGTTAGTTTAGGAAACCTGCATGTTTAGTCAGAGGTCAAACTGACCAGGATTTATTTTGTTTATGTTTCTTTTTGGCTTTGCTGTGTTTTTGTCACTGTACATAGAGAAATAAACCGCACCTTTTGATTTTGAAAACCACAACCTCCGTCTGCTGGCCCTGTTTTTGTGTGGGGAGCCCAACCAGGGGGTCACACACACCCGCTACCGAGTTAACCCCCTCACAGTTGGTGGAGAACCAGTGGCAGTTTTTTTTAAGCCAGCATGGAGGAGATACTGAAACAGCTGGCTCTAGCAAATGCCAATCAACAGCAGACAAATGCAGGTTTGCAAAGGAGCCTTGCAGCCCAGCAGCAAGCTCATCAACAAGCCCAGCAGCAATCTGAGGCCCGCTTCATAGACCTGTTACAGAAGCAAGAGCAGAGACTACAACAAATGGAAGCAGTAATGCAGCAACGTCCGCAGACCAGTGAGGAAAGCCGTCCCACTAATACCGCGTCCTTTGGGGTGAGTCGTTTATTGACAAAAATGACTGGAGAGGATGATCCAGAGGTATTTTTGACCACATTTGAAAGGACTGCTGAAAGAGAAAAGTGGCCTGAGGAGCAGTGGGCTGGACTGGTGGCTCCTCTGTTAACTGGTGAATCGCAGAAGGCTTACTATGACCTAGAGCCTGACCAAGCAAAAGACTATGTGATGCTAAAAGCTGAAATATTGGCAAGGCTGGGTGTCACCCTGGCTGTCCGGGCTCAGCGTGTGCATAACTGGACTTTCCAGCTTGGAAAACCCCCCAGGTCTCAAATGTATGATCTCATTCACCTGAGCAGGAAGTGGCTACAGCCAGAGACTTTGTCCGCACCAGAGATTGTGGAACGTGTTGTAATGGATCGGTTTTTGAGAGCTCTTCCTACTGCCATCCAAAAGTGGGTAAGCCATGGAGACCCAGAGACGGCCGGTGGTCTTGTGGATCGTGTAGAGAAATACTTGGCTACAGAGAACCTGACGGCCTCTTCCAGAGACTCTCGGACTTTCCACCCTAAGACCAGACCATCCCCAGGGGCGGATAAGAGGATTCCAAGGGGTGAGGGTGGAGAGAGTGAGAGGGTGGGAGCTCTACCCCAAGTTTGGCGAGAACAGCCTGGGAAGTCAGGGGCTCAAGAGGCAGCCAAATGGATTGTTTGCTACCGCTGCCGGCAAGCGGGACATATTGCAGCAAATTGCCCGGTTGTGGAGGAACCCATGCAATGTGACTTTCTGATGGACAGACGTCAGTCGCTGTGTGCGACAGTCGCATGCACTGCCATTCGGGGAACTGAGAAACATTTATGCAAAATGTGTATTAATGGTAGAAATGTTGTGGTATTACTGGATTCAGGTAGCCTTGTGACCCTGATAAAGGCTGAATTAGTTAAAACAGAGGTCTCTGGGAATAGCAAGGTAGCTGTTATTTGTGTGCATGGGGACACCCGAGAGTATCCAGTGACTACAGTGTGTTTCGAGACCCCCAAAGGTACCCTCTCTCATCCAGTGGGGTTAGTATCTCAATTACCGCATGATGCCATTGTGGGAAGGGATTTTCCGAAGTTCTGGGAACTGTGGGATGATCCTGAGCCCCCCACTGGTGCCCCTATGTACCAGGAATGTGATAGCCAGAACTCCTCTGAGAGTGGTGAGGACTCTCCAGAATTTCCCTTGTCAGTATTGGCAGGGGAGACTCAAGAAACTGGAGAGGAGCCCACCTCCTCAGACGAAAACCTACCGTCTGTGAAGTTTTCTGATCTGGAGGTTCACAGGGAAAATTTTGCCACAGAACAGTTAAAAGACCCCGCCCTAATAAAGGCACGGGAAAACGTAGTGGAAATAGATGGCGAGTTAGTGAACCCAGATAATACCTGCACTTACCCATACTTCAGCGTAGAGAAGGACCTACTGTATCGGGTGGCAAAAAGGGCAGAAGAAACCGTTGAGCAGCTTGTGGTGCCCAAACCTTACAGGAAGTTGGTGTTGGAGTTGGCCCATGGGCACATTCTTGGAGGTCATCTGGGGACAGAGAAAACCCGAGAGAGGGTATTACAGAGATTCTATTGGCCTGGGGTGATGAAGGACATAGAAAATTATTGTTCCTCCTGCCCTGTGTGTCAGAGGTCGGCCCCGATGCCACATTTCCGTAGCCCGCTGGTCCCTCTACCCATCATTGAGGTCCCGTTTGAGAGAATCGCAATGGATTTGGTAGGTCCTATAATCAAGTCCGCTAGGGGGCACCAGTACATATTGGTTATAATGGACTATGCCACCCGTTATCCAGAAGCGATCCCTCTCAGAAATACCTCGGCCAAAACCATAGCCAAAGAGCTATCTCTTGTTTTTAGCCGGGTGGGTATTTGTAAAGAACTGCTTACGGACCAAGGTACACCCTTTATGTCCCGGGTTATGAAAGAGCTGTGTAAATTGCTCAAAGTGACGCAATTGCGTACATCTGTGTATCACCCCCAAACCGATGGGCTGGTTGAAAGATTCAACAAAACCCTAAAACAAATGTTGAAGAAAGTGGTGGATAGAGATGGAAAGGATTGGGACTGTCTACTTCCTTATTTGATGTTTGCTATTAGGGAGGTGCCCCAATCCTCTACGGGATTCTCCCCCTTTGAGTTACTGTATGGGAGACACCCAAGAGGGCTGTTGGATATTGCCAAGGAAACTTGGGAAAGTGAGAGTTCTCCCCACAGGAGTGTGATTGAGCATGTCGCCCTGATGCAAGATCGAATTGCACAGGTAATGCCCATCGTGAAGGAACATTTGGCCCAAGCGCAGTTGGCACAGCAGAGAGTGTACAACCGTGGAGCAAAGACCCGTACCTTTTCCCCGGGGGATAGGATATTGGTACTTGTCCCTACGGTTGAAAGTAAATTCCTTGCCAAATGGCAAGGCCCCTACGAGATAATGGAAAAAGTGAGCGAAGTGAATTACAAGGTCAGACAACCAGGAAGGCGAAAGCCCGAACAGATATATCACGTTAATCTGTTGAAAGCCTGGAGGGATAGAGAGTCCCTAGTCGCAGAAACTTGGTCACCAGCTCAAACTGGTTGCGTGATTCCGGAGGTTGGAATAGCAGCCACCTTGTCACAACCCCAACAACAGGAGGTTAAGGAGTTTGTGCTTCGCAACAAGGAGGTGTTCTCTGAGCTGCCGGGACAAACATCTGGGGTAGAGCATGATATTATTACCCCGCCCGGTGAAAGGGTGAAGTTAAAACCCTATCGGATCCCAGAGGCCCGACGGGAGGCAATACGGGAGGAAGTACAGAAAATGCTGAACTTAGGGGTGATAGAGGAGTCCCAAAGTGATTGGTCTAGTCCCATTGTGTTGGTGCCTAAACCGGATGGGAGCTGGCGATTTTGTAACGATTTTCGTCAGTTGAACAAAGTTACAAAATTTGACACCTACCCCATGCCACGTATAGATGAGTTGATCGACCGGCTGGGAACAGCCCGATACATGACGACTCTTGACCTCACAAAAGGGTATTGGCAAATTCCCCTGGCCAAGTCGGCCAAAGAGAAAACCGCATTTGTAACCCCAGACGGGGCGTTCCAATATAAGAGAATGCCGTTCGGGTTACAGAATGCGCCGGCCACATTCCAGCGGAAAATGGACCAGATACTGAGGCCCCATCGGAAGTATGCTGCGGCTTACCTGGATGACGTAATTGTCCATAGCACAGATTGGGCCTCACATCTGCCAAAAGTGCAAGCAGTCCTAGACTCTATCCGGGAAGCGGGGTTTACGGCTAACCCCAAGAAGTGTACCATTGGGCAGGAGGAGGCCAAATATCTTGGGTACACCATTGGCAGGGGAGTGATAAAACCCCAACTCAACAAAGTCGAGGCCATCCAGAGTTGGCCACGTCCCAACAGCAAGAAGCAGGTACGGGCCTTTCTGGGAATCGCGGGTTATTATCGGCGCTTCATTCCCCACTTTGCTTCTAAGGCTGTGCCCCTAACCAACCTGACGAAAGGGAAAGGGTCGGTCATGATTAAATGGACCCCCGAGGCTGAGGCAGCATTCCAATTCTTGAAACAAGCCTTATGTAGCCAGCCAGTGTTGTACTCACCCGACTTCTCTAAAGACTTTGTCGTACAAAGTGATGCGTCAGATGTGGGGTTAGGAGCAGTATTGTCCCAGGTCTGGAACGGGGAAGAGCACCCAGTCATTTACCTCAGCAGGAAGTTGAAGTCCCATGAGGTAAATTACGCCACGGTTGAAAAGGAGTGTTTAGCGGTGAAGTGGGCTCTAGATTCCCTTCGGTACTATCTGCTAGGTAGGCACTTTGACATGGTTACGGATCACGCTCCGTTAAAGTGGATGGCTCAAAACAAGGAAACAAATAGAAGAGTGAATAGGTGGTTCCTGGCCCTCCAGGAATTCAACTTCACAGTAAAGCATCGCCCTGGCGTTCAAATGGGGAATGTGGATGCTTTGTCTCGAGTACATGAATGTCTGATTGCTGGTGTTCCAACCCCGAGGTTAAAACAAGAGGGGGGGGTATGTGACAGCAGGAAGGTAAAGTCACCTGGTTGCATCCAGGGGGGTAGATATATTTCGCCCAGATTCAGGCTTTACGCCGACTTATACAACTAGGGAGTTGATGAAGCCCAGCTGAGGCTAGTGGGCTCATGGATGACTCATACCTCTAGGGAGAGGGCTGGGCGTCGTGCAGGCAGGGAGTTGATGAGACCAGCTGAAGCTTGTCAGCTCATTTAAAGGCCTCTATAAAAACTCCCAGCTTCATTAGATGTTAGCTCATGCCTGGAACCAGACCTGTGTGGACTGTCTAGGGAGAGTGAACCCCTGTGCGGTGAGGCAAAGCCTGTGTGGCTATTTGTTTGGACTTTTACTAAACCAGGGACTTAGGGACTAGGACAACACCAGGCTGATCCCAGTTGTTAGTTTAGGAAACCTGCATGTTTAGTCAGAGGTCAAACTGACCAGGATTTATTTTGTTTATGTTTCTTTTTGGCTTTGCTGTGTTTTTGTCACTGTACATAGAGAAATAAACCGCACCTTTTGATTTTGAAAACCACAACCTCCGTCTGCTGGCCCTATTTTTGTGTGGGGAGCCCAACCAGGGGGTCACACACACCCGCTACCGAGTTAACCCCCTCACACAACATTAAACCTCATCTGCCACATAATCGCCCAATTAGACAGAGCATTGAGGTCGGCTTGTAAATTGGCGACATCCTGTAAGGACGTTATTCCACTGCATAGCTTGGTGTCATCTGCAAAGACAGAAATGTTACTTTTGATCTCAGACCCAATATCATTTATAAACATATTAAAAAGTAAGGGTCCCAGCACTGGACCTTGGGGTACACCACTGATAACCTTGGACCATTCAGAGTAAGAATCATTAACCACTACTCTCTGAATTCCGTCTTTTAGCCAGTTTTCTATCCATTTACAAACTGATATTTCCAATCCTGTAGACTTTACCTTGCACATGAGCCGTGTGTGGGGAACTGTATCGAACGCTTTTGCAAAATCCAAGTATACCATGTCCACAGCCACCCCTTTGTCCAAGGTCTTACTTACCTCTTCATAAAAAGAAATCAGGTTTGTTTGACAACTTCTGTCTTTCATGAATCCATGCTGTCTGTTGCTTAAATAGTTTTTTTCCAGCAAGAACTCATCTATGTGGTCTTTTATTAATCTCTCCAGTATTTTCCCAACTATAGAAGTTAAACTAACAGGTCTATAGTTACTTGGTAAAGACTTAATTCCCTTTTTAAATATAGACACTATATTGGCCCTGCGCCAATCCAGTGGTACTATTCCTGTCGTTAATGAGTCCCTAAAAATTAAATACAATGGCTTTGAAATTACAGAGCTCAATTCTTTTAGGATCCGTGGGTGTATGCCATCTGGTCCAGGTGCTTTATCCACCTTTATTCCATCTAAATATTTCTGGACCATATCACTTTTGAGCCATTGTGGATTTGGGGCTGTGTCACTACCACCCCCATTTTGGGCATGAGCTCCCCCATGCTCCTTTGTATACACAGAACTGAAGAAAGTATTTAATAAATTAGCCTTCTCTTTGTCCCCAGTCACCCACTCTAGATAATTTTGTAAAGGGCCTACAAGCTCAGACTTGACCTTTTTACTATTAATATATTTGAAGAATTTTTTGGGGTTTGTCCTACTATCTTTTGCAATCTGTCGTTCATTTTGAATTTTTGCATCCTTGATTTCCTTTTTACATATCCTGTTATATTCTTTGTAGCATTTAAATGACACTAGTGTTCCCTCATTTTTATATTTTTTAAAAGCTCTTTTCTTATAGTTTATAGCTTTTTTAACTTTGGCAGTGAGCCACATAGGTTTTATTTTTAGCCTTTTAAACTTATTGCCCATGGGAATATACTTTGCAGTGAGTTCACAAACAGTCTTTTTGAAGAATTCCCATTTCTGTTCTGTGCCCATTGATGCCAATATTCCTTCCCAGTCTAATGCCGCGTACACATGACCGCTTTTCTCGACGAGAAAAACTGAATTTTTTTTTTCGCCGAGAAAAACGATCGTCTGTGGGCTTTATGTCGTTTTTCTCGTCGAGAAAAACGGCATAAAAAACGACGAGAAAAATTAGAACATGTTCTAAATTTTCTCATCGTTTTTTCCAGCATTTTTTTCCGCTGCAGTTTTCCCATAGGGAAACACTGCCGCGGAGCCCACAGACGGTCGTTTTTCTCGTCAAGAGAAAAAATGACGGGAAAAACGACCGTGTGTAGGGAACCAAGCGGTTCCCTCGTTTTTCCTGTCATTATTCACGGCGGTTTTTTAACCGCCGTGAATAATGATCGTGTGTACGCGGCATAAGTCCTGCAGAGCAGCGCTCATCCTTGGAAAATTTGCTCTCTTGAAATTAAGTGTTTTTATCTTTCCTGTATGTGATTTTTGCTTACAACTAACATCAAATGAAATCATGTTATGGTCACTGCTACCCAGGTGTTCCTTTATCTGAACATTAGTAATACACTCTGCATGGTTTCAGATTACCAGGTCCAACAGAGCATCATTCCTAGTTGGGGCCTCAATAAACTGGACCATAATATTGTCCTGCAATAGGTTTATAAATTTTTGCCCTTTAACTGTCCCAGCAGTTCCATTACTCCAGTCAATTTCTGGGTAGTTAAAATCCCCCATTATTATCACCGTCCCAGCCCTTGCAGCCCTTTCCATCTGTGCAAGGAGCTGAGTCTCTAACTCCTCATTAACATTGGGTGGTCTATAACAAACTCCAATGATTAGCTTTGAACTACACACATCTGTATGCAGTTCCACCCATAATGCTTCAGACTCATCACACTCTCCATCCACCAGGTCCTCTTTCACACTCGCTTTGAGATCACTTCTCACATAGAGACAGACCCCTCCACCCTTCCTTTTTACCCTGTCTTTCCGAAAGAGTGCATAGCCAGGAATATTAATAGCCCAGTCATGTGAGGAATGAAGCCAAGTTTCAGCAATACCGATTACATCATAGCTCTCCTCATGCACCAGAGCTTCCAACTCACCTATTTTGCTTGGCAGACTTCTGGCGTTGGTGAACAGACATTTTAATGCATTAATATATTTTGACCGGTCACATACTATCCTCTTGGGTGTTCCCAGATTGCAACTAGGACTTGCTACTATACTTACCTTGGGTTTATGTGCTTTGGTTACCCTACCACTAATGCCCCTAATACTTCCCTCTAGACTATGTTCCCCGCTGACTCTCACTATCTCTGGACCCTCCCCCCCGTTGCCTAGTTTAAAAACCCCTCTAACTTTTTGGCCATCCTTATTCCCAGCTGATCTGCACCCTCCTCATTTAGGTGTGTACAGTATATAATACATTGCAGTCAGTGTACAGCATATAATACATATATAATAATCTAGTGCACCCACCTATCCCCCTCCTGCATTAAACACTGCACTATAAGCCCGTACCCTCCTGTGTTAAGAGGTTGAGCAGTGTTATTTTTGGGCCTTGTCTGCAGCCAGAGTCTAAAGTCCTCCTGAGAAGGATTCTCACCTCTATCGTGTGTAGATGCAAGTCCTTGACTTCCCCAGTAAGGTAAATGTCCACACCAGCTGAAAGTCCAACTCAATATTTATTCTCACTTGAATAACAAATAGTCTCTTGGATAGAAGAAAGGTTGGAGCAAAGACATAGGACAGCTCAAGGTGTGGAGGAGGTCCAGGCACAAAAGTAGCTCAAACTCTTCTGACTGTTCAGGTTTCTCAAACAGTTTTGAGAAACACCCTCACCCCAGGCTAAAGGTGCCTGAGGTGGAACCGGAACACGGCCTCTGGGCCGAGGTCACCCGGAGATGAGTCACACGCACTCCCAGGCTGAAGGTGCCTGGAAGTGGACGAACCCCGATCTGCCCCTTTTATATCCTCTCCCGGCATGCGCAGCAGGTTCCACGCCCCACTGTACGGCTGCCGAGAGAGGTCACAAAAGGCACAGCACTGTATTGATAGTTCAACCCCGGCCCAATATGGCAGCGCCACCTATAGGCCACAGGGAACTCCACACCAATACTATCCCCATAGGACAAAAATGGTCCACAACTCCTAACAATTTAAGGTGTCTGAGCCTGGTTACCACTCAGACACTTCCCCTAAATTGAACACCCCGCTACACATTCCCCCCACTAATGGACACTGGTCCCCAGTGTCTGGAGCAAACCCATGGCTCCTGAACCCGAGTCATATAGGCCTGGTCCAGAGACAAGAAAAAAAAATCAAAACCAAATTTAAAACTGCTTGTTTGTGCCGGAACCTAACATGGGGAAAAGGGAATTAAAAGCAGAAATGAAAGAAGATCAATAGAACACAATGTGCACATCACAGTCTCAAATGTCACATAAACATATTTCCAACCATTACATTCCCTCCCCGTCTGCACTAGTCAAAACCACCCCTTTCTCAGTGTTTTGCTCGGTATCCACCTGCAGAGGGAGAAAACACATACATATTCAAACACATCACTCAAAAATATAGGAAAAATTACGCTGCCTGTGAAAGAAAAGCTGCTGACATAAACAATAGAACAATATTGTGAAAAAGTATAAAAGTAAAACAATGCAGCGCTAAACCTAGGGGCTAAATCAAGTGAATATCTGTGAAGAATGAGCATTCAAAGATGAGTACTTGAGTGTACTCTACCCAGATACTCAAAATAATGATAATAAAAAAACATGCATAATACATGTGAACATGTGACAAAATAGTGCACCTAGTCACATAGACCATTCAATAAAATGTCCCATACTTGAACAAACAAAACAAAACAAAGTCTGTATTAATCTGTGATAGACATGCTGAATCCACTGTAAGGTTTGGAAGTGTTCACGTTGTAAATATGTTGTATTAATAACAACAGGGATAGGTATGAGGGTACGTTCCAACATCCACAGTACACAGGTAGGTAATGAATACTCTTACCGTGAATCAGATGTAAGTAGGCATGGACGGGAACTCCAAGGTAGATGCTCCAATATAGATATCACAAATCCCACCTCCAAACAACATCGAAACTGTGATAATGGGATGATCCTTTAAAAGATATAACTCTCTGCAGACTTTCCGTTGGGAGTATCACTTTAAAGCAGGATGTCATAAAAGGAAAAGATAGATGGCTCCATATGGTGTAAGTAAAACCAGGATATGATGTGAAAAGGTATAGCCTTTATTTGCATAACATCATAATATAAAATAGTACATGCAGCATTAATAGATGCAAATACAAAGAAAAGGACCTCAAGGTAAAAATTGGAAATATTGCGTGTTAGCAAGGGTGGCAGCAGACTAAAAACCCAACATGTTTCGAGCAATGGCCCTTCACCTGGAGTATTAGCCTGCTAACTTGCATCACGCTATTTAAATGTTGTGTCTACCACTGATTGGTGGTCTGTGACGCAAGACAGCTGAGATTTAAAATCAGCATCTAAAAGCCACAGACCAATCACATACTGCACAATCCTCCACCCATGAACAAACACATAATATAGGCCATGGCGAGGAATGATGATGTGAATCTAATACCTATGTGTCCCCAGACCTATGATTTCTCTAAACACTGGAAATACTAAAAAGAGAAAGAGGGGGTGTCATCATGGTTATACATATAAAACCCAGCCCACATAGCTAATCCCCATGGGGCGCTACTATGTGTGTTGCTGAAAACATACACATGTAGGCTGCCATAAAACCAGATGGGCTGAACCTAAATGTGTGTCCCCAAATTCCGTATTAGGTCATAGGGGCGCGTCGATCCCCACAGTCGGCTAAACCAATGGGAATGCGGCGGCTGACCCCGAATGACGTACGAGCATGAATGTTAAATTTAATGGGCAGGTCCAGCCACAATGACGCGGACTGGCCATGCCCGCCCCATCTCATACAGAGCCGCCCAAGAGAAGAAACACCCCATCCAAGGGACGCACACACAACGCGCGACCATGGGGGATGGACAGAACTCCGGTGTCCAACGACAGGCAGGCCCCCAACGCGGTGACGCTTAAACGTCCGCCCACGTAGGAACTGTAAAGATGTCAGAGACGTCATTCACGTATTCTGGAACGCACACGATGCGCTCCAGGCAGTGAGGACATCTGATGTCGCTGAATGTGGGGATATTATGTTTGATGGGCAGGTCCGGCCGCAATAACGCAGGCTAGCAGTACCCACCTCTTCACATGTAGAACCGCCCAGGAAAGGAGTATCCTATCCACGGTGACCACACAGACAGCATCTCGTGTGTTTCAAGAGATAGATCCACCGGAAGATGATATACACTGGGAGGAGAAAAAAAACCAATGTAAATAAACCTACAATGGCCTAAACAAAACACTATAGGACTGTGAACTCTGGGATAGTCAGGTCACTAGATGGCTCGCCCCAAAGGGGCAAAACATAATGCACAAATGTACTATATAAGTAATATTACAAATTAAAAAGCTGTCAATATAACTTAACATGCTATCCATCAATAAATTGACATTATTTAAAAAAAATATATATCTAAAAATGGATACATTACTATAAAAACGAATAAACACAATAAAAGACCGTATTTGGAAATATCTATAAACAATTAGTACGGTACATACAGAGACATAAAAAGGAAAAAGGATAACAAAAATAGTGACCCTATAAACACTACAGGCCAGGAAATAGATGGTACTAAATATATGCATACTATCAAACATAAGATGTCATGCCTTGTTGATAAATGCATTTATGTCCCAATCTATATTCAAGCCATATGGAAAAAAACAGCGGAGTTGGTAAATCCAAAACATTTCAAGTTTGGATACTCCCCTGATCAATCACCTGGAATCGCGTACCAGAGGGGTCCTTATGGTGATGTAACAAATAATGCTGTGATTGGTCCGACCCTTCCTTATACCAGTGATGTGCTCATTCACTCTAATAGAGAAGGTTCTAATAGTTCTACCAACATATTGTTTTTGGCAGGGGCAAGTGATGAAGTAGACTACATAGCGGGTGGCACATGTAACAAACTCTTTCATGTGATACACAATTGAAGTGGTGGTAGACTTGAAATTGTCTGTTTTCCTGCCTTTCTAGACATTGTGTGCACATACTTTACATTTGCGACATGGAAAAAATCCTTTGTAGCTGAGAAAAAAACTAGGTTTCAATGGGGGGTGATCCGCACTGGGAGCTAGCTGATTTCTGAGAGATCGTGCACCCCTATAAATAATACCGGTCCGTTCAGGGAGTACGGGACCTAGTAGGGGGTCTTTTCTAAGGACCTTCCAGTGCCTATTAAAAATGGCTTTCAGTTGTTTATGATGCACTGAAAACTGGGTTATAAATGACCATTTAAACTTGGCATCTGGAACTTTTTTTGGCCTTTCCAAGATCAATGCATTACGATCTAGTCTAGAGATGCGATCGATCTCCCCATCAATATTAGATGATTCATATCCCTTCTCAACGAATCTCCGTTTAAGAACCTCAGCCTGTTGCTGAAAATCAGTTACATTAGTGCAATTCCTCCTAATACGGAGTAACTGGCTGTGGGGCACCGACTTAAGCCACGAGCTGTAATGGGAACTATCAGTGGGGATGTATCCGTTGCGGTCGGTTGGCTTGAAGAACGTCTTCGTAACCAACCGATGATCCACCACGGATATCTCCAGGTCCAAAAAATGGACTTGGCTATGACTGTTTTCATAGGTCAAAGTGATGTTCATCTCGTTGTCGTTGAGGGTAACCATAAACTCATGGAGAGACTCCTCATCACCCCTCCATAGGAGGAGGATGTCGTCTATATACCTAGCCCAGAGTACCAACTCTTGGTGTTGGAGGGCATAGACGACATCCTCCTCCCATTTGGCAATGAAAAGGTTCACCAGGGTGGGGGCAAACTTGGCCCCCATGGCTACACCATTTCGTTGGAGAAAAAATTGGTCATGGTACCAAAAATAATTGCACTGTGTAGCAAACCTGAGAAGTTCCATGATGTAAACCTGTTGTACTTCAGGTATCATACTACTACAGGATAGAAAGTGTTCCACTGCTTTAAATCCCAGCCGGTGAGGAATACAGGTATATAGAGATGTTACATCGGCCGTCACCAGTATGCAATCGTCACTACAGTCCACAGCTTGCAACCTAGTATAGTATCGCCCGTATCCTTTAAAAAGGATGGTATTTTACAGACCAGTGGTTGCAAATGAAAATCTATATACCTGCCGATTCTCAATGTAACAGAGTTGATTCCACTAACAATGGGTCTACCGGGGGGATGGGTGGTGTTTTTATGTATTTTCGGAAGGTAATACATAACCGGGATATGAGGAACCACCGACACTAAGTATTCCTTTTCCTTCTTATCCAAAATCCCCTGCTCAAATCCTGCATCCACTAATTCTACCAGAGCCTTCCTAAGTTTTTTGGTGGGGTCCTGAGATAGTGGGGTATAGGTGTTTGCATCATCCAATATATGGCACATCTCAGTGTGGTAGTCCCTTTTATCTAAAATGACTAATCCCCCACCTTTATCCGCGGGACGGATAATCAAGTCCTTCCGTTCACACAGAGACTTGAGGCCAACTTTAATGTCAGGATGGTCATACATACGTTTTTTGGGAAGGGATTCTAGGTCTTTCAAGACCAGATCGCTAAAGACCTTGATGGACGGTGCTGTGGCCTGGGGAGGATTGAACAGGGAAGGGTTAGATAAACCTGAATTAATTACAACATCTGATTCCAGATTGTGATCTCTAGGTTTCGATGGATTTGAAATAAAGTGTCTCTGTATGTTTAGTTTGCGGATGTACTTGTGCACATCCACAAATGTCGCAAATTTATTTAATTGTTTAGATGGTGCGTACTTAAGGCCTTTATCTAGGGTCCTAAATTCAGCTTCTGTGAATACTGCCTGACTAAGGTTAAAAATGCCATCGCACTTTATAGCTTCCCTTTTCTTCCTGGACCTCCTCCCCCCTCGGGAGACTCTTTTGGTTCTGTACCTCGTGGGGGGCCTGCAAGGGCCCGGGGAAAAACCTCCTCCCGTCCCCCATCCACAGCAGAAGTGAAAAGATTCTCCCCGGAGGGACAATCCTTCCCTTCTAAAAGTAAAACACATTTTTTTTCTCTTTAAAATCAGAGTCTCTTCCTTTTGTTTTTAGACAATGCAACATCGCCACCTAGTGGGAGTGCCACCGTCAGAACACTCGTCCTGAAAAAAAACTTTCCTTTTCGGGTAAAAGTTCCTCATCTTCTTCTTTGGCCCTGCTCTGAACTATTCTACCCCAAAGTCCTTGTGTCTTTGCGGTGTGGAGAGAGGGAGAAAAAAACAACTGTACCCACTCTTCCAACAAGTAGAATACCCTTCTGTATGGGCAAACAGTTATGGGGCTCCAGAGAGTGCACACCGGAAACAAAAGGCAAACAACAAGAGTCTAGTCTCTTCACAGATAATACTTTGGATGCGGCAACACTAACGGCTTCCAATGTTTGTCAAAGGTGTCGATGTGGTATTCGACATTGTCTGTGTCCTTTCGGCAAATAACCACCTTATCCGCATGTATATGCCAAACCAAGCATCCAGGCTTTCCTACAGTCTTTGTACCGCTTGGTAGCTGTAGCAGAGCATGAATAGTACCTCTGGGCTTGGGGTACTTTAATATGTGTCCAAACAAAGTCCGCGTACCACCGATTCCTATAGGCCTCTACCTCAAACAGGAGCTCCTTTGGCAGGTATGGGTACTCCCATCCATATTCGCTAGCAACCTTCTTATTAAACAACCTCTGTAAACGGGACAAAGGTGGCATGGTCAGATGATCTCCTATACCGGTCAAGACTATGGCGTCCGGGTGTCGAGGTACTTTCACTACCTCAGGAACAGACACAGGGGCCCTCAATGACACCCGCTCCATCCCAACAACGGATCCAGGTATCTCCAGCGGTGGAAGGGCAGGCAACGGGACAGATCCCTCCTCAGGCTCCGGGGCCTCCACCCGGGGTGTGCTCTCCCCAGTGGACATGGGTGGGTCCCTATTTGTACGGGACAAGGACAGGGGCATCTTATCCCAACCCTTCCGCTCAAACACTTCATCAATGGCGGCGTCGTCTCCCGGATCAGAGACCGCCTCCAGGTCAGAGGTGTCACATTCCTCTGCAGGCAAGTAACTCCGGGTAGAAGATGAGTAACCGCCTCTAACCAGTTCAAGGGCCCTGGGATCCCTGACACTTCGGACTTCTGACAGAGTCTCTTTCCCCGGCTTACCTCGGCTTGTAGCTGAGCCAGGACGTCCGGAACTCTTCCCTTCGGATGCATCCGTTCCGAGTAAGTGCTGGGGCGTAACTCCACCACGACCACAGGAAGCCATCACAAAGCCAATCTTCCTCTTGGGGGGTGGGAGTAAGCACTCTGTGGTGACCGAGGCAACATCCTCCAGTGTCTCCGATTCCAGTTCCTCAATCTCCGGAAAATCTGTGCTTGCGGCTTCCTCCGAAGTCTCAACAGTGCGCACAGGGGTGGCTGCAAAAGCTCTGGCTCCCTCCTCCGAAATAGTGGCGCCTGTAAGGCAGTTGAGGCGGAAAGCCCGAGGCTTTTCTGTGGGTTGCTCCACCTCAAATAAGAACTCCCTACACTGCTCGCATCTGCCGAAGGGCTTGAAATGCACCACCAGTCCCGAGCAGCCGGGACAAACCACTCAGAGGGCCTCCACATCTCGACAAACGTAGAGGGCAAAACGTCCCCAGGGCCTCAGCTGAATCCCTGCATCCATCACCGAAGCAGCAAACAAGGTCATATTCATGGTGGTTGTGGCTGGAATCCATGAGGCATGAGACGCCATGTTGCTCGCTTGCCGTTCCATTGCACACTGTCCCCTCCGCGCCAAAGTCCCCACGCGCAACTCTTCACATGGCCAGACTCCTCCCATCTTCTGCACTGTTCGCGGGCCTTCTATATAGGTACGCCCACGAACTACGCAGTCAGGGTTCTCCTCGTGGCGCAGTTCTCAATATGGACGACCCCCACAGAACTTCACTAGGGAATAAAGTTCAAACTCTGGGGGGGTCTTCACACTTTCCAACCGCAGACAAATCCCGGACTCGAGCCCCCACGTCTAGCGCACCCACCTATCCCCCTTCTGCATTAAACTCGGCTCCTCGCAGGGGGAGACAGGCACACCGCACTATAAGACCGTACCCTCCTGTGTTTAGAGGTTGAGCGGTGTTATTTTTGGGCCTTGTCTGCAGCCAGAGTCTAAAGTCCTCCTGAGAATGATTCTCACCTCTACCCTGTGTAGATGCAAGTCCTTGACTTCCCCAGTAAGGTAAATGTCCACACCAGCTGAAAGTCCAACTCAATATTTATTCTCACTTGAATAACAAATAGTCTCTTGGATAGAAGAAAGGTTGGAGCAAAGACATAGGACAGCTCAAGGTGTGGAGGAGGTCCAGGCACAAACGTAGCTCAAACTCTTCTGACTGTTCAGGTTTCTCAAACAGTTTTGACGCACGGTCTTTGCCACAGTCCATGAGGTTGGTCTCTGCCACAGACCCTGTGGATAAGGTCACTGCCACTGACCTGGTGAACAAGGTCACTGCCACTGACCTGATGAACCTTGGTTTCTTCCAAGGACATGGCCCCTTTCAGGGAGAAGACGTCCCCCCAGAGAGTCAACAGACCCTTCCTTCACCGTGACCATAGCGTCGGTCCCTCGGAACAGATCCTCCCTTCTCTAAGGGCGCGGGTCCCCTCATAAAGGCGGCACCCTGGACTCCTTGATCCATAGTGGACCCCAGCCGAAGATTGCTGGGCCCAGGGCCATTGCTGCAGCTCCTGGGCCTCCATACCCAGGCAGTCAGAAACGGTGAGGTAGTACCTCACCCCAGGCTAAAGGTGCCTGAGGTGGAACCGGAACACGGCCTCCGGGCCGAGGGCACCCGGAGATGAGCCACACGCACTCCCAGGCTGAAGGTGCCTGGGAGTGGACGAACCCCGATCAGAAGATGTCTGCCCCTTTTATATCCTCTCCCGATATGCACAGCAGGTTCCCCGCCCCACTGTACGGCTGCCGAGAGGGGTCACAAAAGGCACAGCACTGTATTGATAGTTCAACCCCGCGGCCCAATATGGCAGCGCCACCTATATGCCACAGGGAACTCCACACCAATACTATCTCCTGAGGGCAAAAATGGTCCATAACTCCTAACAATTGAAGGTGTCTGAGCCTGGTTACCACTCAATCCCCTAAATTGAACACCCCGCTACAATAATATTATATATTTCACTTTTGGCAGCATTGCAAGCTTAGATGTGAAAAGTGCATCACACTATAACCAGCTGAACTCTTGATCTCTTATGCATCAATATGCACCATAAATTTGACAGTGAATGGCAAGGCAGGTAAATTATAATATAAAAAATGTATGTATTTCCTATTTTTGTCTAGAAATAACATTCTTTAAGGTGGTCCAAAAAGGTTGTCATAGAACTTTTTTTTGCCGTTTGCTCCTTTTGAAGGCCTCAATAGTGCATGTTTGCAGTAATTATACAAATATAACAGATATATTTGAATGGGTGCTATAAATAGTTCCAACAATAGGGACCAAATACGGTCCACTGTCTTAGTCAAGGCCCTCTAGGTACCCCCTCTCCTAGTCCAGGAACTTTGCCTCACACCACTTCTTCTAGTCCATTGCCTCCTACGCATACCCATCCTCCTAATCCACAGCCTCTTCTACACATCCCCATCTCTTACAGCGTGGCCAACTTTGCACACTCTCCAGAGTCTTTTTCAGCATACTCACCCTCCTTGTCCAAGGCCTTCTCTGGACATTCCCTTCACTTAGTCCAGGGTCTTCTTCAACATACCCCCATCTACCAGTTCATTGCCTTCTCCACACAGCCCCCTCTCCTAGTCCACGGCCTCTACTCCACCCCCTTTTTCCCAGCCCAGGGGCCTTTGCCACACAATCCTCCTCTCCTACTATAGAGCTTACAATTTCAGGCAGGCTCTCCCCTTTAAAATTGAGCTGAGGCTGGGCTGCCTCACTTTCTGTGATGCTGTGATGCTGGACTCTGATGCTGTGTGGATGGAACTTAAGCAGGAGGAGGATGACCTCACAGTGAACCAGCACTGAATCACTAGGCTCCTCCCACCTGGCCCAAAGAAAAGCATTCTTGAGTGATACTGCAACTACTTTTGCTAAATTGCTAAGCAACAGTACACAGAGCTTCCCCCTCCTCCCACATTCCCAATACACATAGCACTCCCTCCTCTTAACCCCCCAATACAGAGAACTCCACCTCCTCCCACCCCCTAGTACACAGAGTTCCCCCTCATCCCTCCCAACCCCTCTAGTACACAGAGCTCCCCCTTCTCTCACCCTCAGTACATAGAGCTCCCCCACCCCTTAGCCCCCCCAGTACAGATGTCCACCCACCCTTTAAGTCCCCCCTCTAATGGTTGTGCACATTGGGGACATGAAAATTGTATGCAACATCCATTTTGTTCATGTCCCAGCTTATCTCAGCCATTTTGTCAGAAGGAGAGGCAAAGCCACAATGACATCCCCCCTTCTCCTTCAGTTCATGGAATACAGAAACTGTTCACTGATGCCAGGACCCTGTTATCAGCCCAGTGATCGGACACACACACATACCCTTTCCATTAACAAATACACACTTTGGTCTAGAAACCCTAATAAAACTGTCACATTCGCAGGCATGAACATTCTGGAAAACAAACAGATACTTGGTTGTAAATACCTTAGCTGAGAACAAGAGAAGAAGCCCCATTGGGACTTTAAAGGCAGTTGTCAGACCAGGTAATGAAGTATTAAAAAGGTAAGAATATGCATGCATCATACATACTAGGGGGAGTACAACTGGGGGGATCCATAGTGGAGAAGGATCTGGGGGTTTGGTAGATCATAAGCTCAATAATGGCATGCAATGCCAAGCTGTGGTTTCCAAAGCGAGCAAAGAATTTCTTGTATTAAGAGAGGTATGGACTCCAGAGAGAGAGAGATATAATTTTGCCCCTGTTCAAATCATTAGTAAGACATCATCTGGAATATGCAGTTCAGTTTTGGGCACCAGTTTTCAAAAAGGATATCGGGGAACTGGAGAAAGTGCAGAGAAGGGCAACCAAACTGATAAGAGGCATGGAGGAGCTCAGCTATGAGGAAAGATTAGAGGAACTGAATTCATTCTCTCTTGAGAAGAGGAGATTAAGGGGGGATATGATCAACATGTACAAATATATAAGGGGTCCATATAGTGAACTTGATGTTGAGTTATTCACTTTACGGTCAACACAATGGACAAGGGGGCACTCTTTACGTTTAGAGGAAAAGAGATTTCATCTCCAAATACGGAAAGGTTTCTTCACAGTAGGAGCTGTGAAAATGTGGAATAGACTCCTGCAGAGGTGGTTCTGGCCAGCTCAGTAGATTGTTTTAAGAAAGGCCTGGATTCTTTCCTAAATGTACATAATATAACTGGGTACTAACATTTATAGGTAAAGTTAATCCGGGGAAAATCCGATTGCCTCTCGGGGGATCAGGAAGGATTTTTTTCTCCTGCTGTAGCAAATTGGATCATGCTCTGCTGGGGTTTTTCGCCTTCCTCTGGATCAACTGTGGGTATAGAATTGGGTATATGGGATTGTATGATATTATTTTTATTTTTTTTATGGTTGAACTGGATGGACTTGTGTCTTTTTTACTATGTAACTATGTAACATCAAAGAATTTTATTGAAACATGTTAAAATAGTGATTGCAGTCACCAAAATACAAAGTTAAGAGCAAACAAATAGCCATACAGATATAAACATAAATATAGGTGGCACTTATGGGCACTGAAAGGTGGCACTTGTGGGCACTGATAGGTGGCACTGATTGCACTGATAGGTGGCACTTGTGGGCACTGATAGATGGCAATGATTGCACTGATAGGTGGCACTTGTCGGCACTGATAGCACTGATAGATGGCACTGATTGCACAATCAGTGCCATCTATCAGTGCCCATAAGTGCCACCTATCAGTGCAATCAGTGCCATCTACCAGTGCCACCTGATAGGTGGCACTGATTGTACTGATAGATAGCACTTGTGGGCACGGATAAATGGCACTGATAGGTGGCTGGCACTAAAATGCTTTGAAAAATGACACAGGATTTAAAAAAAAAAAAATGCTGCAACGCCCATCTTGGTACACCCTGCACTCAGCTGCAGTAAGCAGCAGCAGACATCTTGTGACACCCAACCCATATAGCTCGGGCTGGGTGTAACAAGATGTCTGCTGCTGCTTACTGCAGCCGAGTGCAGGGTGTACCAAGATGGGCATGGGGACGTTCAGCCGCTGACGGCGACCGAATGTGACAGCACCGGTCACCGATCCTGATGCGGCTGCGCCCTGCACCCCTGCCAGCTTACCAAGTTCAACTGCAGGTGAGGGACTTGCTCTCCGCCCGCCGACTCCATCCACCGACTGTGCCCGCCCTCTCCAGCCAGACTCCGCCCGCACTTTCCTTCACAGACTCTGCCCACCCCCTCTCCAGCCAAACTGCGCCTGCACTCTCCGTCCACAGACTCTGTCCGCCCTCTCCAGCCAGACTCCACCCGCACTCCCCCACCCTCTCCCGCCCTCCCCAGCCACTGATTCCTCCCGCCCTCTCCGGCCACTCTACACTAAAAATAAAAATAAAGTATCGGGTGACGCATCGGGAGTACAAGTACTCGCGCAAATGCTTGGTATCAGTGTCGAGAGGGCAAACAGCCTCTGTGTCTACAGTGAAAAGTGGTGGTCACGGACATGGTGCATCCTCTGCTGGCGGGGCACGCTTGTCCTTGTTTTCTGCGGCTGGCCATGTTATTGAGCCACAACATGCAGAAGAGTTGGTGGAGTGGATAACTAAGCCGTCCTCATCCTGCTCATCCTCTGTCACCCAGGCTCATACTAGTATGCCTGCCAACACAGCTGCCAAAACAGCCTATTCCACTGGCTCCTTGTCCAATGTTACTCCTTTCATAGCCCCACCATCATGCATGGAGTAGTCACCAGAATTACTCAACCATGGTGTCGGTTACATGCTGCTGGAGGATGCTCAGCAATTTGAATGCTCTGATGTTGGTTCCCAGGTTGAGGAAGCAAGCAATGTGAGCCTAGAGAGAGGGGGTGCCACAGAAGGACAAGAAACTAGCAGTAATGTTCCCCCAGCTCCAGCATTCTGCCAAGTTTGCTCCAGTGATGAGGAGGTAGGGGATGATGAGGTCACTGACTGTACTCGGGTGCCAGAGAGAACAAAGGAGGTAAGTGAGGAGGAGGAGGAGGCATAACTCTAATGAGGCAAGATGTCCACCAGGGGCCGGCTTAAGGGCAGCCACCCTATTGCATCACACCATAGAGCTCCACAGGTGCAGGGTGTTGCTGACTCCTTGCTGAATTCCAAAAGTTCATTGGTGTGGGTTTTTTTCAGACCACAAGGTTGCTGTTTGCAATCTCTGTCTGAAGCAGATCAAGCATGGCCAGAACACCAGCCGCTTGGTCACCACATGCTTGACAAGACATATGACAACTTGCCATGCAGTCCATTGGCAATAGCACCTGAAAGACCCACATCATAAAAAATGCAGACTTCTCCTTGCTCTTCTTTGGGATCTCAACCCCTACTATACCTCCAGTCCTCTAAAAAACCTGCACTGAGAGGAATGAAGGTATAGCAATAGGTGCCACAATGTAAGGGTATGTACTTACCGAGGCCGAGATGCCGAGAGTGGTTCACCTTTGCGACTTGACGCACTCCACCCCCTGGAGTTGAGACAGAGAGTGGATGGCGAGAAGCGGCACCGGCTACCGGCAGGTGGTGGGTATTTGTAGACGGTCCGGTAGAGCTGAGTAGACTGAAGAACAGGCTTCAAGCAGGAACTAGCCGGATTGGTAAAGTTCAAACAGCAGGAGATAATGGAAGCCGGTGCAGGTTGAGTCCGGGTTGCAATGGCAAGGTAACAGTCCCGGCTGGGGGTCAAACACAGTAAAAGGTAACAAGTCCAGAGAGTACCGGGAACCAGGCAGGGGTTCAAAGGAAACGCGGAAGTCCAAAAGGTACAAGCCAGAGGTCAAGGATTGGAGACAGGCAGCAGATCCGAGTCACAGGCCGAGGGTCAAACACAGGAGAAGGCAGAAGTCCGTATCACAAGCCGAGGGTCAGGTCCAGGAGAGAGATCAGAGGAATCAAACCAGTCCGGGTCACAAGGAGATTTTCAGGATAGTTTTCCAGAGTCTTGGGAATACAGGAAAGCTGACAAACCAGCAACTTGTCAGTGCAACTGGGTCTCTTTAAATAGGCCCGCCTGGATTCCTATTGGTGCGCCGCCGCGCATGCGCGCGCGCCGCTGCATCGGCGCGCGCACCCGAGAACGTAGAAGCGCCGTCCCGCGCACGCGCATGCGCCGAAGCATCATTCCGCCGCGCGTGCGCATTGGGCGCTGATTGGCGCTGTTGGACGGATTTCCCTGACACACAATTACTTGCACCCAATCTTCTAGCAGTACACCACCTGTTGATTTCACCAGGCAAATTTTGCTACCCAAGTTGCTGAACCATAAAAAACAAATACTGTCCCAGCCATCCACATGCTCAGAGTCTCAATGCTAGCTTGGCTAAATTGCTAGCACTACAACTGCTGCCTTTTCATCTAATAGACTCTGCCCCCTTTTTGTTAATTTGTGGAATGTGCTGTACCACAGTGGCAGGTTCCAAAAATAAATTTTGTTTCACGTAAGGCCATTCCAGCTCTGTGCCGTCATGTGGAAGACAATGTTTTGGCCTCGTTGGACAGGGCGGTCAGCAGAAAGTTTCACATTACTGCTGACTCATGGTCCAGCAGACATGGTCAAGGACGTTACATTTCCTTCACGGCACACTGGGCAACTCTGCTGGCAGCTGGGAAGGACAGAGTTCAGTGTTGGAGCTTGTTCTGCCACCACACCTCCAAAAAGCTTGTGGCGATTCTGCCACATCTGTCTGCTCCACCCCCTCCTCTTCTTCTTCCTCTATGGCCTCTTCTGCTGTCCTCTGAACTTTGAACCTAAGCGTTCAAGGGTCTACGCAAGCAGTCAGGCTAAAAGATGCCATGCAGTGTTTCAGTTGGTCTGTCTAGGTGACAGGAGCCACACTGGGGCAGAGATTCTGTCTGCTCTGCAAGGACAGGCTCAGAGGTAATTGACGCCACGGCAGCTTGAGCCATAAATGGTTGTATGCGACAATGGCACCAACCTTCTCTCCGCCCTCTGACAGGGACACTTGATACATTTTCCATGCTTGGCACACATCCTGAATTTGGTGGTGCAGCAATTCTTAACCAGGTACCCAGGCTTATGAGATCTTCTGAGGCAGGCCAGAAAAGTCTGTGGGCATTTCCGGTGGTCATACATTTCTGTAGTGATATAGTAGTGTGTTGGTAGATAACTATTTAGTTATTATTACAATGATGTGAGTAATTTCCACCAGCAACCCGATTCTTCCAGAGAGATGCATTTATTGAAACTTCAGACAGAACAAAGTCCATAAGATACTTTCAACAGATGACAAAATCCAACGAAGTAAATATGACAACGAACAGTAGCCTTCAGAGTCCCATTTGTGCTAGACAATATTTAGACCTGTGACCCTCTATTTCATGGAGAATGACAAGAAACTGATTGCCAGCTTATACACCTTATACACCGAAGGGCTGAGCAATTTGATTGGCCATTTCCATTAGGCCTTTGATCTGCTTCTGTCTTTCAGAGTGACAGATAATGACCCCTAGCCGTAAACAGCTGCAGTCATAAACCGTCCTAATTTGCATTCTTGCATATTAACACCAACATAGCACAGAGTAATCAGCTGTCCCTTTGATATGTTAAAATTGAGTTGGCTTGGACAACTCAACCATTGTCAACTGAATTCTGGCCTGGTCAATATTGTACTATATGTGTACATATATATAATAATATAATATCCTACATAAATCGGCCAACATATTACAACAATTTCCAGTGCTCGGCTGGCTGACATTCAATGGGAATTCAAACCACTTAATTTGTGGCATACCCACCAGGTGGAACTCAACATTGGCAATGCTGCAGCGGCTGCACACACAACAGAGGGCCATCACTCAGTACCTGTGTGAGTATGGCACCAGGACAGGCTAAAGGGAGCTTGGCTTCTTTTCACCATGCCAGTGGCTACTGATAAAGGATGCATGCACTGTCCTGTCACCATTTGAGGAGGCCACAAAGATGGAGAGCAGTGACAATGCATGCATCAGTGACACTGTCCCTCTAGTCTTCCTGTAGGAGCACATGCTTCGTGGCATCATGGACAGGGCACTTGAGGCAGAACAGCGGGAGGAAGAGGAAGACTTCCTTTCCTCTCAAGGCCCACTTTATGCAGATACAGTTCCTGCGGGGCCGCCAAACACACAGGAGGAAGAGGAGGAGGAGGAGGATTGTGTCAGCATGGATGTGGAGGATAACATACAGCAGTCTTCAAGGGATGATTTTCAGTCCCCACAAACCCAAGGAGATGTACGTGGCTGGGAGGAGGTAGTTCCTGACAATGTCACCCTTAGTGACCCAGAGGACTCAGAATCTCATGCCTCTTCAAACTTACGCTGCATGGGCTCCCTGATTCTGCAAAGCCTGCAAAAGGAACCAAGGATTCATGGTATCAAGGAAAGGGATCATTACTGGCTGGCAACCCTTCTTGATCCACGTTACAATGGTAAAGTTGCAGCACTCATCCTGCCTTCGGAGAGGGAGCAGAGGATGAAACATTTTTAGGTCACCATGAAGAAAAGTTTGTGTAACGCCTTTCCAGACCCTGGGAGTAGGGATGAGCTTTGTGTTCGAGTCAAACGCATGTTCGACTTGAACATAGCCTGTTCGGCCGTTCGCCAAATTACAAATATTAGGGTTCGTTCGCGCTAAATTCAATTTGCGCGTCACGGCCCATAATGCACTGCGTCATCGCAGTGCATTGCTGGCTGATGATTGGCCAAGCATGCACTATGACCAGCATGCTTTGTCCAATCACAGCGCCGTCAGCACAGAGAGCAATAATTGGCCAAAGGCAGGGTGCCTTTGGCCAATCATGGCTCAGGGGGACTAAGTACACGCCCCACACTATATAAGGCCGCCTGCGTGTCGGCCTTGTGTAGTGTGTTCCGGCCGCATTTAGAGACAGACAAAGAGAGAGAGAGAGATTTTTGATCTATTTCAGTTAGCAATAGCTAGATTGAGCGGGCAGGTGATTGAGCTAGTTAGATCCAGTATATGTAGTATGCACTGCACGCTTTGTGTGTATATATATATATATATATATATATATATATATATATATATAAAATATATACTGTATACAGTTTAGCTAGATCTCATTGCAGAGCGTTCCTGTTATTCTATTCCTACTAATATTACAGGCAGGCAGTTGATTGAGCTAGTTAGATCCAGTATATTTAGTTTATATGCACTGCACGCTTTGTATATATATATATATACAGTCAGGTCCATAAATATTGGGACATTGACACAATTCTAATCTTTTTGGCTCTATACACCACCGCAATGGATTTGAAATTAAACTAACAAGATGTGATTTAACTGCAGGCTTTCAGCTTTAATTTGAGGGTATTTACATCCAAATCAGGTGAACGGTGTAGGAATTACAACAGTTTGTATATGTGCCTCCCACTTTTTAAGGGACCAAAAGTAATGGGACAATTGGCCAGGTGTGTGTTATTCCCTCATTATCCCATTTACAAGGAGCAGATAAAAGGTCCAGAGTTCATTTCCAGTGTGCTATTTGCATTTGGAATCTGTTTCTGTCAACTCTCAATATGAGATCCAAAGAGCTGTCACTATCAGTGAAGCAAGCCATCATTAGGCTGAAAAAACAAAACAAACCCATCAGAGAGATAGCAAAAACATTAGGTGTGGCCAAATCAACTGTTTGGAACATCCTTAAAAAGAAAGAACGCACCGGTGAGCTCATCAACACCAAAAGACCCGGAAGACCACGGAAAACAACTGTGGTGGATGACCAAAAAATTATTTCCCTGGTGAAGAAAACACCCTTCACAGCAGTTGGTCAGATCAGGAACACTCTCCAGGAGGTAGATGTATGTGTGTCAAAGTCAACAATCAAGATAAGACTTCACCAGAGTGAATACAGAGGGTTCACCACAAGATGTAAACCATTTGTGAGCCTCAAAAACAGGAAGGTCAGATTAGAGTTTGCCAAACAACATCTAAAAGAGCCTTCACAGTTCTGGAACAACATCCTATGGACAGATGAGACCAAGAGTATGGAGAAGGAAAGGAACTGCTCATGATCCAAAGCATACCACCTCATCAGTGAAGCATGGTGGTGGTATTGTCATGGCATGGGCATGTATGGCTGCCAATGGAACTGGTTCTCTTGTATTTATTGATGATGTGACTACTGATAAAAGCAGCAGGATGAATTCTGAAGTGTTTCGGGTAATATTATCTGCTCATATTCAGCCAAATGCTTCAGAACTCATTGGACGGCGCTTCACAGTGCAGATGGACAATGACCCGAAGCATACTGCGAAAGCAACCAAAGAGTTTTTTAAGGGAAAGAAGGGGAATGTTATGCAATGGCCAAGTCAATGACCTGAATCCGATTGAGCATGCATTTCACTTGCTGAAGACAAAACTGAAGGGAAAATGCCCCAAGAACAAGCAGGAACTGAAGACAGTTGCAGTAGAGGCCTGGCAGAGCATCCCCAGGGATGAAACCCAGCATCTGGTGATGTCTATGCGTTCCAGACTTCAGGCTGTAATTGACTGCAAAGGATTTGCAACCAAGTATTAAAAAGTGAAAGTTTGATTTATGATTGTTAATCTGTCCCATTACTTTTGGCCCCTAAAAAGTGTGAGGCACATATACAAACTGTTGTAATTCCTACACTGTTCACCTGATTTGGATGTAAATACCCTCAAATTAAAGCGTTTCATTTCAAATCCATTGCGGTGGTGTATAGAGCCAAAAAGATTAGAATTGTGTCTATGTCCCAATATTTATGGACCTGACTGTATATATATACTGTATACAGTTTAGCTAGATCTCATTGCAGAGCGTTCCTGTTATTCTATTTCTTACTAATAATACAGGCAGGCAGTTGAGCTAAGCTGCAGTATATTAAGCCAATGTACTGTATACTGGGCACAGTGTTCAGCTAAAGCTGACTGCAGACCATTCCTGTTCTCTTTCAAATAATACAGGCAGGCAGTTGAGCTAAGCTGCAGTATATTAAGACAGTGTACTGTATACTGGGCACAGTGTTCAGCTAAAGCTGACTGCAGACCATTCCTGTTCTATTCATAATAATACAGGCAGGCAGTTGAGCTAAGCTGCAGTATATTAAGTCAGTGTACTGTATACTGGGCACAGTGTTCAGCTAAAGCTGACTGCAGACCATTCCTGTTCTCTTTCAAATAATACAGGCAGGCAGTTGAGCTAAGCTGCAGTATATCAAGTCAGTGTACTGTATACTGGCCACAATGTGCACGTAAAGCTGACTGCAGACTATTCCTTTTCTATTACTGGTAATATACAGGCAGTAGATTGAGCTAACCTGCAGTATATTAAGTCAGTGTACTGTAATTTAAATTTACACAGTGAAGGAAGTTTCCCGCTCAGGCCAATGACGTAGGCGGGGTCCGACATACCGAGGGGGCGGACCTGATGGGGAACTTCTCTCACTGTGGTAATACATGTATAGACCCGCCCCTTGTCATGTTCCGCATCTGGTCCGCTAAGCGGACCTGATGGGGAACTTTAGAAGGGGCGGGTCTATACATTTAAAAAACTGAGGAGGAAGTTCCCCATCAGGTCCGCTCAGGCAAAACCAATGACGGACAGCGCTGGACATCGGGATCACCGCGGGACACTGGATTTCACCGCTGGAATGTTTTTTTTTTTTTTTTTTAATAAAGGACTTTTTCAAGGTGTTTGTGTGTTTTTTTTACATTTTTTTTACGCTTTCTTCGTGAAATGGTAGGGGTACAATGTACCCCTTACCAATTCACATAGGGGGTGGGGCCGGGATCTGGGGGTCCCCTTTGTTAAAGGGGTCTTCCAGATTCCGATAAGCCCCCCGCCCGCAGACCCCCACAACCACCGGGCAAGGGTTGTGGGGATGAGGCCCTTGTCCCCATCAACATGGGGACATCCTCCCCATGTTGAGGGCATGTGGCCTGGTACGGTTCAGGAGGGAGGGGGGCCGCTCCTCTCGTCCCCCCCCCTCTTCCCCTGCGGCCGGCCAGGTTGCGTGCTCGGATAAGGGTCTGGTATGGATTTTTGGGGGGACTCCACGCCATTTTTTTTAAAATTTGGGGTGGAGTTCCCCTTAAAATCCATGCCAGATCTGAAGGGCCTGGTATGGATATTTGGGGGAACCCCACGCCATTTTTTTTTAATTTGCGGCGGGGTTCCCCTTAATATCCATTCCAGACCTGAAGGGCCTGGTAATTGAATTCTGGGGTACCCCCACGCTTTTTTTTTTTTTTTTTATCAATGATTTTTTTATGTATTGATAAAAGCCGACAATTCATTATTAGCCGCGAGTGAGTTTTAAATGACTTTTTTTCCTTCAAAAATGACATTTTTTGCAGGGACAGTTCTAAGCACGGGAAACATGCGCGACTTTACATGCATATCATACACACCCCCCAGGTACGAAATTTAAAGGAATATTTCACTTTTATTGTTTCACTTTAAGCATTATTAAAATCACTGCATTGATACATGTCCCCTGGGGCAGGACCCGGTCCCCAAACACTTTTTAGGACAATAACTTGCATATAAGCCTTTATAATTAGCACTTTAGATTTCTCCCATAGACTTTTCGAATTTGCCGCGAACACTCCAGGGGACATTGATACATGTCCCCTGGGGCAGGACCCGGGTCCCCAAACACTTTTTAGGACAATAACTTGCATATAAGCCTTTATAATTAGCACTTTAGATTTCTCCCATAGACTTTTCGAATTTGCCGCGAACACCCCAATTTGTTCGCTGTTCGGCGAACGGGCGAACAGGCAATGTTCGAGTCGAACATGAGTTCGACTCGAACTCGAAGCTCATCCCTAATCACGGGTATAAAAAGCAATGTGGGGTGCAGTAAATGCTGGCCCGATGCGCTTCGACACAAGGGGTCTTCAACTGGGGCATATGATATGTCCCAGTTGAAGACCCCTTGTATCGAAACACGTCGGACTAGCATTTACTGCACCCCTGTCACGTACCTACAGTGGAGCCGAGGAAGTGGGGGCAGCCTCTCGCACCATCCCGGGCCCCGTACCCCCTGGAGGTGGGAACAGATGGTGCAGGGGCACGAGAAGGTGCGGGTGCCTGTTAGTGGAGATAGAGTCACTGGGAGGCACTGGAACCCTCTTCAGGCACAGGTGCTGCGGAAAGCAGGCGTCAGATCCGTTTAGGGGAGATTCAGGAGAATAACAGGTGCAGGCAGAGGTTCAGCAGCGGGCTAGCGAAGAGGTACAAGATCAGGAGACAGGATCGTGGTCAAAGTCCAGGCCGAGGTCAGTGAAGCAGGCAAAGGCAGTAGAGCAGGCAGGGGAATCCGAGAAGGGTAGTCAAACAAGCCGGGGGTCTTCAGGAGCAGATCAGACAAGGAATCAGGTTTTCAGACAGGGTCACCGGTACTAGCCAGAAAGACAATCCAGCACTGACGTTCAGGTGACCCGGGTTTAAATAGGGTGCCGTGCGCCGGGATTGGAAGAGGCATGCGCATGGGCGCATGCATTGCGCGCATGGGCGCGCGCTCGGTCTAAGACCTATTCGGCCCATTCTGGGTGTCCGCGCATGCGCACTCGTTCCTGGAGAACGGGCATTCCTTGCTGACACCCGGAAGTGTGTGTCAGCAGCTCTGGGTCTCTGACAACCCCACATTGCTTTTTATACCTTTTTATACCTGTGATCACTTTTTATCATGTCATTTTGATGTATGACTTGTTCTAAATAAAACCAATTTTTGGTTGACCTGCACCATCTGGAGCCCTTTTTTTCTATATTTTTTCCGTTGGAGCTTTTGAGGAATCACCCTGGTGTGTATCCAGTCTGACCTGACCCTGAAGGGACCTTGCTGCGGTATCCTTCAACTGAGAACTGGGGATTCTACATCTCGACCCATCCGGACCGTCTTCCATACCCAACATTTGATCCAGACCATCCAGGATCCTAAGCTCGTTTGACCCACTGTCGTAAGGCATGTGTGTCCACCCCAGCCGGTAAGAGTACCTCATTCATTTATTTCAGAAGAGCTTTAAGAATGACTACAGGCAACTTTTACCTTCATTTCTACTATTTGGTGTCACTTCAATAGGAAGAAGCTTCATCTGTTTCCTCTTTCGTGGACTTCAATTGTATATTCCATATCACATTGCTGGACGTTTATACCCACCATTGGGACTTTATATCTCATTGGTTTATATTAAGTTATGCGCATATGTTTATTCATTATTTCATTTGATGTTTACTCACTTAGGTTGTTAGTATTTTGAGTTTTCATACCATCCAGGAGCAATCCTTACACATTCACATTATTAGCGCTACACTATATTTTTTCACCATATTGCCAATATCAAAACAGGCTTTCCTGGCCAAAACACTATGCACAATGTTAAAGGAAAAATCCTAATGGGACTGTCTTTATGACCATCAACAAGTTTGCCCCTGATTGAAGGGGGAGCCATACCCGACGTGAAATCTCTAGAATGGAGACACGCTGTATTTTTAACCTTAAAATGTATACCCTGTTTGGATTAATATAGAATGGGACATAAATAGTATTTTTTTTAAATTTAGATGTTTATTATTTTTCAAAGATAAGGAAATTGAGTACTGTCCGTGATACTTTTTTTATTTGCACTAACATACAATTTTTCAGGACAAGCTTTCGGGGTATGTCCCCTTCTTCAAGGTCCAAGCAGTAGTGATTCACAATTTTTTTTTATCAGAATGTTAAAACAAAACAAGAAAAAAATCTCAGAGGGAAAGGAAAAAAAACACATACAAATCAATGGTAATAAAGATAGCAGCAGAGTTAGTGAGATAAGACAGAGTTAGTGAGATAAGACAGAGGGAGAGCTATAGATTTGAGGGGGGAGTTGCTAGTCACAGAGGGGGTCATAAAACCTTAGTATAATGGGTAAGGAAACCAATATCTAAATTTAGGCCATTAGTTTTTGTGTCAAAAAGAATTATCATTCTTAGTTCAAATATTTTCCTTTCCTGGATAGTTCTGAAATTCCCTTTAAGAACTAAAACATTGAGGTCTTCTATAGTGTGGTCAGGTTGTGAGAAGTGATGTCCCACAGGTGTACAGAAACTGTCTTCCTTATGTTCCTTGATGGTATGTCTGTGCAAATTCATCCTCGCTTGCAACTTCTGTCCTGTTTCACCAACATAAGATCCTTTGCCACACCTGTTGCATTGGATGAGGTACACAACATTACTGGAGGTGCAGTTGTAAGATCCCATGATAGTGAAGATCCCATTTGTGTGTGTCACACTTTTTGATAGATTGATCTGGTTGCACAGTTTGCAGCGTTTTTTATTGCAGGGTTTGCTTCCATTATTTGTGACTTCATAATCAGAGTGAAGTTTTCTGCTGATTAGTTTGTGTCTGAGGTTGGGTGGTTGTCTGAAAGCCAATAATGGGGGTTGTTGGAATATTTCTTTCAGAGTTTCATCCTCTGTTATAATGAGGATGGGTCACAAGGATGGGTTGGCAGCATGTCACAGATTCTTATCATCCTCACCAAACCACAAATACACTGCTGAGGATGTTACACAGCTCATCGAATTCATTCTTACACACAACTACTTCACTTTCAACAATGACATCTATCTCCAATGTATGGGTACTGCTATGGGAAGCAAAATGGCACCCCAATATGCAAACTTATTTATGACTGACCTGAAGGACAAATTCCTGAACAGCATACAACAAAAGCCATACAGATATTATCGCTATATTGATGATATCTTCATGATATGGACTGAAGGTGAAGATAATCTAAACCAATTCTTCTCATTGATCAACACTTTTCACCCATCTATCAAACTAAAAATGGATTATTCGAATACACATGTCAACTTCCTAGACACTACAGTATACATCAGGGATGACAAGCTTCACACTTTGATATACAGAAAACCGACTGACCGATGCAGCTATCTTCATAGTTCCAGTTTTCATCCCCAACACACTAAACGAGCCATCATACACAGCCAGGCCATCAGATACCACCGAATTTGTTCAGACCCAGAAGTCAGAGATAAACATCTCAGAACACTGGCAGGCTCTTTCCATAAGAAAGGATACAAAGACAAAACCATCAACAATAGCATAAACACAGCCTTGAAAACCCGAAGAGAAAATCTCCTCCAATACAAAGAGAAAAAAACAAATAACCGAGTACCTCTGGTCACCACATACAACCCAACACTAGAAGGGATCAAAAAGATAATCAAAGATTTACAGCCCATTATAACAGAGGATGAAACTCTGAAAGAAATATTCCAACAACCCCCATTATTGGCTTTCAGACAACCACCCAACCTCAGACACAAACTAATCAGCAGGAAACTTCACTCTGATTATGAAGTCACAAATAATGGAAGCAAACCCTGCAATAAAAAACGCTGCAAACTGTGCAACCAGATCAATCTATCCAAAAGTGTGACACACACAAATGGGACCTTCACTATCATGGGATCTTACAACTGCACCTCCAGTAATGTTGTGTACCTCATCCAATGCAACAGGTGTGGCAAAGGATCTTATGTTGGTGAAACAGGACAGAAGTTGCAAGCGAGGATAAATTTGCACAGACATACCATCAAGGAACATAAGGAAGACAGTTTCTGTACACCTGTGGGACATCATTTCTCACAACCGAACCACACTATAGAAGACCTCAATGTTTTAGTTCTTAAAGGGAATTTCAGAACTATCCAGGAAAGGAAAACATTTGAACTAAGAATGATAATTCTTTTTGACACAAAAACGAATGGCCTAAATTTAGATATTGGTTTCCTTACCCATTATACTAAGGTTTTATGACCCCCTCTGTGACTAGCATCTCCCCCCTCAAATCTATAGCTCTCCCTCTGTCTTATCTCACTAACTCTGTCTTATCTCACTAACTCTGCTGCTATCTTTATTACCATTGATTTGTATGTGTTTTTTTTCCTTTCCCTCTGAGATTTTTTTCTTGTTTTGTTTTAACATTCTGCTAAAAAAAATTGTGAATCAGTACTGCTTGGACCTTGAAGAAGGGGACATACCCCGAAAGCTTGTCCTGAAAAATTGTATGTTAGTGCAAATAAAAAAAGTATCACGGACAGTACTCAATTTTCTCTGTCACAATTGCACTAATACGGCTACAATTACGTCAAAGATAAGGAGTAATACAAAAACATCGCCAATTGGGCATACCCTGGCGTTAAATTTGCGTACATAAGAGACAAGTGAGAGCAAAGATTAATGGATAGTAACGAGTGGCTTCTATTTCGTTATCAAAGGATGAAGATTTATGAGTAGTCAAACGGTATAGAACAATCATACAAATAGGCATAAAATATCAGTATAATGAACACTTAGAGAACTATGTTAAGAGAGTAACAACAGTGGTGCTGTAAAACAAAGCAAAAAGAGCTGTTGTGAGTATCACAAATATGTCTTTTGTATATAAGCCGAGTAGGGCTATGGGGGGGTACCGGTCTTGCTAGGGAAAAAGTAGGGCAACTAATCCAATGGTGAACTTCTAGAGTCATTGATCCACAGTTCCCAGGCTTTGTTAAATCGGTTTGTGGATAAATTGGTTCTGGCAAAAAAATATTCCATTAGGAAGTGCTGGTTGAGTAATTGAATGGTATCCTTCAGTAAAGGAGGATGTGTCGATTTCCATTTTTTTGCGGTCGCTATTCTTGCTGCTATGAGGACGTGTGTCACCAGAGTTTGTAGGTGTTTTGGCCACGAGGGGATAGATAGACCCAGGAGCAGATCAAGTGGGGACATAGGGATGGATATGCCACACAAAGAAAAGATTAGATTCTTCACTTTATTCCAGAACCTCCTGATAGAGGGGCACTTCCACCAAATGTGTGATAGGGATCCAATTTTTTCACAGCCTCTCCAACATTTGGGTGAGGTATTTGGGTATATTTTTGCCAGTCTTTCCGGGGTGAAGTACCATTTGTGAAACAGCTTCTGTACTGATTCCCAGTGGGTGATGCAATGAGATAAGCGTAGGGGTAATGTGAGGGCTTTCTGACATTGTGTAGATGGGGCCCGGGGGTGTCTGGTTTAGCAAAGAGGACCAATATTGAGCGGAGGAGGAGAGTAGGTCTGGAGAAGGGTTGGTAAGCAGCTTGTATATCAGAGAGATTCCCTTGGTTTTGGATGAGTCAAGGTTGTAATACTTTATCAGCGGGAGCGACAGAGAGTCTGAGATTGACCAGCGGATTTTTGATAGACAGGATCTGATCCGCAAGTAGAGGAAGAACGTTTGGTTGGTTAGGCCAAATTTTTGTTTTAGGTGTGCGAAGGAGTGCATTTCTGATACTGTGAAAAGCATACCTATGTTGGTGATGCCTGCTTTGGTCCAGACCGATAAAGGTAGGTCCGGGGATATAAGATGTATCGCTTCAAGGGGTAATGATGATAGGGCGTCTATTGATATTCCTTTTGTTAGTTGTAGAATTGCTGCCTGTAGTGATATAGTCTAGTGGTTTCCAGTTGATAATTGATGTTTAGTTATTAGTATGATGATATATAAGTTATGTTCCCGCAGCATACACCCACGTTCTCCAGAGATTGCGCTTTATTGACTTCCAATACAGAACAAAGTCCAATACTTGCACAGATGACAACGAACCCAACAGAATATATATATACAGTATATATATGATTCAAGGTCCCACTCCTCCTAGATCATATTCTAGACCTGTGCTTTCCTATCCATGCAGAGTGATAAGACTGGAGTAGACTGACTGCCAGCTTGAATGTCTCAAATACTGGTCTGACACTGGGGGGGGGGGGTGTTCTCCCAGATCAACCAAATGTCCCAATGAATGAATACCCCCTCAAGTCTAATTACCATCTAAACAATGTCCCCTTTGAACTTTTCAATTAAGTTAACAGGCCACCTCACACACCTTGCATAAGATTAGCACATCAGAGTCATTATCTGTCAATCTTGTTTGGCCACTAACCCCTTTTGGTCAACACCCTTTGATGTGCGTAACTAGAATGCCTGTATGTAACACAAATATATTGTGCCATACATATAACACAATATATAATGCATACACCTATATAATATTACATATATATTATTATATATAATATTACAACATATACCCCCACTTGGGTCGGTTCTAACTACTAGAACTGACTCATAAATCAAGCAACAAACATCATTATGATTTGAGGTACTGGATGCTTTACAATGGCTCAAATGAAATATGAAGCTGAGACTGGTTACATCTCTCTTCACCAGCAGCTAAAATATTCCCATGAAACAGTTATTAGATAATATAACTTTAGACCATGACTGTAAAAGGATTCGGTAAACATCCGTGGCCTGTATAGCTGTTAGGCCTTATTTCAAAGCTTGCTCTTGAGTAAATCACATCACGATCTTGAATATTGCGCAAAAATTAGCTGATGTCACAGTCCATTCTGACTTCATCACATACCTCACCATGTCACTGAAAGTAAAGCTTGGTATGCTTTGGGAGCTCCAATCCACATAAGTCCAGGATTCTCTCATCTCCAGGCTCAAAGTTTTCATTTTTAAAGATACTTTTACACAATCACCAGCAAATCCTGAAATTCTGCTTCCATCTTTATAGTAAGAAGAACCATCAATATACCAGCAGTCCCTTCCAAGGTCAAAAAGGTTTGGATACGGCAGTAAAACTCTGTGCTGCAAACTATTTCCTTGCACTTGACATTCATGAGCTTCACCTTCAATCATCAATCCACCAATCAGGACACTGGGTTCTTTTAACATCGAACACTCAATATTCTCTGACAACAAAGCTGTAGTCCATCTTGCAAGCATTTCACAATTAACATCTGCTTCTTTCCATTCCCTATTTGAGCAATGATGACCTTTTGTGTACCTGTCAAGTAATTTGCTGATTGACAGCCACAATTTGAATTTGCTGTAGGCCACCCCTCATTGCCTTTAATAGAGCAGTTACTTGTATCATTCAGTCCATAATTCCACCAGAATGGTATACCAACATATATTTATATACCCCCACGCAATGGTTCAAATAGAATCAGCTTGACATCAGTGTCTATCAGATCTTCTATCCCGACAAAGCGGCAGTGGAAATTCTTGTCAGTATCTTTTCATGAAAGGTAGAAAGGTCTTTGTCATCCATATATGTCATAGCCTTCAGCATATTATAAACAACTGATTCAACAAAATTCAAATCATGACTAGACTGATGAATTTCACTCACCCCTCTTATAAATTTAGGAAAACCACCCAACATCCTATAATTTATGCATTGCCAAGCCATTGTGCTGCATCACCTCAGATGTTAAATCTATTGATATCAATATGCACTATGTCATGGATATGCAATTAGCGGACCTCCAGCTGTTGCAAAACTACAAGTCCCATCATGCCTCTGCCTCTGGGTGTCATGCTTGCTGCTGTCAGAGTCTCGCTATGCCTCATGGGACTTGTAGTTTGGCAACAGCTGGAGGTCCGCTAATTGCATATCCCTGCACTATGTCATATGTACGGATGTTATAAAATTATCTTAGGTTTCAAATGGTTTTAAGATAAAGTTCAATAAATAAAACATAAAAAAAAAATGAAAACATAAAACATATCAGGGAAAGGGAGAAAATGAAAAAAAATAGGGCGTTGGGGAAGTCCATTGAAAAAAATGGAAAAAAAAAAGAGATTTGAATGTTCAAGAAAAAAGTCCATTGCTTGATGAATATTGAGAGAGTGTCCATAGATTCCTTATATATTGTCTTATTCAGCATTTCTCCCCCACTAGCCCACTTCTGTTCACATTCAAACGAGTTCCTCCGGGGGTCTGAAAGACAAAAATTCTCAGACAAAAACTCATTAGCAAAGTCCTTAGTATTTTTTTTTTTTTAAGTTAAAACAAAAGTACTATTTACAGTTTACAGTCTAAAGCTAATTCACCCCCCCCCCCCCCACTGCTAGAGAAGCGTCATTTGCATTCAAAATCAGATCTGGAGAATGTACATTTGCATTTATGACACCCTATACAACTGTTCCAATAATGTGTCACGTTCTTTTCTCATCTTGTCATACTCAATTTTCAGGTGGTCATACTTCTGTTTTAATTGAGAAAATGGTATCCAGGTCCTTTTCTTATTATTATTTTGGTCAGTTCTGTTTTTCATATTATTATCAAACAATGTGGCTACATCAATTTTGACAGCTTGCTCATTTGACTTTCTCCATAAATGATCTGCCCTCAACAATACGTCTTTTAAATCATGGGGATTTGGGGTAACTAATAAAATATTTTGTTTGATATCTTCATGCAAAGCATCTAGAAACATACTCATATGTACCAAGCCTCCACACTCAAATGCAAGATTATTACTGACCAATAATTCCATAATAGTAGATATTCTGTGTGACAATTCATAGGGCGATTCACTTTGCATTTGTTTGATCTTCCCATGAATAGTAACATCAGAACGTACACCATACAAAGCACATAATAATTCCATTAACCACTTCGCGCCCGGGCTATAAGCAAAAGACGTCCGCAAAGCGGTCGTCAATTGCTGATAGGACGTCTATGGACGTCCTCTTATTTACTTCCGCGATGCGCGCCACCGCGGGCGCGCGTCGGGGAAAAACTGTGCCCGCCGTGTCAGGCGGGTGCCGATGCGCGTGCCTGGCGGCCGCGATGTCCGCCAGGTACGAGCGATCGGCTGTCACAGAGCCAGGGACGTGGATCTCTGTGTGTAAACACAGAGATCCACGTCCTGTCGGGGAGAGGAGACGGATGGTGTGTCCCTTGTACATAGGGACAACCATCAGTCACCTCCCCCAGTCAGTCCCCTCCCCCCACAGTAAGAACATCTAGTAGGGAACATATTAACCCCTTGATCGCCCGCTAGTGGTTAACCCCTTCCCTGCCAGTCACATTTATACAGTAATCAGTGCATATTTTTAGCACTGTTCGCTGTATAAATGTGAATGGTCCCAAAAATGTGTCAAAAGTGTCCGATGTGTCCGCCGTAATGTCACAGTCACAAAAAAAAAATCGCAGATCGACACCATTACTAGTAAAAAAATAAATAAAAAAATAATAAAAAAAAAAATCATAATTCTATTCTCTATTTTGTAGGCGCTATAACTTTTGTGCAAACCAATCACTATACGCTTATTGCGATTTTTTTTTTTTTTACCTAAAATATGTAGAATACGTATCGGCCTAAACTGAGGAAAAAAATAGTTTTTTTTTTAAAAAAAATGGGATATTAATTATAGCAAAAATTAAAAAATATTGTGTTTTTTTCAAAATTGTCGCTCTATTTTTGTTTATAGCGCAAAAAATAAAAACCGCAGAAATGATCAAAGACCACCAAAAGAAAGCTCTATTTGTGGGAAAAAAAAGGACGTCAATTTTGTTTGGGAGCCACGTCGCACGACCGCACAATTGTCATTCAAAGCGTGACGGCGCTGAAACCTGAAATTTCGCCTGGGCAGGAAGGGGGTTATGTGCCCAGTTGTCAAGTGGTTAATATGTCCCTTGTCCTCAGAGGCTGAATACAGATCTGTTTAATTCTCATCCAAAGACCATTTCCTATTGAATGTTGCAAAACTCTTTCTAAATCAGATGGTTTGAGATTGTACATATCTCTGACATTCTGCAAGTCACAAAACCACTTCAAAAATCTGTTTAAATCATGGCAGGGAACCATTCCTATTTCTTTAAGAATTGCATCTAGTTCTTTTCGTTTCAAATGCTTCATTACCGGCTGAACTTCACCTGTAATATAAACTGTGGTGGTCACAGTGGGTGCGGCTGGCAATGAATTATCAGATTTGATATGAGGTTCTGTTTCATTTGATAGAAAGTTTGTGTTTGTATTTTGCTGCAGATTGCTTAATCCAAGATTTGATGCATATTTGCATTCCTGAGATCTCTTCTCTAATTACATAATTCTTAATTTTAATCTCTCATTTTCCTCTGATAATTCATCACAACGTTTAGATTTCTCAAGCAAAGCTCCACCAATGGTAACTGTATGCAATTTAAAATTTACTGTCTCAGTTTCTGATTGGTTTTGTAACCTCTGACAAACATTGTTGCTATTTGCAACTGCACTCTGTAAATGGGCAATTTCCTCAATCTTACCCTTCAAAGAACTTTCCATAGTTAAACAGCAAGATAACAAGCCCTGCAAAATGCAACCTTTTCTTTTACTTTCTGAAATTTTGCTATCAAAAACATTTTTCTCTAAAAATTCCTTCATCATAGTCCATGTTTGCTTACATTTTTCTGGAATTTCATAAGGACCGCCATGACGCTTAATACATTTTAATATCCATCTGTTAACTTTATCAGAACTGACACTAGCTTCACACTGAGTAAGCATTTTGGCTATATTACTAATAATTTGAAAAAAGGAAATATTTTACTCACCGCATTAGAGGCTCCACCTTGTCAGTTCCGCTCTTCTGGTACACGACAGTCTTTCTTTTTGTTTTTTCCAGTCTCCAGAGAATAATTCTGGGGTTCCGAACTTGTTTAATCTTGTATATCAGACTCTTATGTCACAACCAGACATTAGAGTCACAGCACAGCTCTTGGGTCTCCATCTGTCCACTTCACAGGATTGTTGTCATCACCGACTTCTGTTACTAAGTCCTGAAAATGCGCTTCTGGTCGCTTGAACGGCACCGATGTAGTGATATAGTCTATTGGTTTCCAGTTGATAATTGATGTTTAGTTATTAGTATGATGATATATAAGTTATGTTCCCGCAGCATACACCCACGTTCTCCAGAGATTGCGCTTTATTGACTTCCAATACAGAACAAAGTCCAATACTTGCACAGATGACAACGAACCCAACAGAATATATATATATATATATATATATATATATATATATATATATGATTCAAGGTCCCACTCCTCCTAGATCGTATTCTAGACCTGTGCTTTCCTATCCATGCAGAGTGACAAGACTAGAGCAGACTGACTGCCAGCTTGAATGTCTCAAATACTGGTCTGACACTGGGGGGGGGGGGGGTGGGTGTTCTCCCAGATCAACCAAATGTTCTCATGAATGAATACCCCCTCAAGTCTAATTACCATCTAAACAATGTCCCCTTTGAACTGTTCAATTAAGTTAACAGGCCACCTCACACACCTTGCATAGGATTAGACCATTAGAGTCATTATCTGTCAATCTTGTTTGGCCACTAACCCCTTATGGTCAACACCCTTTGATGTGCGTAACTAGAATGCCTGTATGTAACACAAATATATTGTGCCATACATATAACACAATATATAATACATACACCTATATAATATTACATATATATATTATTATATATAATATTACAACACTGCCCAGATCCTTGTGGAGGCCGTGATGGTATTCAGTGGGTAGCACTTAGGGACAAAGTTAAAGTTAAGCCAAGTGGCGGCCAGGAAAAGTTTAGGGTTAGTGAGTAGTATAGTGGCTTCTATTTGTTTCCAGGTTGTGTGGTGTTTGTCTGACCACCAAGATTTTAATTGGTCTAGGACAGTTGCTCGGTAATATGTCTAGATGTCCTGTGCGCCTAAACCTCCATGTCGAACTGGGGTTAAAAGGATGGCTTTTTTCACTCTGGGGCATTTCTGTTGCCAAATAAAGTTGTTAATAATTCCCTGGAGCTTTTTAATTTGAGTTTGTCCCAGTGGAAGAGGTATCGTACGAAAAAAATATAATACATGCGGGAGTAAATACATTTTTGTCTGAGCCACCCTTCCAGCCCAAGAGGCCGGAACGTGACTCGGATCTTTCGCTAGCCGAGTGAGCCTGCCCACGAAGTCTTCTAGGTTGGATCATAGTAGTATATGGCTCGGGAATGTCAAGTGTATTCCTAAATAAGGAAGGAAGGAGTTGGGCGCCCAAGCAAAGGGGGAATTAGAGGAGATGGATTTAGAGGTTTGAGGGTCAAGGCCGAGGTTAAGCATAAGGGATTTACTATGGTTCAGTTTGTACATGCACCGAACGCTTCTAGGACTCGTTGAACTGCCGGTAAGGACATTAAGGGATTGGTCAGGGCTATGATCACATCATCGGCATAAAGGCCAATTTTCTGGTCTACGGTTCCAATTTTTATACCCGAAATCGCTGGATTAAATCTTATGGATTCTGCTAAAGGTTCCATTATCATGGCAAAAATTAGAGGGGACAATGGGCACCCTTGTCTGGTGCCATTAGTAATTTTGAAGGGGTTGGAGACGACGCCTGAGGTCCAAATGCATGCGGTTGGGTGAGTATACAGACCTAGTATGGCAGTAAGAAAGGTGCCCGACAATCCAAATTTACGAAGAACTGCTTCCATGTATGGCCAATAGACCCTGTCGAACGCCTTCTCTGCATCCAAAGACAGGAAAAGAGAAGGCGTTCGAGTATGTTCTGCCCACTGGATTAGGTCAATAAATCGTCTAGTTCCATCTGAGGCCTGTCTGCCGGGCACAAATCCAACTTGGTCAGGATGTATAATTTGGGGGATGACAGTGGAGAGACGCTGTGCAAGGAGTTTAGCGTAAAGTTTTGTATCCGTATTAAGGAGTGAAATTGGGCGATAATTAGCGGGGTTGTCTGGAGCTTTTCCTGGTTTGGGGATGGTGACCACTAAGGCATCAAGGGATTCTTTAGGGATTTTACCCGTGGTAGCAAATTGGTTGTACATATTGCAAAGATGTGGGACTAAAGGTTGGGCAAAACGTTTATAATATTCATTGGGCAGTCCATCAGGGCCTGGAGCTTTGTGTAGTGGTAGGTTTTGAAACAATTTGTGGATTTCAGCATGTGAGAACGGAGTTGCAAGGAAGTCAAGTTGTTCTGGAGAAATAGAGGGGAGGGATATGGAGGATAAGAAGCCTGATATGTCCGCTTGGGTAGGTGGGGGTAGGGAATCTGTTTCCATGAGATTGTAGAGTTTGGCGTAAAAGTTGCTAAATTCATTGGCGATGTCAAGGGGATTGGTTAAGCGCTTGCCTTGGAAGTTAGTGAGATGTGAGATTTTTTTTGTTAGAGAGTTGCTTCTTGAATTGTTTGGCCATAAAGGCCCCCGGTTTATTGGCTGCTGAGTAAGTTTTTTAGTCTGAGTCTTTTGATATAATAGTCAACATTTTTGCGAAGGTGGTCACTAAGCTGGTGTCTAAGGTTCCTAAGTTCTGAGGAGATAACATTCGAGGGGGATCTTTTGTTTAAGGATTCTAGGGATTGAATCTGTTTTAGGAGGGACTCTGTGATGGCGGAGTGTTTTTTTTTGGCGCGGGCCCCAAGTTTTATAAAAAGACCTCGTAGGCAAGCCTTATGAGCGTTCCACATTATAGCGTGATCAGTTACAGAGTTTACATTGTGATGGAAGTAAGTCTCAATCTCGGATTGTATTTGACTCTCAAATGTGGGGTTGTTGAGGGGGGAGGTGTTAAATCTCCAGATCGTGTGGCTAGGAGTTTGGGATGGGGAGGCTAGCTGGATAGTGACCGGAGCGTGGTCAGACCAAGATATTGTTCCTATGCGGGAAGCAGTGATGGACTGAAGTAGGTGTTTGTCGGTAATGAATAAATCAATCCGAGAGTAAGACTGATGTGGGGGGGAGAAAAATGTGTAGTCTCTCTCTGTATCATGCATGCATCTCCAGGAGTCATATAAATCCTTCCGTTTAAGGAGGGTAGATAATGCAGAGGGTCTACATCTGGAAGCATTAAGCCTCGTACACACGATCGGACTTCCATCAGACTTTTCCGTGGTTTTTTGTCCGAACGGAGTTGGTTGGGAACACCCATAGCATACACACACTCGGACTTTTCTGCAAACTTTCTTAAAACTTCTTACAACATCACGTGTTTTTTCTGCTCTTTTCTGATCTTTACTGCCACCCTTTGGTCAACTTCTGCTATTGTTGGTTGATTTTAACATTAGCTGTTTTGTCCATCAGACTAAAGTCCGATGGTTATCTGTACACACGGTCGGACTTTGCTCCATCGGACTTTTGTTGGGCAAAAGTTTGTCCGTTTGCAGACCCAACTTTTGTCCGATGAAATCCAAAACCAAACGAAAAAGTTTGTCCGATGGAGCGTACACACGGTCGGATTGTTGGTCCAACTTGCTCAAAACGAAGTTTGTTGGGCAAAAGTCCGACCGTGTGTACGGGGCTTAAGAGGTATCAAGCGTGGGATCAATCACTTCATTGAAGTCTCCATAAATTATCAAAGTAGTCAGTTTGGAGAAGAGGGTAGCATAGAATTTTTTTGGGCTGTATTAGGGGCATAAACGTTGACTAAGGTGAGGGGGCTATTATCAATCATGGCAAACAGGATTAGAAACCTGCCATCTTCATCATATTCACAGTGGTGTAATGTGAAATTCACTGCCGTGCTTATGGCAATCATTACACCTCTTTTCTTCTTTGGGGCATTCGCAAAGAAGCAATGGGGGTATCTTTTGTGGTTACATTGGGGTTGTTTTAGTTTGGAAAAGTGGGTCTCTTGTACACAGAGAACGTCCGCATGATGATTTAATGCTTCTTTCCATAGAAGATTGCGTTTAAAAGGCGAATTTAGGCCTTTGACATTTAGGGAGGTGATCGTAATGGTCATGGTGGAAAAGTTGCTTCAGGAGTGAGGGCAGAGGGAGAGAAACTACACCCACTAGTGGTACTTGAGAAGTATATAAAGATAAACAATTAAAACAACTATGTCAATACCGTATTTGCAGGTAGAGGCTGAAAAGGAACTATATAGTTACTAATACACTAAATTAATGTAATTATGTAAAGAAAAAAAAAACCAATAAAACAATTCTTAATAACTTGTATGTAAAACAAATGTTACAGAAACGTGTGCCTAGCACACTATTAACCTGAGGGGTGGAGGAGAAAATGGGAAGGTAAATCGCCCAGGCTGGATATGGGTGGGCTGAGGACCTGGGCTGAGATAAAGATCATATTTTATCGACCGGCTTGGTTGTCAGATTCCTGGAATCAGATGATATGCGAGAGGAGCTGTTTTGCCCCGAGTCTCCAGGAGGGATGGGGAGGAGTCCCCAATTGGTCAGCTTTTTGTAGCCATCTTTTGGAGTGAGTATAGGGACGATCTTTTGTTGGTGGGAGACCAGCAATTTTGTGGGGAAGCCCCATCTATAAGCAATTTTTTTTTTGTGTGAGAATAGAGGTGACGGGGGAGAAAGCTCTGCGCAGCTCCATTGTGGCAGGAGATAGATCAGTATAAAGCTTAATATTGGCGTAAGGGTCTGGCAAGACTTTTGCAGATCTGGCGGTGGAGAGAATTCGTTCCTTGACATGGAAGAAATGTATGCGGGCCAACACATCCCTGGGGATGTCATCTGGGGGATGCGATGGTTTAGCAATTCTGTGGGCCCGATCGATCAATGTATCACGAGCATTGAGGCGTGGCAGTAAGTTTGAGATGAGTTGTTGCAAGTATGGTGTTATTTCGTTCGGTTTGATCGATTCTGGGATTCCTCTGAATTTGATATTATTCCGCCTAGAACGGTCTTCTAAATCTGCTAATTTCAGTTTGATTTGGTGGATTTCCTCCGCTTGGTGCTCATGAGCATCTAACAAATCATTATGCGCTTTGGAGTAATCCTGCAAGTTGTCCTCCAAAGCATCCGTGCAAACTTCTAAACAGTCTATTCTATGTCATTAGTGTATACTATATCAGAAGCTGCAGGGCTCTGTAAGCAAGTTATTGGTTATGTTTTAACCCATGCCTTTTAACCAAAAGTAAAACAGTTATACTTTACTACTTGCTATCAGTGTGTTATCATTGCACATAGTGCTTGCCTCTTAATATAGTTGAGGTGTGTGTACAATCAGGTATAGATTGTGATAGATAACATCCCCTAGACTAACTGTGCCATAAGTGGGTTGAGTAGATTGCCGGGGGTTGGTGGAGCTGTACTCAGGGCCCAAAAATCAAACCAGCGGCTCTCTTAGCTGGGGGTAGCGCTACACGTGGGGGCTCCGAGTCTGGGATCCTGATACAGCAGGGGAACACGCCAAAAGTACCGGCATGGACCTGTTAGAAGTTAAAGCATGGTGCGAAACAGCTAAGGCAGAACCAGATCAGTTGGTGGTCATCAGCCTCCCAGGAGAGGAATGGTCAACAGAGACGGTAGAGAAACTTGTGGTGTCACTGTCCCCAGATCATACACCGTGGGTGATGGACATGAAGTCAGACCCAAACATCTCGTATCAGTATGCGCTGATAGAATGGTGGGATGGAATGCCGGAGACCTTTAAGTACAAATGCGTGCGGACGCCAGACAATAGAACTTATAAGTTGGTGCACGCAATGACCGTTAAGAAGGAGCCATCCCCAACGGGATCACCACAAGGGACACCCCGTGTCTCACCTGAAAAGAAAGAGAGGGCGACGCATCCGGCGGCACTGGTCACTACCATACCACCAGAATTAATAAATGCCCTAGGGGATCTGCTAACAAAGTGCCAGAGAACGAACACGGTACATGTAGAGGCTAGCTACTGGAGGCTAAAGACATTCTCAGGGAAGCTTTCTGTCCCTGTAGGGGAAGAAGATTTCGATACCTGGGTTGAGCAGGCATTACTAGCAATAGAGGCATGGGAGGTGCCTGAAGCGCAGAGGAGACAGCGCGTGATAGAAAGTTTGAAAGGCGCGGCTGCAGAAGCGGTGAAAAGCTTCCGGTTTGGCTGATTGCACGGCTCAGGACTGTTTAGCCATGTTACAAGAAGAGTTTGGTCAGCTAGAGAAGGTGACAGAGCTAGTGTACCAATTCGAACATACTTTCCAACAGCCGAATGAGAAGCTTTCGGAGTATGTGAGAAGACTGAACAAGATGCTTTGCAAAATCGTGTTAAAAAAAGGGATGTTGCCCCAAGACACAGATGCAGCAAGAATGAAGCAGGTGTTAAAGGGGGCGTTGCGCTTGGATCCAGTCTGGCTTCACCTGAAAACCTCGGGAGGGGGGACGTCACTAACTTACTCTGATCTGATAAAAATCATCAGAGATGAGGAGTCACTACAGATGGATCAACAAGTGATCAAGGCACATACCTCTTCTGCACCAGTGATAGTCAACTCAGTGATGACCAAAGAAAGAGATCCAGAAATAGACGCTTTGAAATCACAGATGTCTCAGGTGTTAGAGATGCTGACCTCTCTGATGGCAAAAGACCCAAGGGTTCCAGAAAAAGAGGGACCAAAGAAGGAGTTGTTCTCGGACGCTTCAGTGGACACCCCCCTACAAGATTGGGGGGATGTGATCTGTTTTAACTGTGGAGAAATTGGCCATATTGCAGCTGTATGTTCCAGTCCCAAGAAAAATAAAACAGATAACCGCAAGCCGGCGGGAAACTCCAGAGGGCCCCGGTGAAGGAGTCAACCGGGTGGCCATCATCTTCAGTGTGCTCCAAACTGAATGAGAAGCCCAGGAGAAGAGAGGACAAAACTCCTCAGAAGAAACACAGTATCGCACAGCGGGAATGCACCCCAGAAAAAGAGCATAGTGTCCCTCAGCGGGTCTGTACACCTGTTAAGGGAAAGAAAATCAATGCATACCGAGCCCAAGAAAGACTCAAATCCAATGGAAAATTGAAGTAAGGAAGTCCGAAGGGAGTATGCAAAGATCAAAAGGCAACCCCTTTGAAGCCATATCCAGAGAAGCTGGTGGGCCCATCCTCCATAGTGCCCATTCAAGTGGAGGGAGTCTACACAAGAGCCATCTTGGACACTGGGGCACAAGTGACCCTGTTATACCGGGATTTTTATGACAAACACTTGGGCCACCTACCCATCAAGAAGGTAGAAGAACTAGAAATATGGGGAATCGGGACCCAGAGCTTCCCTTATGATGGCTACCTGCCCATAAAACTGACCTTCGACCCATCTCTGGCTGGGAAGGCTGAAGTGTTAGACACTCTGGCAGTTGTGTGCCCCCGGCCGCCTGGAGCCAACAAGAGTTCCTTAATAATAGGAACGAACACGGACCTGGTCCGGAGACTCCTGACCCCTCTTGCACGAAGGAAGGACTCAGCAGTCACCAAGATCCACCCCATCTTGAAGACAGCTTTTCAGCGGTTAGTCTTGGAGCAAAAGGCTCCGGAAGAGGGAGTGGAGAAGGTCTGGAGACTTGAAAGGAAGGGGGTAGTGTTGCAGCCCGGTGAAGTAACCTGTCTCAGAGCCACTGTGAAGCTTACTTGGGAGCAACCTGGACCCTTTGTTATGTTGGAGCCCGACCCAAGGGAGGAACACTCGGGCTTAGAAGTAATCCCAGAAGTGGTCCCGCTGAGGGCTCTGAAGAAGGCCCACTATAAGGTCCCTGTGAGTGTCAGGAACACTACGGATGGTCCCATGGAGATCCCTGCCAGGATGTTGCTGGGCCAGGTGAGCCCTGCTACCCCAGTTGCTCTGTCGGATGTGGAGAAGACGGGTGAAGGAGGGAATGTTTGGGAGAAACTCTCCATGGAGAACCCAAACCTGCCCAGGGCTTGGAAAGAGAGAGCCAAGGCCCAGTTGACCAGGTGGAAGAAGATCTTCTCTCAAGATGAGTTCGATGTGGGGTGTGTGAGGAGTGCCACCCATCAAATCCGCCTCCAGGAAGACAAGCCCTTCAGGGAGAGAGTCAGGCGAGTCCCATTAGCAGACCTGGACAATCTGAGGGAACAACTTGGAGAACTCAGGAGGACCGGTGTGATCCGGGAGTCTAGAAGTCCCTATGCCTCTCCGATAGTAGTAGTCAGAAAAAAGAATGGATCGTTGAGGTTGTGTATAGACTACAGGACCCTCAACAGGAGAACCATCCCTGACCAGTACACCACTCCGAGGATAGAGGATGCCCTACAGAGCTTGTCTGGAGCCAAGTGGTTCAGCATGATGGACCTCAAGATTGGATACTATCAGATCCCTATGCATCCGGAAGACAAGGAGAAGACGGCCTTCATAACCCCAGTGGGATTCTTTGAATTCGACCGAATGCCCCAGGGACTGTCAGGAGCCCCAGCCACCTTCCAACGTCTCATGGAAAAGACTGTAGGAGACATAAACCTTATCAAGGTCCTTGTTGTAGTGATCTCATATATATAGTCCACCGATGACCCAATACTTAGGTTATTAAGATGATGTATAAATTGTGTTCCGCAGCAAACGCCCAAGTTCTCCAGAGATTGCGCTTTAATAGACTTTCAATACAGAACAAAGTCCAATACTGATGACAACGAACCCAACAGAGTATATTCTAGACCTGTGCTTTCATATTCCTACAGAATATATCCTGTGCCTTCATCCTTCATGATCATGCAGGAATATAAATGACTAGCCTGAATATTAGCTTTATATATCTTATCTATTGAATGACTGAGCAATTTGATTGGCTGTCTTTGATCCACACTCTGTCATTCAGGATGACAGAGAATGACCCCCAACCTAGCCGGAGACGACCACAGCTATTATTTGCATTCTTGCATAATAACATCAACAAGCTGTCTTTTGACATATGCAATTAGATTGCGGAGACGGAAGGTTAACTGAATACCGCCTTGATATGTAAAGACTGATATCGATGACCGTACATATGCAATTAGATTATGCAGACGGAAGGTGACCTGAATACCGCCTTGATATGTAAAGATAGACTCGTCCTGGAAACAAGTCCCCTTGATAAGATTAACACATCAAAGCTGTCTTCTGGCCTCCCTCACATGTGTAATCCAGTTGACTGACAACTGCTGGCCTGGTCAATATTGTATTCACATATAAACACACATATATATATTGTGACAGCAGGAAGGTAAAGTCACCTGGTTGCATCCAGGGGGGTAGATATATTTCGCCCAGATTCAGGCTTTACGCCAACTTATACAACTAGGTGGAGAGTTGTATAAGGCTAGTGGGCTCATGGATGACTCATACCTCTAGGGAGAGTGTGGGGCGTCGTGCAGACAGAGATGAGGAGACCAGCTGAACCTTGTCAGCTCATTTAGGCCTCTATAAGAACTCCCAGCTTCATTAGATGTTAGCTCATGCCTGGAACCAGACCTGTGTGGACTGTCTAGGGAGAGTGAACCCCTGTGCGGTGAGAAAAAGCCTGTGTGGCTATTTGCTTGGACATTTAAAACCAGGGACTTAGGGACTAGGACAGCACTAGGCTGATCCCAGTTGTTAGTTAGGAAACCTGTATGTTTAGTCAGAGGTCAACTTGACCAGGATTTATTTTGGTTATGTTTCTTTTGCTTTGCTGTGTTTTGTCACTGTAAATAGAAAATAAACCGCACCTTTTTTTTGATTTTGAAAACCACAACCTCCGTTTGCTGGGCCTGTTTTGTGTGGGGAGCCCATCCCGGGGGTCACACACACCCGCTGCCGAGCTAACCCCCTCACAGTTGGTGGAGAATGCGGGCAGTTTTTTTTAAGCCAGCATGGAGGAGATACTGAAGCAGCTGGCTCTAGCAAATGCCAATCAACAGCAGACAAATGCAGGTTTGCAAAGGAGCCTTGCAGCCCAGCAGCAGACAAACGCAACTTTGCAACAGAGTCTGGAGGCTCAGCAACGAGCCCAGCAGCAATCTGAGGCCCGCTTCATAGACCTGTTGCAGAAGCAAGAGCAGAGACTACAACAACAGATGGAAGCAGTAATGCAGCAACGTCCGCAGACCAGTGAGGAAAGCCGTCCCACTAATACCGCGTCCTTTGGGGTGAGTCGTTTATTGACAAAAATGACTGGAGAGGATGATCCAGAGGTATTTTTGACCACATTTGAAAGGACCGCTGAAAGAGAAAAGTGGCCTGAGGAGCAGTGGGCTGGACTGGTGGCTCCTCTGTTAACTGGTGAATCGCAGAAAGCTTACTATGACCTAGAGCCTAACCAAGCAAAAGACTATGTGATGCTAAAAGCTGAAATATTGGCAAGGCTGGGTGTCACCCAGGCTGTCCGGGCTCAGCGTGTGCATAACTGGACTTTCCAGCTTGGAAAACCCCCCAGGTCTCAAATGTATGATCTCATTCACCTGAGCAGAAAGTGGCTACAGCCAGAGACTTTGTCCGCACCAAAGATTGTGGAACGTGTTGTAATGGATCGGTTTTTGAGAGCTCTTCCTACTGCCATCCAAAAGTGGGTAAGCCATGGAGACCCAGAGACGGCCGATGGTCTTGTGGATCGTGTGGAGAAATACTTGGCTACAGAGAACCTGACGGCCTCTTCCAGAGACACTCGGACTTTCCACCCTAAGACCAGACCATCCCCAGGGGCGGATAAGAGGATTCCAAGGGGTGAGGGTGGAGAGAGTGAGAGGGTGGGAGCTCTACCCCAAGTTTGGCGAGAACAGCCTGGGAAATCAGCGGCTCAAGAGGCGGCAAGAAGGATCGTTTGCTACCGCTGCCGGCAAGCGGGACATATTGCAGCCAATTGCCCGGTTGTGGAGGAACCCATGCAGTGTGACTTTCTGACGGGCAGACGTCAGTCGCTGTGTGCGACAGTCGCATGCACTGCCATTCGAGGAACTGAGAAACATTTATGCAAAATGTGTGTTAATGGTAGAAATGTTGTGGTATTGCTGGATTCAGGTAGCCTTGTGACCCTGATAAAGGCTGAGTTAGTTAAAACAGAGGTCTCTGGGAATAGCAAGGTAGCTGTTATTTGTGTGCATGGGGACACCCGAGAGTATCCAGTGACTACAGTGTGTTTCGAGACCCCCAAAGGTACCCTCTCTCATCCAGTGGGCTTAGTATCTCAGTTACCGCATGACGCCATTGTGGGAAGGGATTTTCCGAAGTTCTGGGAACTGTGGGATGATCCTGAGCCCCTCACTGGTGCCCCTATGTACCAGGAATGTGATAGCCAGAACTCCCCTGAGAGTGGTGAGGACTCTCCGGAATTTCCCTTATCAGTATTGGCAGGGGAGACTCAAGAAACTGGAGAGGAGCCCACCTCCTCAGACGAAAACCTACCGTCTGTGGAGTTTTCTGATCTTGAGGTTCACAGGGAAAACTTTGCCACAGAACAGTTGAAAGACCCCGCCCTAATAAAGGCACGGGAAAACGTAGTGAAAATAGATGGCGAGTTAGTGAACCCAGATAATACCTGCACTTACCCATACTTCAGCGTAGAGAAGGACCTACTGTATCGGGTGGCAAAAAGGGCAGAAGAAACCGTTGAGCAGTTTGTGGTGCCCAAACCTTACAGGAAGTTGGTGTTGGAGTTGGCCCATGGGCACATTCTTGGAGGTCATCTGGGGACAGAGAAAACCCGAGAGAGGGTATTACAGAGATTCTATTGGCCGGGGGTGATGAAGGACGTAGAAAATTATTGTTCCTCCTGCCCTGTGTGTCAGAGGTTGGCCCCGATGCCACATTTCCGTAGCCCGCTGGTCCCTCTACCCATCATTGAGGTCCCGTTTGAGAGGATCGCCATGGATTTGGTAGGTCCTATAATCAAGTCCGCTAGGGGGCACCAGTACATATTAGTTATAATGGACTATGCCACCCGTTATCCAGAAGCGATCCCTCTCCGAAATACCTCGGCCAAAACCATAGCCAAAGAGCTATCTCTTGTTTTTAGCCGGGTGGGTATTTGTAAAGAACTGCTTACGGACCAAGGTACACCCTTTATGTCCCGGGTTATGAAAGAGCTGTGTAAATTGTTCAAAGTGACGCAATTGCGTACGTCTGTGTATCACCCCCAAACCGATGGGCTGGTTGAAAGATTCAACAAAACCCTAAAACAAATGTTGAAGAAAGTGGTGGATAGAGATGGAAAGGATTGGGACTGTTTACTTCCTTAGTTGATGTTTGCTATTAGGGAGGTGCCCCAATCCTCTACGGGATTCTCCCCCTTTGAGTTACTGTATGGGAGACACCCAAGAGGGCTGTTGGATATTGCCAAGGAAACTTGGGAAAGTGAGAGTTCTCCCCACAGGAGTGTGATTGAGCATGTCGCCCTGATGCAAGATCGAATTGCACAGGTAATGCCCATCGTGAAGGAACATTTGGCCCAAGCGCAGTTGGCACAGCAGAGAGTGTACAACCGTGGAGCCAAGACCCGTACCTTTTCCCCGGGGGATAGGATATTGGTACTTGTCCCTACGGTTGAAAGTAAATTCCTTGCCAAATGGCAAGGCCCCTACGAGATAATGGAAAAAGTGAGCGAAGTGAATTACAAGGTCAGACAACCAGGAAGGCGAAAGCCCGAACAGATCTATCACGTTAATCTGTTGAAAGCCTGGAGGGATAGAGAGTCCCTAGTCGCAGACACTTGGTCACCAGCTCAAACTGGTTGCGTGATTCCTGAGGTTGGAATAGCAGCCACCTTGTCACAACCCCAACAACAGGAGGTTAAGGAGTTTGTGCTTCGCAACAAGGAGGTATTCTCTGAGCTGCCGGGACAAACATCTGGGGTAGAGCATGACATCATTACCCCGCCCGGTGAAAGGGTGAAGTTAAAACCCTATCGGATCCCAGAGGCTCGACGGGAGGCAATACGGGAGGAAGTACAGAAAATGCTGAACTTAGGGGTGATAGAGGAGTCCCAAAGTGATTGGTCTAGTCCCATCGTGTTGGTGCCTAAACCGGATGGGAGCTGGCGATTTTGTAACGATTTTCGTCAGTTGAACAAAGTTACAAAATTTGACACCTACCCCATGCCACGTATAGATGAGTTGATCGACCGGCTGGGAACAGCCCGATACATGACGACTCTTGACCTCACAAAAGGGTATTGGCAAATCCCCCTGGCCAAGTCGGCCAAATAGAAAACCGCATTTGTAACCCCAGACGGGGCGTTCCAATATAAAAGAATGCCGTTCGGGTTACAGAATGCGCCGGCCACATTCCAGCGGAAAATGGACCAGATGCTGAGGCCCCATCGGAAGTATGCTGCGGCTTACCTGGATGACGTAATTGTCCATAGCACAGATTGGGCCTCACATCTGCCAAAAGTGCAAGCAGTCCTGGACTCTGTTCGGGAAGCGGGGTTTACGGCTAACCCCAAGAAGTGTACCATTGGGCAGGAGGAGGCCAAATATCTTGGGTACACCATTGGGAGGGGAGTAATAAAACCCCAACTCAACAAAGTCGAGGCCATCCAGAGTTGGCCACGTCCCAACAGCAAGAAGCAGGTACGAGCCTTTCTGGGAATCGCTGGGTATTATCGGCGATTCATTCCCCACTTTGCTTCTAAGGCTGTGCCCCTAACCAACCTGACGAAGGGGAAAGGGTCGGTCATGATTAAATGGACCCCCGAGGCTGAGGCAGCATTCCAATTCTTGAAACAAGCCTTATGTAGCCAGCCAGTGTTGTACTCACCCGACTTCTCTAAAGACTTTGTCGTACAAAGTGATGCGTCAGATGTGGGGTTAGGAGCAGTATTGTCCCAGGTCTGGAACGGGGAAGAGCACCCAGTCATTTACCTCAGCAGGAAGTTGAAGTCCCATGAGGTAAATTACGCCACCGTTGAAAAGGAGTGTTTAGCGGTGAAGTGGGCTCTAGATTCCCTTCGGTACTACCTGCTAGGTAGGCACTTTGACATGGTTACGGATCACGCTCCGTTAAAGTGGATGGCTCAAAACAAGGAAACAAATAGAAGAGTGAATAGGTGGTTCCTGGCCCTCCAGGAATTCAACTTCACAGTAAAGCATCGCCCTGGCGTTCAAATGGGGAATGTGGATGCTTTGTCTCGAGTACATGAATGCCTGATTGCTGGTGTTCCAACCCCGAGGTTAAAACAAGAGGGGGGGGGTATGTGACAGCAGGAAGGTAAAGTCACCTGGTTGCATCCAGGGGGGTAGATATATTTCGCCCAGATTCAGGCTTTACGCCAACTTATACAACTAGGTGGAGAGTTGTATAAGGCTAGTGGGCTCATGGATGACTCATACCTCTAGGGAGAGTGTGGGGCGTCGTGCAGACAGAGATGAGGAGACCAGCTGAACCTTGTCAGCTCATTTAGGCCTCTATAAGAACTCCCAGCTTCATTAGATGTTAGCTCATGCCTGGAACCAGACCTGTGTGGACTGTCTAGGGAGAGTGAACCCCTGTGCGGTGAGAAAAAGCCTGTGTGGCTATTTGCTTGGACATTTAAAACCAGGGACTTAGGGACTAGGACAGCACTAGGCTGATCCCAGTTGTTAGTTAGGAAACCTGTATGTTTAGTCAGAGGTCAACTTGACCAGGATTTATTTTGGTTATGTTTCTTTTGCTTTGCTGTGTTTTGTCACTGTAAATAGAAAATAAACCGCACCTTTTTTTTGATTTTGAAAACCACAACCTCCGTTTGCTGGGCCTGTTTTGTGTGGGGAGCCCATCCCGGGGGTCACACACACCCGCTGCCGAGCTAACCCCCTCACAATATATATATATATATATATATATATACACATATATATATATATATATATATATATATATATATATATATATATACACATACACATGTCCATACATATACACACATCTAATAAATCAGCCAACATATTACCTCATACCCCCACTTGGGTCCGTTCTATCTACTAGAACTGACCCATAAATTAAGCAACAAAAATCATTATGATTTGAGGTACTGGATGCTTTACAATGGCTCATCTGAAATATGAAGTTGAGACTGGTTACATCTCTCTTCACCAGCCCCCCTAAAATATTCCCATGAAACAGTTATTGGATAACATAACTTTAGACCATGACTGGAAAAGGATTTGGTAAACATCCGTGACCTGTATAGCTGTTAGACCTTATTTCAAAGCTTGCTCTTGAGTAAATCACATCCCGATCTTGAATATTGCGCCAAAATTAGCTGATGTCACAGTCCATTCTGACTTCATCACATCTCTCACCATGTCCTTAAAGATGCTTTGACACAACCACCAGCAAATCCTGAAATTCTGCTTCCATCTTTATAGTAAGAAGAACCATCAATCTACCAGCAGTCCCTTCCAAGGTCAAAAAGGTCTAGATACGGCTAGACATGTGCATTCGTTTTCGTCCGAATGCATTTTCGTCCGAATTTCAGCTATTTTCGTTATCGTTTTAACAAACAAAAACGAAAGCACAGAATCCGAAAACCGAAAGATCCGACATAAACAAATGCTTTATTTTCGTTTTCGTTGTGACAACAGTTCGATATAGATAGGAGATTCGACGTGACGCTACAATAACAATCTGTGTCTATCGAACCTGTGGTCGAATGTGCCTAACCTTAACTCCATTAGTCCAAGATTATTTTACATAGGAGAGAAAAGATTTGACATTATAGAGAGAAAAGATTCGACATAGGAGAGAAAAGATTCAACATAGGAGAGAAAAGATTCAACATTATAGAGAGAAAAGATTCGACATAGGAGAGAAAAGATTCGACATAGGAGAGAAAAGATTCGACATTATAGAGAGAAAAGATTCGACATAGGAGAGAAAAGATTTGTTATTATAGAGAGAAAAGATTCGACATAGAGAGAAAAGATCACTGCTGGAATTGGGTGGGGGAAGTAAAATAAAAATAATGATGATGATGAATGTTATTGGCTGATTGTAACCAAAGAGGAGGAGCAGTAAAATAGCTAGAATGACGAAGATTCGACAAAGCATCGAAAGTTAGAAGATTCGACGGTGCAGCAAAACTGTACGACGCTGCAATCGTACATTTCCGGTCAAATGCATCCGCCCATAGGCTATAGAAGAATTCTAATGTTGGTTGACTAGTAATAGTAATGAATAAATATAATTATTACTAGTCATACAACATTAGAATTCTACTATAGCTTGTGGGCGGAACATTCGACCGGAAATGTATGATTGCAGCGTCGTACAGTTTCACTGCTCCGTCGAATCTTCTTTGAACATTCGACAGACACCATAAGCCTTCAATGACAGATTCGACCTTAATTAATTCAGATTTTCGGACGAATGCCATTTGTAACGAAAAACTAAATAAATAAAAACGAATTTCGGGAGTAACTAAATAAATTTATTTTTCGGACGAAAACGAAATTCCGAAACGAAATATTTCTGTGTGCACATGTCTAGATACGGCAGTAAAAACTCTGTGCTGCAAACTATTTCCTTGCACTTGACATTCATGAGCTTCACCTTCAGTCATCAATCCACCAATCAGGACGCTAGGTTCTTTTAACATCAAACCCTCAATATTCTCTGACAACAAAGCTGTAGTCCATCTTGCAAGCATTTCACAATTAACATCTGCTTCTTTCCATTCCTTATTTGAGCAATGATGACCTTTTGTGTACCTGTCAAGTAATTTGCTGATTGACAGCCACAATTTGAATTTGCTGTAGGCCACCCCTCATTGCCTTTAATAGAGCAGTTACTTGTATCATTCAGTCCATAATTCCACCAGAATGGTATATCAACATATATATACCCCCCCACGATGGTTCAAATAGAGTCAGCTTGACATCAGTGTCTATCAGACCTTCTATCCCGACAAAGCGGCAGTGGAAATTCTTCTCAGTATCTTTTCATGAAAGGTAGAAAGGTCTTTTTCATCCATATATGTCGTAGCCTTCAGCATATTAAAAACAACTGATTCAACAAAATTCAAATCATGACTAGAGTGATGAATTTCACTCACCTTTCTTATAAATTTAGGAAAACCACCCAACATTCTATCCAAGCCATTGTGCCGCATCACCTCAGATGTCAAATCTATTGATATCAATATGCATTATGTCATATGTATGGATCTTAGGTTTAAATGCTTCGCTCTGGTTTTAAGATAAAGTTCATGAAATAAAACATTTAAAAAAAAATGAAAAATGAAAAGCAACAAAATATATCTGGGAAAGGGAGAAAAATAAAAAATAAAAAAATAGGGCATTGGAGAAGTCCATTGAAAAGAAAAAATAAAGAAAAAAAAAATGAGAAAGGGAAAAAAAAAATTGAATGTTCAAAAAAAAGGTCCATTGCTTGATGAATATTGAGAGAGTGTCCATCCTTGTATATTGTCTATCAGCATTTCTCCCCCACTAGCCAACTTCTGTTCACATTCAAACGAGTTCCTCCGGAGACCTGAAAGACAAAAATTCTCAGACAAAAACGCATTAGCAAAGTCCTTAGTATTTTTTTTTTTTACGTTAAAACAAAAGTACTATTTACAGTTTACAGTCTAAAGCTAATTCACCCCCACTGCTAGAGAAGCGTCATTTGCATTCAAAAACAGATCTGGAGAATGTACATTTGTATTTATGACACCCTATACAATTGTTCTAATAAGGTGTCACGTTCTTTTCTCATCTTGTCATACTCAATTTTCAGGTGGTCATATTTTTGTTTTAATTGAGAAAATGGTATCCAGGTCCTTTTCTTATTATTATTTTGGTCAGCTCTGTTTTTCATATTATTATCAAACAATGTGGCTACATCAATTTTGACAGCTTGCTCATTTGACTTTCTCCATAAATGATCTGCCCTCAACAATACGTCTTTTAAGTCATGGGGGTTTGGGGTAACTAATAAAATATTTTGTTTGATATCTTCATGCAAAGCATCTAGAAACATACTCATATGTACCGAGCCTCCACACTCAAATGCAAGATTATTACCGACCAATAATTCCATAATAGTAGATATCCTGTGTGACAATTCATAGGGCGATTCACTTTGCATTTGTTTGATCTTCCCATGAATAGTAACATCAGAACGTACACCATACAAAACACATAATAATTCCATTAATATGTCCCTTGTCCTCAGAGGCTGAATACAGATCTGTTTAATTCTCATCCAAAGACCATTTCCTATTGAATGTTGCAAAACTCTTTCTAAGTCAGATGGTTTGAGATTGTACATATCTCTGACATTCTGTAAGTCACAAAACCATTTCAAAAATCAGTTTAAATCATGGCAGGGAACCATTCCTATTTCTTTAAGAATTGCATCAAGTTCTTTTGGTTTCAAATGCTTCATTACAAGCTGAACTTCACCTGTATTATTATTATTATTATAAACTGTGGTGGTCACAGTGAGTGCAGCTGGCAATGAATTATCAGATTTAATATGAGGTTCTGTTTCATTTGATAGAAAGTTTGTGTTTGTATTTTGCTGCAGATTGCTTAATCCAAGATTTGATGCATATCTGCATTCCTGAGATCTCTTCTCCAATTCCATAATTCTTAATTTTAATCTCTCATTTTCCTCTGATAATTCATCACAACGTTTGGATTTCTCAAGCAAAGCTCCCCCAATGGTAACTGCATGCAATTTTAAATTTACTGTCTCAGTTTCTGATTGGTTTTGTAACCTCTGACAAACATTGTTGCTATTTGCAACTGCATTCTGTAAATGGGCAATTTCCTCAATCTTATCATTCAAAGAACTTTCCATAGTTAAACAGCAAGATAACAAGCCCTGCAAAATGCAACCTTTTCTTTTACTTTCTGAACTTTTGCTATCAAAAACATTTTTCTCTAAAAATTCCTTCATTATAGTCCATGTCTGCTTACATTTTTCTGGAATTTCATAAGGACCGCCATGACGCTTAATACATTTTAATACCCATCTGTTAACTTTATCAGAACTGACACTAGCTTAACACTGAGTAAGCATTTTGGCTATATTACTAATAATTTTAAAAAAAGGAAATATTTTACTCACCGTATTAGAGGCTCCACCTTGTCAGTTCAGGTCTTCTGGTACACGACAGTCTTTTTTCTCTTCAGTTTCCAGTCTCCAGAGAATTATTCTGGGGTTCCAAACTTGTTTAATCTTGTAGATCAGACTCTTATGTCACAACCAGACATTAGAGTCACAGCACAGCTCTTGGGTCTCCATCAGACTTTTGTCCACTTCACAGGATTGCTGTCATCACTGACTTCTGTTACCAAGTCCTGAAAATGCGCTTCTGGTCGCTTGAACGGCACCAATGTAGTGGTGTCATGTATATATTCCACCGATGACCCAATACTTAGGTTATTAAGATGATGTATAAATTGTGTTCCGCAGCAAACGCCCAAGTTCTCCAGAGATTGCGCTTTAATAGACTTTCAATACAGAACAAAGTCCAATACTGATGACAACGAACCCAACAGAGTATATTCTAGACCTGTGCTTTCATATTCCTACAGAATATATCCTGTGCCTTCATCCTTCATGATCATGCAGGAATATAAATGACTAGCCTGAATATTAGCTTTATATATCTTATCTATTGAATGACTGAGCAATTTGATTGGCTGTCTTTGATCCACACTCTGTCATTCAGGATGACAGAGAATGACCCCCAACCTAGCCGGAGACGACCACAGCTATTATTTGCATTCTTGCATAATAACATCAACAAGCTGTCTTTTGACATATGCAATTAGATTGCGGAGACGGAAGGTTAACTGAATACCGCCTTGATATGTAAAGACTGATATCGATGACCGTACATATGCAATTAGATTATGCAGATGGAAGGTGACCTGAATACCGCCTTGATATGTAAAGATAGAATCGTCCTGGAAACAAGTCCCCTTGATAAGATTAACACATCAAAGCTGTCTTCTGGCCTCCCTCACATGTGTAATCCAGTTGACTGACAACTGCTGGCCTGGTCAATATTGTATTCACATATAAACACATTATATATATATATATATATATATACACACATATATACACACACACACACACACACACACACACACATATATATATATATATATATATATATATATATATATATATACATACACATGTCCATACATATACACACATCTAATAAATCAGCCAACATATTACAACAGTTGTGTATCTAGACAATGTCATTGTCTTTGGGAGGACCTTGGAAGAACATGAAGAGAGGCTGGAGAAAGTCTTGAGAAGACTCAGTGAGGAGGGACTCAAGCTTTCGCCCGAGAAGTGTCGGTTCTACCAATCGTCAGTTAACTATCTGGGACACATCATGTCTGAAGAAGGGGTGGCCACCGACCCCGAGAAGTTGGAAGCAGTTACTTCCTGGCCACGGCCTACCACAGTCACCAAACTCAGATCCTTCTTGGGGTTCTGTTCCTATTATAGAAGGTTCGTGGAGGGGTTTGCCCGAATTGCCAAGCCACTGAATGAACTACTCAAGACAGAGGGGGAAGAGGATGACTCAGGGCCCAGGAAGCCGGGTGAGTCAGTCAAAGACCAGTGGACCCAGAAGTGTGAAGAGGCCTTCCAGATGTTGAAGAAAAGCTTAACCACTGCCCCCGTCTTGGCTTATGCAGACCCAAAGAGACTTTATGAACTCCACGTAGATGCCAGTCATGAGGGCCTGGGAGGAGTGCTCTACCAGGACCATGAAGGACAGCTGCGACCCGTTGCTTACGTAAGCCGGAGCCTGACCCCCTCTGAAAGGAACTACCCCACTCATAAGTTAGAGTTTCTGGCCCTCAAGTGGGCGGTGGTTGATAAACTCAAGGACTACCTGTATGGGGCCGAGTTCACTGTGAAGACCGACAACACCCCCCTTACTTATCTCTTCACCACAGCAAAGCTGGATGCCACAGGACATAGGTGGTTGGCTGCACTGTCTGGGTTCAATTTCAGCCTGAAGTACAGGCCGGGGGCTGGAAATCGAGACGCAGACGCCCTGTCTAGAAGATCTCATGCCCCCACTAGTGATACAGAAGACTGGACCCAAGTGGCACCTGACGGGGTGCGGGCTCTTTGTCAAGGGGCTGAACTTCAAGCCAGAGGAGGCTCAAGGGCAGAAGAGATAGGAGTTACCAGGGTAGGAGTTCCCAAGCAATACTGTGGAGAAGCCCAGTTGGAAGAAAATAATCTGCCAAAACTGTCAAAGAAGGAGTTGAGATGTGACCAATTGGAAGACCCCATAGGAAGATTGGTCTTGGAGGCCCTGGAGAATCAGGATTCGAGTAGACTCCTGCGCCATCCTTCAAAGGAAGCTCGCCTGTTATGGAAGGAGTGGGACAGGTTACAGGTGCATCAGGGGGTGGTCTACCGAAGGGGCCCCTCCGATGACTTGGAAGATAAGTGGCAATTGTTTCTTCCCGAGAAACACAGAGAGACTGTCCTGGTCGCCCTGCATGACAATCATGGACACTTAGGGGCTGAAAGAACCTTCCAACTTGTTAGGAGCCAGTTCTATTGGCCCTGCATGAGGGCTGAAGTAGAGGAGTACTGCCATTCATGTGCACGCTGCATTCAGAGAAAGACTTTACCCCATCAAGCTGCCCCAATGGGCCATTTACAAAGTCAAGGCCCGCTGGATTTGGTATGCATTGATTTTCTCTGCCTCGAACCCGACTTGAGTGGACTAGGAAATGTTCTGGTGATAACCGATCATTTCACCCAGTATGCCCAGGCCTTTCCAACCAAAGACCAGAAGGCTTCCACAGTGGCCAAGGTACTTATGGAGAAGTATTTCGTCCACTATGGGCTACCACAGCGACTTAACTCGGATCAAGGGAGGGACTTTGAAAGTCGGCTGATCCGGAAGCTCCTGGATTCCTTGGGGATCAAGAAGACCCGAACCTCTCCTTATCACCCACAAGGGGATACTCAGCCAGAGAGGTTCAACTGAACTCTGCTCAATATGTTGGGAACCTTGAATAACGAGAAGAAACAGCATTGGAGCAAACACATAGCGGCTATAGTGCACGCTTACAATAGTACCACAAGTGATGCCACAGGCTACTCCCCCTACCGCCTCATGTTCGGAAGAGAAGCAAGGTTACCTATGGACCTGTCCTTTGGCACCTCCATAGATCATTCCTCGGCCACCAGTCACAAGGGATATGTGGACAGGCTCAGACACAGCTTGAAGAGGGCCTATGAACAGGCTCAAGCGGTTTCAGACCAAAGGGGGGCCCGCAATAAGAGAAACTTTGACCTGAAGGTTCGGATCCAGGACCTGCAACCTGGAGACCGAGTTCTGCTACGGAACCTGGCGGTCCCTGGAAAACACAAGCTTGCAGACAGATGGAGACCTGAACCCTATGTCATTTGTAAGAAGCTGCCGGGCCTACCTGTCTATAAGTTGAAGCCCCAAGGGAAGGTGGGCCCACTGAAGACCTGGCATCTAAACCACCTACTCCCACTTGCTGAAGCAGTTCGGATACCTCCTGTGAGGGACTCCCCAGACCCAGTCTTCATTCTGGATACTCCCAGGCCAAACACTCGCTCACAGTCCTCTCGAAATGAAGATGTAGAGACCTCTGAACTAAGTGAAGATGAGAGACAGAAACTTGATTGGTTATGGCCTTCTCCGACTCCAGGAACTTCTGCTATAGATCTTCCCCCTACTGAAGACACTATAGACAGAACACTGAATGCAGAAGCTACTGAGTTCATTCCATCCAGTCCTTTGTCAGATTACTGGGAAGATGCCTGTGACACATACTCAGAGGAGGACCCAAGAGACTCTATGTACCTCCTGGCCCCTGAACCAAATGTTTCAGAACCAGCGGAATCTCTCATGTCTGCTCCAGAAGGAGAGCCTGTAGTGTCTCAGACAGAAGTTCCAAGAGAGCAAAGAGCCAGAAGAGTTATAAGGCCTCCTAAGATGTTGACTTACCCACAAATGGGAAAAAACTCAGAAGAAACTGTGGTCACTGCAAGGAGGAGTGCAGAGCATCCAGTTCCCTCCACTGTTCATTTGGTGGAGGGCAACCCTAACTCATCCTTTGGCACAGTTAGGCAGACCACTCATGAAAATGTGACCTGTGGGCAAGGGAATTCAACCCCTCAGTTTTGGTGGGAGTTCCCTCTGCCGACATCTTACACAACTTTGTCTAGGATTGTACGTAGTGTATGTTAAGAGTTATCTTTGGGGACCAAACAGTTTAAGTGGGGGGAGTGTGTAGCGGGGTCTCCTTTAAAACTCTAGGACTACATTTCCCAGAACCCCGTTTGGCACCCAGGGTGCAATGCTGCTACCACAGAGACTTGTGGGTGGAGCGATATAAGGAGGGAGCGAGGCTAAGCTCGGCCTCTTTGGACACCGCGCGGCTATCAACCGGTCTTCCTGTGCGGATCTGCTGGAGTATCAGGCCTGAAGCCTGGGGCCTGCTACCACTTCCAAAGAGCCTTCCACCTTGATGCGAGCCTGGGTGGCATCTGACTTTCTTCAAGTTGTTGACATTCGTCGGATCAGAGACCCGATCGTTCAGACGCTGTGTGCGAAGACACGTTTGGTGGAAGTCCCGGACTGGGATTGCATCCGGAGTGGTGAGCGAGCACCTGCTCAATCCAATAGGCTGTACTGTTGCTAGGCCTAGAGACTGCCTTGGCCCACCGGCCTTTATTTGCTATTTCACTGGAGACTAGTAGCGGAACTGAGTGAGTGGTCTCCAGTGAACTGTTCTTTTTGATTGCCTACTCTGTGGATTACAAGTGTTGTTTCCTGTATGTGCACCACCGTTCAAGTTGCATGCGAAGAAAGTGTTATTCTAAGGACTAAGTTAAATCTGTGTCAGGCCTGACCGGGGGGAGAATATTGTTTGGTGCGCCACAGAGTGCATAGATACTAATAGCTGCACGTGGTGTATGACCGCGCTGTGTTATTAGTGTATACTAGGGATGAGCTTCGTGTTCGAGTCGAACATACGTTCGACTCGAACATCGGCTGTTCGATCGTTCGAAGATCGAACGATTTGGGCCGTTCGCGCCAAATTCGAGTGACGCGAACGGCCCACAATGCACTACGCCATCGCAGTGTCATCCAGGCGCTGTGATTGGCCAAGCATGCACTGTGACCCCGCATGCTTGGCCAATCACAGCGCCGGCAGCGAGGAGAGCAATGATTGGCCACAGGCAGGATGCCTGTGGCCAATTATTGCTGAGGGGGTTTAGTACACGCCCCACACTATAAAAGGCCGCTAGCACGGCGGCCTTGTGTAGTGTGTTCCGGAGCAGGGAAAGAGAAGCATAGGCAGGGACAGTGTCATTATTTTTCCTTTACTAATCCTGGATTCCTTGTGTTTAGGGACAAATAAGGATAGGTAGGGAGAGTGTCAGTGACAGTGTGCTATTCTGTGCTAATCCTTGTTTGTAGGGACAGAGAGGTACAGTGAGGGAAAGTGTCAGTGTGCTATTTTGTGCTAATCCTTGTTTGTAGGGACAGAGAGGTACAGTGAGGGAAAGTGTCAGTGTGTTCCATCTCTGTGCTAATCCTTGTTTGTAGGGACAGAGAGGTACAGTGAGGGAAAGTGTCAGTGTGCTATTCTGTGCTAATCCTTGTTTGTAGGGACAGAGAGGGACAGTGAGGGAAAGTGTCAGTGTGTTCCATCTCTGTGCTAATCCTTGTTTGTAGGGACAGAGAGGTACAGTGAGGGAAAGTGTCAGGCCTCGTACACACGACCGATTTTCTCGGCAAGAACCAGCAAGAAACTTGCTGGCAGAGAGGTCTTGCCGAGTAAATCGGTCGTGTGTACGCTGCTAGCGGGTTTCTCGTCGAGAAAACCGACAAGAAACCTCGACGAGAAAATAGAGAACCTGCTCTCTATTTTCTCGTCGAGATTCTCCTCGGCATGTTTCTCGACGAGAAAAGTGAGTGTGTGTACACTTACCTGTCCGCCCGGAAGCCCGCGCATGTTCGAAATGAATTTGACGCATGCGCGGTAGCTTCCTAGGCATACGTAGGGTATACCAAGATGGCGGCGACGGCATCGAATGTGACGAGCGCATGCTCGACGTAGTCGATGACGTCACCGCGTACACTCCTTTCAAAGAACCGCGGGTTCTTTGAAACGAGCGTGTGTACACTCGGCCGGGACAAGTTTCTTGTCCAAGAATCTCGTCGAAAAAAACGACATGTTTTTTTCAACGAGAATCTCGGCCGTGTGTACGAGGCCTCAGTGTGCTATTCTGTGCTAATCCTTGTTTGTAGGGACAGAGAGGGACAGTGAGGGAAAGTGTCAGTGTGTTCCATCCCTGTGCTAATCCTTGTTTGTAGGGACAGAGAGGTACAGTGAGGGAAAGTGTCAGTGTGCTATTCTGTGCTAATCCTTGTTTGTAGGGACAGAGAGGTACAGTGAGGGAAAGTGTCAGTGTGCTATTCTGTTCTAAACCAATCTTGCTGAACCATATTTACAATCCTTGAGTTGAGGGACAGAGAGGTACAGTGAGTGAAACTGACAGTGTGCTATTCTGTTCTAAACCAATTTTGCTGTTCCATATTTTCAATCCTTGAGTTTAGGGACAGAGAAGAACACTCGTAGAAATTATCAGTGTGCTATTCTGTGCTAAATCTTGTTTGTAGGGAGGGACAGAGTAGGACAGTGAGAGAAAGTGTCAGTGTGCTATTCTGTTCTAAAACTATTTTGCTGAACCATATTTTCAATCCTTGAGTTGAGGGACAGAGAGGTACAGTGAGTGAAACTGACAGTGTGCTATTCTGTTCTAAACCAATTTTGCTGTTCCATATTTTCAATCCTTGAGTTTAGGGACAGAGAAGGACACTCGTAGAAATTATCAGTGTGCTATTCTGTGCTAAATCTTGTTTGTAGGGAGGGACAGAGTAGGACAGTGAGAGAAAGTGTCAGTGTGCTATTCTGTTCTAAAACTATTTTGCTGAACCATATTTTCAATCCTTGAGTTGAGGGACAGAGAGGTACAGTGAGTGAAACTGACAGTGTGCTATTCTGTTCTAAATCAATTTTGCTGTTCCATATTTTCAATCCTTGAGTTTAGGGACAGAGAAGGACACTCGTAGAAATTATCAGTGTGCTATTCTGTGCTAAATCTTGTTTGTAGGGAGGGACAGAGTAGGACAGTGAGGGAAAGTGTCAGTGTGCTATTCTGTTCTAAAACTATTTTGCTGAACCATATTTTCAATCCTTGAGTTGAGGGACAGAGAGGTACAGTGAGTGAAACTGACAGTGTGCTATTCTGTTCTAAACCAATTTTGCTGTTCCATATTTTCAATCCTTGAGTTTAGGGACAGAGAAGGACACTCGTAGAAATTATCAGTGTGCTATTCTGTGCTAAATCTTGTTTGTAGGGAGGGACAGAGTAGGACAGTGAGGGAAAGTGTCAGTGTGCTATTCTGTTCTAAAACTATTTTGCTGAACCATATTTTCAATCCTTGAGTTGAGGGACAGAGAGGTACAGTGAGTGAAACTGACAGTGTGCTATTCTGTTCTAAACCAATTTTGCTGTTCCATATTTTCAATCCTTGAGTTTAGGGACAGAGAAGGACACTCGTAGAAATTATCAGTGTGCTATTCTGTGCTAAATCTTGTTTGTAGGGAGGGACAGAGTAGGACAGTGAGGGAAAGTGTCAGTGTGCTATTCTGTTCTAAAACTATTTTGCTGAACCATATTTTCAATCCTTGAGTTGAGGGACAGAGAGGTACAGTGAGTGAAACTGACAGTGTGCTATTCTGTTCTAAACCAATTTTGCTGTTCCATATTTTCAATCCTTGAGTTTAGGGACAGAGAAGGACACTCGTAGAAATTATCAGTGTGCTATTCTGTGCTAAATCTTGTTTGTAGGGAGGGACAGAGTAGGACAGTGAGGGAAAGTGTCAGTGTGCTATTCTGTTCTAAAACTATTTTGCTGAACCATATTTTCAATCCTTGAGTTGAGGGACAGAGAGGTACAGTGAGTGAAACTGACAGTGTGCTATTCTGTTGTAAACCAATTTTGCTGTTCCATATTTTCTTTTTTTTTTAACTTTAAATTTTTTTTTTATTCCGTGAGAATATAAAAGTTACATACAGGTACATACGCATTGGAATATCTACAGTGTAGGTACCAACATGTTCATAAAGTACAAAAGAGTGAACAATACATCCGTCACCGGAAGGCAACTCGGTTCCTCTAACCACTCTAAGTTGTCGAGGGAGCATTAGCTCCAGTGTACTGGGCTTGGAGTCTCAAAAACGGATAATCTTAGACTAAAGAGCCTGTCACCCCTTCCGGGATCATGCTGTGAGCAGGCTGGCTATAAGTAAGTCCTAGTACTGTTAGTACGGCCCAGAATATGGCCGTTCTAGTCATTCATGGGGTATATTGTAGTTATAATCCTGGAACCGAGTTGCCTGAACAGAATAGTCGTAGAGATAGTATAAACCTTAGTTGACATGAGAGTACCTCCTATCCTGTGTGTATGCCGTTAGTTACTGTAGTGCTTGGTTCAAAATCACTGCTCTAGTTTAGCCTTTACACCACCAGTCATCATTCTGCATTGTCATTTAAATTCAGTATAAGTATAATTCAATGCTATAAGGTAACAGTAGGCTGAGGCCAGTGATCCCAAAATTTTTGATAAACATGTATTCTATCCACTTTATAAGCTAGCATCCTTTCCATTACACTCTGGTTATTTACTCTATTTTTGACTTCCGCTATGGTCGGAGGGTTTGAAGTCCTCCATTTGGCTGCTATGGTTATACGTGCCGCATGTAGAATATTGACTACTAGTTTCCTACATGTGTAGTGAAAGGATTCTATCCCTATTGAAAGCAGAGCTAGTTCCGGGGTGGGTGCACATCTTGCCTTAAAAATGTCAGAGATAAGATTGAATACGTCTCTCCAAAAGCTTGATAAAAAGCTACAGTGCCACATAATATGGAGGAGATTGCCTCTGGTCTGACAACCCCTCCAACAGAGTGGGGAGATCGTGGGGGACATTGCGTGTAGTCGGGTAGGAGTGATATACCACCTATGTAGGAGTTTACATGAGTTGTCCCAGTGATCCACACAGGCTGAGGATACTCTGTTAAATTTAATAGCAGTCAGCCACTGTGTTAGAGAGAAGGATTTTTGTAGGTCCTGCTCCCATTTGAGCATAACAGGGATCTTGGACTTTATAAGTTGTTGGTTACAGAGTCTGTGGCATAGTGATATACCCCTAACGTGTGTCCCACTTTTACTAAGGAAGAAGTTCCAAAGAGTCAGTGGAATTTCTATTGCCTTGTGATGATTCTTTTTAGTATACTCCCGAATTTGTAGGATCAATAATTTATCAAGTGCTGTAGGATGAGTTATGTCTGCGAGGTCGAAATTTATTCCCTTTTTCTTCCAGTGATGAGTCGAAAAGTTTTGAATGAGGAATGTGTATGTTGTTAGTGGGATGTGTAGTTTGTGGATCGATTCTTCCGGAAATATCAATTTGGTGAACATGGACCACGCCGTGAGCGTGGCCTGTATAGTAGGATATTCCGGTACTATGGGTTTGTGGTGAATAGTAGTTGCCATTAATAGTGCAAAGGGGTCATGGGTGGGGGTTAACTCTCTCTCAATTTGATTCCATAGATTGTCTTCCTGTCTGGAGAACCAAAATTTCAGCTGGTCCAGTATAGAAGCATTATAGTATGCATAAGCATTTGGTAAACTCCCTCCACCCGCAGTTCTGTGTAGGTAGAGAGTTTTCAGTGCTATTCTAGGTTTCTTTTCCCCCCATATGAATTTAGTTAGGTGCTTTGCTAGTTCCGAGAAAATTTCTTGGGGTATGGGGATTGGTATGGTCCTGAAAAGGTACAAGATCTTAGGGAATACTTGCATCTGATATGCTGCTATTCGCCCCATCCATGTCAGTTGGAGTTTGGAGATTTGTGCAAATTCCTTTTTGATTTGTTCTAAAAGTGGTAAAAAGTTGTCAGAGTAAAGATTGGTTGTTGGGTGGGACAGTTGGATACCTAAATAGGTGATGGAAGGAGCATCCCAGGTGCATGGAAATAAAAGCTTGAGTTTATTTACTTTCTGGGGGGGAATATTAAGGGGAAGGGCAAAGCATTTAGAAGTGTTTATTTTATAGTACGTTATTTTTCCAAAATCCTGCATGATTTCTGTGGCTTTACTTAGGGAAGTAATTGGGTTGGTAAGAGTAAGGATTATATCATCTGCAAATAAACCCAGTTTGTGTTCCAGGTGTCCTATTTTGAGGCCTGTAATTTCTGTAGTAGACCGAATGAGTTCTGCTAGGGGTTCAATAGCTAAGGAGAAGACAATTGGGGACAATGGGCATCCCTGTCTCGTTCCATTGGTAAGATTGAAGGGATCAGATAACATTCCTGAGGATAGTACTCTGGCGGACGGATTCGTGTATAGAGACATGACAGCTGAATGTAAGAATCCATGTATACCAAATTTATGGAGTGTGTGTGACAGATATGACCAGTGGACTCTATCAAACGCCTTTTCTGCGTCTAATGCTACAAATATGCTTGGCGTGCGAGTAAGTTCTGCGCGTCTGAGTAGGTTAATCATTTTTCTAGTGCCGTCCGGGGCCTGTCTACCCTTAACAAAGCCTACTTGATCTAAGCCTATGAGTGTGGGGGTTACATGTAGTAATCTGTTTGCCAATATTTTCGCATATATTTTAAGGTCCGAGTTTAAAAGGGAGATGGGTCTGTAGTTCTGGGGATGGGCAGGGTCTTTTCCGGGTTTTGGGATGGTCACTATGATGGCTTGGAGCATTTCTTTGGGGAACATGCTCGTGTTTGCAGCTGTGTTGTATAGATCAGCTAGTCTGGGGGTGAGTATTGATGAGAAATTTTGGTAGTATTCGGCTGAAAATCCGTCTGCTCCTGGAGATTTATGTTTGGGGAGGTTCTTAATCACTTCCTTCACTTCTTCTTCTGTAATAGGTTCATTAAGTTTGCCTAACGATTTCTGGTCTAGGGATGGGAGATCAATACGTCTAAGGAAATCAGTAATGTCTGTCTCTGTGGGTTGGTGGGTAGTCTCGTCCTTACTAAGGTTGTAGAGGGCTTCGTAAAAGTCTTTAAATGTATTCGCTATATCTTTGGGGTTCTTATATGACCTGTTGGCAGTAGGATGTGTAATCATAGATATTTTTGCTTGTTTTTGTCTTTTCTTTAGTTGAGACGCTAGTAGTTTTCCTGCTCTGTTGTTCTGGGAATAATATGACAATCTGAGTCTCTTATAGTAAATGTCAAAATCTGATTTTAGGGCCTGTCTCAGTTCTTCCCTAGTAGAGTTCAGTTGATCTAATAAGGAGTGGTCCCCAGTTTGCTTGTGTGAACCTTCTAATTCAGCTATACGGTTATGAAATTGCATTATAAGTTTGTTTCTTTTCCTTTTCTCTCTAGCTGCTATTTGTATCAGGGAGCCTCTTGAGAATGCTTTATGAGCGCACCATACTGTGGAAGGGGAGGCATCGGGGGTCTCATTGAGTTCAAAGAATTCCATTAATGTCTTGTGGAGTTCCTCTTTAACATGGGGCTGGGAGAGTAGGTAGGTGTTATTACGCCATAAGGGCGAGACGTTAGTTTTATCAGCAGAAGTTATATCAATAGTGACGGGGGCGTGGTCTGACCAGGTGATAGAATGAATGTCTGCTTTAATTACTTTTTGTAAGGTGTATTTGTCCGTCAGGAAGAAATCAATCCTAGAATAAGATTTGTGCACCGGTGAGTAGTAGGTGTAGTCCCTCTCTGTGGACCGGAGACAGCGCCAAGGGTCATAAAGGTCTTCTCCTAGGCAGAATTCACCCAGGGATGGTCTCTGTCTCCGTCCCCCGGAGGAGGAGTCAAGGATATCATTCATGATGACATTGAAGTCTCCACATATTACTAAGTTGCCCCTTTTCATTGCTTTAGCTTTCTTTATAATTTTGCGAATAAATTTCATTGGACTTTTGTTAGGAGCATATATATTAACCAGTGTATATACTACATTATTGATTTCGGACACAAGGATTATATACCTACCATTACTATCACATTGTTCTTCTATAAGCTTAAAAGATACAGAGTCCCTGATAGCTATTAACACTCCATTCTTTTTGCTACTGTTATTTGCCCTAAAGACATGTTGGAATTTCTTATGGGAGCACTTTGGTGTATTGTTGTCCAAAAAGTGGGTCTCTTGCACACATACCACATCACAGTGGTTGTCCATGGCAGTTTTCCAGAGGGATCTGCGTTTGTACGGACTGTTCATCCCTCTAGCATTGAGAGATAAGAGTTTAAGTGACATTATATTCATTTGTGGTGCTTCAGTGACATCTAGTGGCGCAAAATGGTAATTGACTGGAGCATAGAATTATAACCTTAGCAGTGAGAAGCTGTGAATTGGATTTGACATCAGCAATCTGGAGTGTCCAAAATATAGAATAGCAAATAACCATCGCAACGTCAATGGTCAAGAAATTAAACCGTAGATCCGTCATCATCAACAGGATGAATTCGGGATAATCCCAAAAGCAGTGTTGGGGTAAAGTCATTAAGGTAATTACCTTATCAGCCGAACATCAGGAGACATATTCTTCAGTTTCCTAAGACATACGAGGTGCAGATAGGTTCAAGGGAAAAACAGGAAGTTCAACATAGCAGAAATTTTTCTGGAGTAGATTGGGTGCAGCTATTTTTCACGGTTGTTCCTGGCACTGCTGTAGGCAGTAGAGTTTGCTCTGAGCGGCGTCTGGTCCATAGATTCCGAGTGTTCTTCCTGGGGAAGGAGTCCCCACTTGCGGAGAAGCTCCAGACCTTTTTCCAGAGAGGAGATGGTGAACCATTCGTTGTTTTTCTCCAAAATGATTTTTGCCGGAAAACCCCATCTATAGAGAATCTTGTGGTTCCTCAGCATTTTGGTTACAGGAATCAAATTATTTCTGGCTTTCATGGTAGCCTGTGATAGGTCAGCATATATTGTGATCCCAGCATATGGGTCCGGGAGATTGCCGTTTTGTCTGGAAAATCTCATAAGTTGATCTTTCACATGAAAGAAATGAATTCTGGCTATAACATCCCTGGGGATCTTCTCAGGGAGATGTTGTGGTTTATGCAATCTGTGGGCTCTGTCTATAATGACGTCCGACGCAGTGAGAGAGGGGATAGCTTTTTTCATCAGTTGTTGGAGGAATGTGCTCAGCTCGGCAGGTTTAATTGATTCAGGGATTCCTCTGAACTTCACATTGTTCCTGCGTGCTCGGTCCTCAAGATCTGATACTTTTAGACGGAGGGCCTTAAGCTCCTCTTCTAGGTCAACATGAGCATCCACCAGCTCATTATGGGCTGCAGAAAAATCCCACATCTTAGTTTCCACATACAGGATCCTGTCTCCCATAGCAGTCAGCTCTTTGTGTGTAGAGTGGGAGAGGTGAACTATATCTTGCTGTATAGCCCCTCTCAGCGTCAGAATCATATCCTTCATTAATATATCAGTCATGGGCTGGCCTGATACAGGGATAGCGTCCAGCTTCTGGGTATAGGAGTCAGGCTGCTCCACATCATTTCTCCCCTCACCCTGTTCAGTGTTTTCTTCTCCTGGAGCGCTGATCCTCCGTTTTTGTTTGATAGGGCTGTTAGATGGGGATGGGTAAGGGATCTGATATAGGGTGCTTTCATGTGACTCACCCTGCACAGTGAAGACCGCGCTGTTCTTCCCCTCATGGCTCTGTAGCGCCGACATTCCCGCAGCGGCGCCATCTTGGACAGTCCGGCCTGACATGGGAGGGAAGAAGTCCGTCAGTTTTCTGGGCCCCTCTCTCTCCTTTCTTTTGTGCATCTTGCCAGCCGTGTTCCCCCTGTGTTCCGCCGCCCGGATGGGTAGTTTTATAGCCTCGTATGCTGCTTTTAAGTTGCTTTATGCCTCCTGATGTGTCAGAGCTCTCCTCTCACACCACCATCCGCTCCGGCTGCCGGCTCCGCCCCGCTGTTCCATATTTTCAATCCTTGAGTTTAGGGACAGAGAAGGACACTCGTAGAAATTATCAGTGTGCTATTCTGTGCTAAATCTTGTTTGTAGGGAGGGACAGAGTAGGACAGTGAGGGAAAGTGTCAGTGTGCTATTCTGTTCTAAAACTATTTTGCTGAACCATATTTTCAATCCTTGAGTTGAGGGACAGAGAGGTACAGTGAGTGAAACTGACAGTGTGCTATTCTGTTCTAAATCAATTTTGCTGTTCCATATTTTCAATCCTTGAGTTTAGGGACAGAGAAGGACACTCGTAGAAATTATCAGTGTGCTATTCTGTGCTAAATCTTGTTTGTAGGGAGGGACAGAGTAGGACAGTGAGGGAAAGTGTCAGTGTGCTATTCTGTTCTAAAACTATTTTGCTGAACCATATTTTCAATCCTTGAGTTGAGGGACAGACAGGTACAGTGAGTGAAACTGACAGTGTGCTATTCTGTTCTAAACCAATTTTGCTGTTCCATATTTTCAATCCTTGAGTTTAGGGACAGAGAAGGACACTCGTAGAAATTATCAGTGTGCTATTCTGTGCTAAATCTTGTTTGTAGGGAGGGACAGAGTGGGACAGTGAGAGAAAGTGTCAGTGTGCTATTCTGTTCTAAAACTATTTTGCTGAACCATATTTTCAATCCTTGAGTTGAGGGACAGAGAGGTACAGTGAGTGAAACTGACAGTGTGCTATTCTGTTCTAAACCAATTTTGCTGTTCCATATTTTCAATCCTTGAGTTTAGGGACAGAGAAGGACACTCGTAGAAATTATCAGTGTGCTATTCTGTGCTAAATCTTGTTTGTAGGGAGGGACAGAGTAGGACAGTGAGAGAAAGTGTCAGTGTGCTATTCTGTTCTAAAACTATTTTGCTGAACCATATTTTCAATCCTTGAGTTGAGGGACAGAGAGGTACAGTGAGTGAAACTGACAGTGTGCTATTCTGTTCTAAATCAATTTTGCTGTTCCATATTTTCAATCCTTGAGTTTAGGGACAGAGAAGGACACTTGTAGCAATTATCAGTGTGCTATTCTGTGCTAAATCTTGTTTGTAGGGAGGGACAGAGTAGGACAGTGAGGGAAAGTGTCAGTGTGCTATTCTGTTCTAAAACTATTTTGCTGAACCATATTTTCAATCCTTGAGTTGAGGGACAGAGAGGTACAGTGAGTGAAACTGACAGTGTGCTATTCTGTTCTAAACCAATTTTGCTGTTCCATATTTTCAATCCTTGAGTTTAGGGACAGAGAAGGACACTCGTAGAAATTATCAGTGTGCTATTCTGTGCTAAATCTTGTTTGTAGGGAGGGACAGAGTAGGACAGTGAGGGAAAGTGTCAGTGTGCTATTCTGTTCTAAAACTATTTTGCTGAACCATATTTTCAATCCTTGAGTTGAGGGACAGAGAGGTACAGTGAGTGAAACTGACAGTGTGCTATTCTGTTCTAAACCAATTTTGCTGTTCCATATTTTCAATCCTTGAGTTTAGGGACAGAGAAGGACACTCGTAGAAATTATCAGTGTGCTATTCTGTGCTAAATCTTGTTTGTAGGGAGGGACAGAGTAGGACAGTGAGGGAAAGTGTCAGTGTGCTATTCTGTTCTAAAACTATTTTGCTGAACCATATTTTCAATCCTTGAGTTGAGGGACAGAGAGGTACAGTGAGTGAAACTGACAGTGTGCTATTCTGTTCTAAACCAATTTTGCTGTTCCATATTTTCAATCCTTGAGTTTAGGGACAGAGAAGGACACTCGTAGAAATTATCAGTGTGCTATTCTGTGCTAAATCTTGTTTGTAGGGAGGGACAGAGTAGGACAGTGAGGGAAAGTGTCAGTGTGCTATTCTGTTCTAAAACTATTTTGCTGAACCATATTTTCAATCCTTGAGTTGAGGGACAGAGAGGTACAGTGAGTGAAACTGACAGTGTGCTATTCTGTTGTAAACCAATTTTGCTGTTCCATATTTTCAATCCTTGAGTTTAGGGACAGAGAAGGACACTCGTAGAAATTATCAGTGTGCTATTCTGTGCTAAATCTTGTTTGTAGGGAGGGACAGAGTAGGACAGTGAGGGAAAGTGTCAGTGTGCTATTCTGTTCTAAAACTATTTTGCTGAACCATATTTTCAATCCTTGAGTTGAGGGACAGAGAGGTACAGTGAGTGAAACTGACAGTGTGCTATTCTGTTCTAAATCAATTTTGCTGTTCCATATTTTCAATCCTTGAGTTTAGGGACAGAGAAGGACACTCGTAGAAATTATCAGTGTGCTATTCTGTGCTAAATCTTGTTTGTAGGGAGGGACAGAGTAGGACAGTGAGGGAAAGTGTCAGTGTGCTATTCTGTTCTAAAACTATTTTGCTGAACCATATTTTCAATCCTTGAGTTGAGGGACAGACAGGTACAGTGAGTGAAACTGACAGTGTGCTATTCTGTTCTAAACCAATTTTGCTGTTCCATATTTTCAATCCTTGAGTTTAGGGACAGAGAAGGACACTCGTAGAAATTATCAGTGTGCTATTCTGTGCTAAATCTTGTTTGTAGGGAGGGACAGAGTGGGACAGTGAGAGAAAGTGTCAGCGTGCTATTCTGTTCTAAAACTATTTTGCTGAACCATATTTTCAATCCTTGAGTTGAGGGACAGAGAGGTACAGTGAGTGAAACTGACAGTGTGCTATTCTGTTCTAAACCAATTTTGCTGTTCCATATTTTCAATCCTTGAGTTTAGGGACAGAGAAGGACACTCGTAGAAATTATCAGTGTGCTATTCTGTGCTAAATCTTGTTTGTAGGGAGGGACAGAGTAGGACAGTGAGAGAAAGTGTCAGTGTGCTATTCTGTTCTAAAACTATTTTGCTGAACCATATTTTCAATCCTTGAGTTGAGGGACAGAGAGGTACAGTGAGTGAAACTGACAGTGTGCTATTCTGTTCTAAATCAATTTTGCTGTTCCATATTTTCAATCCTTGAGTTTAGGGACAGAGAAGGACACTCGTAGCAATTATCAGTGTGCTATTCTGTGCTAAATCTTGTTTGTAGGGAGGGACAGAGTAGGACAGTGAGGGAAAGTGTCAGTGTGCTATTCTGTTCTAAAACTATTTTGCTGAACCATATTTTCAATCCTTGAGTTGAGGGACAGAGAGGTACAGTGAGTGAAACTGACAGTGTGCTATTCTGTTCTAAACCAATTTTGCTGTTCCATATTTTCAATCCTTGAGTTTAGGGACAGAGAAGGACACTCGTAGAAATTATCAGTGTGCTATTCTGTGCTAAATCTTGTTTGTAGGGAGGGACAGAGTAGGACAGTGAGGGAAAGTGTCAGTGTGCTATTCTGTTCTAAAACTATTTTGCTGAACCATATTTTCAATCCTTGAGTTGAGGGACAGAGAGGTACAGTGAGTGAAACTGACAGTGTGCTATTCTGTTCTAAACCAATTTTGCTGTTCCATATTTTCAATCCTTGAGTTTAGGGACAGAGAAGGACACTCGTAGAAATTATCAGTGTGCTATTCTGTGCTAAATCTTGTTTGTAGGGAGGGACAGAGTAGGACAGTGAGGGAAAGTGTCAGTGTGCTATTCTGTTCTAAAACTATTTTGCTGAACCATATTTTCAATCCTTGAGTTGAGGGACAGAGAGGTACAGTGAGTGAAACTGACAGTGTGCTATTCTGTTCTAAACCAATTTTGCTGTTCCATATTTTCAATCCTTGAGTTTAGGGACAGAGAAGGACACTCGTAGAAATTATCAGTGTGCTATTCTGTGCTAAATCTTGTTTGTAGGGAGGGACAGAGTAGGACAGTGAGGGAAAGTGTCAGTGTGCTATTCTGTTCTAAAACTATTTTGCTGAACCATATTTTCAATCCTTGAGTTGAGGGACAGAGAGGTACATTGAGTGAAACTGACAGTGTGCTATTCTGTTCTAAACCAATTTTGCTGTTCCATATTTTCAATCCTTGAGTTTAGGGACAGAGAAGGACACTCGTAGAAATTATCAGTGTGCTATTCTGTGCTAAATCTTGTTTGTAGGGAGGGACAGAGTAGGACAGTGAGGGAAAGTGTCAGTGTGCTATTCTGTTCTAAAACTATTTTGCTGAACCATATTTTCAATCCTTGAGTTGAGGGACAGAGAGGTACAGTGAGTGAAACTGACAGTGTGCTATTCTGTTCTAAACCAATTTTGCTGTTCCATATTTTCAATCCTTGAGTTTAGGGACAGAGAAGGACACTCGTAGAAATTATCAGTGTGCTATTCTGTGCTAAATCTTGTTTGTAGGGAGGGACAGAGTAGGACAGTGAGGGAAAGTGTCAGTGTGCTATTCTGTTCTAAAACTATTTTGCTGAACCATATTTTCAATCCTTGAGTTGAGGGACAGAGAGGTACAGTGAGTGAAACTGACAGTGTGCTATTCTGTTGTAAACCAATTTTGCTGTTCCATATTTTCAATCCTTGAGTTTAGGGACAGAGAAGGACACTCGTAGAAATTATCAGTGTGCTATTCTGTGCTAAATCTTGTTTGTAGGGAGGGACAGAGTAGGACAGTGAGGGAAAGTGTCAGTGTGCTATTCTGTTCTAAAACTATTTTGCTGAACCATATTTTCAATCCTTGTGTTTAGGGACAGAGAAGGATAGGCAGGGGACAGTGTCAGTGTCATTGTTGCTAAGCCTCCTGCACAGTATACACCTGAAGGTAGCCCTTATTGCTCTTTTTCCCATCTCCCTGCAGGCCATCCATTAAAATGTCTGGAAGGCAACCAAGGAGAGGCAGACAGTCAGGAGGCAAAAAAAGAGGGCAAGCAGGCTCTGTGTCTGGGGGCAACAGTGCTGGTCGTGGACGCGGTGCATTGTCATCAGCACATGGCCATGGGACACGCTTGTCCTTGTTTTCGGCAGCTGGACATGTTGAGCCACATCATGCCGAAGACTTGGTAGAGTGGATGACCAAGCCCACCTCATCCTCCTCATCCTCTCTCACCCAGGCTCAGGGTACTGGCAAAGCAGCTGCCAAAGCGTCCTCTTCTCTGGTATCATTATCTTCATTAGTCAATCCTTCCCTAGACCCACCATGTCCTCCTCCTGAGGAGTCCCCCGAACTGTTTGAGCACAGTGTTGGGTACATGCTCCAGGAGGATGCCCAGCGTTTGGAAGGATCTGATGATGATACCCAGCTAGAGGAAGGCAGCAGCATGAGAGCAGATAGAGGGGATGCTCAAGAAGGACACCAATCTGGCAGTCATGCTCCAGCAGCTGCAGCATACTGCCAGATTGGCTCCAGTGATGAGGAGGGAGGGGATGATGAGGTCACTGACTCCACGTGGGTGCCTAATAGGAGAGAGGAGGAGGAGGAGGATGAGGAGGAGGCACATCTCCAACGAGGCAGGATGCCCTTGAGTGGCCAGCGTATGGGCAGCACACCGACGGAATCACACCGCAGAGCTCCGCCTGTGCAGGGCGCTGCCTCTGCCCGTCATTCAAAAAGTTCTTTGGTGTGGGCCTTTTTTGAGTCGAGTGCATCAGATCGCACAGCTGCTGTTTGCAACATATGTCTCAAGCGTATATCGCGTGGCCAAAACATCAGCCGCTTGGGCACCACATGCTTGATCAGACATATGTTGACCTGCCATGCAGCTCGTTGGCAAGCCTACCTTAAAGACCCACACCAAAGAACAAAGCTGACCTCTTCTTGCACCGCATCAGCTGGGATCTCCAACCCCACTATACCTTCACTCCTCTCTGAAACCTGCTCTGAGAGGAATGAAGGTGTAGAATTAGGTGTGTCACAGGCAAGTACTTGCGGGCACTCTGCTAGCAGTACACCAACGTCCGATTCTAGCAGGCAAATTTCCCTGCCCCAGCTGCTGGACCGTCGAAAGAAGTTCACTCCCAGCCATCCACATGCCCAGCGGTTGAATGCTAGCTTGGCTAAATTGCTAGCGCTTCAACTGCTGCCTTTTCAGTTGGTAGACTCGGCCCCCTTCCGTGAGTTTGTGCAATGTGCGGTTCCTCAGTGGCAGGTTCTCAAACACCACTTTTTCGCACGGAAGGCGATTCCGGCTCTCTACAGGCATGTGGAAGGCAATGTCTTGGCCTCGCTGGACAGGGCGGTCAGCGGTAAGGTGCATATTACCGCTGACTCATGGTCCAGCAGGCATGGACAGGGACGTTACCTTTCTTTCACGGCCCATTGGGTCACTCTTTTGGCAGCTGGGAAGGATGCAGGACAAGGTGCAGTAGTGTTGGAGGTTGTTCCACCGCCACGCCTCCAAAATGCTACTACTGGTTGTGACACACCTCTCTCCTCCACCCCCTCCTCTTCTTCTTCCTCCATGGCCTCTTCCTGTGGTTTGTCCTCGGAACCAGCGGTGCTCCGTAGGCGTTCAAGGGGCTACGCAAGTACGCAGGCAAAAAGATGCCATGCCGTGCTTGCGCTGGTGTGTTTGGGGGACAGGAGCCACACTGGGGCAGAGGTCCTGTCTGCTCTGCAGGGGCAGGCCGAGAGGTGGTTGACGCCACGCCAGCTTAAGCCAGGAATGGTGGTTTGCGACAATGGCACCAACCTCCTCTCCGCCCTCCGACAGGGACAACTGACCCATGTGCCCTGTATGGCTCACGTCCTTAACCTGGTGGTGCAGCGGTTCTTGGGCAGGTACCCGGGCTTACAGGATGTCCTGAGGCAGGCCAGGAAAGTTTGTGTGCATTTCCGCAGATCTTATAATGCCAGTGCTCGCCTGGCTGAGCTTCAAAAGGAGTTGAACCTGCCCAAGAACCGCCTTATATGTGACATGCCCACCAGGTGGAACTCAACGTTGGCCATGCTGCAGCGGCTGCACACGCAGCAGAGGGCCATCAATGAGTACCTGTGCGACTACGGCACCAGGACAGGGTCAGGGGAGCTCGGGTTTTTTTCACCACGCCAGTGGGGCATGATCAGGGATGCATGCACTGTCCTGGCACCATTTGAGGAGGCCACGAGGATGGTGAGCAGTGACAGTGCATGCATCAGTGACACTGTACCTCTTGTCCACCTGTTGGAGCACACGCTGCGTGGAATAATGGACAGGGCACTTGAGGCAGAACAGAGGCAGGAAGAGGAGGACTTCCTTGCCTCTCAAGGCCCCCTTTACCCAGACAGTGTTCCTTCTGTCCCACCCATCGCACAGGAAGAGGAGGAGGAGGAGGAGGATTGTGTCAGCATGGAGGTGGAGGCTGGCACTCAGCATCATCAGCAGCAGTCTTTTAGGGATGATTTACAGTCCCAAGAAACCAGTGGACTTGTACGTGGCTGGGAGGAGGTGGCTGCGGATCATGTTGTCCTTAGTGACCCAGAGGACTCCGGACTGAATGCCTCAGCTAACCTACGCTGCATGGCCTCCCTGATCCTGCAAAGTCTGCGGAAGGATCCTCGTATTCTTCGGATCAAGGAGAGGGACCATTACTGGCTGGCCACTCTCCTTGATCCACGGTACAAGGGTAAGGTTGCGGACCTTATCGTACCGTCGCAGAGGGAGCAGAGGATGAGACAACTCCGGGAGGCCTCGCAGAAAGGTCTGTGCAACGCGTTCCCAGAGACTGGGAGGTTACAAACTCCTGGTCCTGGACAACGAGTTGCTGAGGCTTCGGGCAGTCAAAGAAGGAGCGGTGGGGAAGGTGGCCGTCTGACCGATGCGTTCAGACAATTCTTTAGTCCGCAGCCCCAAAGTATGATCGGTTCCAGCAACCATCGCCAGCGTCTGATATACATGGTGCAGGAATACCTAGGGGCAAGGTCAGACTTGGACACCTTCCCCACCGAAAATCCTCTGGCTTACTGGGTCTTGAGGATGGATCACTGGCCAGAGCTTGCACAGTATGCAATTGAGCTACTGGCCTGTCCTGCATCCAGCGTTCTTTCAGAACGCACATTCAGTGCTGCTGGAGGATTTGTCACGGATCACAGCGTGCGCCTGTCCACCGACTCGGTTGATCGACTGACTTTCATCAAGATGAACCAGTCTTGGATCACCACCAGCTACCACACACCAGATGCTGATATAACAGACTAATTGATTTTAAAATGTCACATCCCTTCAAGACTGATGCTGATGCTGAGTGCCTGTGCTGTTATGTTGACTGGCTATCCTCCTCCTCCTCCTCAATGATACGATTAACGATGATAGCTTGGAAGATCATTTTGGTTTATGGGTGACGCCACCAGTGGCTAAGGCCCAATTTTTCAGCCCCTGTTTAACAGGGGCGTGTAATTAAAATTTTTGATGCAATACTTTGCAACAGGCCTCATTGCTGTGCTCCAAGTACAGTATCTGTGAGGGGTTGCAGTGTTGTGCCACCAGTGCCTAAGGCCCAATTTTTCAGCCCCTGTTCAACAGGGGCATGCAATTATAATTATTGATCTAATAATTCACAGCAGGGCCCATTGCTGCGCCCACCAAGAGTAACTGTCAGGCCTTACAGTGTTGTGGCACCAGCACCACCATCACCACCACCACCACCACCAAAGGCCCAATTTTTAAGCCCCTGTTCAACAGGGGCATGCAATTATAATTATTGATCTAATAATTCACAGCAGTGCCCATTGCTGCGCCCACCAAGAGTAACTGTTAGGCCTTACAGTGTTGTGGCACCAGCACCACCATCACCACCACCACCACCACCAAAGGCCCAATTTTTAAGCCCCGGTTCAACAGGGGCATGCAATTATAATTATTGATCTAATAATTCACAGCAGGGCCCATTGCTGCGCCCACCAAGAGTAACTGTCAGGCCTTACAGTGTTGTGGCACCAGCACCACCATCACCACCACCACCACCACCAAAGGCCCAATTTTTAAGCCCCTGTTCAACAGGGGCATGCAATTATAATTATTGATCTAATAATTCACAGCAGGGCCCATTGCTGCGCCCACCAAGAGTAACTGTCAGGCCTTACAGTGTTGTGGCACCAGCACCACCATCACCAACACCACCACCACCACCAAAGGCCCAATTTTTAAGCCCCTGTTCAACAGGGGCATGCAATTATAATTATTGATCTAATAATTCACAGCAGGGCCCATTGCTGCGCCCACCAAGAGTAACTGTCAGGCCTTACAGTGTTGTGGCACCAGCACCACCATCACCACCACCACCACCACCAAAGGCCCAATTTTTCAGCCCCTGTTCAACAGGGGCATGCAATTATAATTATTGATCGAATAATTCACAGCAGGGAGCATTGCTGCGCCCACCAAGAGTAACTGTCAGGCCTTACAGTGTTGTGGCACCAGCACCACCATCACCACCACCACCACCACCAAAGGCCCAATTTTTAAGCCCCTGTTCAACAGGGGCATGCAATTATAATTATTGATCTAATAATTCACAGCAGGGCCCATTGCTGCGCCCACCAAGAGTAACTGTCAGGCCTTACAGTGTTGTGGCACCAGCACCACCATCAAAGGCCCAATTTTTACTACCACTGATCAACAATTATATGTTATTACAATTCCTGATATTATAGTTGACAGCAGGGCGTTCCAGCACCCACACACCAGATGCTGATATAACAGACTAATTGATTTTAAAATGTCACATCCCTTCAAGACTGATGCTGATGCTGAGTGCCTGTGCTGTTATGTTGACTGGCTATCCTCCTCCTCCTCCTCAATGATACGATTAACGATGATAGCTTGGAAGATCATTTTGGTTTATGGGTGACGCCACCAGTGGCTAAGGCCCAATTTTTCAGCCCCTGTTTAACAGGGGCGTGTAATTAAAATTTTTGATGCAATACTTTGCAACAGGCCTCATTGCTGTGCTCCAAGTACAGTATCTGTGAGGGGTTGCAGTGTTGTGCCACCAGTGACTAAGGCCCAATTTTTCAGCCCCTGTTCAACAGGGGCATGCAATTATAATTATTGATCTAATAATTCACAGCAGGGCCCATTGCTGCGCCCACCAAGAGTAACTGTCAGGCCTTACAGTGTTGTGGCACCAGCACCACCATCACCACCACCACCACCACCAATGGCCCAATTTTTAAGCCCCTGTTCAACAGGGGCATGCAATTATAATTATTGATCTAATAATTCACAGCAGTGCCCATTGCTGCACCCACCAAGAGTAACTGTTAGGCCTTACAGTGTTGTGGCACCAGCACTACCATCACCACCACCACCACCACCAAAGGCCCAATTTTTAAGCCCCTGTTCAACAGGGGCATGCAATTATAATTATTGATCTAATAATTCACAGCAGGGCCCATTGCTGCGCCCACCAAGAGTAACTGTCAGGCCTTACAGTGTTGTGGCACCAGCACCACCATCACCACCACCACCACCACCAAAGGCCCAATTTTTAAGCCCCTGTTCAACAGGGGCATGCAATTATAATTATTGATCTAATAATTCACAGCAGGGCCCATTGCTGCGCCCACCAAGAGTAACTGTCAGGCCTTACAGTGTTGTGGCACCAGCACCACCATCACCACCACCACCACCACCACCAAAGGCCCAATTTTTAAGCCCCTGTTCAACAGGGGCATGCAATTATAATTATTGATCTAATAATTCACAGCAGGGCCCATTGCTGCGCCCACCAAGAGTAACTGTCAGGCCTTACAGTGTTGTGGCACCAGCACCACCATCACCACCACCACCACCACCAAAGGCCCAATTTTTCAGCCCCTGTTCAACAGGGGCATGCAATTATAATTATTGATCAAATAATTCACAGCAGGGAGCATTGCTGCGCCCACCAAGAGTAACTGTCAGGCCTTACAGTGTTGTGGCACCAGCACCACCATCACCACCACCACCACCACCAAAGGCCCAATTTTTAAGCCCCTGTTCAACAGGGGCATGCAATTATAATTATTGATCTAACAATTCACAGCAGGGCCCATTGCTGCGCCCACCAAGAGTAACTGTCAGGCCTTACAGTGTTGTGGCACCAGCACCACCATCAAAGGCCCAATTTTTACTACCACTGATCAACAATTATATGTTATTACAATTCCTGATATTATAGTTGACAGCAGGGCGTTCCAGCACCCACCAAGAATAACTGTGAGTGCTTTCAGTGTTGTGCCAACACCAACACCTAAGGGGCCAATTTCTGCAGAGTATATACGGAAGGTCCCTACTTTCAAACATCCAACTTACAAACTACTACTACTTGCAAACGGAAGAAGACAACAGGAAGTGAGAGGAAATCTACCCCTTGGAAGGAAAATTCTCTCCTGTAAGAATTAATATGGGAGAAAGGTGTCTCCTCTCTACTGATGCTTTATCACCAATCCTTGTTTCAATAAAAACACCACATTTCAAAAACAGTTGTCATTGGGACGCAAAGTGAGGTGAAATGTTCTGAACAGGGGCACAGACAGCAAAAAAAATGTGACAGGGGTGATAACCGTTCCCTATGTTTTACAAAAAGCTAAAAAAAAGGAATTTGGCATGGAGCTCCACTTAAACAATGCAGCTGTTCAAAATTACAAACAGATTCTACATAAGAACAAACCTACAGTCCCTGTCTTGTATGCACCGCCTGTATACGGCTGTTCAGAGTATATAGGTCCTTTTTTATTTTGTGTGCGGGGTTCCCCTTAAAGGGGTTGCTCCACCGGAAAAAAAAAAAATTCAAGCCAGCAGCTACAGCTACAGCAGCTGCTGGCTTTTAATATTTGGACACTTACCTGTCCTGGAGTCCAGCGACGTCCGCAGCAGAGGACGAGCGACCGCTCGTCGCTCTGCTGCTCCCTCCGCCATCCTCGCTGAGGGAACCAGGAAGTGAAGCCCTGCGGCTTCATGCCCGGTTCCCTACGGCGCATGCGCGAGTCGCGCTGTGCCGTTCTGATTGGTGCTCCTGTGTTCTGGGAGCCGAGTGTCTCCCAGAACACCAAGGGAAGTCTGCGGGAAGTGACGTAACTCCCGCAGATTCCCGGAGACAGGACTCCCGGATGTGGGTGAAAATACCTGTCTTAGACAGGTATCTTCACCCCCCTCCCCCCTGAAAGGTGTCAATTGTGACACCGGAGGGGGGGAGGGTTCCAAATAGCAAAAGTTGCTATTTAGGGTGGAGCTCCACTTTAATATCCATACAAGACCCAAAGGGGCTGGTAATGGGCTGGGGTGGGGGGGGGGGGGGTTGATGGGGTAGCTATGCCATTTTTCCTAAAGATTTTCATCCATATTACCGGGACCAGACATTGCATTAAAGCCGCAAGCAGTTTTAAATGGCTTTTTTCCCTTTTAGAAATGTTATTTTGTGCAGGGACAGTTCTAAACACGGGAAACACGTGGCACTTCACAGGCATACTTTAGACACCCCCCAGGTACAATATTTAAAGGAATATTTGACTTTATTTTTTTCACTTTATGCATCATTAAAATGACTGCTCCCGGAAAACGTCCGTTTTTAAAACTTCTTTTTGCATTGATACATGTCCCCTGGTGCAGAAGCCGGGTTCCCAAACTCTGTTTCGGACAATAACATGGATAATAGTCGTTATAATTAGCACTTTAGAATCCGAACGTTCACATCCATTGTATTTAATAGGGTTCTAATGTTCGTGCGAACTTTCGGTCCGTTCGCGGGTTCTGGTGCGAACCGAACCCGGGGGTGTTCGGCTCATCACTAGTGTATACTATATCAGAAGCTGCAGGGCTCTGTAAGCAAGTTATGTGTTATGTTTTAACCTATGCCTTTTAACCAAAAGTAAAACAGTTATACTTTACTACTTGCTATCAGTGTGTTATCATTGCACATAGTGCTTGCCTCTTAATATAGTTGAGGTGTGTGTACAATCAGGTATAGATTGTGATAGATAACATCCCCTAGACTAACTGTGCCATAAGTGGGTTGAGTAGATTGCCGGGGGTTGGTGGAGCTGTATTCAGGGCCCAAAAATCAAACCAGCGGCTCTCTTAGCTGGGGGTAGCGCTACATAAGTAATAGTGGTCTCTAGATTTCCCCCTACACTGGTTTCCTTTAAGAGCTGCAGGGGGTTGAATGATTCTTCTCTGAAGCTCCACTAAACCATTTATAGGTATCCTCTACTTTTACTTCTTCCATATTTAGAGTAATTTACAGACATGGAAATGTCTCTAGCTATTTTAACAAATATTTGGGGAGTAAACATTCTTTGTTGCTGTTGCTAAGTGATTGTAAATGACAAACAGCTAAGCATTGGTCGATACAAATAAGGATAGTATAGAAAAATAGGACATACATGCAGTGTAACAATCTCAAGAATTTTAAGGGAGTTCTAGGATATGTCTTTAATTTCCTGAGATCTCACATTCCACATATGACACTATCTGCACAGTGTTGCCATATACACAGCTTGTCACTTATCGAATGAATATGGCTACCAAGGAATTGAAAAGTGCTAAATATTTTTAAAGGTAAACAGGGTGACTGTCATAAGCAATGCTAATTCTTGTTTTTTTGGCATGATTAATGTATGGAGTTTTTTTTAAAAACTGGAGTCCAATCCTTCACATTTCAATGAAAAAATGAGCTCCTAATTTATTAAAATAGATCTTCAAGGTTTTCTCTTTTATGGAGCAATATTCAGCCCCTGCAAACAGCTTGTCTTGGTGCCAGAATTGTACATACATGTGCAACTGCACTTTCAAATGTATGGATAACTAAAGGACTACTTCACTTTTTGGTGAAGCTGTCTATTACAGTCATCCTCTGCCCTCAATATAACCCTCAGTGTATCCCACGGAGCAAAATAATTACCTTTAGCACTCTGGAGATCTTTACTGCGCCACCTTCCTAGCGCTTCCTTATTTTCACCTGGTGATCTGGCCAGTAACACAACTGTCTTAGGCCGGGTTCACACAATTGCGAATTGGATTGAAACAGCAAGTGGTGAATTGGATTGAAACAGCAAGTTGTCATACTGTTTAGACCAGGGGTGTCCAAACTTTTTTTAAAGAGGGCCAGATTTGATGAAGTGAACATGCGCGAGGGCGGACCATTTTGCCTGGACAAAATATGGAAAAAATATGGTTGCGCTAACCCTAGAGGTAACACAACTGGGTGCAAATTAATACAAGAACATTGTGAAACGTCAACATTAAATGTGAATATAAATGTAAAAACAGTAGTTAACAAACAATTGTGATTGGACATACCCTAAGCGAGTGAATCAACACTTCAAATGTGGCAATGATGAGTGGCGCAAATAGGAGTTTCAGAGATTCCAAATGTGCCACATAATAGATCAAATAAAATATAGTCCAAAATTAATGTGACCCTGGTCAAAGGGTTAAAGGGACCATTTTGCCTGACATTCTTTGAACCATTAAAATTCGGTCTAAGTGTGTTCATCCGAGCACTAATACACTGCCCAACAACAACAATTCTCTTGCCTTTGTGGCTGTTTGTGGTGAAGAGATGAGCTTGGGCATGTTATTTGGATATATGTATCTTTTGTGGCCCCCAACGAATCCCAGAGCGCCACTCAGGACTAAGCATGAGCTTGGGCATGTTATTTGGTTATACCGTATTTATGCAGCCTAATCAGTGCCCATCTGCAGCCTCACCATTGCCATAAATGCAGCCTCACCATTGCCTCAAATACAGCCTCACCATTGCCTCAAATGTAGCCTCACAATTTCTATAAATGCAGCCATACCATTGGCATGAATGCAGCCTTACCATCGCCATGAATTAAGCCTTACCATTGCCATTAATGCAGCCTCACCATTAACATGAATGCAGCCTCAAATTCAGACTCACCATTGCATGAATGCAGCCTCACCATTGACATGAATGCAGCCTCACCATTGCATGAATGCAGCCTTACCATTGACATGAATGCAGCCTCACCATTGCATGAATGCAGCCTTACCATTGCATGAATGTAGCCTTACCATTGCCATCAGTGCAGCCTAATCGATGCCTATCTGCAGCCTCGGAGGGGACAGGGAGGGGGCGGGACCAGAGCCAACAGATTACAAACCAGAGAATCTCCCGTTTTCTCAGCGGTCTCTTTAATACAAAGTCCCGCCTCTTATGATAGACAGAACAGTCGATATGGTAAGTCCTCCAATGGCAGCCCAGGAGACGGGACTTCCTATTACAGAGGCTGCAATGTAAACAGGAAATTCTCACTGTATGTATTCAGTCGGCGCTCGCCCCGTGCCTCCCTGTCCCCTCCAAGGCAGTGGCATATATATATGTAGCGCCCTACTCCTGTTGGGTAGACACTATATGTTAAATTTAGTTATCTGAGCTGTAGTTCAGCTCAGAAAGAATTATGTAAATTACTGTCTCTGTTTCAGTCTAGCTGGGCTGCGCATTTTCCACCTGACAGTAGGTGTCACTGTCATCACGGGTCAGGGTTGGAAATGCAGCAGGCTAGGTGTATTGGGTATTTCTTTCCCAGAAGTGGCTCAGGGGGCGTGGTCAACCCGCTGTGCATTCTGGGAGGGGGTACTTAAGAGGCAGAGACCGCTCTATCGGGGTTCGTTGCCGGGGGTCGTTGCCGGATCCTGACTTGAGGGCCCTCCTGGCCTCAGGAATGTGTAAATCATTTTCGGCCTCGGGCCTGCTGGCCCGAGGCTCTGCAACTGAGGAGTAGCCCCAGGAGTTGCTGGGGCCTACTAGTCCAGGGATGGTCCTACGCGGTCTTGCCTGCGGGAAGAAGCGGAAAAATTGGGGACTCAATTGAAGGACGCATCCTGGCCAGTTTGCCTCACGGTGCTGCCGGACGGCTGAAAGATTCTGGCAATGTGAGCTGTGTACTTCTGAAGGAACTTTTTGCAAAGTGTCAGTGTGGTTACACAATCTTGTGGCGGAAGGTTGTGGAACGACGCGACGGCTTTAATCAAGTCTGTGGCAGAGACTTTGAGCAAGCTTCGCACCGGTTGCTAGGCCAGTGAGAGTAGTCCTATCCGGTGGTTGCTGAATCCAGCGTGGAACTATTTGTCCTCTGGATCTGAGATTGTGCCCGTGATCCGCAGTAGTAAGTAAAGTACCGTATTTATCGGCGTATAACACGCACCGGCGTATAACACGCACCCCAAGTTTAGGAGGGAATTTTAAGGAAAAAAACTTTTAGGAGGGAAATTCAAGGAAAAAAAACTTACATTTAAATGCAGCATGCAGCCTTGCCCAGTGTCCATCTGCAGCCTTGCCCAGTGTCCATCTGTCCATCTGCAGCCTTGCCCAGTGTCCATCTGTCCATCTGCAGCCTTGCCCAGTGTCCATCTGTCCATCTGCAGCCTTGCCCAGTGTCCATCTGTCCATCTGCAGCCGTGCCCAGTGTCCATCTGTCCATCTGCAGCCTTGCCCAGTGTCCATCTGTCCATCTGCAGCCGTGCCCAGTGTCCATCTGTCCATCCGCAGCCTTGCCCAGTGTCCATCTGTCCATCTGCAGCCTTGCCCAGTGCCTTTGCGATCGTGTCAGTCCCGGCGTTTTTTAAAATTTGCCGCCGATTTCTGTGGAGAGGAGCGAGCGGGGCCGAGTGTACTTCGGCTAGACTCGGCTCCTCTCGCAGTCCCGCCCATCTCCACTGACTGCGCCGCTGACGGAGAAAGCCGAGTGTACTTCGGCTAGACTCGGCTCTGCTCACAGTCACAGGCAGGACTGCGAGAGGAGCCGAGACTAGCCGAAGTACACTCGGCTTTCTCTATGTCAGCGGCGCAGTCAGAGATGGGCGGGACTGCGAGAGGAGCCGAGTAAAGCCGATTGTACTTCGGCTTCGGCTCCGCTCGCTCCTCTCGCTCGTTTTCAGCAGGGGAATTCGACGGAGTATCGGCGTATAACACGCACCCACGATTTTCCCCTGATTTTAAGGGGAAAAAAGTGCGTGTTATACGCCGATAAATACGGTACCTGAAAACTCCCCTATTCTTCTATCCCTCTGTTGGAACTGGTAAAATAAAGCCTTGAAGAAAACGTATCCAAGTGTTGGTGTGAACATTCATAAAAGCTCTTCAAGAAGGATCCCTGACACGAGTGCAGTGAACAGAAAAGGTAACGGTAGGCCCAAAACTTTAAACCAGCAGCTCCTATGGGGGTAGTGCTATATATATATATATATATATATATATATATATATATATATATATCAGACATTCTCAACCAGGGTTCCGTGGAACCCTAGGGTTCCTCCAAAGGTGGCTAGGGGTTCCTTGAGCTGTGGCTAGTTTACCTCCTGTTTGATGGTGCCTACGTAGTTCTGAGACAATTCCACTTGGAGGAGCCAGTGGTATGACACCAATGATCTTTATAGCTCTCTGTAAAGGGGGCCATTCTTACCACCACTGTAAAAAAGGGCATTCTTGTCACTGACCACCAAAGTGAGGGGCATTGTTCCCACTGACCCCCAATACATGGGTTTTATCAGGGGTTCCCCGAGACCTGAAAATTATTTTAAGGGGGTACCCTGGGGTAAAAAGGTTGAGAAAGGCTGATATATATATATATATATATATATGTGTAGCACACGGACCTTTTTCTTTCCTGGCTCACTTGCAAGTCAAGGCACACTGTGCTATATGCCCGTACCCTCCTGTTTGAGGAGGTTAAGCAGTGTTCACAAATTTTGGGTCCTGCAGCGAGTTACCTTCTTCCACTGGTTCTCTTTCCCAGATTATGGGGTCAAGTCTTTATTTCTTCCCCCAAAGAAGCCAATGTCCAAAAACACTTTAACTCCAACAGAGAGTTTATTTTCTATTTTGCTGCGTAGTAGATAGAGACAGATGGATGAAAGAAGGAATAGTGTGAGGGAATAGATCCAGGCACAACCGGTAACCTCGTCGCCACTCGATCCCGAGTGGGTTTAGCTCACCCGGATAGTCCTCTCTCACGGTCCTAGCAAAACAGGAAAAGAAGATTTTTCTGGATAGCAGCACTCCAAGATAAAAAGCCTTTATTTCAAAAGTCCAGGAATCCAAAACACACACTGCACATCACGACACACTGATCAAAAATGAGCTGACGCGTTTCACATCAAATGATGCTTACTCATAGTGGCGCAGTAATGCCACCCATGGCTCAACCCTGACCTGATATGGCAGCGCCACCTACAGGCCACAGGGAACCACACACCAGGCAGCATCACATAGGCAGAAGCAAATACCTAGCAATCAAAATGGACCGAGCCTGGCTACCAGCTCAGACCAACCCTTAAATTTAGGCACATAGCACCCCTAAAAAGTAAATGGGCGCTACACACACACATATATATATATATATATATATATATATATATATATACACACATACATAAATACGGGTATTTATCTTTTGTGGCCCCTGCGGTGCTCTGGGATTCGTTGGGGGCCACAAAAGATATATATAGCCAAATTACCAGTGGGGGCGTTTGAAACCGAAACGCAGGCCACAGTTGGCCCGCGGGCTTTACTTTGGAGATGCCTGGTTTTGACAGATCGAGTTCTAAAAGTAGCAGTTGTGACAGAACAATGTCAAACCAGCTAGCCACCATACTGTCCATACAGACTGAGACTTGGGAAATAAGTCACCTCTACATAATAACCTTTGACATAGAATAAAGGGATCAACACGTTTCACCCAATTGTTCATCTTCAGGAAGCTTGTCTCCTGAATATGCCCCATTGGGTAAAATGCATTGAGGCAGGTATGTCCGGTGACACCACTTCTGGTTATTGGGGGGGAGCAGAACAGCAGTGCTTCATACTACTATTTGCTGGAATGATTACCTGCTAGGAATATTGAGTGCATAATTTGTGGAAGATGTCTTTATAAAGGTGATATGAAGTTTTAAGTTTTAAGTTTGGTGCGCAAATAAATTTTTGTGGTTTCCTGTTATACACAATTGAGTGACCTCTGGATTTGGAGATTGGAGTGCAGCCAAAGGGGCTGGTACTTTCTTGGAGGAAGGTTTGCGGAGGCTGACATCTATTATACAAGTGAGTGTGCCCCTGTCTATTTTAGGGTCCACAAGTTCTGGTGAGTGCATAGTGTGTAGGGGGTGTACGACATAAGCTTGATTGAGAGCACTTTGATGTCTGATGTTTGATATCTTCAGTCAGGTGCATTTTTCACAAGGTTTATCACAATACAAGAGGACTATACGCTTTCTTTCTGATAAAGATTGCACTACTTGCGTTTAGTATATGAACTGTATATATCATGGGTTATTGCATTTAAAAATCACACAGACACTTTTGTAATTGATTGAAAATTTGTGTATTTTGTAATCACTTTCAATTTTTCTTTTTTAATTCAATCACACTTTAATGCACATTTTTCATAGCGCTGTTTATTTCATATAATATTTTATATTCTGCTTTAACATATTAACACTCCTTTCCTAAAAAAACAGGCTTTTATATATTTCTAAAACTGTCAGGTGATTCAGATAAATCAGCATTGTGCAATTACATGTGTAACACACCGACCCGACCATTACTGCCATCCCCCGATTGCAGTCGGGCACACCTGCTACTTGCCCGGTATCCCCCCTTTGGTTAAAGAGGAGCGAGCAGTGTTATTGTTTGGGCCTTGCAGCTAATTACATCTCTCGATTGGATCCTTTTCTTTCCTTTCTCCATTGTCCATTTTCCATTGTCTAGGTAAAAGTTCCTCAAAATAATGCCAATGTCCACACAGGAGTAAAATCTAAGCAGTAAGGTTTTATTCTTTTATCTTTTCCAATAACTTGAATAGGGAGTAAGAAGATGAGAGTAGGGGGTAAAGGTTCAGGCACGCAACACTTAGAGCACAGTGTTAAACTTTCGTCGTCACTCAAGCCTGAGTGAGTATTGCTCACCCGGATAGTCCCTTTGAGAGCGGTCCTAGCAGCCGGGATGTAGCATGAATCAATCTTTTCCTTTCCTGAGTATCTAGGGATGCGATCGGGGAATCCTCTGCCACAGAATTTAAGTCCCGAACCTCCCAGCCAAACAATACTGAATAAGAATCTCTGTGCCAGACCGGCGTATTGCAAGATTTGTAACTTTGAAGATGGATCCCTCTTTAGGCGAGTTTCCAGGCCTCTTCCAGAGACAGCAGTACCGTCGCTAGTCTCCTCAGGGACTGATCCTCCCCTGGTCTCCTTTCCTAAAGTTGGGCCCCCTAGAAGTGGGCAGCCTGGGATCCCTCTCTGAGGTGTAGGCCCCAGGCAGCAGAGCCGGGCTTACCATGAAACGAGGCAGCCTCGGGCTGAAGGTGCCCGAGGCCCGAACACACTCGCGCGCCTCGTGCCATATGGGCCACGAGGCACACCGAGGACCAATGGGTCCCCTGGAACTCTCCTCACCCCCAATGGCATCTGCCCCTGTTTGTCCTGATATATGTAGAGAGACAGCACAAACCATTACTGTACGTAAGCCATGTTTACTGAAAGACCCAGCAGGAACAGGAAACACAACACAGGAAGAAGTACAACAGAGATGCACCATAGAGTTGCATTTAAATAAACATATCATCCATAACATCTCCCCCTTTTAGTGTTAATAAATGAACATTGTGAAATTCAAAAGAGACGCAACAATAATACATTCTACAGGTTAAGTCTCATAGGTGGTTTTGAACATCTACCACTACGGGTGAAGACTGGCCCTTGTGCAAGGATTTCTTTAGCCCTCTCTGAAGTTACTGGGCTCCTCTCATCACGTACTGGCATGCTCTGCACTTGACAGCTGTCGGGTATACTTGCTTGCCCAGAACTGTCATTGCCGTTGGTATGAGGCATTCCCTCTGTACATGCCTCACTGTCAATAGGTGAGTATGTCCTTGTGATACTGGGTGAGTCTGATCTATCAACGGGATACTGAGAATCAGGCTGTTCTGCCACTCTCAAATCCACTCAATTGCGGTGATAGAGAGTTCCTTCAAAGTCCACAAGATAGGAGCATGGTGCAACCTTTTGCAGACAAGTACCTATTCTCCAACGGCCTGTTCGATCTCCAGGTAATGGTTTCATACGGATTAGTTCTCCAATATTCAATTCTGGCAAATCTCTGTCCGATGTGTCAATTCGTGCCTTTGACACTTGTCTCTTAATCCTTATCTTTTCTGGAACACCTTGTATGACAGAGGGTTCAAGCAGCCTATTTGCTACTGGTAAGGAGGTCTTTAATCTCGTTGACATCAGTCTTTGTGCTGGGCTACTATCCATGCCTTCAGTCAGAGTGTTTCTCCAATGTAAAATGGCCTTCCATGGGTCTTTACCATCACTTTGTGCTTTCTTGAATACATTTTTAACAATCTTTACAGCTAATTCAGCTTTGCCATTAGCCTGTGGATGACGTGGTGAGGAAGTAACATGCTCAAACTCCCATTCAGTGGCAAATTTTCTGAATTGTAGGCTTGCAAACTGAGGGCCATTGTCGGAGATCACTGTATCTGGTTGGCCATGACGTGCAAACTGAGCCTTGCACCTCTTAATTGTAGCTTCAGTGGATAAGTTGGGAAGAAGGTCTATTTCCCAGAAGTCTGAATAATGATCGACTAATAGCAGGTATTCCTTGCCTGCGTAGATGAATAAGTCCATACTGATAATCTGCCACGGACGTTTAGGTATCTCATGTGACATCATGGTTTCTTTTTGTTGCAAATGGCCATATTCATTGCAGGTGGGACAATTACTGACAAAGTCTTTGATTTTACCATGCATTTGGGGCTAGTAAAGAGTATCACAAGCTTGTCTGTAGCATGCTTCACCACCAATATGGCTGGAGTGTATGCGTAATAACATCTCTGCTCTCAGTGACTTTGGCACGATGACCTTTGTACAAGATACCATTTTGTATGCTGATCTCATCTCTAAAGAACCAGTATTCCCTTACAATTCCAGGTACTGCCTCTTTTTCATCTGGCCACCCACTCAAAACAATAGACTTCAAAGCTTGTAAAGTTGCATCACTGTCAGTGTGCTGTATGAGTTGATGTAGTCGCTGAACTGTGACATTAAGATAGTCTGCTTGATTGATATCGGCAAATAAATTTTGTTCCTGTTTCAGCAGGCAAATTGTACGATGCTCATGCTCACCTCCAGGTGCCACATTATCTGACGTAGCTCTGCTCAGGGTATCGCTGATATACATTTCACATCCTGGCTTGTAGACAACATTGAGATTGTAATGCTGCAATGTAAGCATTATGCTCTGCAAATGCATCATGGTCTTGCTCAGCCTCCTCATCTGTATTACCGCAGCCAACTATAAGAATGTCATCAGCTATTGGCTCAATTCCGTCAGGACCACCTAATAGTTCATGCTGCTTTCGCTGGTATACTTCCGGTACTACAGAGACTACAAATGGTAGTTTGAGACATCTCTTTCTGCCCCAAGGAGTCCAGAACGTGGTCATGTACAGTAGCTACTCTTTTCATCCAGTTTGCACTGTAAAAAGGCATCTCTAGCATCCACAAGTGTGAAGACACGTGCTTTAGGTAGTTTGTGCAAAATATCATCGAGTGTTGGCATTAAGTAGTGTGACTGTTTCAGAGCCATATTCAGAAACTTGGGATCAATGCATATTCTGATCTTCTCTGGCTTTCTGATAACAACCATGTTACTGATACAATCTGTAGGCTCTGTTACTGAAGTTAGATGTCCTTCAGCTTCATATTTATCTAGTTGAGCTTTAACCTGTGGCTTAATGGCTAGGGATGAGCTCGGTGTTCGAGTCGAACGCATGTTCGACTCGAACATCGCCTGTTCGGCGAAACCAGAACTTTGTGGGCCGTTCGCACCAAATTCGTGTGACGCGAATGGCCCACAATGCACTGCGCCATCGCACAGCATTGCCGGTGCTGTGATTGGCCAAGCATGCACTGTGACCCCGCATGCTTGGCCAATCACAGCGCCGGCAGCGAGGAGAGCCATAATTAGCCACAGGCAGGATGCCTGTGGCCAATCATAGCTCAGGGGGGTTTAGTACACGCCCCACACTAAAAAAGGCCACCAGCGCGGCAGCCTTGTGTAGTGTGTTCCGGCTTGCAAGGAAAGAGCTACATAGGCAGGGACAGTGTGTTCTACAGTGTGTTCTTTTCTCAGGCATCTGCAGGAGTTAGTGGGTGTTGTGTGCCTCCAGCGCAGTATACACCTGTATCTACCCTTTATTGCTGTTCTCTAAGCTAGAGAGGCAGGGACAGTGTGTTCTTTTCTCAGGCATCTGCAGGAGTTAGTGGGTGTTGTGTGCCTCCAGCGCAGCATACACCTGTATCTACCCTTTATTGCTGTTCTCTAAGCTAGATAGGCAGGGACAGTGTGTTCTTTTCTCAGGCATCTGCAGGAGTTAGTGGGTGTTGTCTGCCTTCAGCGCAGTATACACCTGTATCTACCCTTTATTGCTGTTCTCTGAGCTAGATAGGCAGGGACAGTGTGTTCTTTTCTCAGGCATCTGCAGGAGTTAGTGGGTGTTGTGTGCCTCCAGTGCAGTATACACCTGTATCCACCCTTTATTGCTGTTCTCTAAGCTAGATAGGCAGGCAGGGACAGTGTGTTCTTTTCTCAGGCATCTGCAGGAGTTAGTGGGTGTTGTGTGCCTCCAGCGCAGTATACACCTGTATCTACCCTTTATTGCTGTTCTCTAAGCTAGATAGGCAGGGACAGTGTGTTCTTTTCTCAGGCATCTGCAGGAGTTAGTGGGTGTTGTGTGCCTCCAGCGCAGTATACACCTGTATCTACCCTTTATTGCTGTTCTCTAAGCTAGATAGGCAGGGACAATGTGTTCTTTTCTCAGGCATCTGCAGGAGTTAGTGGGTGTTGTGTGCGCCAGCACAGTATACACCTGTATCTACCCTTTATTACTGTTCTCTAAGCTAGATAGGCAGGGACAGTGTGTTCTTTTCTCAGGCATCTGCAGGAGTTAGTGGGTGTTGTGTGCCCCAGCACAGTATACACCTGTATCTACACTTTTTTGCTGTTCTATAATACAGGCATCTACAGGAGTTAGTGGGTGTTGTGTTCCCCAGCACAGTATACACCTGTATCTACACTATTTTGCTGTTCTATAATACAGGCATCTGCAGGAGTTAGTGGGTGTTGTGTGCCCCAGCACAGTATACACCTGTATCTACACTTTGTTGCTGTTCTATAATACAGGTATCTGCAGGAGTTAGTGGGTGTTGTGTGCCCCAGCACAGTATACACCTGTATCTACCCTTTATTGCTGGTGTTCTCTAATAAAGGCATCTGCAGGAGTTAGTGGGTGTTGTGTCCCTCCAGCACAGCACAATATACACCTGTATCTACCCTTTATTGCTGGTGTTCTCTAATAAAGGCATCTGTAGGAGTTAGTGGGTGTTGTGTCCCTCCAGCACAGCACAGTATACACCTGTATCTACCCTTTATTGCTGGTGTTCTCTAATAAAGGCATCTGCGGGAGTTAGTGGGTGTTGTGTCCCTCCAGCACAGCACAGTATACACCTGTATCTACCCTTTATTGCTGGTGTTCTCTAATAAAGGCATCTACAGGAGTTAGTGGGTGTTGTGTCTCTCCAGCACAGCACAGTATACACCTGTATCTACCCTTTATTGCTGGTGTTCTCTAATAAAGGCATCTGCAGGAGTTAGTGGGTGTTGTGTGCCTCCAACACAATATACACTACTCCAATTCCTGGTTTTCCCATCTCCCTGCAGTCCATTACTATGTCTGGAAAGCCAACAAGAAGAGGCAGATAGTCTGGAGCCAATAAAAGAGGGCAAGTAGGCTCTGTGTCTAGAGACAACACTGCTGGTCGTGGACACGGTGCATCGTCATCAGCACGTGGCCAATGGGACAAGCTTGTCCTTATTTTCGGCAGCTGAACGAGTTGAGCCGCATCATGACGAAGACTTGGTAGAGTGGATGACCAAGCCCTCCTCATCCTCCTCATCCTCTCTCACCCAGGCTCAGGGTACTGGAAAAGCAGCTGCCAAAGCGTCCTCTTCCCTGGTATCAATGTCATCATCAGTCACTCCTTCCCTAGAACCACCATGTCCTCCTGAGCAGTCCCCCGAACTGTTTCAGCACAGTGTTGGGTACATCCTCCAGGAGGATGCCCAGCGTTTTGAAGGGTCTGATGATGATACCCATCTAGAGGAAGGCAGTAGCGTGAGCGCAGAGAGAGGGGATGCTCAAGAAGGACATCAATCTGGTAGTCATGTTCCAGCAGCTGCAGCATACTGCCAGATTGGTTCCAGTGATGAGGAGGGAGGGGATGATGAGGTCACTGACTCCACGTGGGAGCCTAATAGGAGAGAGGAGGAGGAGGAGGATGAGGAGGAGGCACATCTCCAACGAGGCAGGATGCCCTCCGGGGGCCAGCGTAAGGGCAGCACACCGACTGAATCACACCGCAGAGCTCCGCCTGTGCAGGGCACTGCTGTCTCTGCGCGTTATTCCAAAAGTTCTTTGGTGTGGGCCAAACATCAGCCGCTTGGGCATCACATGCTTGACCAGACATATGTTGACCTGCCATGCAGCTCGTTGGCAAGCCTACCTTAAAGACCCACACCAAAGAACAAAGCGGACCTCTCCTTGCTCCTCATCAGCTGGGATCTCCAACCCCACTATACCTTCAGTCCTCTCTGAAACCTGCACTGAGAGGAATGAAGGTGTAGAATTATGTGTGTCACAGCCAAGTACTTGTGGGCACTCTGCTAGCAGTACACCGACGTCCGATTGTAGCAGGCAAATTTCCCTGCCCCAGCTACTGGACCGTCGAAAGAAGTTCACTCCCAGCCATCCACATGTCCAGCGGTTGAATGCTAGCTTGGCTAAATTGCTAGCACTTCAACTGCTGCCTTTTCAGTTGGTAAACTCGGCCCCCTTCCGTGAGTTTGTGCAATGTGCGGTTCCTCAGTGGCAGGTTCCCAAACGCCACTTTTTCTCACGGAAGGCGATTCCGGCTCTCTACCGGCATGTGGAAGGCAATGTCCATGCCTCACTGGACAGGGCGGTCAGCGGTAAGGTGCATATTACCGCTGACTCATGGTCCAGCAGGCAAGGACAGGGACGATACCTTTCTTTCACGGCCCATTGGGTCACTCTTTTGGCAGCTGGGAAGGATGCAGGACAAGGTGCAGTAGTATTGGAGGTTGTTCCGCCGCCACGCCTCCAAAATTCTACTACTGGTTGTGACACACCTCTCTCCTCCACCCCCTCCTCTTCTTCTTCCTCCATGGCCTCTTCCTGTGCTTTGTCCTCGGAACCAGCGGTGCTCCGTAGGCGTTCAAGGGGCTATGCAAGTACGCAGGCAAAAAGATGCCATGCCGTGCTTGCGCTGGTGTGTTTGGGGGACAGGAGCCACACTGGGGCAGAGGTTCTGTCAGCTCTGCAGGGGCAGGCTGAGAGGTGGTTGACGCCACGCCAGCTTAAGCCAGGAATGGTGGTTTGCGACAATGGCACCAACCTCCTCTCCGCCCTCCGACAGGGACAACTGACCCATGTGTCCTGTGTGGCTCACGTCCTTAACCTGGTGGTGCAGCGGTTCTTGGGCAGGTACCCGGGCTTACAGGATGTCCTGAGGCAGGCCAGGAAATTCTGTGTGCATTTCCGCAGATCATATAATGCCAGTGCTCGGCTGGCTGAGCTGCAAAAGGAGTTGAACCTGCCCAAGAACCGCCTTATATGTGACATGCCCACCAGGTGGAACTCAACGTTGGCCATGCTGCAGTGGCTGCACATGCAGCAGAGGGCCATCAATGAGTACCTGTGCGACTACGGCACCAGGACAGGGTCAGGGGGGCTCAGGTTTTTTTCACCACGCCAGTGGGGCATGATCAGGGATGCATGCACTATCCTGGCACCATTTGAGGAGGCCACGAGGATGGTGAGCAGTGACAGTGCATGCATCAGTGACACTGTACCTCTTGTCCACCTGTGGGAGCATACGCTGCGTGGAATAATGGACAGGGCACTTGAGGCAGAACAGAGGCAGGAAGAGGAGGACTTCCTTGCCTCTCAAGGCCCCCTTTACCCAGACAGTGTTCCTTCTGTCCCACCCATCGCACAGGAAGATGACGAGGAGGAGGAGGAGGATTGTGTCAGCATGGAGGTGGAGCCTGGCACTCAGCATCAACAGCAGCAGTCATTTAGGGATGATTTACAGTCCCAAGAAACCCGTCGACTTGTACGTGGCTGGGAGGAGGTGGCTGCAGATCATGTCGTCCTTAGTGACCCAGAGGACTCCGGACCGAATGCCTCAGCTAACCTACGCTGCATGGCCTCCCTGATCCTGCAAAGTCTGCGAAAGGATCCTCGTATTCTTCGGATCAAGGAGAAGGACCATTACTGGCTGGCCACTCTCCTTGATCCACGGTACAAGGGTAAGGTTGCGGACCTTATCTTTTTTTTTCCACAAAAGTATATTTTATTAAGGTAAAAACAGGGTTACATTTCAATACGTTTTACAAGGTTGTCATGAACAGAAATGCGGAGGACTAGGGTCCTCTTTTTGGCAAATAACAACGTTTGAAATATTGCATAGTGTGCTATAACAAACAAATGATGCAGAGACTAACACAATTGGGTAATTGTATTGTCATGGAGATCTATGCAGCATATAGGTTGAGCAAGAACAACGAGCATATCAGCCATTTTAGGGAAGGGCACCCCATTCATGTCAAGTCATATCATATTTGTAGGCATTACCACGTAGGCCAACCTTTACAGGCCTAATCGTGGCACTTAGATGCGGGCAAATTGACTGGACTCCCGAATGGGGTGGGAATAACTTGGTGATTATGTCGGGGTTTCCCTTTAGAGAGAGACTCAATGTAGTTGTGTATTTTAAGGGTAAGGGGGGGAAATGGGGGTGAAAAGGGAAGGTAATTAATGAGAAATTGGGAGTTTGGGGGGAAAGTGAGAGTGTAAAGGTAAGAAGGGGTGAAAGAAAAAGAAAGACAAAGAGGTAAGAGAAAGGAAGAGAGACAGGAGCCGGGCCTCGCCCCCGCCCCCCCCCCCCGGGTCTCCTTAAGTCGAAGGCCATACCGAATTCAAGGCAGGGAGCTCCTCCAGGTGTTTACTGCGGTAGGTAGGCTTTATAGAGGTCTGACGATTTGAAGTGATACCAGCATGCCCATGTTTGCGTAAAAATCTGTACGCGTTCCTGAGAGGAGAATATCAGTTCCTCCATTTCTTCTATCTTGGCTATCCTAAGCAGCCATTCTCTGATGGTAGGTGCCTGTGATGAGCGCCAGTGGACAGGTATGCATAGTCGAGCTGCATTAACCATGTGCATGGCCAGTGATTTAAAATAGGTACGTTTAGCAAGGGTTGTGTGATGTAAGAGGTATTGTGCAGGATTGTAATCCAGCTCATAAGTGGTAACGTGTTTGATAATGGCATGGACCTCAGTCCAAAAAGGTTGAATGGAGCTGCACTCTCACCAAATATGGATCATGGAGCCTATTGCTGCCTTGCATCTCCAGCAGATGTTCGAGATTGAAGGTGTGAATTTGTGTAGGCGTGAGGGAGTTCTGTACCATTTGGTTATGATCTTATACCCATTTTCTTGGATTGCTATATTCGTCGATCCCTTATGAGCATGTGTAAAAATAGTTTCCCACTCCCCATCAGACAGAGTCAGGTTTAGGTCCTTTTCCCATGAGGTACGCGTGGGTTTGGTCGCTGGATGGAGGGAGTCCTCCTGGAGAAGAGAGTATATGTAGGATATGAGATGTCTTTGTGGTGTGCTGCATAAACAGAGGGCTTCATATGGAGTAGGTTGTCTGGACCACGTCACACTTGGTGTTTTGTATGTGAAGAAATGTCTCAGTTGTCTGTAAGACCAAAAAGGGAATGAGTGTGTGCGCGATTCGGACAATAGGTCCTCATAATCCCTGATAACACCTCCCCGGAAAAAATGTTGCGCTCGTATTTCATCGTGGGGCCATTCTTTCTGGAGGAACGTAGGGTCCCCAGGAGGGAAATCCGGGTTCCCTCTCAGGGGGGTCATTGGTCCTAGATATGAGGAAAGTTTGTGGATCGAAATTGCTTTGTCAAGGGCCATTAAGGAGGGGTATATTAGCGGGTGTGTTTTAACTGCGAGGGGCCATAGACGGGGTGGGAGCCATGGGAGTACATGAGTAGGTGTCTGTATGAAATGTTTTTCTAAGGTCACCCAAGTCTTTCCCCGGTAGTGAACCCTCCAATCCACGATTCTAGTCAGGTGACACGCAAGATAATATTTTTGGAGGTCTGGTAGGCCAATGCCACCCATGGTCTTTGAGAGGGTCAGGCGAGAGTATTTAATGCGCGGGAGAGAGTTCTTCCATAGGAAAGTTGTGCAGGCTTTCCTATAGGTAGCAAAGAAGGAAGGGGGTAAATGGATTGGGATTGTCCTGCATCAGGTATAACAAGCGGGGAAGTACCACCATTTTGATTATAGCTGCACGGCCGAACCAGGATACATTCATAGTAGTCCATTCTTTAAGATGGGTCTGTATTTTTGAAAGGGCAGCTAAGAAGTTATGACCGTAGAGATCGACAGTATTCCTCGTAATTTGGACACCTAAATATGTGAGGGCTACAGTCTTCCACTGAAATGGGAAGAATTGTTGGCAGTGTTCTACTTCCTGCGGGGGTAGGGAAATATTTAACGCATGAGACTTTGAGTAGTTAATTTTGAGATTTGAAATCTCGCCAAAGTGTTGTATGTCCTTCAGTAAGTTGGACAGGGAGGTTCGGGGAGATTGTAAGGAGAGTAAGATATCATCTGCAAAGGCAGCTACTTTGAATTCTCTGCGTGCTATGTTGATGCCCTTGATGTCTGCATTGCTGCGTAGCCTGTTTAAGAGGGGTTCTAGTGTCAGAACAAAGATTAAGGGGGATAAAGGACACCCCTGTCGCGTGCCGTTGCTGATAGAGAAGGCGTTTGAGAGGAGGCCATTGGTCCTCACCCTCGCCGAGGGATTAGAATAAAGTGCGTTAATGTGCGAGAACATGCGGGGTAGGAGACCTATTCCCTTCAGGACCTCCTGCATGTAGTCCCAAGCCACCCTATCAAACGCCTTCTCAGCATCTAGGGATAGAAGAAAGCCTCTGGAACCCGAGGAGTGTAACCAATGTTGTATGTTTATGGCGCGTATGGTGTTGTCCCTGGCCTCCCTACCCGGGATGAAACCCACCTGGTCGGCTGTTATGAGGTCAGGGATAAGAGGTAATAGTCTGTTGGCTAGGATTTTTGCGTATAATTTGATATCTACATTGAGTAGGGAAATAGGTCTGTAGTTTGAGGCTAGTGTGGGGTCTTTTCCATCTTTTGGGATAACTGTTATGTGGGCTTCTAATAGTCTGCCTGTTGATGTATGGGGATCCGCTAGAGAGTTACACATTTTAAGTATCTCGGGAGTCAGTATATCCTGAAAGGATTTGTAATATATTAGTGGGAGACCATCAGGGCCAGGGCTCTTTCCTACTTTCATTTGTTTTATGGCTACATGGAGTTCCTCCTTAGAAAATGGGGTTTCCATGGCCTCCGCCTGCTGTGGGGAGATAGGTTTGGGGCAGTATTGGGCTAAAAAGTCCTTTAATTGGGAAGTACGTTGGGCTGCCCTAGTCCCTTCAATGCCGTGTTGGGGCAAGTTGTACAGTTTAGAGTAGAAGTGTTCGAAGTGATTGGCTATCTCCTCATTTCTAGAGAGGAGTGTGCCTTGGGTGTCTCGTACTTCATGAATTCTGGATGTGAGCCTAGCTGCTTGTATAGTGCGCGCCAGCAATCTACCACTCTTGTTGCCGTGTTCATAGAACACCTTTTGTTGGAGGACATAGCGCCTCCTTGTGCGTTTTCCTAGTTCATCTAGAAGTACCGATCTAGCGTTTAGTAGGTCTTGCAGCGTGGATTGCGAAGTCGATTGTTTGTGGGCGTTTTCAAGTCTGTGAATTGTGTTGATGAGTGATCTAAGTTGCTCTTGGTGTCTCTTTTTGGCATTAGTTGCTAAAGAGATAAGTTTCCCCCTCACCACACACTTATGTGCCTCCCAAAGTGTGACTGGGGAAATGTCTGGGGTGGAATTTTCTTGGAAATAAAGCTGGATATGGGAACTCATCTGGTTGATGATTTCTGGGTCTTTTAGTAGGGCGGAATTCAGGCGCCAAGATTTGGAAGTCTTGGTCCGTTCAGGAAATGTGAGTGTCATGGAGATTGGGTGGTGGTCGGATAAGAACATTGGTTCTATGGTGACCTGAGTAAGAGAAGATAAGTCTGTCTGGGAGAGAAAGAAGTAATCGATCCTAGAATATTTTTGGTGTGGGGGAGAAAAAAAGGTATAGTCTTTGTCGTTTGGAAAAAGGGTGCGCCATGTATCATGGAGAGTCAGGTGTTGGAGTTGCAGTTTAATCTGGCGGAGTGCTCGGTAGGATAGTGCAGAAATACCTGATGAGGTGTCCAGTGCGGGGTTCAGAGGTACGTTAAAATCCCCACCCAGAATTAGCATGCCTTCCTGAAAGGTAGTAAGAAGGTCACCTACTTTTCTAAAGAATGCAACTTGGTGTTCATTGGGGCTGTAAATGTTTGCCAGGGTTATTGGTTTGGAGGCATATGTACCCTTAAGAAAGATGTATCTGCCCTCGGGGTCAACCAAAGAGTCTGCTAATTGAAAATCTGCGTGTTTAGAAATAAGAATGGAGACTCCCTTAGTTTTGGAGTCTGGGCTTGTGGAATGCAGTGCTTGTCTGTAGAGATGATTTGCTAATTTAGGAATGGCATCAGACCGAAAATGTGTTTCCTGAAGTAGTAGAAAGTGTGCTTTGTGTGTAGACAGGGCAGAGAGAACTTGAGATCTTTTTTCTGGGAGGTTTAGACCTTTAACATTTAGCGACACACATTTAAGGGATAAGTGCCTGTGTTTGGACAGTTGGTCAGGTAGCATTTTGTGGGTCAGTGGGTTAGGTTGCCTCCAGCCGTTCGGTTAACAAGGCTTACTATGTAGATACAACGACCCACGAATGGGGGAACGAGAGCGAGGAGGGCGTTCTCCAAAAACGCTTAGAAAAGAGAGAGAGAGAGAGAAAAAAAAAAAGAAAAAGGGAGGGTGAAAGGAGAGGGGGGTGATTAGAAGAAAATGAGAGAAAGGAGAACAGAAATAGGAGAGAGGTATAGTTTAGAGCTTGGGGTGCAGAACTTCGGGTAGTAGGATCCCAGGAGGAAGAAGGAAGGAGGGGAAGGTGGTAGATGGTATCGGACCGTAGTGTGGAATCTACCAGTCCTATGTAGAGGGTCTCCGGAGGTAGAACTAGGTATTCCTAGTCACCTAAAAAAAAAAAGTCCTGGGTTCCAGCTATAGTCCTACTGGACCGCTGTGTGTGTGGGCAGTAAACCGGGAAGGGGTCAAGAGGTGGGCACTAGAGAGGACCATGAGTGCTTAAGGATACGAAGTGGGGGAGAGTCTATTACTTGCAGAGTATGGGCTCTGAGATCAGAATATGCAGGATATCCTCGGTGGAGAGAATTGAGGTACGGCAATCCAGCAATACATTTAAGCAAAGCGCGGCAAGATAAAACTGACAGTCAACATCCCCTAATGTTATAAAACTTATCATATAACTGAACATTCAGAACAGGGTATAATTTACTTATAACTCACCACAGGGGGGCTGCGCGTAAAGAACACTAACTAAACCTAGGTGGTATTAACGCATACCAGGTTCTCAGGTGGTTCATTGCAGTTACCTCCTCCCTACCTCACCTCCTCAACCAGGGTAATGTGCATAGATGTTTGCGGGTTAGAGCTGTGTTACAACCGACGCTGTATATCCCTAAGAGTAGGAGGGGTCTTATCAGGTTGCTTCCATTAAATAGCCTATGGGCTTTGCAGTTAGGTAGACGTGTGGATTCGAGAACATGTCAGGTTTAGTTGGTAGGGGTGTGTCATACGTGAGATCCGGTTTACATCGGAAGCCTAAAAGTAAGAACCATTTCCGAGATGTCACAGACATCGATCAGGTGGTGCGGTTGTGGATTAGTATGGTAGGGGCCTACCCACGCATGTACGCCCAGATATTTTACCCGTCCGGTTCTGTGTTCTTATTCTCTTTCCTTCCCGTCCTTACAGCTATAGAGGCTACTAAGGCTACTAATTTAAGTGAGCATTAGGAAGGATATTAAGCTAAGTGGGTTAGCAGCCTTTCTTCTACATAACTCTACTAAGCTGGTGTGGATATCTGTCTATCCGTCGCTGCTAGGAGTGGGCACACAACTTATAAACCAAAGGTACCTCGCATACCGTGAGGCCTGAAGAGATATTCAGCTAGACTATTTAGACATAGTAACATATAACCAGCATCAGCAGACCCTTAAAAAAAAAAAAAAAAAAGGGGGGGGGGGTGTAAAACCCCTGGGAGAGGGTGGGGAGGGGGAGAAGTCAAAGCATGGGATTACTTAAAGCTTGTGTCCCATCCTTTGGCTGTAGCACATAGTCTCTGGGCCGACACTTAACACCTAGTGGAGGTATGTGTCAAAAAAAAGCCAAAGGGGTGAAATAGGGCTCATCATGGAGCACGGCATCAGTACTCATGGTTCCTTAGGTGCAGATCCAGCCGGATGTAAGCCTAAGGTGTAATGAAAACAGTACCTGGATGATAGTAGGCTGTGGGAGAGGTCCTCGATCCTGGTGAAGGGGTGGGAGGAAGGAGTCATCACGCTGCGGCTAAAGTCCCCGGGTATTCGTTGTGGTGCGGGGCTGAGGCCTGTGAAGCCAGTGATTCCGCGAGGTGTGTTGCGGCCCGGGTCCGGAACATCTCCGGTATGTTGCCGCTGAATTGCGTGCCGGAGTCCTTGAGTGAGCGGGGGGTCGAGGTGCTCCTGTGCGTTCTGCCCATTCCTAACAGAGCATGTAAATCCCCCAAAAGTAGCTTAAAAGATCCTCAGGGTGCCGGAGCTCTCAGATCATGCGGCCATCTCGCGCCCCGTCCAAGCCATGCCCCGCGGACCTTATCTTACCGTCGCAGAGGATGAGACATCTCCGGGAGGCCTTGCAGAAAGGTCTGTGCAACGTGTTCCCAGAGACTAGGAGGTTACAAACTCCTGGTCCTGGACAACGAGTTGCTGAGGCTTCGGTCAGTCAAAGAAGGAGCGGTGGGGAAGGTGGCCGTCTGACCGATGCTTTCAGACAGGTATGATCGGTCCCAGCAACCATCGCCAGCGTCTGATATACATGGTGCAGGAATACCTAGGGGCAAGGTCAGACTTGGACACCTTTCCCACCGAAAATCCTCTGGCTTACTGGGTCTTGAGGATGGATCACTGGCCAGAGCTTGCACAGTATGCAATTGAGCTACTGGCCTGTCCTGCATCCAGCGTTCTTTCAGAACGCACATTCAGTGCTGCTGGAGGCTTTGCCACGGATCACAGGGTGCGCCTGTCCACCGACTCGGTTGATCGACTGACCTTCATAAAGATGAACCAGTCTTGGATCACCACCAGCTACCAAGCACCTGAAGCTGATATAACAGAATAATTTATTTTGAAATGTCACATCACTTCAATACTGCCTATGCTGATGCTGAGTGACTGTCCTGTTATGTTGACTGACTATCCTCCTCCTCCTCAATGATCCGATTCCTGATGATAGCTTGGAAGAACATTTTTGTTTCTGGGTGCCGCCACCAGTGGCTAAGGTCCAATTTTTCAGCCCCTGTTTAACAGGGGAGTGTAATTACAATTTTTGATGCAATACTTTGCAACAGGGCTCATTGCTGTGCTCCAAGAACAGTATCTGTGAGGGGTTGCAGTGTTGTGGCACCAGTGCCTAAGGCCCAATTTTTCAGCCCCTGTTTAACAGGGGCGTGTAATTACAATTTTTGATGCAATACTTTGCAACAGGGCTCATTGCTGTGCTCCAAGTACAGTATCTGTGAGGGTTTGCAGTGTTGTGACACCAGTGCCTAAGGCCCAATTTTTCTGCCCCTGTTCAACACAGTGTTGTGGCAATCAGTGATCTGCCAAGAGTGTGTCTACTCCCAGTTCTGGCCAGGTGTTCAATCAACGTCTCTGGAGACTCTCCCATTGTGCATGAAGCGTTCCTCCAGAATCATCCTGCCTTCCATGGAGTAAAACATCACTCTACTGAGCCTGTTTTGACCCCCCTGAGAAGGTCGGTCGCAGGCTGTCTGGTAAGTAGGGATGAGCTCGGTGTTCGAGTCGAACATAGGTTCGACTCGAACATCGGCTGTTCGCGCGTTCGGTGAACAACGAACGATTTGGGCCGTTCGCGCCAAATTCGAGTGACGCGAACGGCCCACAATACACTGCGCCATCGCAGTGTAATCCCGGCGCTGTGATTGGCCAAGCATGCACTGTGACCCTGCATGCTTGGCCAATCACAGCGCCGGCAGCGAGGAGAGCAATGATTGGCCACAGGCAGGATGCCTGTGGCCAATTATAGCTGAGGGTGTTTAGTACACGCCCCACACTATAAAAGGCCGCCAGCGCGGCAGCCTCGTGTAGTGTGTTCCGGAGCAGGGAAAGTGAAGGATAGGCAGGGACAGTGTCAAATCCATTCTTTGCTAAACCTTGTGTGTAGGGACAGAGAAGGATAGGCAGGGAGAGTGTCAGTGTCATATTCTTTGCTAAACCTTGTGTGTAGGGAGAGAGAAGGATAGGCAGGGAGAGTGTCAGCGTCATATAATTTGATAAACCTTGTGTGCAGGGAGAGAGAAGGATAGGCAGGGGACAGTGTCAGTGTCATATTCTTTGCTAAACCGTGTGTGCAGGGAGAGAGAAGGATAGGCAGGGAGAGTGTCAGTGTCATATACTTTGATAAACCTTGTGTGCAGGGAGAGAGAAGGATAGGCAGGGGACAGTGTCAGTGTCATTGTTGCTAAGCCTCCTGCACATTATACACCTGAACTTAGCCCGTATTGCTGCTTTTTCCTGGTGTGTTACACCAACAGGATTTTGTGGCACTTACAGCGGGCAGAGTGTGCCTCCTGACCATATTACACCTGAACTTAGCCTGTATTGCTGCTTTTTTCTGGTGTGTTACACCAACAGGATTTTGCGGCACTTACAGCGGGCGGAGTGTGCCTCCTGACCATATTACACCTGAACTTAGCCTGTATTGCTGCTTTTTCCTGGTGTGTTACACCAACAGGATTTTGCGGCACTTAGAGCGGGCGGAGTGTGCATCCTGACCATATTACACCTGAACTTAGCCTGTATTGCTGCTTTTTCCTGGTGTGTTGCACCAACAGGATTTTGTGGCACTTACAGCGGGCGGAGTGTGCCTCCTGACCATATTACACCTGAACTTAGCCTGTATTGCTGCTTTTTCCTGGTGTGTTACACCAACAGGATTTTGCGGCACTTACAGCGGGTGGAGTGTGCCTCCTGACCATATTACACCTGAACTTAGCCTGTATTGCTGCTTTTTCCTGGTGTGTTACACCAACAGGATTTTGCGGCACTTACAGCGGGTGGAGTGTGCCTCCTGACCATATTACACCTGAACTTAGCCTGTATTGCTGCTTTTTCCTGGTGTGTTACACCAACAGGATTTTGCGGCACTTACAGCGGGCGGAGTGTGCCTCCTGACCATATTACACCTGAACTTAGCCTGTATTGCTGCTTTTTCCTGGTGTGTTACACCAACAGGATTTTGCGGCACTTACAGCGGGCGGAGTGTGCCTCCTGACCATATTACACCTGAACTTAGCCTGTATTGCTGCTTTTTCCTGGTGTGTTACACCAACAGGATTTTGCGGCACTTATAGCGGGCGGAGTGTGCCTCCTGACCATATTACACCTGAACTTAGCCTGTATTGCTGGTTTTCCCATTTCTCTGCAGGCCATTAGAATGTCTGGAAGGCAAACAAGGAGAGGCAGACAGTCAGGAGCCAATAAAAGAGGGCAAGCAGGCTCTGTGTCTAGAGACAACAGTGCTGGTTGTGGACGCGGTGCATCGCCATCAGCACGTGGCCATGGGACATGCTTGTCCTTCTTTTCGGCAGCTGGACGTGTTGAGCCACATCATGCCGAAGACTTGGTAGAGTGGATGACCAAGCCCTCCTCATCCTCCTCATCCTCTCTCGCCCAGGCTCAGGGTACTGGAAAAGCAGCTGCCAAAGCGTCCTCTTCCCTGGTATCAATGTCATCATCAGTCACTCCTTCCCTAGACCAACCATGTCCTCCTGAGGAGTCCCCCGAACTGTTTGAGCACAGTGTTGGGTACATGCTCCAGGAGGATGCCAAGCGTTTCGAAGGGTCTGATGATGATACCCAGCTAGAGGAAGGCAGTAGCGTGAGAGCAGAGAGAGGGGATGCTCAAGAAGGACACCAATCTGGCAGTCATGTTCCAGCAGCTGCAGCATACTGCCAGATTGGCTCCAGTGATGAGGAGGGAGGGGATGATGAGGTCACTGACTCCACGTGGGTGCCTAATAGGAGAGAGGAGGAGGAGGAGGAGGAGGATGAGGAGGAGGCACATCTCCAACGAGGCAGGATGCCCTCGGGGGGCCAGCGTAAGGGCAGCACACCGACGGAATCACACCGCAGAGCTCCGCCTGTGCAGGGCGCTGCCTCTGCCCGTTATTCAAAAAGTTCTTTGGTGTGGGCCTTTTTTGAGTCGAGTGCATCAGATCGCACAGCTGCTGTTTGCAACATATGTCTCAAGCGTATATCGCGTGGCCAAAACATCACCCGCTTGGGCACCACATGCTTGACCAGACATATGTTGACCTGCCATGCAGCTCGTTGGCAAGCCTACCTTAAAGACCCACACCAAAAAAAAAAGCGGACCTCTTCTTGCACCGCATCAGCTGGGATCTCCAACCCCACTATACCTTCAGTCCTCTCTGAAACCTGCTCTGAGAGGAATGAAGGTGTAGAATTAGGTGTGTCACAGCCAAGTACTTGCGGGCACTCTGCTAGCAGTACACCGACGTCCGATTCTAGCAGGCAAATTTCCCTGCCCCAGCTGCTGGAGCGTCGAAAGAAGTTCACTCCCAGCCATCCACATGCCCAGCGGTTGAATGCTAGCTTGGCTAAATTGCTAGCGCTTCAACTGCTGCCTTTTCAGTTGGTAGACTCGGCCCCCTTCCGTGAGTTTGTGCAATATGCGGTTCCTCAGTGGCAGGTTCCCAAACGCCACTTTTTCTCACGGAAGGCGATTCCGGCTCTCTACCGGCATGTGGAAGGCAATGTCTTGGCCTCGCTGGACAGGGCGGTCAGCGGTAAGGTGCATATTACCGCTGACTCATGGTCCAGCAGGCATGGACAGGGACGTTACCTTTCTTTCACGGCCCATTGGGTCACTCTTTTGGCAGCTGGGAAGGATGCAGGACAAGGTGCAGTAGTGTTGGAGGTTGTTCCATCGCCACGCCTCCAAAATGCTACTACTGGTTGTGACACACCTCTGTCCTCCACCCCCTCCTCCTCTTCTTCCTCCGTGGCCTCTTCCTGTGCTTTGTCCTCCGTAGGCGTTCAAGGGGCTACGCAAGTACGCAGGCAAAAAGATGCCATGCCGTGCTTGCGCTGGTGTGTTTGGGGGACAGGAGCCACACTGGGGCAGAGGTTCTGTCTGCTCTGCAGGGGCAGGCTGAGAGGTGGTTGACGCCACGCCAGCTTAAGCCAGGAATGGTAGTTTGCGACAATGGCACCAACCTCCTCTCCGCTCTCCGACAGGGACAACTGACCCATGTGCCCTCTGTGGCTCACGTCCTTAACCTGGTGGTGCAGCGGTTCTTGGGCAGGTACCCAGGCTTACAGGATGTCCTGAGGCAGGCCAGGAAAGTCTGTGTGCATTTCCGCAGATCTTATAATGCCAGTGCTCGCCTGGCTGAGCTGCAAAAGGAGTTGAACCTACCCAAGAACCGCCTTATATGTGACATGCCCACCAGGTGGAACTCAACGTTGGCCATGCTGCAGCGGCTGCACACGCAGCAGAGGGCCATCAATGAGTACCTGTGCGACTACGGCACCAGGACAGGGTCAGGGGAGCTCGGTTTTTTTTCACCACGCCAGTGGGGCATGATCAGGGATGCATGCACTGTCCTGGCACCATTTGAAGAGGCCACGAGGATGGTGAGCAGTGACAGTGCATGCATCAGTGACACTGTACCTCTTGTCCACCTGTTGGAACATACGCTGCATGGAATAATGGACAGGGCACTTGAGGCAGAACAGAGGCAGGAAGAGGAGGACTTCCTTGCCTCTCAAGGCCCCCTTTACCCAGACAGTGTTCCTTCTGTCCCACCCATCGCACAGGAAGAAGAGGAGGAGGAGGAGGATTGTGTCAGCATGGAGGTGGAGCCTGGCACTCAGCATCATCAGCAGCAGTCTTTTAGGGATGATTTACAGTCCCAAGAAACCAGTGGACTTGTACGTGGCTGGGAGGAGGTGGCTGCGGATCATGTCGTCCTTAGTGACCCAGAGGACTCCGGACCGAATGCCTCAGCTAACCTACGCTGCATGGCCTCCCTGATCCTGCAAAGTCTGCGGAAGGATCCTCGTATTCTTCAGATCAAGGAGAGGGACCATTACTGGCTGGCCACTCTCCTTGATTCACGGTACAAGGGTAAGGTTGCGGACCTTATCTTACCGTTGCAGAGGGAGCAGAGGATGAGACAACTCCGGGAGGCCTTGCAGAAAGGTCTGTGCAACGCGTTCCCAGAGACTGGGAGGTTACAAACTCCTGGTCCTGGACAACGAGTTGCTGAGGCTTCGGTCAGTCAAAGAAGGAGCGGTGGGGAAGGTGGCCGTCTGACCGATGCGTTCAGACAATTTTTAGTCCGCAGCCCCAAGGTATGATCGGTTCCAGCAACCATCGCCAGCGTCTGTTATACATGGTGCAGGAATACCTAGGGGCAAGGTCAGACTTGGACACCTTCCCCACCGAAAATCCTCTGACTTACTGGGTCTTGAGGATGGATCACTGGCCAGAGCTTGCACAGTATGCAATTGAGCTACTGGCCTGTCCTGCATCTAGCGTTCTTTCAGAACGCACATTCAGTGCTGCTGGAGGATTTGTCACGGATCACAGGGTACGCCTGTCCACCGACTCTGTTGATCGACTGACCTCCATAAAGAAGAACCAGTCTTGGATCACCACCAGCTACCAAACACCTGAAGCTGATATAACAGACTAATTTATTTTCAAATGTCACATCCCTTCAAGACTGATGCTGATGCTGAGAGACTGTCCTGTTATGTTGACTGACTATCCTCCTCCTCCTCAATGATCCGATTGATGATGATAGTTTGGAAGAACATTTTTGTTTCTGGGTGCCGCCACCAGTGGCTAAGGCCCAGTTTTTCAGCCCCTGTTTAACAGGGGCGTGTTATTACAATTTTTTATGCAATGCTTTGCAGCAGGGCTCATTCCTGCACTCCAACTAGAGTATCTGGGAGTGGTTGCAGTGTCGTGGCACCAGCACCAGTGGCTAAGGCCCAATTTTTCAGCCCTTGTTTAACAGGGGCGTGTAATTACAATTTTTGATGCAATACTTTGCAACAGGGCTCATTGCTGTGCTCCAAGTACAGTATCTGTGAGGGGTTGCAGTGTTGTGGCACCAGTGCCTAAGGTCCAATTTTTCTGCCCCTGTTTAACAGGGGCATGTAATTACAATTCTTGATCTAATAATTCACAGCAGGGCCCATTCCTGCGCCCACCAAGACTAACTGTGAGGCCTTACAGTGTTGTGTCAACACCACCACCACCACCACTACCAAAGGCCCAATTTTTCAGCCCCTGTTCAACAGGGGCATGCAATTACAATTCTTGATCTAATAATTCACAGCAGGGCCCATTCATGCGCCCACCAAGAGTAACTGTGAGGGCTCACAGTGTTGTGGCAACACCAACATGTAAGGGGCAAATTTCAGCTGAGTATATACGGCAGGACCCTACTTTCAAACATCCAACTTACAAACAACTCCTCCTTGCAAACGGAAGGATACAACAGGAAGTGAGAGGAAATCTACCCCTAGGAAGGCAAATTCTCTCCTGTAAGAGTTAATATGGGAAAAAAGTGTCTCCTCTCCACTGATGCTTTATCACTGTAACGAGCCCCTGGAGAGAAGACAGGGTGACTGGGCTCAGTCCGTCATGCTGTTGGGGATCTGGGTCGACTGCCCGGCATCCCTGGGGTATACAAGTGGAGACTGAAGCCCCATCCACTTGTGGTAGGTGAAAATCCCCCAGTGCTTGCAAAGCAAGGCTGACATCCTCCTGTCTCAGTGTCACACCATTTTCTGGGGTTGTGTCAGTGAGGACTGAAGTCCCATCCAATAGCCTCTGTCCCGGCTAGGTCTGTCACAATCACCAATTCTTTTTTCAATAAAAACCCGAAATTTTCAAAAAACATTTGTCATTAGGACGGAAAGTGAGGTGAACTGTTCTGAACAGGTGCACACTGCACAGACAGCAAAACAAATGTTACAGGGGTGATAACCCTTCCCTATGTTTTCCAAAAAGCTTAAAAATAGATTTTTTGGCTGGAGCTACACTTAAACAATGTACCTGTTCAAAATTACAAACAGATTCTACATAAGAACAAACCTACAGTCCCTGTCTTGTATGCACCGCCTGTATACGGCTGTTCAGAGTATATAGGGCCTTTTGTATTTTGTGTGCGGGGTTCCCCTTAATATCTATACAAGACCCAAAGGGGCTGGTAATGGGCTGGGGTAGGGGGGGGGGGGGGGCTGTGATGGGGTAGCTATGCCATTTTTCTTAAAGATTTTCATCCATATTACCGGGACCAGACATTACATTAAAGCCGCAAGCAGTTTTAAATGGCTTTTTTTCCTTTAGAAATGTAATTTTGTGCAGGGACAGTTCTAAACACGGGAAACACGTGGCACTTCACAGGCATACTTTAGACACCCCCCAGGTACGATATTTAAAGGAATATTTGACTTTTTTTTTTAACTTTATGCATCATTAAAATGACTGCTCCCGAAAAACGGCCGTTTTTAAAACTTTTTTGGGATTGATACATGTCCCCTGGTGCAGAACCCGGGTTCCCAAACCCTTTTTAGGACAATAACATGCATACTAGTCGTTATAAATAGCACTTTAGATTTCGAACGTTTGCATCCATTGTATTTAATAGGATTCTAAAGTTCGTGCGACCTTTCGGTCCGTTCGCGGGTTCTGGTGCGAACTGAACCCGGGGGTGTTCGGCTCATCACTACTGGTAAGCCTTCATTCTTCACCTTGGTGGCGGGATCTTTACTAAGTGTTGGAGCATTTTGCCTATGATTTTCATCGGATACCTGCACTCTGTAGAACTCTTATCATCTTTAAATAGAGGAGAAGACTTCATATATTTTTCACTGACACACATGAACTTTAAATTGTTTATTTGTAGTATTCACTCATGTTTTTGATACTTTTTCTTATATTTTTTTCACTGTATAGCCATACACAGTTTTGCTCATCCAGCGCTACACCTTTTTGTATATTTATATTATGATTATCAACATTATGTAGCTCAGCAGGAATGGTGAACAGCATCAGTCCAAGGCGCTCACATGTTGAACCTGATAATAGCGGTTTCTGATCGGCATCAACAATCTCAAAGTTCAGTTTGTGTATACAATCACGTATGCTGCATTCTGTTTGGAATAGCCCCAATGATTACATTAGTTCCCCTGAATACAACTTTAGTTTGGTGCTACTAGGCTGAAGGGGTGCTCTGGGTGCCAGTTTAATTTTGTCGTTTATACTCATGGCATCACACGTTGCACCCGAGTCCAGCTGGCAGGGTTGGATTATATTGTTTAATCTGAGGTTTACAAACCATTTTTTGCCCTTTGTGTTTACAGCACCAATGCATTTTGAGGAGTAAACCATATCAGTGCTAAGCGGGTGTGCATCCTCCGGATCTGACATTTGCTCAATTGTGTGCAGCTTCCTTGCTTCCATTTTACTGGAGAGACACACTCTTGCAAAGTGATTTGGTTTACCACATGCAGTACAGATTTTCCCATATGCAGGACACTTTTCTTTCTCTGGTACATGCACATTGCCGCAATACTTGCATGATGCAGGCTTCCTCCAAGGTGAGTTGTGTGGGTGACCCTTGTGCTGAAACTTATGCTGGTGGTTTTTGAAGCTTTGCTGTTGTTTAGAGGCTGCATTGATATTGTCAATCAGTTTATCCTGCTCCATAGCTTTCATATGTTTGTCAGTAAGTTCTGCAGTGCGACATATCTCAATTAGTGATGAGCCGAACACCCCCGGGTTCGGTTCGCACCAGAACCCGCGAACGGACCGAAAGTTCGTACGAACATTAGAACCCTATTAAATACAATGGATGCGAACGTTCGAATTCTAAAGTGCTAATTATAACAACTATTATGCATGTTATTGTCCTAAAAAGGGTTTGGGAACCCGGGTTCTGCACCAGGGGACATGTATCAATGCAAAAAGAAGTTTTAAAAACGGTCGTTTTTCGGGAGCAGTCATTTTAATGATGCATAAAGTGAAAAAAAAAAGTCAAATATTCCTTTAAATATCGTACCTGGGGGGTGTCTAAAGTATGCCTGTGAAGTGCCACGTGTTTCCCGTGTTTAGAACTGTCCCTGCACAAAATGACACTTCTAAAGGAAAAAAAAGCCATTTAAAACTTCTTGCGGCTTTAATGTAATGTCTGGTCCCGGTAATATGGATGAAAATCTTTAAGAAAAATGGCATAGCTACCCCATGACCCCCCCCCCCCCTACCCCAGCCCATTACCAGCCCCTTTGGGTCTTGTATGGATATTAAGGGGAACCCCGCACATAAAATAAAAAAGGCCCTATATACTCTGAACAGCCGTATACAGGCGGTGCATACAAGACAGGGACTGTAGGTTTGTTCTTATGTAGAATGTGTTTGTAATTTTGAACAGGTACATTGTTGAAGTGTAGCTCCAGCCCAAAAATCTATTTTTAAACTTTTTGGAAAACATAGGTAAGGGTTATCACCCCTGTAACATTTGTTTTGCTGTCTGTGCCCCTGTTCAGAACATTTCACCTCACTTTCCGTCCCAATGACAACTGTTTTTGAAATGTGGTGTTTTTCTTGAAACAAGGATTGCTGATAAAGCATCAGTACAGAGGAGACACCTTTCTCCCATATTTATTCTTACAGGAGAGAATTTTCCTTCCTAGGGGTAGATTTCCTCTCACTTCCTGTTGTCTTCTTTCGTTTGCAAGTAGGAGTCGTTTGTAAGTTGGATGTTTGAAAGTAGGGACCTGCCGTATATACTCTGCAGAAATAGGCCCCTTAGTTGTTGGTGTTGGCACAACACTGTAAGCACTCACAGTTACTCTTGGTTGGTGCTGGAACGCCCTGCTGTCAACTATTATATCAGGAATTTTAATTACATATAATTGTTGAACAGTGGTAGTAAAAATTGGGGCTTTGATGGTGGTGCTGGTGCCACAACACTGTAAGCCCTGACAGTTACTCTTGGTGGGTGCAGCAATGGGCCCTGCTGTGAATTATTAGATCAAGAATTGTAATTACATGCCCCTTTTGAACAGGGGCTGAAAAATTGGGCCTTTCGTGGTGGTGGTGGTGGTGGCGTTGCCACAACACTGTAAGCCCTCAGACTTACTCTTGGTGGGTGCAGGAATGGGCCCTGCTGTGAATTATTACATCAAGAATTGTAATTGCATGCCCCTGTTGAACAGGGGCTGAAAAATTGGGCCTTAGGCACTGGTGGCACAACACTACAACCCCTCACAGATACTGTACTTGGAGCACAGCAATGAGCCCTGTTGCAAAGTATTGCTTCAAAAATTGTAATGACACGCCCCTGTTAAACAGGGGCTGAAAAATTGGGCCTTAGGCACTGGTGGCACAACACTACAACCCCTCACAGATACTGTACTTGGAGCACAGCAATGAGCCCTGTTGCAAAGTATTGCTTCAAAAATTGTAATGACACGCCCCTGTTAAACAGGGGCTGAAAAATTGGGCCTTAGGCACTGGTGGCACAACACTACAACCCCTCACAGATACTGTACTTGGAGCACAGCAATGAGCCCTATGGCAAATTATTGCTAAAAAAATTGTAAGTACACGCCCCTGTAAAACAGGGGCTGAAAAATTGGGCCTTAGCCACTGGTGGCGGCACCCATAAACAAAAATGATCTTCCAAGCTATCATCATCAATCGTATCATTGAGGACTCGGAGGAGGAGGATAGCCAGTCAACATAACAGCACAGGCACTCAGCATCAGCATCAGTCTTGAAGGGACGTGACATGTTAAAATCAATTAGTCTGTTATATCAGCATCAGGTGTGTGGTAGCTGGTGGTGATCCAAGACTGGTTCATCTTGATGAAAGTCAGTCGATCAACCGAGTCGGTGGACAGGCGCACCCTGTGATCCGTGACAAATCCTCCAGCAGCACTGAATGTGCGTTCCGAAAGAACGCTGGATGCAGGACAGGCCAGTAGCTCAATTGCATACTGTGCAAGCTCTGGCCAGTGATCCATCCTCAAGACCCAGTAAGCCAGAGGATTTTCGGTGGGGAAGGTGTCCAAGTCTGACCTTGCCCCTAGATATTCCTGCACCATGTTTATCAGACGCTGGCGATGGTTGCTGGAACCAATCATACTTTGGGGCTGCGGACTAAAGAATTGTCTGAACGCATCGGTCAGGCGGCCACCTTCCCCACCGCTCCTTCTTTGACTGGCCGAAGCCTCAGCAACTCGTTGTCCTGGACCAGGAGTTTGTAACCTCCCAGTCTCTGGGAACGCGTTGCACAGACCTTTCTGCAAGGCCTCCCGGAGTTGTCTCATCCTCTGCTCCCTCTGCGACGGTAACATAAGGTCCGCAACCTTACCCTTGTACCGTGGATCAAGGAGAGTGGCCAGCCAGTAATGGTCCCTCTCCTTGATCCGAAGAATACGAGGATCCTTCCGCAGACTTTGCAGGATCAGGGAGGCCATGCAGCGTAGGTTTGCTGAGGCATTCGCTCCGGAGTCCTCTGGGTCACTAAGGACGACATGATCCGCAGTCACCTCCTCCCAGCCACGTACAAGTCCACTGGTTTCTTGGGACTGTAAATCATCCCTAAAAGACTGCTGCTGATGATGCTGAGTGCCAGCCTCCACCTCCATGCTGACACAATCCTCCTCCTCCTCCTCCTCCTCCTCCTCTTCCTCTTCCTGTGCGATGGGTGGGACAGAAGGAACACTGTCTGGGTAAAGGGGGCCTTGAGAGGCAAGGAAGTCCTCCTCTTCCTGCCTCTGTTCTGCCTCAAGTGCCCTGTCCATTATTCCACGCAGCGTGTGCTCCAACAGGTGGACAAGAGGTACAGTGTCACTGATGCATGCACTGTCACTGCTCACCATCCTCGTGGCCTCCTCAAATGGTGCCAGGACAGTGCATGCATCCCTGATCATGCCCCACTGGCGTGGAGAAAAAAAACCAAGCTCCCCTGACCCTGTCCTGGTGCCGTAGTCGCACAGGTACTCATTGATGGCCCTCTGCTGCGTGTGCAGCCGCTGCAGCATGGCCAACGTTGAGTTCCACCTGGTGGGCATGTCACATATAAGGCGGTTCTTGGGCAGGTTCAACTCCTTTTGCAGCTCAGCCAGGCGAGCACTGGCATTATAAGATCTGCGGAAATGCACACAGACTTTCCTGGCCTGCCTCAGGACATCCTGTAAGCCCGGGTACCTGCCCAAGAACCGCTGCACCACCAGGTTAAGGACGTGAGCCACACAGGGCACATGGGTCAGTTGTCCCTGTCGGAGGGCGGAGAGGAGGTTGGTGCCATTGTCGCAAACCACCATTCCTGGCTTAAGCTGGCGTGGCGTCAACCACCTCTCGGCCTGGCCCTGCAGAGCAGACAGGACCTCTGCCCCAGTGTGGCTTCTGTCCCCCAAACACACCAGCGCAAGCACGGCATGGCATCTTTTTGCCTGCGTACTTGCGTAGCCCCGTGAACGGCTATGGAGCACCGCTGGTTCATAGGACAAACCACAGGAAGAGGCCATGGAGGAAGAAGAAGAGGAGGGGGTGGAGGAGAGAGGTGTGTCACAACCAGTAGTAGCATTTTGGAGGCGTGGCGGTGGGACAACCTCCAACACTACTGCACCTTGTCCTGCATCCTTCCCAGCTGCCAAAAGAGTGACCCAATGGGCCGTGAAAGAAAGGTAACGTCCCTGTCCATGCCTGCTGGACCATGAGTCAGCGGTAATATGCACCTTACCGCTGACCGCCCTGTCCAGCGAGGCCAAGACATTGCCTTCCACATGCCGGTAGAGAGCCGGAATAGCCTTCCGTGAGAAAAAGTGGCGTTTGGGAACCTGCCACTGAGGAACCGCACATTGCACAAACTCACGGAAGGGGGCCGAGTCTACCAACTGAAAAGGCAGCAGTTGAAGCGCTAGCAATTTAGCCAAGCTAGCATTCAACCGCTGGGCATGTGGATGGCTGGGAGTGAACTTCTTTCGACGGTCCAGCAGCTGGGGCAGGGAAATTTGCCTGCTAGAATCGGACGTCGGTGTACTGCTAGCAGAGTGGCCGCAAGTACTTGGCTGTGACACACCTAATTCTACACCTTCATTCCTCTCAGTGCATGTTTCAGAGAGGACTGAAGTTATAGTGGGGTTGGAGATCCCAGCTGATGCGGTGCAAGGAGAGGTCCGCTTTGTTCTTTGGTGTGGGTCTTTGAGGTAGGCTTGCCAACGAGCTGCATGGCAGGTCAACATATGTCTGGTCAGGCATGTGGTACCCAAGCGGCTGATGTTTTGGCCACGCGATATACGCTTGAGACATATGTTGCAAACAGCAGCTGTGCGATCTGATGCACTAGCCTCAAAAAAGGCCCACACCAAGGAACTTTTTGAATGACGGGCAGAGGCAGCGCCCTGCACAGGCGGAGCTCTGCGGTGTGATTCCGTCGGTGTACTGCCCTTACGCTGGCCACCAAAGGGCATCCTGTCTCGTTGGAGATGTGCCTCCTCCTCATCCTCCTCCTCCTCTCTCCTATTAGGCACCCACGTGGAGTCAGTGACCTCATCATCCCCTCCCTCCTCATCACTGGAGCCAATCTGGCAGTATGCTGCAGCTGCTGGAACATGACTGCCATATTGGTGTCCTTCTTGAGCATCCCCTCTGTCTGCTCTCACCCTACTGCCTTCCTGTAGCTGGGTTTCATCATCAGACCCTTCTAAACGCTGGGCATCCTCCTGGAGCATGTACCCAACACTGTGCTCAAACAGTTCGGGGGACTCCTCAGGAGGAGGACATGGTGGGTCTAGGGAAGGAGTGACTGATGATGAGTCTGACATTGATACCAGGGAAGAGGACGCTTTGGCAGCTGCTTTGCCAGTACCCTGAGCCTGGGTGAGAGAGGATGAGGAGGAGGAGGAGGGCTTGGTCATCCACTCTACCAAGTCTTCGGCATGATGTGGCTCAACATGTCCAGCTGCCGAAAAGAAGGACAAGCGTGTCCCATGGCCATGTGCTGATGACAATGCACCGCGTCCACGACCAGCACTGTTGCCCCCAGACACAGAGCCTGCTTGCCCTCTTTTATTGCCTCCTGACTGTCTGCCTCTCCTTGTTTGCCTTCCAGACATTCTAATAGATGGCCTGCAGGGAGATGGTAAAAAAGCAATAAGGGCTACCTTCAGGTGTACTTCTCTGTCCCTTGAAACAAGGACTTGCACAGTGAAAGAAACTGCCACTCTCCCTACCTACAGTTTTCTGTCCCTAGAAAAAATGTTTTTTTTAAGCACACTATAGCACAAGGAGAATTCACTCACTGTCCTTCCAGGTCCCTGGAAACAAGGACTTGCACAGTGAAAGAAACTGACACTCTCCCTACCTAGAGTTTTCTGTCCCTAGAAAAAATGTTTTTTTTAAGCACACTATAGCACAAGGAGAATTCACTCACTGTCCTTCCAGGTCCCTGGAAACAAGGACTTGCACAGTGAAAGAAACTGACACTCTCCCTACCTACAGTTTTCTGTCACCAGAAAAAATGTATTTTTTAAGCACACTATAGCACAAGGAGAATTCACTCACTGTCCTTCCCAGTCCCTAGAAACAAGGACTTGCACAGTGAAAGAAACTGACACTCTCCCTACCTACAGTTTTCTGTCCCTAGAAAAAATGTTTTTTTTAAGCACACTATAGCACAAGGTGAATTCACTCACTGTCCTTCCCAGTCCCTAGAAACAAGGACTTGCACAGTGAAAGAAACTGACACTCTCCCTACCTACAGTTTTCTGTCCCTAGAAAAAATGTTTTTTTTAAGCACACTATAGCACAAGGAGAATTCACTCACTGTCCTTCCAGGTCCCTGGAAACAAGGACTTGCACAGTGAAAGAAACTGACACTCTCCCTACCTAGAGTTTTCTCTCCCTAGAAATAATGATTTTTTTAAGCACACTATAGCACAAGGAGAATTCACTCACTGTCCTTCCAGGTCCCTGGAAAAAGGACTTGCACAGTGAAAGAAACTGACACTCTCCCTACCTACAGTTTTCTGTCACCAGAAAAAATGTATTTTTTAAGCACACTATAGCACAAGGAGAATTCACTCACTGTCCTTCCCAGTCCCTAGAAACAAGGACTTGCACAGTGAAAGAAACTGACACTCTCCCTACCTACAGTTTTCTGTCCCTAGAAAAAATGATTTTTTTAAGCACACTATAGCACAAGGAGAATTCACTCACTGTCCTTCCCAGTCCCTAGAAACAAGGACTTGCACAGTGAAAGAAACTGACACTCTCCCTACCTACAGTTTTCTGTCCCTAGAAAAAATGTTTTTTTTAAGCACACTATAGCACAAGGAGAATTCACTCACTGTCCTTCCAGGTCCCTGGAAACAAGGACTTGCACAGTGAAAGAAACTGACACTCTCCCTACCTAGAGTTTTCTGTCCCTAGAAAAAATGTTTTTTTTAAGCACACTATAGCACAAGGAGAATTCACTCACTGTCCTTCCAGGTCCCTGGAAACAAGGACTTGCACAGTGAAAGAAACTGACACTCTCCCTACCTACAGTTTTCTGTCACCAGAAAAAATGTATTTTTTAAGCACACTATAGCACAAGGAGAATTCACTCACTGTCCTTCCCAGTCCCTAGAAACAAGGACTTGCACAGTGAAAGAAACTGACACTCTCCCTACCTAGAGTTTTCTGTCCCTAGAAAAAATGTTTTTTTTAAGCACACTATAGCACAAGGAGAATTCACTCACTGTCCTTCCAGGTCCCTGGAAACAAGGACTTGCACAGTGAAAGAAACTGACACTCTCCCTACCTACAGTTTTCTGTCACCAGAAAAAATGTATTTTTTAAGCACACTATAGCACAAGGAGAATTCACTCACTGTCCTTCCCAGTCCCTAGAAACAAGGACTTGCACAGTGAAAGAAACTGACACTCTCCCTACCTAGAGTTTTCTGTCCCTAGAAAAAATGTTTTTTTTAAGCACACTATAGCACAAGGTGAATTCACTCAATGTCCTTCCAGGTCCCTGGAAACAAGGACTTGCACAGTGAAAGAAACTGACACTCTCCCTACCTAGAGTTTTCTGTCCCTAGAATTTTTTTTTTTTTAAGCACACTATAGCACAAGGAGAATTCACTCACTGTCCTTCCAGGTCCCTGGAAACAAGGACTTGCACAGTGAAAGAAACTGACACTCTCCCTACCTACAGTTTTCTGTCCCTAGAAAAAATGTTTTTTTTAAGCACACTATAGCACAAGGAGAATTCACTCACTGTCCTTCCCAGTCCCTAGAAACAAGGACTTGCACAGTGAAAGAAACTGACACTCTCCCTACCTACAGTTTTCTGTCCCTAGAAAAAATGTTTTTTTTAAGCACACTATAGCACAAGGAGAATTCACTCACTGTCCTTCCAGGTCCCTGGAAACAAGGACTTGCACAGTGAAATAAACGGACACTCTCCCTACCTACAGTTTTCTGTCCCTAGAAAAAATGTTTTTTTTAAGCACACTATAGCACAAGGAGAATTCACTCACTGTCCTTCCAGGTCCCTGGAAACAAGGACTTGCACAGTGAAAGAAACTGACACTCTCCCTACCTAGAGTTTTCTGTCCCTAGAAAAAATGTTTTTTTTAAGCACACTATAGCACAAGGAGAATTCACTCACTGTCCTTCCAGGTCCCTGGAAACAAGGACTTGCACAGTGAAAGAAACTGACACTCTCCCTACCTACAGTTTTCTGTCACCAGAAAAAATTTATTTTTTAAGCACACTATAGCACAAGGAGAATTCACTCACTGTCCTTCCCAGTCCCTAGAAACAAGGACTTGCACAGTGAAAGAAACTGACACTCTCCCTACCTAGAGTTTTCTGTCCCTAGAAAAAATGTTTTTTTTAAGCACACTATAGCACAAGGAGAATTCACTCACTGTCCTTCCAGGTCCCTGGAAACAAGGACTTTCACAGTGAAAGAAACTGACACTCTCCCTACCTACAGTTTTCTGTCACCAGAAAAAATGTATTTTTTAAGCACACTATAGCACAAGGAGAATTCACTCACTGTCCTTCCCAGTCCCTAGAAACAAGGACTTGCACAGTGAAAGAAACTGACACTCTCCCTACCTAGAGTTTTCTGTCCCTAGAAAAAATGTTTTTTTTAAGCACACTATAGCACAAGCACAAAACACACTGACACTCTCCCTACCTATCCTTCTCTTTCCCTAAACTAAAGGAATCCAGGTTAAGCAAGAAAGAAATAAAAGTCACTGTCCCTGCCTATGCTGCTCTATCCCTGCTCCGGAACACACTACACTAGGCCGCCGTGCTGGCGGCCTTTTATAGTGTGGGGCGTGTACTAAACACCCTCAGCAATAATTGGCCACAGGCATCCTGCCTGTGGCCAATCATTGCTCTCCTCGCTGCCGGCGCTGTGATTGGCCAAGCATGCGGGGTCACAGTGCATGCTTGGCCAATCACAGCGCCTGGATGACACTGCGATGGCGTAGTGCATTGTGGGCCGTTCGCGTCACTCGAATTTGGCGCGAACGGCCCAAATCGTTCGATCTTCGTCGAACGATCGAACAGCCGATGTTCGAGTCGAACGTATGTTCGACTCGAACACGAAGCTCATCCCTAATCTCAATTGCTGTTTGTAGATCTAAATCATGTTTCCTCAACAGGTGGCGGCGTGTGCTTTCACTGGTTATACCCAAAACTATTTTATCACGAATAAGTTCATCTCTCAGAGAGCCATACTCACAGCTTGCAGCTTTTTCTCTTAGCCGTGTGACAAACCTGTCTATTGATTCACAGTCTTCTTGCTTACAGCAGCCAAATATATATCTTTCATAGATGACATTTTTAGAGGGTCTGAAGAAAGCTTCTAATGCATCCAGAATGGTTTTGGTGTCACTCTTTTGCTCCTCTGTGAGGTTCAGATTATGCTTGTAAACATGGAGGCATTCACTGCCCGTTACCCTCCTCGGTGTGGCTGCTTGCACTGTTGCAGGCTTCTCATTTAACCGTGTGGCTAGGGAATAGTCCTGAAACTCAGCCCTGAAATTGTCCGAGTTACTGCCGACATCTCCACTCACCCTCATTGCCTCAGGCAGTGGAATGCTGTTAGCTGCCATGATGCGGTTTTCCTTGCTGCAAACGCTCAGCATCCAGGACAGGACTGCAATTGTCAGGAGGCACAATCAGTTCCAAGAACACTCACATGAAGGCTGGCAGGCTCTTAGCATCAAATGTGTAGAAAGAGCATGAATCCAAATCTTCTGACACCATGTTTGTCGTGATATATGTAGAGAGACAGCACAAGCCATTACTGTACATAAGCCATGTTTACTGAAAGACACAGCAGGAACAGGAAACACAACACAGGAAGAAGTACAACAGAAGTACAACAGAGATGCACCATAGAGTTGCATTTAAAAAAACATACCATCCATAACAGCCCCTTATGTACCCCCTCCCAGCATGCACAGCAGGCCGACCACGCCCACTGCACGGCTGCCGAGAGAGGACACCCATGGTGCCGCAATACCCCCCTGCAGTTCAACCCATGCCGGCGGTGACAGTGCCACCCACAGGCAACAGAGAACACTACAGCCAGGCAGTATCACACCCAGAGCAGAAGCATTAAAGAACTTAACAATTGGTCTCAACTACTGGCTCAGACTACCCCTAAATTTCCACCTAGCGTCCCCAAATATTGGGAGGGGCGCTACACATGGCATAAAGAACTCTTGCAACCAGCAAGGTGAACATGACTCTTTAATAAACAGAGGCACAGGAGTGGAGTTGCACATGTAGCAGGTAGGTACTTTTCAGTATGTTGATTCGGGTGGAGACATCAGTGATGTCCAGTTCCCTGCGGCCCAGCAGGTGGCGCTGTCACTTTGGGCTGGGGTTGATCCATCGCTGGAGTGCCGTACCCTTTTTGGTCTCTCGCAGCGGTTGTACGACGGGGCGGGGAACCCGCTGTGCTAGCTGGGAGAGGCTATAAAGAGGGGGGACATCTTCGCCACGAGGTCCGAGTCCCAGGCACCTTTAGCCTGAGGGCTGCTGTCCAGCGGTCAGTGTCCAGGCGGCCTAGGCCTGGACACGTGGAGTTCGGGAGTCACCCCAGACACCCTCAATCTGGGGTGAGGTGCATCGTTCAGGCCTGGGGCCCAGCTTCTTCCACTGGGATCCGCCCGGGAGGAACCATCCTAAGGCACCCGCAGAATCGGGTGTCTGAATCAGGGCGTAAGGGACCGCGCCGGTGACCTTCCCATAGATCTGGTGCAGCAGATTGCCAGTGCCGGGACATGGCCTCCGGAGACCGTCGGGATGGATGTCCTCGCCAAACAGGGGCCATATTCACACGGAAGGTGGTCCATGTTCTAAGGTCGGTGGCAGAGACCGTTACTCTAAGGTCGTGATAGAGACCGTTACTTAGGCGCGTGACAGGGGCTCCAAACAGTTCACCCGGTAGGTGGCAGCTACCAACTTCACGGTCGGTGGCAGAGACTGTGCGCCAGGCCTATCCGCACGAGAAAGGGATAAGAGAGTTCATTGTGCCTGGGCCTATTCGTATCCACACCCCTGTCTGTCTGTTATGGAAGTTCAACTGATTATGTTCATTCTGGCATTGAAGGGAGGCCCGGAATGAAAAGACAGAAAGAAAGAATAATGGAGGGCCGGGCATGACAAGGTGGAGAGTAAAAGCAACACAGGGTTAAAAAAGCTGGGAAGTTTGGAGAGGGAGGAGACTGGAGTAATATGTGCTGGAGGGGAGGAGCGCTTTAAATATGAAGGGGCGGGAATGCCCGGGAACATTTTGTGAGGCAACAGCGAGGGAGAGGAAGTTTTTTCACTTCTCTCCTTGGACAAAATGGCGGACGTGGCTTTGATCCTCGCTCGGTTGCGGGCGGCTGTGGCGACGAAGGGGCCAGACTGTCTGGGAGACCAGGTTGGTGCCCTCATTCAGGGCCGTCATAACAGGACAACTGTTTGGGGCCCGATCTGGCCTGGGGCCCCAGCAGACGCGCCCCCCCCCCCGTGCGATTCGTGGCTTCCCCCCTCCCGCGATTCGCGGCACCCCCCCCCTCCCACGATTCGTGGCTGCCCCCCTCCCGCGATTCGTGGCTGCCCCCCCCGCGATTCGTGGCAGCCCCCGCGATTCGCGGCCCCCCCAAAAAATTTTTAAAAGTTGCCACACCAGGAGCCCACCGACTGACTCGTCGGCCCACCCCTGGAAAAGCGCGCACCTGCTTCAGCCGTGGGGTGAGCCGGACGGTACACGCGGAAACAGCAGGGGGCGGGGCTGCGGGCTGTAATGGCGCCCGTGCTTCGCCCCTCGTGGCGGAGGACCTCAGAAAGTGGCGGAGGACCTCAGAAAGTGCGACCCCCCCTTCTGTGCAGGCGGCAGTGAGGGGGAGGTTCAGCGGGGGAGAAGCGGTGCCACGTCTGCAGGGCCTCTACCAGACGAGGCTGGCAGTGTCGGGAGAAGCAGTGGGCTGAGGGACGTGCAGGACAGCAGTGATCAGGTGTCGCGGCCTACCCGGGGCTCGTCAAGAGGGCGCAGGCGCTGCAGGGAGGTGGTGGTGGATCCCCAGGAGGGGACTTCAATTCGGTGCCAAGGGGAGTCGCGGCCTCCAGGCAAGCTTCGCCTGGGGGGCTCATCACGCCCATGCTTCCAGCCTGGGAGCGGAGGTCGGAAGGGGAGCTGTCCGGATCGGAAGAGGAGGATCGCAGAGGGGTCGCAGCACCAGGGGAGGCGAGATCTGCGGCTGTGGGGGACGTGCCCTGTCAGCCCGGTAAGTCTACCACTATCATTTCTCCTGTTGATTTGATGAATGCACTGTGTGAGTTGTTGGGTGTGGGGTCGGGGGGCGTTGCCAACGGTGTGGGGGCCACGCCGGTGGTCAGTGATGCTGTTGCACCTGTGGCGGGGGTGGTGGGCAACCAGCCTGCCTCCCCCGGGGCAGGGGCCCTATTGCAGATTATTGAGGGATTTGGTGCAGCGATTTTCGTGGGTGAAGGGGGTCCCCCGCAGGTGGCGCTGTGGGTAGGCGGGCAGGTAAAGGGGGCGGTTAAGGCGGTGGCACCCGTGTCCACTGCGGGGCCCGTGATGGAACATTGTTAGAGGTGATCAGGTGAGTAGGGCCGTGGGGGTGAACGCAGGGGATCCTGCTGTGGCGGCCAGGGCGGTTATAGTACGTATCGCTGATGCCGCTAAGTGTGAGGTTTGCGTTTGCTTTGAAGGGCCCTTGGGGGGCTCACCTGACCAGGGGGTGAGAGACAAAATTGAAAAGGTGAGTATGTCGAGATTTTCTCATTACTGCCCCTAGAAAAAAATTATTTGAACAAAGGTAAGCCGGACGTTTCCAAAAAGGAGGATGAGGAGAAGGGGAGGTATCGATTGATCCCGAGGAAGTTTGGGAATTGCCTGCAGATGTTCGCCACCTTGGCCAACGTGGGAGAAAAAGAAACCCTGGACTGCCGCACTCTGTATAGACAGTTATTTATTCCAAAATTTCAAGTAAAAAATCCAAATTCTAAATAAATCCATAGATCCAAAACAACAAATGCAGATAGTGTGCATGCAGGGAAGGGTGGCTGCAGATGTTCGCCACCTTGGCCAACGTGATAGGTAAGAAAACCCCAAAACATTGCTCGGCACTGTGCTGTTATATGGCCGTGATAGGAGAGACCCAGGGGGATATGGTGGGACTGCTTGGCTGCGTAAAGACGAGCAGTTTAGGCAGCGTAGGGCAGTTTTCGTCCGACTCTTCGTTGGGATGATAAGGATACAAGCCTTTGGCTGCGTTTGATGTCCTCGGCGCGGACACCGAGACAGTTTTTCAGGGGGGGTCGGGGGGACAAAGGCCTCTGTACCACTGACCGAAAAACATGGGGGGATGTGCTGCCAGTTTAATGAAGGATACTGCTAGTTTGGGGGGGTCTTGTCGTTTTAAACATGAATGCGGGGGAAAGCACCCCTTGTCTCGCTTCAAAGAAGGAAAGCGTGCCAGGGATTTTGCTCGCAAGAGGGATGACACCGGCGAAGGCGGTAAGGATGCGGTTTCTAAGTAGATATCCGGATAGGGCGGCGGCTGAGTTGCTGAGAGTGGGTTTCTCGGAGGGTTTTAAAATTCTGTGCTCTCTAGAGGTCGTGCCGCCCTTGGCGTGAAATTTGAGGTCGGCACTGGTTAGTCCAGGGATGGTTTTGGGAAAACATTGGCTAAAGAGGTGGCTTTAGGTTGTATGGGGGGCCATTTTGGGAGAGCCCACTCGGGGATCTGGTGGTGCCTGAGAAGGAACCGATTACACTTCTGTTTATTCACCGCCTCTCGTTCCCTAAAGGGGGGTCAGTCTATGACTCGATAGATCATGAAGTGTGCACAGGGTGGGGCACTCGTGGCAAAGGCGGACATTGAGTCAGCATTCCGTCTGCTGACGGTACACCCGGACAGTTTTAGCAGTTGGGGTGCTGCTGGGGGTTTTTTTTTATGTGTATCGGTGCCTTCCCATGGGATGCTCCATATCATGAGCCATGTTCGGAAAATTCAGCTCCTTCTTAGTAGGGATGGTGTGTGACGTGTCGGGTGGTCCATTTCCTAGATGATTTTGTTGTGCCCCCCCCCCTCCTCCAAGGTGTGTGCAATTTTATTGGGTGAGATTAGGGAGATGATGGGGAAGAGGAAGGTGCAACTGCGTGGACTTCATTACTTGCTGGGTAAGTTAATTTTGCGTGTCAGATTATTCCCATGGGTTGGGTTTTTTGTCGACGGTTGGGGTGCGGGCCACTACGCATTTCATTTACTCAATGAGGAACTTAGGGATGAGGTGAAGGTGTGGAAAGTTCTTGGAAACTTACAACGGGTGATGGGGTGGATGGGGGGCCCGGTGAGCAATTTTGATTTAGTATGGGTCACTGATGCAGCAGGGTCCATGGGTTATGGTGCATTTTCCGGGGGCAATGGAGTGCAGGGGCCTGGCTCAAGTCTTTGGTGGAAGCGGGGTTCATTCGTATCCTGGTATTGCTGGAACTGTTTCCGGTGGTATTGGCTACGGAGCTGTGGGGGGCAAGGTGTAAGGCCCTGAAGATTAGATTGCACTGTGACAATATGGGGGTGGTGCAAGTCATCAAACGGATTGCCGGGTCATCAAGACCGGTGGGCGATTGCTGGGCCACCTCGTATTACGCTGCTTACAGTTGAACGTTTTTCTCTATGCTGTGCATATTCCCGGGGTTTGACAACACACTAGCTGATTCACTGTCCCGGTTTCGGGATCAGGAAGTCGGTAAGTGGGTCGACATGGGTGTCAGATCCAAAAATCCGGAGTGAGGGGCTGCGTTCATACGGCTAGCGGATGCTGAGCTGGGCGTGTCTGAGAAGAAATTGCTGGTAGTTTACTTTGTAATTCGGCGCATGGAGGCAGGGGGTTCGGTGTCAGGGATCGAGAAGAAGCTGGCAGGCTTGGCGTTTATGTTCAAACTCCAGGGCAGGCCGGATTTCACTACGGTTTTCTATGTAAGGCAGGCGTTAAGGGGGTGCCGAAAGGATCTCCCTCATAAGGATACAGGGAGGCCTGTGTCTTTTCTCTTTTACAGGTGATTTGCGAGGGATTGGCCGGGGTGTGTTCATCTGTTTATGAGGTTAAGTTGTTCTTTACAGCGTTTTCTGTTGCATTTAGGGTGGGGGAGCTTGTGTGCCCGTCAAAACTGAGGACTGGGGGGTTACTGGTACAGGACGTGGAGTTCTCGGGCGATAGGGTGAGGTTGCGGTTCAGGAGGCCAAAAAGGGGTGATGGTACAGCTGTTTTCCTTGCCCGGGGCTCAAGCCTGTTCAGTGAGTGTGGTGAAGGAATTTCTGGAAGTTAGGCCGGCCAGGGGTGGGCCTTTTTTGGTGCATGGGAATGGATCGTTTCTAGTACGAATTTAATGCGTGGCAGTTTTCCGTTAATGCCTGGGGCGGCGGGGCGCGACTGCGCGCATTTCGCTTCACACTCCTTCCGCATCGGGGGTGGCCACTGAGGCTGCCCGGTGCGGGTTGGATGAGGCAGCAGTAAAACGGATCGGGTGATGGGAGTCCAGGAGGTTTTCGTTCTTATATACGCCACCATTTATTAGCTGATGTGAGTGGGAATATGTGGGAATTGAAGGGGTGTGCGAGGGTGGTTATTGGCAATGATGGGGTGTTTTCCTGGGGTTTGAATGGATGTTGTGGTATTTTCGTTTCAGATGGAGGTCCAACACGCCTCGTCTGGATGTTGGGGCATTCTTATGTCTTTTTGGGGGGAAAAGAGGGCAGACGTCAGACAGGAGGGCTGGCAGTTGGGGATACCCAGGAGGGAGGCTTACGTTAAGGGCATAGGCATCCCCGGGCATGGTTTAGAGTAGGGTGGTGCCAGAGGTGTATCGGTACGCCCGGTTGGATAGACCGCCGGTCGTTTTGGTACTACATGTGGGGGGGGGGGAAATGACTTGGGGATAAGAGCCATTGGGGCTCTGTTCTCAGCCATAAAGTCGGATTTCTTGGCGCTTAAAGAGGTCTTCCTGGGGAGGTTGGTGGTATAGTCTGACGTTGTAGCGCGCACCTCGTGGCGGATGGTGAGATCAGTGGCGCGGATTAACAAGGCGGGAAGCAAGTTTAACAAACTGGTGGGTAGGTTTGTTGCCAATAACGGGGGGCTGGTGGTAAGGCACATGGAGTTGGAGGTAAATGTGGGCTTGTACTTACGGAGGGATGGTGTGCATCTTTCTGATGTGGGGATAGATTTGTGGGCATTGAGGATTCAGGATGGGATCCAGTGTGCCCTGCGGGTGTGGAGGGGCCCTTAAGGGTAAGGGGTTACCCTTGCAGGCTGTGGCGGTGTCTTTGGTCTTTGACGGTGGCATAAAACAGATGTGATGGAAGTGGTGGGGGGCTCATCGGTGGTATGTGCCCCTCAGGTGTATTCCAGTGGAACGGTGTCTGCTGGAATACGGGTATGGTTGCACTGCGGGAAGGGGTTGTCTCCGAGCTGTGATACGGCTGGAGGCCTGGTATGGTAAAATTTTGGTTCCGCAGTGTATTGGTGGAAAAAGTGTTAAAAGTTCGGGGTGCCGTCAGAAACCAACAGACTGGGAGTTAAACTGTTAAAGTTATTGAAGTGAAAGTATTATTTTATATTGGAGTTTTATCTAATTATGTTTTAATAAAAAGGCTGTTATGGCCAGTTATACTCCAACTCTGGTGTGGGCTAATTATTATAGAGTGGTTAAGATAAGGGGTATGTAATTTAAGAGGGTAGAATGGTATGGGTAAAGTGTTGGGAATATCTCGATTACACTGGTCAAGGGAGGCCCGGAATGAAAAGACAGAAAGAAAGAATAATGGAGGGCCGGGCATGACAAGGTGGAGAGTAAAAGCAACACAGGGTTAAAAAAGCTGGGAAGTTTGGAGAGGGAGGAGACTGGAGTAATATGTGCTGGAGGGGAGGAGCGCTTTAAATATGGAGGGGCGAGAACGCCCGGGAACATTTTGTGAGGAGACAGCGAGGGAGAGGACGTTTTTACCACCCACCCACCCACCCTCCCTATTGTTTGGTGTTTTTGTCATGTTTGTGTTTTTTCTTGTGTTTCAGGTCGGATGGTTGCAGGACGTCGTAACAGCTGTGTACTGGCGGTGTCTTTGGTCTTTGACGGTGGCATAAAACAGATGTGATGGAAGTGGTGGGGGCTCATCGGTGGTATGTGCCCCTCAGGTGTATTCCAGTGGAACGGTGTCTGCTGGAATACGGGTATGGTTGCACTGCGGGAAGGGGTTGTCTCCGAGCTGTGATACGGCTGGAGGCCTGGTATGGTAAAATTTTGGTCCCGCAGTGTATTGGTGGAAAAAGTGTTAAAAGTTCGGGGTGCCGTCAGAAACCAACAGACTGGGAGTTAAACTGTTAAAGTTATTGAAGTGAAAGTATTATTTTATATTGGAGTTTTATCTAATTATGTTTTAATAAAAAGGCTGTTATGGCCAGTTATACTCCAACTCTGGTGTGGGCTAATTATTATAGAGTGGTTAAGATAAGGGTTATGTAATTTAAGAGGGTAGAATGGTATGGGTAAAGTGTTGGGAATATCTTGATTACACTGGTCAAGAAATAAAGGAGTGTTGAACTTTTAATGGTGTGGGTCTCTATTACTGGCAGATACACCTCCATGGAAAAAGCGGAGGCTCCATATGCAGGATGCAGACCCGAAGGTAATTTAAAAAAAGACTTTGCTCAAACCTCACATACACGGAGGGTGAGAGCTTGGCGTAGTGACCTGCACTCTCCCCTCCAGAGTACCCCTAGACAACAGCCACAAACAACCGATACAAGAGAGAGAGAGAGAGAGAGAGAGAGAGAGAGTGAGGCCGCTACACACACATACACTTTAGTTGTATCAAGATACCTTATAAAATTGCATGGTAAAGGAATGAGTTAATCTTGGCCTGCACTGATTCTTAGGCATTTCCTGAGATGTATTTTCACCCCATCCTCTGGAATCTCCAAGCATGGAAATCTTCTGGGCTTAGTCAGGAGCAGAGGGCATAGGCCACAGGGCTTCTTGCAACATCAGAAAGAAATTATTCAAAGATTCAACAAAAAAGTCCATCATCTTATGCTATTAATATTTGAAGGGTATAAATCAGGTACATTTTGTTCTGAAAGCCCTGCCTTTCAAAGAAACATTAACACGTTCATATTGCATAATATCACAGCTCATACTCCATCCCTTTGGCTTAATGACAGCTTCTAAATATCCTAATCTTGTTTTCCCTAGGCAGAGTTTCAGGAATGACTGATATATCATTCCAAGATCCATTACCACATTGCCAATATTTATTTTATCGCTAGACTCAAAGAAAGTGTCCACCTTGGATATTTAGTCATGCCTTTCCTGCAATAAATATACCAGCACTAAAATTGATTTTTTAGGATCTAATCTGTTATTTGGTCTCTGTTATTAAGACTACATCAAATGTAGTGGCATAGAACACTGCAACCAGATCCATACGTTTTCATTTTATAATCTACACTAGGAAAATGACAGGTGAACTTGACTGGTTTATATAATCCACACAGGGCCGTCTTTAATATGATTTGGGCCCTGGGCAAACATTTTTTTGGGGCCCCCCCTCCAGCTTATTTTGGGCCTGGCTGGTTCACATGTATGTGTTTTGGCGGCCCTCATTTGCGCAGGCATAGCATCCCATTCATTTGAATAGGCTGCCATGCCTTTGTTTTGCTGCAGAAAAAAAGGTGCATGCAGCATTTTATAAATGCAGTTGCCTTGAAATCCATTCTGCTTTTGCACCATACAACTTACCTGCAGTTCCTGCACACACAAATGCACTGTGTTTTTAAAAGCGTGACCTAAACATCTAAAAATGCAGTAAGTTTGCCGGTGCAGGAACTGCAGATAAGTCACATGGTGCAAAAGCAGAATGGACAGACAGTGCTGTATTTCATTGCTTGATGGGCATAGGTGTGCCGTGTGCACAGCCTATTACATGATGCATGCACTTTTTTTATTACAGGAAACACAGGCATGGCAGCCCATTCAAATGAAAGCAGTATAATAGGAGGGGTGTTAGTGGAGGGCAGTATAATGGGAGGGGTGGTAGTGGAGGGCAGTATAATGGGAGGGGTGTTAGTGGAGGGCAGTATAATGGGAGGGGTGTTAGTGGAGGGCAGTATAATGGGGGGGGGTAGTGGAGGGCAGTATGGGGGGACTGTACAGCATGACTGTGTATGGGAGGGAGCAGAGTGACCATGAGCTACTCAGGGCAAAGCAGGGAGAATTTCTCCTACCTTTCTTCCAGCGGCAGGAACAGCCTTCACCTTCAGGGAAGACCCAGAGTCGGGGGCGGAGTCGGGGCGGAGCTTAACCGCGAGGAGGAGGAATCTGAATGTTGGGGCTCTGCTCTCCTTGTCGTAATGTCACCAGGCAGGCAGCAGTGACTGTAAGGTGCACGCATAGCAAGGGGTAGGGCCAGAGCATCACTGGCGCTCAAGGCCCCGCCCACCTCCTTCATTGAAAAAACGCAGCACTGGCACTCAGTGCTGGGACAAGGCCATTTGGTCCCAGGGCGAAGATGGCAAACTGCGCCTGCCCCCCCCTGTTTTTAGGAAAGAATCAATGTCCCCATCAGAGTGTCCCTTTACATCAGGGGTCCCCATTACAGTGCCCCTTTACATCAGGTGTCCCCATCAGAGTGCCCCTTTACATTAGGTATTCCCATTAGAGTGCCCCCTTACATCAGATGTCCCCATCACTTCAGGTGTCCCCGTCAGAGTGCTCCCTTAAAATAAAATGTGCCCATCAGCATGACCCTTATTTCATGTTAGGGGGCACTCTGATGTGTACATTTTACGTTAAGGGGCATGCTGATGGGCACATTTTGTTGTGCCCATCACTGTGCCACTTAACATAAAATGTGCCCATCGGCGTGCCCCTTAACATAAAATGTGCCCATCAGAGTGACCCTTAACATAAAATGTGCCTATCATCATGTTCCTTAACATAAAATGAGGGGCATGCTGATGGGCACGATTTATGTTAAGGGAAATTCTGATGGGCACAATTTATGTTAAGGTCACTCTGATGAGCACAACAAAACGTGCCCATCTGCGTGCCCCTTAACATAAAATGTGCCTATCGGTGTTGCTCTTAAAATAAAATATGCCCAACAAAGTCCCCCTTAACATAAAATATGCCCATCAGAGTGCCCCTTAACATACAATGTGCCCATCAGCATGACCCTTAACATAAAATAAGTAGCATGCTGATGGGCACATTTCATGTTAAGGGGCACTCTGATGGGCACATTTCATGTTAAGGGGCACCCTGATGGGCACAATTTATGTTAAGGGGCACTCTGATGGGCACAACAAAATGTGTGCCCCACTGCCTCTTAACAAAATATCCCCATCAGTGTGCACCTTAGCTAATTCTGCCCATCGGTATGCACCTTAACAGATTATGCCCCACATACCTTGAGGGCAGGAGAGAGCACATTTGGCAAGCTGCAGGGGGGCGGAAGCTGCGAAATATACCTCACAGAGCCAGGAGCAGGGAGCCGCCAGCAGCAGGGGGGCGGGGCGCGCGTGACGTCACGCCCGGCCGAGAGAGAGCGAGAGCCGCGGTGAGAAGCAGGAGGCGGGGCGCACACACGTGACGTCATTGGTTGCTGGGAAACCCGCAGTCCCAGCAAACAAATGACTGGTACTACACTGGCTGCCTGGCGGTCTGGGCAGAAGCGTCCCGCCCCCACCCCTTGTATCGGCTGTGCTGGCACTGCTGCACTGTGCGCGCATCGCAGTACTGTTTGTGTGGGGGTTTTAAGCGCTGATTTGCGGGCAGAACGCGGGCTTAATGGCAGCTCTGCCTTGGGCCCCAAACAGTGACAGGGCCCTGGGCAGCTGCCCCAGTTTGCCCTGCGGTAAAGACGGCCCTGAATCCACACCTCCACTCTTCTCCCTGTCTGTAATTTTTCCCTCTTTAATCTTGAGCAACAGATCAATTCTACCCAAAATCAATATACCTTTTAGATAGAGCTTGCCTCAACCTGTATGAAAGCTGTCATTGCAGAGCTGCTTTGGAACATTTTGGAGACACTGATCTGGAACAAATATGCATCCAGGACATCTGATTTGCATGATTGTTCCAAGTCAATAATTTAGAATATATTGAGACCAACGAATCAAAATGACATGACCAGTGTATTCGAGATATCCCCAACTCTCCCTTACCCACCTTTCCCTTTATTTAAGACCTTTATTTTAACACACCCCTTTCATACCCCTTTTTTATCAATAATAGACCACACCGAAGTTGGAGTATAATTGGCCATAACAGCCTTTTTATTAACAAATAAAATAAATAACTCCAAATATTAATTCACTTTTAATTCAATAACTTCCCATTAACATATTTCAACATTTAAACCAGAGTTTCCTAACTCCCAGTCTGTTGGTCTATGACGGCACCCCGAACCTTTACACTTTCCACCACTAAACTGCGGGACCATAATATTACTATACCAGGCCTCCAGCCGTCTCCAGCTCGGAGACAACCCCCTCCCGCAGTGAAACCATAACCCTATTCCAGCAGACACCGTTCCGCTGGAATCCATAAGAGGGGCACATACCACCTATGAGCCCCCTACCACTTCCATGACATCTGTTTTGCCACCGTCACAGACGAAAGACACCGCCACAGCCCGCAAAGGGGAACCCCTTACCCTTAAGGGCCCCGCCACACCCGCAGGGCACGCTGAATCCCCTCTTGCAACCCCAATGCCCATATATCGATGCCCACCGATGACAAATGCACTCTGTCCCCACGCAGGTACATCCCCACGTTGACCTCCAACTCAATGTGTCGAATCACCAAACCCCCGTTACTGGCCACAAAACGCCCAACCACCTTGTTTACTCTTACTCTTGCCTTATTGAGCCTGACCACCGACCTTCCCATCCGCCAACTGGTCCGCGTCACTATGTCAGACCATACTATCAATGTATTTGGGAAAGCTTTTCTTAGCGTCAGAAAATCTGCTTTCACAGCCAAAATCAGATACCCAATGGATCTGACACCCAAATCGTTCCCTCACACGTGTAAGACCAGTACGTCCGGCGGTCTGTCCAACCGTGCATAACGTTGAACTTCTGGCACTACCCTGCTCCACACCATACCCGGGATGCCTAACCAACGAACGCAAGCCTAACTTCTTGAGATCTCCAGCTGCCTGCCATCAGGCCTAACATCTGCTCTCCTGGCCCCCCAAAAAACATAGGAATGCCCTAGGATCCAGACGAGGCGTATGTGACCTCCATCTGAAACGAAAAGAACACAACGAGGTAGAACCAAAAACTCAAAGAACATCAACGGCATCCCCCTCCCTGTACCACATACAGCCTCCCCCATAACAGCCAATTCCCATGCGCCACCCCCAACCTATTAAACCATGTCCGCTAACAAATGTGGGCGCACATAAGACCGAAACCTCCTGGATTCCCACCTCCCAATCCGTTTTATAGCCGCCTCATCCAACCCCCACCTTGCAGCCTCTGTGGCCCCCCCGATGCGGAAGGAGTGTGAGGCGAATTGCAAGAATGGCCCACCCCCAACTGGCCATACTCCCAAGAATTCCCTCACCACCTTAACCGGGCACACTTGATCCCCCGGCAAAGTAAACAGTTGTATATTCACTCCCTTCCCTCTCTGGTCCGTTTTCGACCTACGCAACCGTAACACCACCCTATCATCCCCGACATGCACATCCTCCACCGTCAAACCCCCCCCGCCACCTGCCGAGACGGACTTACAAGCTCCCCCACTCTAAACGCCCCAAAAAACACGATAGAAAAAGCCGCCTTGAATAAAAGTAACTCGTACCCAGACGAACACACCCCACCCAACTTCCCACAAATAACCTGCAAATGTGAAAAGGAAATCGACCTCCTGGCATCTCTCTGAGGGTGCACCTTCCGATACCCCTTCAGTGCTTGTCGCTCCCAAAAATCCTTTGTAAAGTCCTTACGGCCTTGAAGCTTAAACAAAAAAGCCAACCCTGCCAGTTTTCGCTCAATCGCGGACACTGACCCCCCACCCTCCATGTGCCTGGAAACGAAATACACCACCAGTAACCTCATCTCAGACCCCCCCAGCTCGGCATCCGCAGGCCATACGAAAGCAAGCCACTCGGTCCAAATCCTGTTATACGCCACCCACGTCTGCCCACTTACCGACTTCTTGATCCATCCCGCAGCGGCTCCAAGGCAACCCCCCACAGCCAACCTGGGCAAGGAATCCCAACCTTCTCTGCAGCCGGCGCCAGTTCCCTGAATCTGTCCAACTGAAACCGAGACAGGGAATCAGCTAACGTGTTGTCAATGCCCGGGATATTCACAGCATACAGAAAAATGTTGAGCTGTAAGCATCGCAATACTAGGTGGCGCAATAATCGTATCACTGGTTGAGAAGACGCGGAGACCCGATTAATGACCTGTACTACCCCCATGTTGTCACAGTTCAACCTGATTTTCAAATCCTTACAGGACGCTCCCCACAACTCCATAGCCAGTACCACCGGAAATAATTCCAACAATACCAGATTACGAAGCAACCCTGCCTCCACCCAAGACTCCGGCCAAGCCTCCGCACTCCATTGCCCCTGGAAAAAAGCCCCATATCCAGTGGACCCCGCAGCATCAGTAACCAACTTCAAATCGAAGTTACTCACCGGTCCCCCCATCCAGACCGATCGCCCGTTGTACGTCTCCAGGAACGTGTGCCAGACCCTCAAGTCCTCTCTATGTTCCCTGGTGATTCTAACGAAATGTGTAGGGGCCCTGGCCCCCGAAGTAGCTGCCGACAGCCGTCGACAAAAAAACCCTGCCCATAAGAATAATCCGACACGCAAAATTTAGCTTCCCCAGCAAGGACTGAAGCCCCCGAAGCTGCACTTTACGCTGACCCATCATATCCCTAATCTCACCCCGTAGCGCTTCCACCTTGTCCAATGGCAGTCTACATTCCATAGCCCCGGAATCTATCACAATGCCCAAAAAACCGTCGTCGGACCCTCAGTTTTTTCCACCGCTAGCGAGACCCCAAACCTCCCCGCAATGTGCTGCAACGTAACCAACAAAATCGCACAAACACTGGAGGAAGGCGGCCCTATCAACAAAAAATCGTCGAGGTAATGGATCACGGAATCCACACCCGCCACATCTCGAACAACCCATTCCAGGAAATGGAGCAACCCATGGGCAGACACCGGTCCACATAAAACGCTCCCTCCCAGCAGCAACCCAACAGCCAAAAACTGTCGGGGTGCATCGGAAGCTAGCGGAATGCCGACTCAATGCCTGATTTTGCCATGAGTGCGCCCTGACCATATCGCCGTACCCACTGAACCGCGGCGTCAAAAGACGTATATGACACCGTGCACGCCTCAGGATCTATAGAATCATTCACTGACCCTCCTTTTGGAAACGAGAGGTGGTGAATAAGGCGAAACTTATTTGGTTCCTTCTTAGGCACCCCCCCTAGTGGGGACACTACTAAATAACTCAGCGGCCTTTCTAGAAAAAGCCCACCCATGCGACCCAACGCCACCTCCTTTGCCAATTTTTCTGCAACCACCCCAGGATTAACCAGTGCCGACCGCAAGTTCCGTGCCAAGGGCGGCACTACTTCCAGTGAGCACGGTATCATGAAACCCTCCGAAAACCCCCCAGACATCAACCCCGCAGCCTCCCTATCAGGATATCTATTTAAAAAAACCTGCATCTTTTCCACCCTCACCGGCGTCGCCCCTCTTGTTAGCAAATTCCCCGGCACGCTTGCCTTTTTTGAAGCATCGGGAGAAGGGGTGGGTCCCCCCGCATCCAGAGCATTCATACTTAAAACGACAGGTCCCCCCAAATTTGTAAGTCCCTTCGTTAAATTGCCAGCACACACCCCATTTTTTTCCGGTCGACGGTCCAGCGGCAGATGTCCCCCCGACCCCCCCCCCTGAAAAAACTGGTTCGGGGCCCTAGCCGACGACATCCACAGGCTGATATCTTTGTGATCCCACCAGAGAGACGGCCTAACAGCCCTCCGCTGTCGAAACTGCTCGTCATAACGCAGCCAGGCAGTCCCCCCATACACTCTATGAGCCTCCCCTATAGCATCCAGATAACAGAACAATGCCGAGCAATGCTCCGGGTTTTTCTCACCTATCACGCTGGCCAGGATCGCGAACGCCTGCAACCAATTCGCAAACGTCCTCGGAATCAAGTGATACCTCCTCTTCTCCTCGTCGTCCTTCTTGGAATCGTCAGGCTTAACCCTATCCAAGTTGAACTTCTCCAGCGGCAATAAGGAAAAAATCTCAACATACTCACCTTTTCCGATTTTATCCCTGACCTCCTGCTTCAACTGTGCTCCCAAAGGTCCCTCAAAGCAGACACAGACCTCGCATTTTGCTGCGTCCGCCATGCGCACTATATCCGCCCTTACCGCTGCCCCCGTCTCCGCAACTTTTTCTACTGCATCCTTACTCACCGTCACAGCTCCAACCGGAACAGCGGGTGGCCCCGCCACCGACGTGGGGATCCCCCCAGGCCCTGACACCCCTGCCTGTCCAGTCACCCACGGCGCCACCTGAGCAGGCCCCCCTTTTGGTACCTCAAAACGTTAAACCAAATCCTTCAGTCCCCCCAGGAGCCCCGCCAATGTCTCCGCTGTGCCAGGAGCGGCAGGCAAACTGCCCGCCCCCCCTACCACAGGCGCTACCCCATTGGTGACCCCCGCAGAAAACCCCCCAGCAGTACCAGCACCCCCATCACTCGCCCCCAGCAACCTACACAACACCGCAGACAATGTACCAGTAGATAAAAGATTAGACTTACCGGGCTGACCGGGCACATCCCCCACAGCCGCTGCTCTGCCGGTCCCTGGCGACACGATATCCCGGCGATTCTCCTCTTCCGATACTTCTCCCTCCGACATCCGATCTTGGGTTGGCAGCATGGGTGTAGGGAGCCCCCCAGGCGAAGCCATCCTGGAAGCCTAGGTACCCATCTGCGCCGGCTCACGGGCCCCTGGAGTTCCCTCTTGCATCTCCCCACTCCTCCTCCCGCCTCGCGTGGAGTCACCGCTAGGCCGCGCCATGACCGGTCTTCCCCCACTCACTTCAAGCCGCCCGACATCCATCCCAGACCCGCCAGCCTCATATGGTAGAGGCCCTGCGAGTGCGACTCTGCTCCTCCCCCGCTGAATCTCCCCCCTGGGTGCCGTCCTAGCCGAGGGGGGGATTGCTTTCCCGGAGGTCCTGTGCTGCGGGACAGGGGAACGGGCCCCTGGAGTTCCCTCTTGCATCTCCCCACTCCTCCTCCCGCCTCGCGTGGAGTCACCGCTAGGCCGCGCCATGACCGGTCTTCCCCCACTCACTTCAAGCCACCCGACATCCATCCCAGACCCGCCAGCCTCATATGGTAGAGGCCCTGCGAGCGCGACTCTGCTCCTCCCCCGCTGAATCTCCCCCCTGGGTGCCGTCCTAGCCGAGGGGGGGATTGCTTTCCCGGAGGTCCTGTGCTGCGGGACAGGGGAACGGGTGCCATCGTTCCCCATAGCCCCGCCCCGAGCTCTGCCATTGGCGAGGATTCCGCCTGGTCCCCCCCCCTCGGCCGAAGCAGAAGCGCGCTTCGCCGGGGGAGCCGACGGGTCCATCTGAGGGCTCCTAGGGTGGCGTTGAGCTCATGTGGAGGGGCCAGGCGAGTAACGCTCCGGAGGCCTAGACCTCTGTGCGCGCTGCTCCCCCTCGCCTTCTGTGGCCGACCCCCCCGCCTGGTCAATTAGAAGCGGACCCACCTGCGCTGCAAGCCAGTCAGGTCCCTTCGATGCAGCTGCAGCCCGCAACCGCGCCAGGATTCTATCCACGTTTTATTTCTAGTCATTTTTATTGAGATTTAAAGAGTTAAGGTATAACACACAAAGGAACACACTTACAGTATTTCAAGTGTGACATAAAACATAGTGAGTACATAGAATCTCCACTTATTCCGTTTAACAATAAACTATATAGCAAAACCCCTATGAAGGGAACCTACTTCCTCCACCAAAAGGCAGAGGATCGAGATCGGAGGGATCACCGAGCGAGGGAACCCATCCCCAGGCACCCCCATGGGATCACACTGTGCCTATTAAGGGGATGAGCCATCCAACCCCCAGGCAGACAATGTAATATCAGGGGAAGGCTGTATTTGTAACATTAGAAAATTAACAAGAAGGAAAGAAGGATCTCCAAGCTGACCAATTAGTTTCAAATTTAGAAGAATTACCATCTCTATGTGCCAGTATTTTTTCATATTCAGCAATGATGTTTACTTTAGTTACTACATCCCTTATACTTGGAGCGTCTGGTGATTTCCAACCATACATAATTACAGACCGTGCTGCCATTTAGATGATAACAGTTATAGGCATAATAATGGGAGGAAGATCAGATATGTTAATGCTAAGAATTGCCTGCTCAACATTGGGTTTAACAAATACTCCTGTCACTTTAGAGCTTAGCATGAAGATATCTGCCCAGAAATTCTTCAGAACAATGCAAGACCATACCATGTGAGTCAACGTACCTACATGTCCACATCCCCTCCAGCATAAGTTTGATTTATCTTTAGAGAATTTAGCTACTATATAAGGAGTAAAGTACCACCTCTGCAAAAACTTCTGGGCCAATTCCTCAAAGTTAGAACATCTCGTAAATTGGAGGTGACATTTGATTGCATTTTTCCATTGAGGTTCTGAGAATTCCTTCCCCAACTCTTTTTCCCATTTTATTAAAGGTGTATACTTGGTAAAGGTATCTTTGGAGTTTAATGTATTATAAATTAGAGTAATACCTTTCAATGAGGGATTAACGGAGTGAATACATTTCCATACTTTTTCCACTATCTGTACATGAGTGGTTTATTATTCTGAAAAAGAGGCAATCTGTATGTACGTAAGAAATTCTGTGTCCGGAATTTGGTATCTGTGTTGTATATCCTTAAAGGGTATAACTTTGTCGTCTTTAACTATATCAGCCAAATTCAGAATACCGTTCTCTAACCATGTATTTAGCCTTAGGTTGGGAATCATCCACCAAAGAGATTCAAGAGGGATGGGAACCTTAGTTACCGGGTGCAACGTAGTTCTCTTTGGGTATATGTCAGTCCAAACCTGGGCTGCTGCTTGTATTGTGGGATGACTTGTTAAATCTTCAGTGTTTTGTGACTTATTAGCTATTAAGAATGAGAGTGGGGATTTATTGTTTAAGCACTGAAGTTCCACTTGACACCAGGGCTTTATGATGGGACTCTGGAACCAGGATTTAAGTTGATCTATAACTACTGCAATATAATAGTCTTTCAGTATCGGTATTCCCATACCCCCTGTCGATTTATGTCTGTTTTGTATGGCAGAAGAGCACCTGGCTCTGCTACCTGCCCAGACAAAATTGGACAGTTGCTTCTGCATCGTAGTGAAGAAAAAAGCGGGCAGTGGAATAGGTAGTGCTCTGAAGTAATAGAGTAATTTTGGTAGTAACAGCATCTTATATGCCGCTATTCTTCCTGACCAAGACAAGTAAAACTTCCTTAGTCTGGAAAGTTCCTGTTGAAAGGAGTTAAGTAGTGGAAGATAATTAGCATGATAGAGATTTGAGATGGGAGTCAATAATTGAATTCCTAAATAGGTGATGGGGCCATCAGTCCATGGGTATGGAAGAGTCATTTCCAGGAATGTTTTAGTGTTAGAATTTATGGCTATTCCTAAAATGTTAGATTTAGTAGCATTAACTTTGTAGAATGATGCTCTACTAAACATTCTTAAGATTTCATGAGCTGCAGGTAAAGAAGTGGATGGGTTAGATAGAGATAAAATTACATCATCAGCGAATAGAGATATTTTATGCTGACATTTGTGGGCAACGATGCCGTGGACGTTCGGGTCTGATCTTATTTTTTCCGCAAGGGGTTCCATAATGAGGGCAAAAATTAGTGGGGACAACGGGCACCCCTGTCTGGTCCCATTTGTGATTTGGAATTCTTTAGAGAACATACCTTCCGTGAAAATAAATGCTGATGGTCAAGAGTACAGTGCCAATATCGCGTTCTGTATCGGGCCCACCAGACCAAGTTTTTCTAGGACTTTTTTGAGGTATCCCCAGTGGACCGTATCGAAGGCCTTCTCCGCATCCAATGTAAGAAGCAGAGAAGGCTCTCCTTTTTTCTCCATCAAGTGAAGGAGATTCACCATTCTCCTGGTGGCATCTATGGTCTGGCGACCTGACACGAAACCCACTTGATCATAATTAATCAATTTAGGTAGTAGGGTCATTAATCTATGTGCAATTATTTTGGCATACAGCTTCACATCTACGTTCAATAAGGAAATTGGTCTAAAATGTTGTGCTAAGTTAGGTTCTTTACCTGGTTTCGGGAGAGTAATGATAGTGGCTGTTAACATTTCTTGGGGGAAGCTTGCATTATTCTTTGCTTTTTCAAAGACTTGGTGTAAATATGGTGTTAAGACCTGGCTAAACATTTGATAATATTCAGAAGAATATCCATCAGGTCCCGGGGATTTGTTGTGGGGAAGATTCTTAATTGCTTTTTCTATTTCCTGTCCTGTAAAAGGTTGGTTTAATGTTTGCTGATCAGATTGGGATAAGGTGGGCAGATTCACAGAGGTCAGGAATTCTGAGATGGTTTCCTCAGTAGGTTGATGGGTGTCAGAGTCCTTATTAAGATTATAAAGCCCCTCATAATACTCACTGAAGGCATCAGCAATGCCTTTGGGATTTGTAACTTTCCGCTTGGTTCTGGGGTTCATAATGTACGTTATTTTTTGTTTGGTTGTTTTTTTCTTTTAAGTGATTTGCCAACAGCTTTCCTGCTCTATTCCCATATCTATACGATTGAGCCCTCAAAGAGCACAACTGACAGTCATGTTGAGCTACCAGATGAGCTCTTAGTTCCTGTCTAGTTGTAAACAGTAGTTCTCTAAGCTTTTGTGTTGTACTTTGCTTATTTAGATTTTCTAGATGGGTGATTTTAGATAATAACTCATTAAGTCGCTCTGAGCGTTGCTTTTTAACCCTTGCAGTCAACTGTATAAGCAAACTTCTTATGTAAGCTTTGTAAGCATTCCACAGTGTGAAGGGATCGTCGACCGAGGGGGCATTGACAGTGAAAAATTCAGTGAGTGCTTTACCAATTTGTTCGGTGTGGGTCAGTTGTGAAAGGGTATAAATATCGTTACGCCATCTATTTGCCCTAGTTGAGGCACGACCATCCCCCACGCTGATGGAAACAAGAGCATAGTCTGACCAAGTTATACAATGAATTTCTGATTTGTCTACCTGTTGCAGGAGAAACTTGTCAACTAGAAATAAATCTATGCGAGAATAAGTATGGTGAACTTGGGAAAAAAAAGTAAAGTCCTTTTCTGCTGAATGTTGACATCTCCACACATCATATAGGCCGGAAGAAGATATAAAGCTGTTCAGAGTTATTCTGCGTTGGTGAAGCCTAGAAAGGCTGGACAAATCCATATCTTTATCAGGAACTGTGTTAAAGTCCCCGCACAAAATTACATTTCCCTGTTTCATCCTAGATACTCTCTTCCAAATTTTATTCAGAAATCGCAGTTGTTTCGTGTTGGGAAGGTATACATTAACTAGCGTTTATTTGGAATTATTAATTTCACATACAAGAATTAAATATCTGCCTGCGTCGTCTAAGAAAGTTTCTATCTGCTTAAATTGTACAGATTGCTACTTCTCGTTTTTTAGCTGTACTATTGGCCAGAAAGATGTGCGGGTATTTACTGTTTTGAAACGTAGGAGGCTTGAGGGTGCTAAAATGGGTTTCTTGAAAGCACACCACATCACTATGCAGTCTATTTGCTTCCTTCCAGGCCATCTGCCGTTTGTAAGGGCTGTTTAAGCCCCTGACGTTAAGTGATGAGATTTTAACAGGCATGTTGAGTGATATGATATGTTCGTTCAATATCCGAGCAATAAGTGGTTAGTGCAGTCAGGATTACCTTTACCCAAATGTATACAGATGCAGACAGAGATCCTAAGTGGCAGTAGACGATTGAAAAGATTCCTTCCGAGATGAAGCGAAGATTACTGGGTCCGTTGGAGATCCTCTCTAGTAACGAAAAATAGTAAAAGAAAACGAAAACAAAGGATGTAGGTTGCGATTCTACCGAGAATCTGTGCCGTAGAACAACCGCTCAACTTGGGGGGGTAACTAAAGTTAGCAATGTGGCGATCCCCTGGGCCAATAGGGAGTGCATAAGAGTACAAGGAAAACATGGTATGATCAGCCTGTTTCATTTTCCGAAGTATCATGGGAGGACACCGGTGAGCTGATTTGTCCACTGGCTGTAGATTTGTGAGGAATGATCTGCCATTCGTGCAGGAGGCGGAGGCCTTCTTTCATATTTGCGACCACATGGGTATTACCTTCTTTTGTTATCAGTAGCTTTGCCGGGTACAGCCAGCGGTAGGCTATATTGTGGTTGTACAAAGGTTTTGTTATGGTGGCCAATTGTCTGCGCTGTTGCATAGTGAAGGCTGAGAGGTCCGCAAAGAAAGACAACCCCTGCAGGTCAGAAGGTATCGAATCACGGTGTCTGACTGCCGCCATAAACTGATATTTTGTATGAAAGAAGTGGATCCTGACAATGGAATCTCTGGGTAAGTGGGATGCAATATGTTTAGGTTTAGGCAGTCTATGGATCCTGTCTATTAGAAGTTCCTCCAGGGGAGCTTCTGGGAGGACTTCACTCATGACATCAGTGAAGTACTTTTTCAGATCAGGAGGTTTTACAGTTTCAGGAATACCCCTGATTTTGATGTTATTTCTCCTAGATCTGTCCTCTAAATTTGCCAATTTAAGTTTCATCTGCATCATTTCATCTTCCCTGTCATTGTGAGCGTCCACCAGTTAATTGAAGGTAGATGCAAATTCCCCCATTTTTTTCTTCTACATGAGACACCCGTGCATTGACTGTGGATATTTCAGATTTAAATTGACTGGTCAGATTAAGGATGTCAGCATGTAGGGTGGATCTCAGTGACACTAACATGTCTTTAAGCATAGTATCCATTACAGGCATATTGGCAGTAGGGAAGTCAGTGATTGAGTCCTGTAACTCCCTGGTATCATCCAGAGATGACACCAGGCTTACCTCCAGGGCTTCCGTTGCAGAGCTGCTCATTTTCTGTTTACTTTTGGCCGGGCTGGATGTGGCTGAGGGAGGAGTAGATGATTGTCCTCCTCTCTGGCTGCTGTTGTGGTGGTTTGCAGCAGCGTGTAAAGCCTTATCCCTCTGGCTGAAAGTGCCTCGTGTAAGCTCCCTCAGCTTGCCGCCGTCGCCATCTTTGATCTCAGAGCGGCGCTGCGTTATGAAGAAGTCCGGCAGTTTATTCATCCTGGTGCCTTCTTTTCTTTTGCGGGACGGCATCTCAGTGTATGCCCGCTCTCAGAAGCTCTGGTGTCTTGCTGAAACGAAGCCTGTAGTTGCTGTAAATCTCCCTAATGGCCCGCGGCAGAGAGGAGATGTCTCAGAATGCGTCCATGCTCTGTGCCGGCTAGCCACGCCCCCCCCATGTCCGCCATTTTAAAATGAGAGAGAAGCGTGGAAAAGCTTCCTCTCTCTGTCTAAAACTCCTCCAAGTGACCCTGCCGGTCCCACCCCCTTCTTTTTATACCGCTTCTCCCCTTAGTTCATTTTTACCATTAGCCTCCTCTCCTCTGACATTCCCCAGATTAAGCCTTATGTTGCCTCTCCTCTTACATAGTCATGCCTGGCCCTTCATTACTCTGATTTCTTGTCTTTTCATTCCGGGCCTCCCTGTCAGGCAACTACCTTTTTGAGAAGGAGACAGCAATGGCTTTCTACATACTAACAATTTCCTGGTAAACGCTATTAGTATTTTTTTATGTGTAGCGTCCCTCACCCGCCTTCTCCCCTCTCTTTATGGCTGTATGACTCCTCTAGGGGTATCTGGGAGAAGGGGGAAGATGTACACCACCAGCTCGGCTCTCTGATGTAGTATGCAGAGATATGAGCAAAACCGTTTACCTTCGGGTCTGCGTTTTAGGCCGGAGCATCAGCTTCTCCTGTGGAGGATGATTGTCACTGTCACAGACAGGGACACTTAGCTTCCAGTAACACGAGTTCCACACCATAAAAAGTCCAACACTGTTTTATTTGCTTTGATCAATAGGTAGGCTGGTTGAACTCTAAAAGAACAGACAGGGTGTGGGAAAGAGTAGGTCCAGGCACACTCAATGAATAAAGTCTCTCCTGTTCCGTTTAGTGCAAACAGGCTTGGTGCACAGTCGCTGCCACCGACTGTAAATTTGGTCCCTGCCACTGACCTGGGTGAACGTTGAGGCCTCTACCACAGGCCTTAGAGGAGGCCTTCCACTGACCTGATGAAGATGGGTCTCTGCCACAGACCATAAGAACATGAAATACCTCCGTTAGGACAAACGACCCCTGTCAGGGGAAGACATCCATCCGGACGGTCACCAGAGGCCCGCACCGGCCAAATGCTGCACCGGCTCTACGGGAGGGTCACGTCTCCGGTCCCTTACGTCCTGGATTCAGGCACCCAATACCAGGGGCACCTTAGGAATGCTTCTCCCTTGCGGGACCCAGTCGGAGGTACTGGGCCCCAGGCCTCCTTGCAAAGTACCTCACCCCAGGCTGAAGGTGCCTGGGATGGAACTCGACTCCACGCGCCCAGGCCAAGGGCGCCTGGGCACAGACGAACCGCAGCAGCCCCCAGGCTGAAGGTGCCTGGGGAATGGATCTCGTGCGCAAGATGTCCGCCCCTTTATATCCTCTCCCAGCAGGCACAGCGGGTTCCCTGCCCCGCCGTACTGCTGCCGCGAGAGGACACAAAGGGCACGGCGCTAGAATGGCAGTTCAACCCTGGTCCCAGGTGACAGCGCCACCTAGGGACCGCAGGGAACATGACACCATTGATACCTTCCACACTCCAAAGTGTCCATAAATCCCAAAAATCAATGTATCTGGGCCATCTATTGCCCAGATACACCCCTCTAAATTTGACACCTGCTACATATGCCTAGTACAAACTTGCCTGCTCACACTTGGCATAACTTCTAGTTATTTAAATAGAACTTTGGTCCAAGGGAAAAATTACATATATGATGCCATCTATCAACAGTTATAACACAGCATTTGACCTGACTCCTCCCTGTAGCTTTTCTAGGTTTTCATCTGAGAGTAGATCAGTGGCGGCCCCCCCCCCAAATCTACTTATTTAACCACTTCCCGCCCAGCCAATAGATTGACGTCCGGGAAGTGGTTGTGTTATCCACACTGGACGTCTATTGACGTCCTGCAGGATAACAGCCGCCGCGCGCCCGTGGGGGGCGCGCATCGCGGCGATCGGTGGAGCGGTGTGTCAGTCTGACACACTGCTACACTGATCTTAGTGAAGAGCCTCCAGAGGAGGCTTTTTACCACATGATCAGCCGTGTCCAATCACGGCTGATCAAGATGTAAACAGGAAGAGCCGTTGATTGGCTCTTCCTCACTCGCGTCTGACAGACGCGAGTAGAGGAGAGCCGATCGGTGGCTCTCCTGACAGGAGGGGGTTTGCGCTGATTGTTTATCAGCGCAGCCCCCCCTCGGATACCCACACTAGACCACCAGGATGCCGCCCAGGACCACCAGGGAAGCCCCAAGCATGTGGATGGCCAGGTAAGTCCTCCATGGTCATCCACATGTAAAAATACATAAATAACATATGCCAATCAGTGCCCACAAATGGGCACTGACTGGCACCATCATGGCACGACCACAATGTGTGATGCCCAGCAATGCCAGCCACCAGTGTCATCAGTGCCACCTACCAGTGTCCCTCAGTGCCACCTATCAGTGCCCATCCGTGCCCATAAGTGCCCACCTATCTATGCCCGTCCGTGCCACCTATCAGTGCCACCCATAAGTATCCATCAGTGCCGCCTATAAGTGACCATCAGTGCCGCCTATGAGTGCCCATCAGTGCCACCTATGAGTGCCCATCAGTGCCCATACCAGTGCCACATATCAGTGCCCATCAGTGCCGCCTATCAGTGCCCATCAGTGCCGCCTATCAGTGACCATCATCAGTGCCCATCAGTGCCACCTCATTAGTGCCACCTCATCGGTGCCCATCAGTGTCGCCTTATCAGTGCCCGTCAGTGCCGCCTTATCAGTGCCCGTCATTGAAGTAAAAAAGGTACTTATTTACAAAAAAAATTAACAGAAACAAAGGAAAACTTCGTTTTTTTTCAAAATTTTCACTCTTTTTTTATTTGTTGTGCAAAAAATAAAAATCGCAGAGATGATCAAATACCACTGAAAGAAAGCTCTATTTGTGGGAACAAAATGATAAAAAATTTGTTTGGGTACAGTGTAGCATGACCACGCAATTGTCATTCAAATTGCTACAGGGCTGAAAGCTCAAAATTGGCTTGGGCAGGAAGGTGTATAAGTGCTGGTATTGAAGTGGTTAAAAAAAAAAATATGTAAAATTGTATTTATTTTTTTAAAGTGTCCCTTTAAGTGGGTGTGTTAAGGGCGCCGGACACGGGGTGCTATTGGAGGCATGACCCGTGTGTAAACACGTGATTGGGGCTAAGAAGCTCTATTGGCATAGTTTAGAGTGTGTTTGGGGCGCAAATGCTGTAGCCACGAAAACTCCACATCTAGGCTCTAGCATTAGGTTTCCAGTGCTTGTAATTGATTGGGTCCATAGGGTGGGGCTTTAATCAGACCTGCAGCATCATTGGCTCACAGGCTGCCTGTCTCCTTCAGTAAGTGAGGGGGAGGAAATCACAAGCAGAAGAGAACTGGTCAGGGCAGACAGGGAGCTGAGGCAGCTCCATTCATCCCTGTGACACAGACTGTGAGGGATCACACATAAAAATATTCAGGAACATTTCTACATGCCAGGACTGTAGGGGGGAGGGGGGCAGAAGGGGCTATTATCACTGTGTCCTGACTCCTGAGAGACTGTAAAGCAGCATTTTAATCTCCAACTTTACTTCACCTCTCTCCATGTAATGCAAGTGTAGCAGGCATGCACTTTCCCTGTGTATTTAAAACTGGCAGAGACACCAGTAATGTGCAGTTCCATGCAGCTCAGCGGGTAGCTCTGTCGCCTTGGGCTGGGGTTGAACCATTGCTGTGTGCTGTATCCCTTTTTGTCCTCCCTCGGCAGTGGTATGGTGGGGCGGGGAGCCCGCCGTGCTTGCTGGGAGAGGGTATAAAAGGGCCACCCATCTTTGTCACGGGGTCGGAGTCCCAGGCACCTTCAGCCTGTGGGCGGTGGTTCGTGTCGGTCCTCTAGGCGGCCTAGGCCTAATGGACGTTCGGAGGTCGTGTTCCATCCCAGGCACCTTTGGCCTGGGGTGAGGTACTCGGATGGAGGTCTGGAGCTCAGTGCCCACCGCTGAGTTCGCGAGGGAGGGAGATCCTAGGGGACCCCGGGAGTGGGTACCCGAATCCAGAGGCGTAATGGACCGGGAGGGGGTACTTGCTTGAAGACCTGGTGCAGCATATCGCCAGTGACGGGTGAGCCTCCACCGGAGACTGCCTGGAAGGATATTTCCCCTCGATTGGAGACCGCAACCCACTTTCAGGAAGGAAAGTGGGGAGTTCATTGTGTCTGGGCCTACTCGCATCTACACCCCCTGTCTGTTCTACTCGTTGAGGGAGTCCAACTAATTGTGTTCACTTTTCTTGGGAAGAATAAAGGAGTGTTGGACTTTATTTGTGTGGGGCTCATTTTCTGGCAGACATTGTTCAAGAAACCAGGAGGAGGCTCCAGAAGCAAAACACTGACCCGAAGGTAAAAGAGGATTGTCTCTCACTGCACATACATCTGCAGGGGGACTTGGCGTGGTGACCCCACACTCTCTCCTTCAGAGTACCCCTAGACAAAAGCCAGAGCCAGAAGAACTGATACATAGAGGGAGAGAGTGGAGGCCGCTACACGTGGGGGCTCGGGTCCGGTATGGTGTTCGTGCTACTACGGAGTTTGAACATGTATGCCCGGAGGAGTTCCGAGTAGGTCGGCCATATTATTGGCCAAAGTGCATCCCTGCTCGAAGTCGTGGACATGACCCAGTGAAGGGAAAGGCCCGCGCAGAAGAGCGAGAAGAGGGGGGAGCTCAGCCGTGTGAGGGACTACACGTGGGGGCTTCTATTTGCACTGCGCCATCAGGCACACCCTCACTGCTTAGTTCGTGGGCGTGACCCAGGAAAGAGAATACGTGTGAAGGACTACACGTGGGACATTGGCGCAAAAACATGCAGTGCGCAATGGACCAGCAGCAAGTCACCATGTTCGGACAAACAGCGTGGGTTCCACTTCATCCTTCTACCACGTCTTTGACTGCTGCTGCTGCTCTGGTGACCGATACAGGGATTCGGCTAAGGCCAAGGGGACGATTCGCCCTGTATTCATGCATGGACGTTGAGGCCCTGGGTGTGATTTGTCCCGGCTGCTCGGGACTGGTGTGTCATCTGAAGCCATTCGGGCGATGCAAGGCCTGTGGAGAGTTCTTATTCGAGGTGGATTTAGTCATTGAGAAGCCAAGAACCATCTACCCCGGCCGTGCTGCAGGCAACACCACTCAGAGAGGAGGAATCACTGCTTTGACAGCCATCCCTGTGCGCACTGCAGCGACCGCGAAGGAGGTCGCGAGTACTCAACGGGAGAAATCCGAGGATGCTGACTCGGTCACCACTGTCTCACAGCGTCCACCACCGAAGAGAAAGACCGGCATGGTAGCCCCGACCAGCGGTTGTGGTGGACCATCCCGCCCGCCTACGCCTGGCCCGGATGGTACCGTTGAGAAAAGTTCCGGACATTCCTTCTCAAGTAAAGGCCAAGGTAAGCCGGGCGGAGAGACTTGGTGTGTGGGAGGAGGTGGAAATTCAGTCTCCACTACAGGCTACCTGCCCGTGGAGGAGTGTGACACCTCCGACCTGGAGTCGCTCTCCGATCTGGGAGACGATGTCGCCATAGACAAACTCTTTGTGCAAAAGGGCTGGGATAGGATACCTCTCGCCTCGTCCTGCAGAACAAGGGACCCACCCATGTCTACAGGGGATAGTACACCCCAGGTGGAGGCACCAGCGCCTGAGAAGGGATCTCGTTCCCCGCCTGCCCTTACATCCCCAGTACCACCTACACCCAGTACCGGGGAAAAGAGACTGTTGTTGCGGGCACCTATGCCCAGACCAGATGTGATCAAGGTCCCTCGCCACCCGGACTCAATAGTTTTGCCTGGCGAAGGGGACAAAGCCACTATGCCTCCTCTGGCGAGACTACAACGCCTATTTTGCCAGAAGGTTGCTGCTGAGTATGGATGGGAGTACCCATACTTGTCCAAGGAGTTGAAGGACTGTTCCTGTTTGTTCTTCAATTTTCCAGCAAGCAATCATGGACTCTGGGGTAGATAGGGCCCAAAGAAGAAGGAAAGTTCCACGAGTGCAGTTACCGCGATGCTGTCACCAGATGGCAGTGTTGCGCATCGATATCACTGTTCACACACACACTTTTATGAAGGAAAGGATTTCTCTACGGAAAAGTTTTTTTTATTCTCACACGAATACATGTGTCAGGGTTTATGTGTGATAACTTTCTTTTCCCCTCTGTAGGAGAGCATCCCATCAAGACCACTGAGAATGGGGTGGGTCTTAGTCAGGATGGGTGGGGAAAAGTGTAATGTGAAAATTTGATTTTCAGTGTTATGGTTAAGTGTTGTTGTTTCCCTTCCCTTTCATGTAAGGCTCAGTACCCCTAGACAAAAAACAGAGCCAGAAGAACTGATACATAGAGGGAGAGAGTGGGGGCTCGGGTCCGGTATGGTGTTCGTGCTACTACGGTGTTTGAACGTGTCTGCCCAGAGGAGTTCAGAGTAGGTCGGCCATATTATTGGCCAAAGTGCATCCTTGCTCGAAGTCGTGGACATGGCCCAGTGAAGGGAAAGGCCCGGGCAGAAGAGCGAGAAGAGGGGGGAGCTCAGCCTTGTGAGGGACTACACGTGGGGGCTTCTATTTGCACTGCGCCATCAGGCACACCCTCACTGCTTAGTTCATGGGGGTGACCCAGGAAAGAGAAAAGCCCGCGAACTAGAGTGCAGAGGGGAGGAGTCCAATACGTGTGAAGGACTACACGTGGGACATTGGCGCAAAAACTTGCAGTGCGCAATGGACCAGCAGCAAGTCACCATGTTCGGACAAACAGCGTGGGTTCCACTTCATCCTTCCACCACGTCTTTGACTGCTGCTGCTCCGGTGACCGATACAGGGATTCGGCTAAAGCCAAGGGGACGATTCGCTCTGTATTCATGCATGGACGTTGAGGCCCTGGGTGTGATTTTTTCCAGCTGCTTGGGACTGGTGTGACATCTGAAGCCATTCGGGCAATGCAAGTCCTGTGGGGAGTTCTTATTCGAGGTGGATTCAGTCATTGAGAAGCCAAGGACCATCTACCCCGGCTGTGCTGCAGGCAACACCACTCAGAGAGGAGGAATCACTGCTTTGACAGCCATCCCTGTGCGCACTGCAGCGACCGCGAAGGAGGTCACGAGTACTCAACGGGAGAAATCCGAGGATGCTGACTCGGTCACCACTGTCTCACAGCGTCCACCACCGAAGAGAAAGACCAGCATGGTAGCCCCGACCAGCGGTTGTGGTGGACCATCCCGCCCGCCTACGCCTGGCCCGGCTGGTACCGTTGAGAAAAGTTCCGGACATTCCTTCTCAAGTAAAGGCCAAGGTAAGCCGGGCGGAGAGACTTGGTGTGTGGGCGGAGGTGGAAATTCAGTCTCCACTACAGGCTACCTGCCCGTGGAGGAGTGTGACACCTCTGACCTGGAGTCGCTCTCCGATCTGGGAGACGATGTCGCCATAGACGAACTCTTTGTGCAAAAGGGCTGGGATAGCATACCTCTCGCCTCGTCCTGCAGAACAAGGGACCCACCCATGTCTACAGGGGATAGTACACCCCGGGTGGAGGCACCAGCGCCTGAGAAGGGATCTCGTTCCCAGCCTGCCCTTACATCCCCGGTACCACCTACACCCAGTACCGGGGAAAAGAGACTGTTGTTGCGGGCACCTATGCCCAGACCAGATGTGAACAAGGTCCCTCGCCACCCGCACTCAATAGTTTTGCCTGGCGAAGGGGACAAAGCCACTATGCCTCCTCTGGCGAGACTACAACACCTATTTTGCCAGAAGGTTGCTGCTGAGTATGGATGGGAGTACCCATACTTGTCCAAGGAGTTGAAGGACTGTTCCTGTTTGTTCTTCAATTTTCCAGCAAGCAATCATGGACTCTGGGGTAGATAGGGCCCAAAGAAGAAGGAAAGTTCCACGAGTGCAGTTACCGCGATGCTGTCACCAGGTGGCAGTGTTGCGCATCGATATCACTGTTCACACACACACTTTTATGAAGGAAAGGATTTCTCTACGGAGAAGTTTTTTTATTCTCACACGAATACATGTGTCAGGGTTTATGTGTGATAACTTTCTTTTCCCCTCTGTAGGAGAGCATCCCATCAAGACCACTGAGAATGGGGTGGGTCTTAGTCAGGGTGGGTGGGGAAAAGTGTAATGTGAAAATGTGTTTTTCAGTGTTATGGTTAAGTGTTGTTGTTTCCCTTCCCTTTCATGTAAGGCTCAGACACAATTGCTCCAGTTAGTAAGTTTCCAAAAGTTTTTATTTTTGTACAATTTATAGTTGGTTTCTGGACTGGGCTATGTCAGCCGTTGAGGGCATAGTTTATTCCAGACACTGGGGACCAGTGTCAAACCACCAAGGGGAGAGTGTAGGGGGCATGCACTTTCCCTGTGTATTTAAAACTGGCAGAGACACCAGTATTGTGCAGTTCCCTGCAGCTCAGCGGGTGGCGCTGTCGCCTTGGGCTGGGGTTGAACCATTGCTGTGTGCCGTACCCCTTTTTGTCCTCCCTCTGCAGTGGTATGGTGGGGCGGGGAGCCCGTCGTGCTTGCTGGGAGAGGGTATAAAGGGGCCGACCATCTTTGTCATGGGGTCGGAGTCCCAGGCACCTTCAGCCTGAGGACGGTGGTTCGTGTCGGTCCTCTAGGCGGCCTAGGCCTAAAGGACGTTCGGAGGTCGTGTTCCATCCCAGGCACCTTTGGCCTGGGGTGAGGTACTCGGATGGAGGTCTGGAGCTCAGTGCCCACCGCTGAGTTCCGCGAGGGAGGGAGATCCTAGGGGACCCCAGGAGTGGGTGCCCAAATCCAGAGGCGTAATGGGCCGGGAGGGGGTACTTGCTTGAAGACCTGGTGCAGCATATCGCCAGTGACGGATGAGCCTCCACCGGAGACCGCCTGGAAGGATATTTCCCCTCGATTGGAGACCGTAACCCACTTTCAGGAAGGAAAGTAGAGAGTTCATTGTGTCTGGGCCTACTCGCATCCACACCCCCTGTCTGTTCTACTCGTTGAGGGAGTCCAACTGATTGTGTTCACTTTTCTTGGGAAGAATAAAGGAGTGTTGGACTTTATTGGTGTGGGGCTCATTTTCTGGCAGACATTGTTCAAGAAACCAGGAGGAGGCCCCAGAAGCAGAACACCGACCCGAAGGTAAAAGAGGATTGTCTCTCACTGCACATACATCTGCAGGGGGACTTGGCGTTGTGACCCCGCACTCTCTCCTTCAGAGTACCCCTAGACAAAAGCCAGAGCCAGAAGAACTGATACATAGAGGGAGAGAGTGGAGGCCGCTACACGTGGGGGCTCGGGTCCGGTATGGTGTTCGTGCTACTACAGAGTTTGAACGTGTCTGCCCGGAGGAGTTCCGAGTAGGTCGGCCATATTATTGGCCAAAGTGCATCCCTGCTTGAAGTCGTGGACATGACCCAGTGAAGGGAAAGGCCCGCGCAGAAGAGCGAGAAGAGGGGGGAGCTCAGCCGTGTGAGGGACTACACGTGGGGGCTTCTATTTGCACTGTGCCATCAGGCACACCCTCACTGCTTAGTTCGTGGGCGTGACCCAGGAAAGAGAATACGTGTGAAGGACTACACGTGGGACATTGGCGCAAAAACTTGCAGTGCGCAATGGACCAGCAGCAAGTCACCATGTTCGGACAAACAGCGTGGGTTCCACTTCATCCTTCCACCACGTCTTTGACTGCTGCTGCTCCGGTGACCGATACAGGGATTCGGCTAAAGCCAAGGGGACGATTCGCCCTGTATTCATGCATGGACGTTGAGGCCCTGGGTGTGATTTTTCCCAGCTGCTTGGGACTGGTGTGTCATCTGAAGCCATTCGGGCGATGCGAGTCCTGTGGGGAGTTCTTATTCGAGGTGGATTCAGTCATTGAGAAGCCAAGGACCATCTACCCCGGCCGTGCTGCAGGCAACACCACTCAGAGAGGAGGAATCACTGCTTTGACAGCCACCCCTGTGCGCACTGCAGCGACCGCGGAGGAGGTCGCGAGTACTCAACGGGAGAAATCCGAAGATGCTGACTCGGTCACCACTGTCTCACAGCGTCCACCACCAAAGAGAAAGACCGGCATGGTAGCCCCGACCAGCGGTTGTGGTGGACCATCCCGCCCGCCTACGCCCGGCACGGATGGTACCGTTGAGAAAAGTTCCAGACATTCCTTCTCAAGTAAAGGCCAAGGTAAGCCGGGCGGAGAGACTTGGTGTGTGGGCGGAGGTGGAAATTCAGTCTCCACTACAGGCTACCTGCCCGCGGAGGAGTGTGACACCTCTTACCTGGAGTCGCTCTCCGATCTGGGAGACGATGTCGCCATAGATGAACTCTTTGTGCAAAGGGCTGGGATAGGATACCTCTCGCCTCGTCCTGCAGAACAAGGGACCCACCCATGTCTACAGGGGATAGTACACCCCGGGTGGAGGCACCAGCGCCTGAGAAGGGATCTCGTTCCCAGCCTGCCCTTACATCTCCGGTACCACCTACACCCAGTACCGGGGAAAAGAGACTGTTGTTGCAGGCACCTATGCCCAGACCAGATGTGATCAAGGTCCCTCGCCACCCGGACTCAATAGTTTTGCCTGGCGAAGGGGACAAAGCCACTATGCCTCCTCTGGCGAGACTACAACGCCTATTTTGCCAGAAGGTTGCTGCTGAGTATGGATGGGAGTACCCATACTTGTCCAAGGAGTTGAAGGACTGTTCCTGTTTGTTCTTCAATTTTCCAGCAAGCAATCATGGACTCTGGGGTAGATAGGGCCCAAAGAAGAAGGAAAGTTCCACGAGTGCAGTTACCGCAATGCTGTCACCAGGTGGCAGTGTTGCGCATCGATATCACTGTTCACACACACACTTTTATGAAGATAAGGATTTCTCTACGGAGAAGTTTTTTTATTCTCACACGAATACATGTGTCAGGGTTTATGTGTGATAACTTTATTTTCCCCTCTGTAGGAGAGCATCCCATCAAGACCACTGAGAATGGGGTGGGTCTTAGTCAGGATGGGTGGGGAAAAGTGTAATGTGAAAATGTGATTTTCAGTGTTATGCCGCGTACACACGATCGTGATTCACGGCGGTGAAAACACCGCCGTGAATCACGGCATGAAAAAAAAATGAAAAACGAGGGAACGGCATGTTCCCCCACACACGACCGTTTTTCCCGTCATTTTTTTCTTTGACGAGAAAAACGACCGTCTGTGGGCTCCGCGGCAGTGTCTCCCTATGGGAAAACTGCCGTGGAAAAAAATGATGGAAAAAACGATGAGAAAATTTAGAACATGTTCTAATTTTTCTCGTCGTTTTTCCTGCCGTTTTTCTCAACGAGAAAAACGGCATAAAGCCCACAGACGATCGTTTTTCTCGGCGAAAAAAAAAAATGTAATTTTTCCCGATGGGAAAAATGATCGTGTGTATGCGGCATTATAGTTAAGTGTTGTTGTTTCCCTTCCCTTTCATGTAAGGCTCAGACACAATTGCTCCAGTTAGTAAGTTTCCAAAAGTTTTTATTTTTGTACAATTTATAGTTGGTTTCTGGACTGGGCTATGTCAGCCGTTGAGGGCATAGTTTATTCCAGACACTGGGGACCAGTGTCAAACCACCAAGGGGAGAGTGTAGCGGGCATGCACTTTCCCTGTGTATTTAAAACTGGCAGAGACACTAGTAATGTGCAGTTCCCTGCAGCTCAGCGGGTGGCGCTGTCGCCTTGGGCTGGGGTTGAACCATTGCTGTGTGCCGTACCCCTTTTTGTCCTCCCTCGGCAGTGGTATGGTGGGGCAGGGAGCCCGCCGTGCTTGCTGGGAGAGGGTATAAAGGGGCCCGTCATCTTTGTCACGGGGTCGGAGTCCCAGGCACCTTCAGCCTGAGGGCGGTGGTTCGTGTCGGTCCTCTAGGCGGCCTAGGCCTAAAGGACGTTCGGAGGTCGTGTTCCATCCCAGGCACCTTTTGCCTGGGGTGAGGTACTCGGATGGAGGTCTGGAGCTCAGTGCCCACCGCTGAGTTCCGCGAGGGAGGGAGATCCTAGGGGACCCCAGGAGTGGGTACCCGAATCCAGAGGCGTAATGGGCCGGGAGGGGGTACTTGCTTGAAGACCTGGTGCAGCATATCGCCAGTGACGGGTGAGCCTCCACCTGAGACCGCCTGGAAGGATATTTCCCCTCGATTGGAGACCGTAACCCACTTTCAGGAAGGAAAGTAGAGAGTTCATTGTGTCTGGGCCTACTCGCATCCACACCCCCTGTCTGTTCTACTCGTTGAGGGAGTCCAACTGATTGTGTTCACTTTTCTTGGGAAGAATAAAGGAGTGTTGGACTTTATTGGTGTGGGGCTCATTTTCTGGCAGACATTGTTCAAGAAACCAGGAGGAGGCTCCAGAAGCAGAACACCGACCCGAAGGTAAAAGAGGATTGTCTCTCACTGCACATACATCTGCAGGGGGACTTGGCGTGGTGACCCCGCACTCTCTCCTTCAGAGTACCCCTAGACAAAAGCCAGAGCCAGAAGAACTGATACATAGAGGGAGAGAGTGGAGGCCGCTACACGTGGGGGCTTGGGTCCGGTATGGTGTTCGTGCTACTACGGAGTTTGAACGTGTCTGCCCGGAGGAGTTCCGAGTAGGTCGGCCATATTATTGGCCAAAGTGCATCCCTGCTCGAAGTCGTGGACATGACCCAGTGAAGGGAAAGGCCCGCGCAGAAGAGCGAGAAGAGGAGGGAGCTCAGCCATGTGAGGGACTACACGTGGGGGCTTCTATTTGCACTGCGCCATCAGGCACACCCTCACTGCTTAGTTCGTGGGCGTGACCCAGGAAAGAGAATACGTGTGAAGGACTACACGTGGGACATTGGCGCAAAAACTTGCAGTGCGCAATGGACCAGCAGCAAGTCACCATGTTCGGACAAACAGCGTGGGTTCCACTTCATCCTTCCACCACGTCTTTGACTGCTGCTGCTCCGGTGACCGATACAGGGATTCGGCTAAAGCCAAGGGGACGATTCGCCCTGTATTCATGCATGGATGTTGAGGCCCTGGGTGTGATTTGTCCCGGCTGCTCGGGACTGGTGTGTCATCTGAAGCCATTCGGGCGATGCGAGGCCTGTTGGGAGTTCTTATTCGAGGTGGATTCAGTCATTGAGAAGCCAAGGACCATCTACCCCGGCCGTGCTGCAGGCAACACCACTCAGAGAGGAGGAATCACTACTTTGACAGCCATCCCTGTGTGCACTGCAGGGACCGCGGAGGAGGTCACGAGTACTCAACGGGAGAAATCCGAGGATGCTGACTCGGTCACCACTGTCTCACAGCGTCCACTACCGAAGAGAAAGACCGGCATGGTAGCCCCGACCAGCAGTTGTGGTGGACCATCCCGCCCGCCTACGCCCGGCCCGGATGTTACAGTTGAGAAAAATTCCGGACATTCCTTCTCAAGTAAAGGCCAAGGTAAGCCGGGCGGAGAGACTTGGTGTGGGAGGAGGTGGAAATTCAGTCTCCACTACAGGCTACCTGCCCGTGGAGGAGTGTGACACCTCCGACCTGGAGTCGCTCTCCGATCTGGGAGACGATGTCGCCATAGACAAACTCTTTGTGCAAAAGGGCTGGGATAGGATACCTCTCGCCTCGTCCTGCAGAACAAGGGACCCACCCATGTCTACAGGGGATAGTACACCCCGGGTGGAGGCACCAGCGCCCGAGAAGGGATCTCGTTCCCAGCCTGCCCTTACATCCCCGGTACCACCTACACCCAGTACCGGGGAAAAGAGACTGTTGTTGCAGGCACCTATGCCCAGACCAGATGTGATCAAGGTCCCTCGCCACCCGGACTCAATAGTTTTGCCTGGCGAAGGGGACAAAGCCACTATGCCTCCTCTGGCGAGACTACAACGCCTATTTTGCCAGAAGGTTGCTGCTGAGTATGGATGGGAGTACCCATACTTGTCCAAGGAGTTGAAGGACTGTTCCTGTTTGTTCTTCAATTTTCCAGCAAGCAATCATGGACTCTGGGGTAGATAGGGCCCAAAGAAGAAGGAAAGTTCCACGAGTGCAGTTACCGCGATGCTGTCACCAGGTGGCAGTGTTGCGCATCGATATCACTGTTCACACACACACTTTTATGAAGGAAAGGATTTCTCTACGGAGAAGTTTTTTTATTCTCACACGAATACATGTGTCAGGGTTTATGTGTGATAACTTTCTTTTCCCCTCTGTAGGAGAGCATCCCATCAAGACCACTGAGAATGGGGTGGGTCTTAGTCAGGATGGGTGGGGAAAAGTGTAATGTGAAAATGTGATTTTCAGTGTTATGGTTAAGTGTTGTTGTTTCCCTTCCCTTTCATGTAAGGCTCAGACACAATTGCTCCAGTTAGTAAGTTTCCAAAAGTTTTTATTTTTGTACAATTTATAGTTGGTTTCTGGACTGGGCTATGTCAGCCGTTGAGGGCATAGTTTATTCCAGACACTGGGGACCAGTGTCAAACCACCAAGGGGAGAGTGTAGCCGGCATGCACTTTCCCTGTGTATTTAAAACTGGCAGAGACACTAATAATGTGCAGTTCCCTGCAGCTCAGTGGGTGGCGGTGTCGCCTTGGGCTGGGGTTGAACCATTGCTGTGTGCCGTACCCCTTTTTGTCCTCCCTCGGCAGTGGTATGGTGCTTGCTGGGAGAGGGTATAAAGGGGCCGGCCATCTTTGTCATGGGGTCGGAGTCCCAGGCACCTTCAGCCTGAGGACGGTGGTTCGTTTCGGTCCTCTAGGCGGCCTAGGCCTAAAGGACGTTCGGAGGTCGTGTTCCATCCCAGGCACCTTTGGCCTGGGGTGAGGTACTCGGATGGAGGTCTGGAGCTCAGTGCCCACCGCTGAGTTCCGCGAGGGAGGGAGATCCTAGGGGACCCCGGGAGTGGGTACCCGAATCCAGAGGCGTAATGGAACGGGAGGGGGTACTTGCTTGAAGACCTGGTGCAGCATATCGCCAGTGACGGGTGAGCCTCCACCGGAGACCGCCTGGAAGGATATTTCCCCTCGATTGGAGACCGCAACCCACTTTCAGGAAGGAAAGTGGAGAGTTCATTGTGTCTGGGCCTACTCGCATCCACACCCCCTGTCTGTTCTACTCGTTGAGGGAGTCCAACTGATTGTGTTCACTTTTCTTGGGAAGAATAAAGGAGTGTTGGACTTTATTGGTGTGGGGCTCATTTTCTGGCAGACATTGTTCAAGAAACCAGGAGGAGGCTCCAGAAGCAGAACACCGACCCGAAGGTAAAATAGGATTGTCTCTCACTGCACATACATCTGCAGGGGGACTTGGCGTGGTGACCCCGCACTCTCTCCTTCAGAGTACCCCTAGACAAAAGCCAGAGCCAGAAGAACTGATACATAGAGGGAGAGAGTGGAGGCCGCTACACAAGTCAGTACACCTTCCCTTTTCTCCCCTTCCTGTTCATCTGCTATAGAGAAACAAAAGGCATTGTTCTTAAATTAACATTTTTCACATGTAAATCACGCAGGCATTGTTATGCAAATTAGATCGGACTCCGCGATTCAGATGGGGGGGGGGCACAGTAGGTGTACAGACCCAGGAACTCAGCACAGGAATGATGGGAACCCCTCATAATGGGCACAGCAGGTGTACAGACCCAGGAGCTCAGCACAGGGATGGTGGGAACCCCTCATAATGGGCACAGCAGGTGTACAGACCCAGGAACTCAGCACAGGGATGGTGGGAACCCTCATAATGGGCACAGCAGGTGTACAGACCCAGGAACTCATTACAGGGATGGTGGGAACCCCTCATAATGGGCACAGTAGGTGTACAGACCCAGGAACTCAGCACAGGGATGGTGGGAACCCTCATTATGGGCACAGCAGGTGTACAGACCCAGGAACTCTTTACAGGGATGGTTGGAACCCCTCATAATGGGCACAGTAGGTTTACAGACCCGGAACTCAGCACAGGGATGGTGGGAACCCTCATAATGGGCACGGCAGGTGTACAGCCCCGGGAACTCAGCACAGGGATGGTGGGAACCCCTCATAATAGGCACAGTAGGTGTACAGGGATGGTGGGAGGAACCCTCATATTGGGCACAGCGGGTGTACAGACCTGGGAACTCAGTACAGTGATGGTGGGAACTCCTCATAATGGGCACCTCAGGTGTACAGACCCAGGAACTCTGCACAGGGATTGTGGGAACTCCGCATAATGGACAAAGTAGGTGTACAGACCCAGGAACTCAGTACAGGGATGGTGGGAACCCCTCATAATAGGCACAGTAGGTGTACAGGGATGGTGGGAGGAACCCTCATAATGGGCACAGCAGGTGTACAGACCCAGGAACTCAGCACAGGGATGGTGGGAACCCTCATAATGGGCACAGTAGGTGTACAGACCCAGGAACTCAGTACAGGGATGGTGAGAACACTCATAATGGGCACAGCAGGTGTACAGACCCGGGAACTCAGTACAGGGATGGTGGGAACCCTCATAATGGGCACAGCAGGTGTACAGACCCAGGAACTCATTACAGGGATGGTGGGAACCCCTCCTAATGGGCACAGTAGGTGTACAGACCCAGGAACACAGCACAGGGATAGTGGGAACCCCTCCTAATGGGCACAGTAGGTGTACAGACCCAGGAACACAGCACAGGGATAGTGGGAACCCTCATAATGGGCACAGCAGGTGTACAGACCCAGGAACTCAGTACAGAGATGGTGGGAACCCCTCATAATAGGCACAGTAGGTGTACAGGGATGGTGGGCGGAACCCTCATAATGGGCACAGCGGGTGTACAGACCTGGGAACTCAGTACTGGGATGGTGGGAACTCCTCATAATGGGCACCTCAGGTGTACAGACATAGGAACTCTGCACAGGGATTGTGGGAACCCCGCATAATGGGCAAAGTAGGTTTACAGACCCAGGAACTCAGTACAGGGATGGTGGGAACCCCTCATAATAGGCACAGTAGGTGTACAGACCCGGGAACTCAGTACAGCCTGTCCTTATACATTTACTTGAGATCACTTAGACCCGGTGGGTCTCTATAGTGGGAGGTAGCGCCAACACCCCATTCTTTTATATTATATCCTATTCTCCCTAGGGAGTTTTTAGGGGGGCTGCAACCTCTGTCTGGTGTTTTCCTGAGTGCGGATTCCCTACTTCTTTAATAATAGTCTAATGTCCATAAAATTTCATAATCTACCCAATAGACCTCATGTACACAGGGTATTTGCTTTGCTCCTCTAAACATCAGAACTCCTGGCAGGAGAAAAGCCCACTGCAGGCGCGTCATGCATTTTATCGTAAATGTATCCTATTGGCCAAAATATTTATTTGTTCTGGCCATTTAAATGCATTACCTCTCAAATGCGCCTAAATGCGTCTAGCGTTTCAGTGTGTTTAGCTTTTTTCTGCGCTTCACCTCCTCTCCTAAACGTGCTTTCCATGTTTTTTTTTTTTAAGACTGTAATTGCCCTGCTTCTAATATGTCTGTAAACGCCTGTGTGCACATGGACACATAAGCTAACATACAGGTGCTTTTACAGGCTGAGAAAAAAATGTCAAATGCCAGTATTTTTTAAGCTTTAAACTGAGCCTTTTGTAATCTCATGTAGCCATATTCCTAAGCGATCATCACAAGTCTCTGTGCTTGATATACCATCAGGGCCCGAGTTTTTGCCTGCATTTGGAACTAAAAAAAAGCATATTTCCAGGTTGTAAGTTGGCAAATGCTTATGAGAAGTGGGATGGGTCAACCGTGGAGGGGCGGGGTCTTGCGCCCCCCCCCATCCTAAAACGTCACCAGCCGCCACTGGAGTAGATACACTGATTTTTAAAAGTTTGCAGCAGAGTAATAACACTCTTCATTCTGCAGTGAAATTGCTGCAGAATTGTCACCGTTTAGACATGTAGTTTTAGATCACCAAAAAAATAAAGCTCAAGTCCAACATACACTTTTAAGAAGTTACATCAACAGGTTTTTTTCTTTTTGGGGAGGGAGTTAAACTAGGGATGCACCGGTGCCACTTTTTTAACACTGAGTACGAGTACCGATACTTTTTTGCAAGTACTCGCCGATACCAATTACTGGTACCTATCGCATAGGTGGGGGGGGGGGGGGGGTTGTTAGGGAGTTGGGCGAGGCTGGGCTGAGGGCAGGGTGGGAAGTAGAGGGGTAAATGAGGGCAGGGTAGTTGAAGGTGGGGTGAAATAGGGATTGTGGGGTGGGAGAATTGAGAAGAAAAAGGCTGTGATGGCTGGGGGAAGAGGGTGGGAGGGTCATTGAGAGACATGGGGGCAGAGGTGACAGCTGGTGGAGGAAGGAGGAGGCAACACAGGGAGGGCACAGTACAGTGTGTTAGGAGGGCGCAGTACAGGGCATTAGGAGGGAGTTAGGAGGGCGCAGTACAGGGTGTTAGGATGGCACAGTACATGGTGTTAGGAGGGTGTTAGCAGGGCACAGTACAGGGTGTTAGGAGGGTGTTAGGAGGGCACAGTACAGGGTGTTAGGAGGGCACGGTACAGGGTGTTATGAGGGTTTTAGGAGGGCACAGTACAGGGCATTAGGAGGGTGTTAGGAGGGCGCAGTACAGGGTGTTAGGAGGGTGTTAGTAGGGTGTTAGGAGGGTGCAGTACAGGGTGTAATGTACAGACCAGTCTGTACACTGACACCGTACTGTACATCATATATAGACTGGTGTGTGTATAACATATACAGTACAGTGTTGGGTAGGGATGGGCCCGGTGCTCGATTCGAACCCATGTTCGAATCGAGCACCGGGCGTTCGCTCGCTCGTCGAGCCCAGAACTATTTGGGCCGTTCGCATCACATTCGTGTGATGCGAGCGGCCCCGCAATGCATTGCGGCCGGCGCAGTGCATTGCTGGCTGATGATTGGCCAAGCATGCACTGTGACCCCGCATGCTTGGCCAATCACAGCGCCCGAAACTCGGAGAGCAATAATTGGCTACAGGCAGGACGCCTGTAGCCAATTACAGCTCAGGGGCTTTAGTACACGCCCCACCATTTAAAAGGCCGCCACGCCATCGGCCCCGGTCACATGAGTTCCGGCTTTAGGAGAGATTAGTCTGCTGATTCTGTCTTTGCTTGATACTGAAAGATTTGCTCTTCTTTGCTAAACCATTGGCTATTTCTTTGCTAAACCATTGCTACCTAAGTCATTGATCGTTCATTGCTGCTGATTGCACAGTTAGTGTGTTATTAGCTGCTGCTGGGGATTAGTCTGGTGCGTGCTTACTGTTAGTACAGTATTGCAGTAGTACCAACCGCAGTGCTGTTAGCACAGCATTGCACCCCAACAGCACCCATAGGACTTCTAGTGTGTTAGTGGCAGCAAACAGAGCTTCTATATTTTCTTCTCAGCAGCACCCATAGGACTTCTAGTGTGTTAGTGGCAGCAAACAGAGCTCCTATATTTTCTTCTCAGCAGCACCCATAGGACTTCTAGTGTGTTAGTGGCATCACACAGAGCTCCTATATTTTCTTCTCAGCAGCACCCATAGGACTTCTAGTGTGTTAGTGGCAGCAAACAGAGCTCCTATATTTTCTTCTCAGCAGCACCCATAGGACTTCTAGTGTGTTAGTGGCATCACACAGAGCTCCTATATTTTCTTCTCAGCAGCACCCATAGGACTTCTAGTGTGTTAGTGGCAGCAAACAGAGCTCCTATATTTTCTTCTCAGCAGCACCCATAGGACTTCTAATGTGTTAGTGGCATCACACAGAGTTCCTATATTTTCATCTCAGAAGCACCCATAGGACTTCTAGTGTGTTAGTGGCATCACACAGAGCTCCTATATTTTCATCTCAGAAGCACCCATAGGATTTCTAGTGTGTTAGTGGCAGCAAACAGAGCTCCTATATTTTCTTCTCAGCAGCACCCATAGGACTTCTAATGTGTTAGTGGCATCACACAGAGTTCCTATATTTTCATCTCAGAAGCACCCATAGGACTTCTAGTGTGTTAGTGGCAGCAAACAGAGCTCCTATATTTTCTTCTCAGCAGCACCCATAGGACTTCTAATGTGTTAGTGGCATCACACAGAGTTCCTATATTTTCATCTCAGAAGCACCCATAGGACTTCTAGTGTGTTAGTGGCAGCAAACAAAGCTCCTATATTTTCTTCTCAGCAGCACCCATAGGACTTCTAGTGTGTTAGTGGCAGCAAACAGAGCTCCTATATTTTCTTCTCAGCAGCACCCATAGGACTTCTAGTGTGTTAGTGGCATCACACAGAGCTCCTATATTTTCTTCTCAGCAGCACCCATAGGACTTCTAGTGTGTTAGTGGCAGCAAACAGAGCTCCTATATTTTCTTCTCAGCAGCACCCATAGGACTTCTAATGTGTTAGTGGCATCACACAGAGTTCCTATATTTTCATCTCAGAAGCACCCATAGGACTTCTAGTGTGTTAGTAGCAGCAAACAGAGCTCCTATATTTTCTTCTCAGCAGCACCCATAGGACTTCTAGTGTGTTAGTGGCAGCAAACAGAGCTCCTATATTTTCTTCTCAGCAGCACCCATAGGACTTCTAATGTGTTAGTGGCATCACACAGAGTTCCTATGTTTTTATCTCAGAAGCACCCATAGGACTTCTAGTGTGTTAGTGGCATCACACAGAGCTCCTATATTTTCATCTCAGAAGCACCCATAGGACTTCTAGTGTGTTAGTGGCAGCAAACAGAGCTCCTATATTTTCTTCTCAGCAGCACCCATAGGACTTCTAATGTGTTAGTGGCATCACACAGAGTTCCTATATTTTCATCTCAGAAGCACCCATAGGACTTCTAGTGTGTTAGTGGCATCACACAGAGCTCCTATATTTTCATCTCAGAAGCACCCATAGGACTTCTAGTGTGTTAGTGGCAGCAAACAGAGCTCCTATATTTTCTTCTCAGCAGCACCCATAGGACTTCTAATGTGTTAGTGCCATCACACAGAGTTCCTATATTTTCATCTCAGAAGCACCCATAGGACTTCTAGTGTGTTAGTGGCAGCAAACAGAGCTCCTATATTTTCTTCTCAGCAGCACCCATAGGACTTCTAGTGTGTTAGTGGCAGCAAACAGAGCTCCTATATTTTCTTCTCAGCAGCACCCATAGGACTTCTAGTGTGTTAGTGGCATCACACAGAGCTCCTATATTTTCTTCTCAGCAGCACCCATAGGACTTCTAGTGTGTTAGTGGCAGCAAACAGAGCTCCTATATTTTCTTCTCAGCAGCACCCATAGGACTTCTAATGTGTTAGTGGCATCACACAGAGTTCCTATATTTTCATCTCAGAAGCACCCATAGGACTTCTAGTGTGTTAGTGGCATCACACAGAGCTCCTATATTTTCATCTCAGAAGCACCCATAGGACTTCTAGTGTGTTAGTGGCAGCAAACAGAGCTCCTATATTTTCTTCTCAGCAGCACCCATAGGACTTCTAATGTGTTAGTGGCATCACACAGAGTTCCTATATTTTCATCTCAGAAGCACCCATAGGACTTCTAGTGTGTTAGTGGCAGCAAACAGAGCTCCTATATTTTCTTCTCAGCAGCACCCATAGGACTTCTAATGTGTTAGTGGCATCACACAGAGTTCCTATATTTTCATCTCAGAAGCACCCATAGGACTTCTAGTGTGTTAGTGGCAGCAAACAGAGCTCCTATATTTTCTTCTCAGCAGCACCCATAGGACTTCTAGTGTGTTAGTGGCAGCAAACAGAGCTCCTATATTTTCTTCTCAGCAGCACCCATAGGACTTCTAATGTGTTAGTGGCATCACACAGAGTTCCTATATTTTCATCTCAGAAGCACCCATAGGACTTCTAGTGTGTTAGTGGCATCACACAGAGCTCCTATATTTTCATCTCAGAAGCACCCATAGGACTTCTAGTGTGTTAGTGGCAGCAAACAGAGCTCCTATATTTTCTTCTCAGCAGCACCCATAGGACTTCTAATGTGTTAGTGGCATCACACAGAGTTCCTATATTTTCATCTCAGAAGCACCCATAGGACTTCTAGTGTGTTAGTGGCATCACACAGAGTTCCTATATTTTCATCTCAGAAGCACCCATAGGACTTCTAGTGTGTTAGTGGCATCACACAGAGCTCCTATATTTTCATCTCAGAAGCACCCATAGGACTTCTAGTGTGTTAGTGGCAGCAAACAGAGCTCCTATATTTTCTTGTCAGCAGCACACATAGTACCTATAGTGTGTTAGTGTCAGCACCCATAGGACCTACAGTGTGTTGTGAGCACACATAGGAGTTCTATTTTTTATACTATATACACTACCGACTACAATGGCTGGAAGACCGCCAAGGAGAGGCAGAGCGTGCCGAGGCAAGAACACAGGGCAGGCAGGCTCTGTTTCTAGAGACAACAGTGCTGGCCGTGGACGTGGTCGTGCATCGTCATCAGCACGTGGCCATGGGACACGCTTGTCTTTGTTTTAGGCAGCTGGACATGTGGAGCCGCATCATGCCGAAGGCTTGGTAGAATGGATGACCAAGCCCTCCTCATCCTCCTCATCCTCTCTCACCCAGGCTCAGGGTACTGGCAGAGCAGCTGCCAACGCGTACTCAATGGCATCATCAGCCACCCCTTCCCTAGACCCACCATGTCCTCCTGAGGAGTCCCCCGAACTGTTTGAGCACAGTGTTGGGTACATGCTCCAGGAGGATGCCCAACGATTCGAAGGCTCGGATGATGATACCCAGCTTGAGGAAGTCAGTAGTGTGCGCGCAGAGAGAGGGGATGCTGAAGGACAGCAATCTGGCAGTAGTGTTCCACCAGCTGCAGCTTACTGCCAGGTTTGCTCTAGTGGTGAAGAGGGAGGGGATGATGAGGTCACTGACTCCACGTGGGTGCCTGAAGGGAGAGAGGAGGAGGAGGAGGAGGATGCAGCGTCACATGTCCAACGACATGTCCACAAGCATGAGCAGACATATGTCGACCTGCCATGCAGCTCGTTGGCAAGCACACATAAAAGACCCACACCAAAGAACAAAGCGGACCTCTCCTTGCTCCTCATCAGCTGGGATCTCCATCCCCACTATATCTTCAGTCCTCTCTGAAAGCTGCTCTGAGAGGACTGAAGGTGTAGAATTAGGTGTGTCACAACCAAGTACTTGCAGTACACCGACGTCCGATTGTAGCAGGCAAATTTCCCTGCCCCAGCTGCTGGACCGTCGAAAGAAGTATACTCCCAGCCATCCACATGCCCAGCGGTTGAATGCTAGCTTGGCTAAATTGCTAGCACTTCAACTGCTGCCTTTTCAGTTGATAGACTCGGCCCCCTTCCGTGAGTTTGTTCAATGTGCGGTTCCTCAGTGGCAGGTTCCCAAACGCCACTTTTTCTCACGGAAGGCGATTCCGTCTCTCTACTGGCATGTGGAAGGCAATGTCCATGCCTCGCTGGACAGGGCGGTCAGCGGTAAGGTGCATATTACCGCTGACTCATGGTCCAGCAGGCATGGACAGGGACGTTATCTTTCTTTCACGGCCCATTGGGTCACTCTATTGGCAGCTGGGAGGGATGCAGGACAAGGTGCAGTAGTGTTGGAGGTTGTTCCGCCACCACGCCTCCAAAATGCTACTACTGGTTGTGACACACCTCTCTCCTCCACCCCCTCCTCTTCTTCTTCCTCCATGTCCTCTTCGAGTGCTCTGTCCTCGGAACCAGCGGTGCTCCGTAGGCGTACAAGGGGCTACGCGAGTACGCAGGCAAAAAGATGCCATGCCGTGCTTGCGCTGGTGTGTTTGGGGGACAGGAGCCACACTGGGCCAGAGGTTCTGGCAGCTCTGCAGGGGCAGGCCGAGAGGTGGTTGACGCCACGCCAGCTTAAGCCAGGAATGGTCGTTTCTGATAATGGCACCAACCTCCTCTCCGCCCTGCGACAGGGGCAGCTCACCCATGTGCCCTGTATGGCTCACGTCCTCAACCTGGTGGTGCAGCGGTTCTTGGGCAGGTTCCCAGGCTTACAGGATGTCCTGAGGCAGGCCAGGAAAGTCTGTGTGCATTTCTGCCGATCTTATAATGCCAGTGCTCGGCTGACTGAGCTGCAAAAGGAGCTGAACCTGCCCAAGAACCGCCTAATATGTGACATGCCCACCAGGTGGAACTCAACGTTGGCCATGCTGCAGCGACTGCACATGCAGCAGAGGGCCATCAATGAGTACCTTTGCGACTACGGCACCAGGACAGGGTCAGGGGAGCTTGGCTTTTTTTCCCCACGCCAGTGGAGCATGATCAGGGATGCATGCACTGTCCTCTCACCATTTGAGGAGGCCACGAGGATGGTGAGCAGTGACAGTGCATGCATCAGTGACACTGTACCTCTTGTCCACCTGTTGGAGCATACGCTGCGTGGGATAATGGACAGGGCACTTGAGGCAGAACAGAGGCAGGAAGAGGAGGACTTCCTTGTCTCTCAAGGCCCCCTTTATCCAGACAATGTTCCTTCTGTCCCACCCATCACACAGGAAGAGGAGGAGGAGGAGGAGGAGGAGGATTGTGTGAGCATGGAGGTGGAGCCTGGCACTCAGCATCAGCAGCAGCAGTCTTTTAGGGATGATGTACAGTCCCAACAAACCAGTGGACTTGTACGTGGCTGGGAGGAGGTGGCTGGCGATCATGTCATCCTCAGTGACCCAGAAGACTCCGGACCGAATGCCTCAGCTAACCTACGCTGCATGGCCTCCCTGATCCTGCAAAGCCTGCGGAAGGATCCTCGTGTTCTTCGGATCAAGGAGAGTGACCATTACTGGCTGGCCACTCTCCTTGATCCACGGTACAAGGGTAAGGTTGCGGACCTTATCTTGCCGTCGCAGAGGGAGCAGAGGATGAGACATCTCAGGGAGGCCTTGCAGAAAGGTCTGTGCAACGCGTTCCCAGAAACTGGGAGGTTACAAACTCCTGGTCCTGGACGACGAGTTGCTGAGGCTTCGGTCAGTAGCAGAAGGAGCGGTGGGGAAGGTGGACGTCTGACCGATGCGTTCAGACAATTTTTTAGTCCGCAGCCCCAAGGTATGATCGGTTCCAGCAACCATCGCCAGCGTCTGATATACATGGTGCAGGAATACCTAGGGGCAAGGTCAGACTTGGACACCTTTCCCACCGAAAATCCTCTGGCTTACTGGGTCCTGAGGATGGATCACTGGCCAGAGCTTGCACAGTATGCAATTGAGCTACTGGCCTGTCCTGCATCCAGCGTTCTTTCCGAACGCACATTCAGTGCTGCTGGAGGATTTGTCACCGATCATAGGGTGCGCCTGTCCACCGACTCGGTTGATCGACTGACCTTCATAAAAATGAATCAGTCTTGGATCACCACCAGCTACCAGACACCTGAAGCGGATATAACGGAATAATTTATAATGTCACATCCCTTCAAGACTGCCTATGCTGATGCTGAGTGACTGTCCTGTTATGTTCACTGACTATCCTCTTCCTCCTCCTCAATGATCCATGCCACCACACCAGTGCCTAAGGCACAATTTTTCAGCCCCTGTATAACAGGGGCGTGTAATTACAATTTTTTAAAAAGATGCTTCGCAACAGGTGTGACTGCTGTGCTCAGAGTACAGTATCTGTGAGGGGTTGCAGTGTTGTGGCACCAGCACCAGTGCCTAAGGCACAATTTTTCAGCCCCTGTTGGGGCGTGTAATTACAATTTTTAGGCAATGCTTTGCAACAGGTCTCATTGCTGTGCTCAGAGTACAGTATCTGTGAGGGGTTGCAGTGTTGTGGCACCAGCACCAGTGCCTAAGGCACAATTTTTCAGCCCCTGTATAACAGGGGCGTGTAATTACAATTTTTTAAAAAGATGCTTCGCAACAGGTGTGACTGCTGTGCTCCAAGTACAGTATCTGTGAGGGGTTGCAGTGTTGTGGCACCAGCACCAATGCCTAAGGCACAATTTTTCAGCCCCTGTTTAACAGGGGCGTGTAATTACAAATCTTGATCTAATAGTTCACAGCAGGGCCCATTCCTGCGCCCACCAAGAGTAACTATGAGGGCCTACAGTCTTGTGGCAACACCGTCCACCACCACCACCACCACCAAAGGCCCAATTTTTCTGCCCTGTTCAACAGGTGCATGCAATTACAAATCTTGATCTAATAACTCACAGCAGGGCCCATTCCTGCACCCACCAAGAGTAACTGTGAGGGCTTACAGTCTTGTGGCAACACCGTCCACCACCACCACCACCACCACCAAAGGCCCAATTTTTCTGCCCGGTTCAACAGGTGCATGCAAGTACAAATCTTGATCTATTAACTCACAGCAGGGCCCATTCCTGTGCCCACCAGTCTTGTGGCTACACCAACATCTAATAGGGCAAATTTCTGCAGAGTATATACGGCAGGCCCCTACTTTCAAACATCCAACTTACAAACGACTCCTACTTGCAAACGGCAAGAGAAAACAGGAAGTGAGAGGAAATCTACCCCTAGGAAGGAAAATTCTATCCTGTTAGATTTAATTTGGGAAAAAGGTATCTCCTCTCTACTGATGCTTTATCACCAATCCTTGTTTCAATTAAAACCCCACTTTTCCAAAAACATTTGTCATTGGGACGGAAAGTGAGGTGACATGTTCTGAACAGATGTGCAAAGACAGCAAATGTTACAGGGGTGATAACCCCTCCCTATGTTCTCCAAAAAGCTTAAAAATTGATTTTTTTGGGATGTAGCTACACTTCATAATGTACCTGTTCAGATTCTACTTAAGAACAAACCTACAGTCCATGTCTTGTTTGCACCACCTATATACTGCTGTTCAGAGTATATAGGGTTGTAGGTATAGGGTTTTATTTTGGGTGCGGGGTCCCCCTTAGTATCCATACAAGACCCAAAGGGGCTGGGGTGGGGGGGGGGTGATGGGGTAGCCATGCCATTTTTCTCAAGGATTTTCAGCCATATGGCGGCCAGGACAAGACATGACATTAAAGCCGCAAGTGGTTTTAAATGGCTTCTTTTTTTCCTTTACAAACGTCATTTTGTGCAAGGACAGTTCTAAACACATGCCACTTCACAGGCATACTTTAGACACCCCCCAGGTACCATATTTAAAGGAAAATTTCACTTTTTTTTTTTTCACTTTATGCATCATTAAAATGACTGCTCCCGAAAAAACTTTAGTTTTTAAAATTTCTTTTTGCATTGATATATGTCCCCTGGGGCAGGACCCGGGTCCCCAAACCTGTTTTATGACATTAACATGCATATTGGCCGTTGTAATTAGCAATTTTGATTTCGAACGTTCGCGTCCATTATAACTAATAGGGTTCGAAAATTCGCGCGAACTTTCGGTCCGTTCGAAGTTTCTGGTGCGAACCGAACCCGGGGGTGTTCGGCTCATCCCTAGTGTTGGGGTACAGACTGGTCTGTATATACTGTATGGTACTAGTGTATAAGACTGATCTGTAACCTGCTGACACTGTCCTGTACATACTACACTAACCTGTTTGCAGGACTTGCTCTCTTCATTACTCGGTTCTGCTTCCAGGGACTTCCACAGCTGCCTCACAGAAACACATGTGCTGATGCTGTCCAGCCCCTTGGCGACTACCCACTCTCTGTTATTGGATAGCAGCCAGCCATCTCTCTCTCTGTGCAGGAACAGGATGGGAGGAATCATGAAATCACCCACCCTCTTGTTTACAGAGGTAAGGAGAGGATCGTGGCAGTGCTGCATAATTGAAAAAACGGGAGCAGAAGTGTCAGTGTGGCCAGCTGTCAGCCTGTTCCCACAGTGCTGTGGATCCCCCCTCCTGTCCTGGCGCCGTAAGGCACATACTGCTCGGAACCCCACTGTCAGAGGGGAGAAGGAGGTGTCCCGTCCCCAGCTGACATCACTTCCGGTATCGGTTTTCGGTATCGGAGCATTTTCGCGAGTATCGATACTCGCGAAAATGCCTAGTATTGGCACCGATACCGATACCAGTATCGGTATCGGTGCATCCCTAGTTTAAACCATACTGTATGTATAAAAGATGACCGTGTTTCCATTCCCAGCAGTGTTATAGTTTGTCCTAACCCTGTAACTGTGATGCCGCGTACACACGATCATTGTTCACGGCGGTTTAAAAACCGCCGTGAATAATGACATTTTAAACGAGGGAACAGCTTGTTCGCCACACACGGTCATTTTTCTCGTCATTTTTTAAAATGACGAGAAAAACGATCGTCTATGGGCTCCGCGGCAGTGTTTCCCTATGGGAAACACTGCCGCGGAAGAAATGTCAGGAAAAACGACGAGAAAAATTAGAACATGTTCTAATTTTTCTCATTGTGATTAATGCCGTTTTTCCCGTCGGGAAAAACGGCAAAAAGCCCACAGACGATCGTTTTTCTCGTCCAAAGGAAAAAATTTAATTTTTCCAGACGGGAAAAATGATCGTGTGTACGCGGCATCACTTTTGCTGAACAATTTGGCCTGCATGTGATTGTGGAGAAAAACATAAAAAAAGGCATTTCAAATAAAAAAGTAATTGATATTGAACATTATCATTGCAAGTATTAGTCCAATACAGTTAACAGAATACAATATTTTTCAGTATAGTAAGCGTTTAACCAGACCTATTGCATTCTATGTGATTTTTAATTATTACGGAATTATACATTACCCAAAACAGTAAATGTTGACTTACAACTGCAAACTTATATGGAATTCCCTGATTAATAGCTACAAATCCGTAAGAACCCATTCACTTATTTGCATTGTGGTACCACATTGCAATGCATAGTAGTGTAGCACTGCCTCCTTGAGGGCTGCTTTGATTTACCTGTTCATCTGCACCTCCCTGACCCTGTGAACACTCCAACCCACCTGACACTCTGGGTTCAGACATCTGCTTGAAGGCACCTTTAAATGACACTCCAACACAAGTCAAATAGATATTATCTTACAGTATCTCACAAAAGTGAGTACAGCCCTCACATTTTTGTAAATATTTTATTATATCTTTTCATGTGACAACACTAAAGAAATGACACTTTGCTACAATGTAAAGTAGGGAGTGTACAGCATGTATAACAGTGTAAATTTGCTGTCCCCTCAAAATGATTCAACACAGCCATTAATGTCTAAACCGCTGGCAACAAAAGTGAGTACACTCCTACGTGAAACTGCCCAAACTGGGCCCAAAGTGTCAATATTTTGTGGTGCCACCATTATTTTCCAGCACTGCTTTAACCCTCTTGGGCATGAAGTTCACCAGAGCTTCACAGGTTGCCACTGGAGTCCTCTTCCACTCCTCCATGACGACATCACGGAGCTGGTGGATGTTAGAGACCTTGCGCTCCTCCACCTTCCATTGGAGGATGCCCCACAGATGCTCAATAGGGTTTAGGTCTGGAGACATGCTTGGCCAGTCCACCCCTTTTACCCTCAGCATCTTTATCAAGGCAGTCGTCATCTTGGAGGTGTGTTTGGGGTCGTTATGTTGGAATACTGCCCTGCGGCCAAGTCTCCGTAGGGAGGGGATCATGCTCTGCTTCAGTATATCACAGTACATGTTGACATTCATGGTTCCCTCAATAAACTGTAGCTCCCCAGTTGCGGCAGCACTCATGCAGCCCCAGACCATGACACTCCCACCACCATGCTTGACTGTAGGCAAGACACACTTGTCTTTGTACTCCTCACTAGGGATGAGCTTCGTGTTCGAGTCGAACATACGTTCGACTCGAACATCGGCTGTTCGATCGTTCGACGAAGATCGAACGATTTGGGCCGTTCGCGCCAAATTCGAGTGACGCGAACGGCCCACAATGCACTACGCCATCGCAGTGTCATCCAGGCGCTGTGATTGGCCAAGCATGCACTGTGACCCCGCATGCTTGGCCAATCACAGCGCCGGCAGCGAGGAGAGCAATGATTGGCCACAGGCAGGATGCCTGTGGCCAATTATTGCTGAGGGTGTTTAGTACACGCCCCACGCTATAAAAGGCCGCCAGCACGGCGGCCTAGTGTAGTGTGTTCCGGAGCAGGGAAAGAGAAGCATAGGCAGGGACAGTGACATTTATTTCTTTCTTGCTTAACCTGGAATCCTTTAGTTTAGGGAAAGAGAAGGATAGGTAGGGAGAGTGTCACTGTGTTTTACTGTGCGAATCCTTGTTTCTAGGGACAGGGAAGGACAGTGAGGGAATTCTCCTTGTGCTATAGTGTGCTTTAAAAAAACATTTTTTCTAGGGACAGAAAACTCTAGGTAGGGAGAGTGTCAGTTTCTTTCACTGTGATAATCCTTGTTTCTAGGGACAAAGAAGGAAAGTGAGGGAAATTCTCCTTGTGCTATAGTGTGCTTTAAAAAAACATTTTTTCTAGGGACAGAAAACTATAGGTAGGGAGAGTGTCAGTGTCTTTTACTGTGCGAATCCTTGTTTCTAGGGACAGGGAAGGACAGTGAGGGAATTCTCCTTGTGCTATAGTGTGCTTTAAAAAAACATTTTTTCTAGGGACAGAAAACTCTAGGTAGGGAGAGTGTCAGTTTCTTTCACTGTGATAATCCTTGTTTCTAGGGACAAAGAAGGAAAGTGAGGGAAATTATCCTTGTGCTATAGTGTGCTTTAAAAAAACATTTTTTTCTAGGGACAGAAAACTATAGGTAGGGAGAGTGTCAGTGTGTTTTACTGTGCGAATCCTTGTTTCTAGGGACAGGGAAGGACAGTGAGGGAATTCTCCTTGTGCTATAGTGTGCTTTAAAAAAACATTTTTTCTAGGGACAGAAAACTATAGGTAGGAAGAGTGTCAGTGTGTTTTACTGTGTGAATCCTTGTTTCTAGGGACAAAGAAGGAAAGTGAGGGAAATTCTCCTTGTGCTATAGTGTGCTTTAAAAAAACATTTTTTCTAGGGACAGAAAACTATAGGTAGGGAGAGTGTCAGTTTCTTTCACTGTGATAATCCTTGTTTCTAGGGACAAAGAAGGAAAGTGAGGGAAATTCTCCTTGTGCTATAGTGTGCTTTAAAAAAACATTTTTTCTAGGGACAGAAAACTATAGGTAGGAAGAGTGTCAGTGTGTTTTACTGTGCGAATCCTTGTTTCTAGGGACAAAGAAGGAAAGTGAGGGAAATTCTCCTTGTGCTATAGTGTGCTTTAAAAAAACATTTTTTCTAGGGACAGAAAACTATAGGTAGGGAGAGTGTCAGTTTCTTTCACTGTGATAATCCTTGTTTCTAGGGACAAAGAAGGAAAGTGAGGGAAATTCTCCTTGTGCTATAGTGTGCTTTAAAAAAAAAAAATTCTAGGGACAGAAAACTATAGGTAGGGAGAGTGTCAGTTTCTTTCCATGTGATAATCCTTGTTTCTAGGGACAAAGAAGGAAAGTGAGGGAAATTCTCCTTGAGCTATAGTGTGCTTTAAAAAAACATTTTTTCTAGGGACAGAAAACTATAGGTAGGGAGAGTGTCAGTGTCTTTTACTGTGCAAATCCTTGTTTCTAGGGACAGGGAAGGACAGTGAGGGAATTCTCCTTGTGCTATAGTGTGCTTTAAAAAAACATTTTTTCTAGGGACAGAAAACTATAGGTAGGGAGAGTGTCAGTTTCTTTCACTGTGATAATCCTTGTTTCTAGGGACAAAGAAGGAAAGTGAGGGAAATTCTCCTTGTGCTATAGTGTGCTTTAAAAAAACATTTTTTCTAGGGACAGAAAACTATAGGTAGGGAGAGTGTCAGTTTCTTTCACTGTGATAATCCTTGTTTCTAGGGACAAAGAAGGAAAGTGAGGGAAATTCTCCTTGTGCTATAGTGTGCTTTAAAAAAACATTTTTTCTAGGGACAGAAAACTATAGGTAGGGAGAGTGTCAGTGTCTTTTACTGTGCGAATCCTTGTTTCTAGGGACAGGGAAGGACAGTGAGGGAATTCTCCTTGTGCTATAGTGTGCTTTAAAAAAACATTTTTTCTAGGGAGAGAAAACTATAGGTAGGAAGAGTGTCAGTGTGTTTTACTGTGCGAATCCTTGTTTCTAGGGACAAAGAAGGAAAGTGAGGGAAATTCTCCTTGTGCTATAGTGTGCTTTAAAAAACATTTTTTCTAGGGACAGAAAACTATAGGTAGGGAGAGTGTCAGTTTCTTTCACTGTGATAATCCTTGTTTCTAGGGACAAAGAAGGAAAGTGAGGGAAATTCTCCTTGTGCTATAGTGTGCTTTAAAAAAACATTTTTTCTAGGGACAGAAAACTATAGGTAGGGAGAGTGTCAGTTTCTTTCACTGTGATAATCCTTGTTTCTAGGGACAAAGAAGGAAAGTGAGGGAAATTCTCCTCGTGCTATAGTGTGCTTTAAAAAAACATTTTTTCTAGGGACAGAAAACTATAGGTAGGGAGAGTGTCAGTGTGTTTTACTGTGCAAATCCTTGTTTCTAGGGACAGGGAAGGACAGTGAGGGAATTCTCCTTGTGCTATAGTGTGCTTTAAAAAAACATTTTTTCTAGGGACAGAAAACTATAGGTAGGGAGAGTGTCAGTTTCTTTCACTGTGATAATCCTTGTTTCTAGGGACAAAGAAGGAAAGTGAGGGAAATTCTCCTTGTGCTATAGTGTGCTTTAAAAAAACATTTTTTCTAGGGACAGAAAACTATAGGTAGGAAGAGTGTCAGTGTGTTTTACTGTGCGAATCCTTGTTTCTAGGGACAAAGAAGGAAAGTGAGGGAAATTCTCCTTGTGCTATAGTGTGCTTTAAAAAAACATTTTTTCTAGGGACAGAAAACTATAGGTAGGGAGAGTGTCAGTGTGTTTTACTGTGCAAATCCTTGTTTCTAGGGACAGGGAAGGACAGTGAGGGAATTCTCCTTGTGCTATAGTGTGCTTTAAAAAAACATTTTTTCTAGGGACAGAAAACTATAGGTAGGGAGAGTGTCAGTTTCTTTCACTGTGATAATCCTTGTTTCTAGGGACAAAGAAGGAAAGTGAGGGAAATTCTCCTTGTGCTATAGTGTGCTTTAAAAAAACATTTTTTCTAGGGACAGAAAACTATAGGTAGGAAGAGTGTCAGTGTGTTTTACTGTGCGAATCCTTGTTTCTAGGGACAAAGAAGGAAAGTGAGGGAAATTCTCCTTGTGCTATAGTGTGCTTTAAAAAAACATTTTTTCTAGGGACAGAAAACTATAGGTAGGGAGAGTGTCAGTTTCTTTCACTGTGATAATCCATGTTTCTAGGGACAAAGAAGGAAAGTGAGGGAAATTCTCCTTGTGCTATAGTGTGCTTTAAAAAAACATTTTTTCTAGGGACAGAAAACTATAGGTAGGGAGAGTGTCAGTTTCTTTCACTGTGATAATCCTTGTTTCTAGGGACAAAGAAGGAAAGTGAGGGAAATTCTCCTTGTGCTATAGTGTGCTTTTAAAAAACATTTTTTCTAGGGACAGAAAACTATAGGTAGGGAGAGTGTCAGTGTGTTTTACTGTGCGAATCCTTGTTTCTAGGGACAGGGAAGGACAGTGAGGGAATTCTACTTGTGCTATAGTGTGCTTTAAAAAAACATTTTTTCTAGGGACAGAAAACTATAGGTAGGGAGAGTGTCAGTTTCTTTCACTGTAATAATCCTTATTTCTAGGGACAAAGAAGGAAAGTGAGGGAAATTCTCCTTGTGCTATAGTGTGCTTTAAAAAAACATTTTTTCTAGGGACAGAAAACTATAGGTAGGAAGAGTGTCAGTGTGTTTTACTGTGCGAATCCTTGTTTCTAGGGACAAAGAAGGAAAGTGATGGAAATTCTCCTTGTGCTATAGTGTGCTTTAAAAAACATTTTTTCTAGGGACAGAAAACTATAGGTAGGGAGAGTGTCAGTTTCTTTCACTGTGATAATCCTTGTTTCTAGGGACAAAGAAGGAAAGTGAGGGAAATTCTCCTTGTGCTATAGTGTGCTTTAAAAAAACATTTTTTCTAGGGACAGAAAACTATAGGTAGGAAGAGTGTCAGTGTGTTTTACTGTGCGAATCCTTGTTTCTAGGGACAGGGAAGGACAGTGAGGGAATTCTCCTTGTGCTATAGTGTGCTTTAAAAAAACATTTTTTCTAGGGACAGAAAACTATAGGTAGGGAGAGTGTCAGTTTATTTCACTGTGATAATCCTTGTTTCTAGGGACAAAGAAGGAAAGTGAGGGAAATTCTCCTTGTGCTATAGTGTGCTTTAAAAAAACATTTTTTCTAGGGACAGAAAACTATAGGTAGGGAGAGTGTCAGTGTGTTTTACTGTGCGAATCCTTGTTTCTAGGGACAGGGAAGGACAGTGAGGGAATTCTACTTGTGCTATAGTGTGCTTTAAAAAAACATTTTTTCTAGGGACAGAAAACTCTAGGTAGGGAGAGTGTCAGTTTCTTTCACTGTGATAATCCTTGTTTCTAGGGACAAAGAAGGAAAGTGAGGGAAATTCTCCTTGTGCTATAGTGTGCTTTAAAAAAACATTTTTTCTAGGGACAGAAAACTATAGGTAGGGAGAGTGTAAGTGTCTTTTACTGTGCGAATCCTTGTTTCTAGGGACAGGGAAGGACAGTGAGGGAATTCTCCTTGTGCTATAGTGTGCTTTAAAAAAACATTTTTTCTAGGGACAGAAAACTATAGGTAGGAAGAGTGTCAGTGTGTTTTACTGTGCGAATCCTTGTTTCTAGGGACAAAGAAGGAAAGTGAGGGAAATTCTCCTTGTGCTATAGTGTGCTTTAAAAAAACATTTTTTCTAGGGACAGAAAACTATAGGTAGGGAGAGTGTCAGTTTCTTTCACTGTGATAATCCTTGTTTCTAGGAACAAAGAAGGAAAGTGAGGGAAATTCTCCTTGTGCTATAGTGTGCTTTAAAAAAAAAAAATTCTAGGGACAGAAAACTATAGGTAGGGAGAGTGTCAGTTTCTTTCCATGTGATAATCCTTGTTTCTAGGGACAAAGAAGGAAAGTGAGGGAAATTCTCCTTGAGCTATAGTGTGCTTTAAAAAAACATTTTTTCTAGGGACAGAAAACTATAGGTAGGGAGAGTGTCAGTGTCTTTTACTGTGCAAATCCTTGTTTCTAGGGACAGGGAAGGACAGTGAGGGAATTCTCCTTGTGCTATAGTGTGCTTTAAAAAAACATTTTTTCTAGGGACAGAAAACTATAGGTAGGGAGAGTGTCAGTTTCTTTCACTGTGATAATCCTTGTTTCTAGGGACAAAGAAGGAAAGTGAGGGAAATTCTCCTTGTGCTATAGTGTGCTTTAAAAAAACATTTTTTCTAGGGACAGAAAACTATAGGTAGGGAGAGTGTCAGTTTCTTTCACTGTGATAATCCTTGTTTCTAGGGACAAAGAAGGAAAGTGAGGGAAATTCTCCTTGTGCTATAGTGTGCTTTAAAAAAACATTTTTTCTAGGGACAGAAAACTATAGGTAGGGAGAGTGTCAGTGTCTTTTACTGTGCGAATCCTTGTTTCTAGGGACAGGGAAGGACAGTGAGGGAATTCTCCTTGTGCTATAGTGTGCTTTAAAAAAACATTTTTTCTAGGGAGAGAAAACTATAGGTAGGAAGAGTGTCAGTGTGTTTTACTGTGCGAATCCTTGTTTCTAGGGACAAAGAAGGAAAGTGAGGGAAATTCTCCTTGTGCTATAGTGTGCTTTAAAAAACATTTTTTCTAGGGACAGAAAACTATAGGTAGGGAGAGTGTCAGTTTCTTTCACTGTGATAATCCTTGTTTCTAGGGACAAAGAAGGAAAGTGAGGGAAATTCTCCTTGTGCTATAGTGTGCTTTAAAAAAACATTTTTTCTAGGGACAGAAAACTATAGGTAGGGAGAGTGTCAGTTTCTTTCACTGTGATAATCCTTGTTTCTAGGGACAAAGAAGGAAAGTGAGGGAAATTCTCCTCGTGCTATAGTGTGCTTTAAAAAAACATTTTTTCTAGGGACAGAAAACTATAGGTAGGGAGAGTGTCAGTGTGTTTTACTGTGCAAATCCTTGTTTCTAGGGACAGGGAAGGACAGTGAGGGAATTCTCCTTGTGCTATAGTGTGCTTTAAAAAAACATTTTTTCTAGGGACAGAAAACTATAGGTAGGGAGAGTGTCAGTTTCTTTCACTGTGATAATCCTTGTTTCTAGGGACAAAGAAGGAAAGTGAGGGAAATTCTCCTTGTGCTATAGTGTGCTTTAAAAAAACATTTTTTCTAGGGACAGAAAACTATAGGTAGGAAGAGTGTCAGTGTGTTTTACTGTGCGAATCCTTGTTTCTAGGGACAAAGAAGGAAAGTGAGGGAAATTCTCCTTGTGCTATAGTGTGCTTTAAAAAAACATTTTTTCTAGGGACAGAAAACTATAGGTAGGGAGAGTGTCAGTTTCTTTCACTGTGATAATCCATGTTTCTAGGGACAAAGAAGGAAAGTGAGGGAAATTCTCCTTGTGCTATAGTGTGCTTTAAAAAAACATTTTTTCTAGGGACAGAAAACTATAGGTAGGGAGAGTGTCAGTTTCTTTCACTGTGATAATCCTTGTTTCTAGGGACAAAGAAGGAAAGTGAGGGAAATTCTCCTTGTGCTATAGTGTGCTTTTAAAAAACATTTTTTCTAGGGACAGAAAACTATAGGTAGGGAGAGTGTCAGTGTGTTTTACTGTGTGAATCCTTGTTTCTAGGGACAGGGAAGGACAGTGAGGGAATTCTACTTGTGCTATAGTGTGCTTTAAAAAAACATTTTTTCTAGGGACAGAAAACTATAGGTAGGGAGAGTGTCAGTTTCTTTCACTGTAATAATCCTTATTTCTAGGGACAAAGAAGGAAAGTGAGGGAAATTCTCCTTGTGCTATAGTGTGCTTTAAAAAAACATTTTTTCTAGGGACAGAAAACTATAGGTAGGAAGAGTGTCAGTGTGTTTTACTGTGCGAATCCTTGTTTCTAGGGACAAAGAAGGAAAGTGAGGGAAATTCTCCTTGTGCTATAGTGTGCTTTAAAAAACATTTTTTCTAGGGACAGAAAACTATAGGTAGGGAGAGTGTCAGTTTCTTTCACTGTGATAATCCTTGTTTCTAGGGACAAAGAAGGAAAGTGAGGGAAATTCTCCTTGTGCTATAGTGTGCTTTAAAAAAACATTTTTTCTAGGGACAGAAAACTATAGGTAGGAAGAGTGTCAGTGTGTTTTACTGTGCGAATCCTTGTTTCTAGGGACAGGGAAGGACAGTGAGGGAATTCTCCTTGTGCTATAGTGTGCTTTAAAAAAACATTTTTTCTAGGGACAGAAAACTATAGGTAGGGAGAGTGTCAGTTTCTTTCACTGTGATAATCCTTGTTTCTAGGGACAAAGAAGGAAAGTGAGGGAAATTCTCCTTGTGCTATAGTGTGCTTTAAAAAAACATTTTTTCTAGGGACAGAAAACTATAGGTAGGGAGAGTGTCAGTGTGTTTTACTGTGCGAATCCTTGTTTCTAGGGACAGGGAAGGACAGTGAGGGAATTCTACTTGTGCTATAGTGTGCTTTAAAAAAACATTTTTTCTAGGGACAGAAAACTCTAGGTAGGGAGAGTGTCAGTTTCTTTCACTGTGATAATCCTTGTTTCTAGGGACAAAGAAGGAAAGTGAGGGAAATTCTCCTTGTGCTATAGTGTGCTTTAAAAAAACATTTTTTCTAGGGACAGAAAACTATAGGTAGGGAGAGTGTAAGTGTCTTTTACTGTGCGAATCCTTGTTTCTAGGGACAGGGAAGGACAGTGAGGGAATTCTCCTTGTGCTATAGTGTGCTTTAAAAAAACATTTTTTCTAGGGACAGAAAACTATAGGTAGGGAGAGTGTCAGTTTCTTTCACTGTGATAATCCTTGTTTCTAGGGACAAAGAAGGAAAGTGAGGGAAATTCTCCTTGTGCTATAGTGTGCTTTAAAAAAACATTTTTTCTAAGGACAGAAAACTATAGGTAGGAAGAGTGTCAGTTTCTTTCACTGTGATAATCCTTGTTTCTAGGGACAAAGAAGGAAAGTGAGGGAAATTCTCCTTGTGCTATAGTGTGCTTTAAAAAAACATTTTTTCTAGGGACAGAAAACTATAGGTAGGGAGAGTGTCAGTGTCTTTTACTGTGCGAATCCTTGTTTCTAGGGACAAAGAAGGAAAGTGAGGGAAATTCTCCTTGTGCTATAGTGTGCTTTAAAAAAACATTTTTTCTAGGGACAGAAAACTATAGGTAGGGAGAGTGTCAGTTTCTTTCACTGTGATAATCCTTGTTTCTAGGGACAAAGAAGGAAAGTGAGGGAAATTCTCCTTGTGCTATAGTGTGCTTTAAAAAAACATTTTTTCTAAGGACAGAAAACTATAGGTAGGAAGAGTGTCAGTTTCTTTCACTGTGATAATCCTTGTTTCTAGGGACAAAGAAGGAAAGTGAGGGAAATTCTCCTTGTGCTATAGTGTGCTTTAAAAAAACATTTTTTCTAGGGACAGAAAACTATAGGTAGGGAGAGTGTCAGTGTCTTTTACTGTGCGAATCCTTGTTTCTAGGGACAAAGAAGGAAAGTGAGGGAAATTCTCCTTGTGCTATAGTGTGCTTTAAAAAAACATTTTTTCTAGGGACAGAAAACTATAGGTAGGGAGAGTGTCAGTTTCTTTCACTGTGATAATCCTTGTTTCTAGGGACAAAGAAGTAAAGTGAGGGAAATTCTCCTTGTGCTATAGTGTGCTTTAAAAAAACATTTTTTCTAGGGACAGAAAACTATAGGTAGGGAGAGTGTCAGTGTCTTTTACTGTGCGAATCCTTGTTTCTAGGGACAGGGAAGGACAGTGAGGGAATTCTCCTTGTGCTATAGTGTGCTTTAAAAAAACATTTTTTCTAGGGACAGAAAACTATAGGTAGGGAGAGTGTCAGTTTCTTTCACTGTGATAATCCTTGTTTCTAGGGACAAAGAAGGAAAGTGAGGGAAATTCTCCTTGTGCTATAGTGTGCTTTAAAAAAACATTTTTTCTAGGGACAGAAAACTATAGGTAGGGAGAGTGTCAGTTTCTTTCACTGTGATAATCCTTGTTTCTAGGGACAAAGAAGGAAAGTGAGGGAAATTCTCCTTGTGCTATAGTGTGCTTTAAAAAAACATTTTTACTAGGGACAGAAAACTTTAGGTAGGGAGAGTGTCAGTGTGTTTTACTGTGCGAATCCTTGTTTCTAGGGACAGGGAAGGACAGTGAGGGAATTCTACTTGTGCTATAGTGTGCTTTAAAAAAACATTTTTTCTAGGGACAGAAAACTATAGGTAGGGAGAGTGTCAGTTTCTTTCACTGTGATAATCCTTGTTTCTAGGGACAAAGAAGGAAAGTGAGGGAAATTCTCCTTGTGCTATAGTGTGCTTTAAAAAAACATTTTTTCTAGGGACAGAAAACTATAGGTAGGGAGAGTGTCAGTGTCTTTTACTGTGCGAATCCTTGTTTCTAGGGACAGGGAAGGACAGTGAGGGAATTCTCCTTGTGCCATAGTGTGCTTTAAAAAAACATTTTTTCTAGGGACAGAAAACTATAGGTAGGGAGAGTGTCAGTTTCTTTCACTGTGATAATCCTTGTTTCTAGGGACAAAGAAGGAAAGTGAGGGAAATTCTCCTTGTGCTATAGTGTGCTTTAAAAAAACATTTTTTCTAGGGACAGAAAACTATAGGTAGGGAGAGTGTCAGTGTGTTTTACTGTGCGAATCCTTGTTTCTAGGGACAGGGAAGGACAGTGAGGGAATTCTACTTGTGCTATAGTGTGCTTTAAAAAAACATTTTTTCTAGGGACAGAAAACTATAGGTAGGGAGAGTGTCAGTTTCTTTCACTGTGATAATCCTTGTTTCTAGGGACAAAGAAGGAAAGTGAGGGAAATTCTCCTTGTGCTATAGTGTGCTTTAAAAAAACATTTTTTCTAGGGACAGAAAACTATAGGTAGGGAGAGTGTCAGTGTCTTTTACTGTGCGAATCCTTGTTTCTAGGGACAGGGAAGGACAGTGAGGGAATTCTCCTTGTGCCATAGTGTGCTTTAAAAAAACATTTTTTCTAGGGACAGAAAACTATAGGTAGGGAGAGTGTCAGTTTCTTTCACTGTGATAATCCTTGTTTCTAGGGACAAAGAAGGAAAGTGAGGGAAATTCTCCTTGTGCTATAGTGTGCTTTAAAAAAACATTTTTTCTAGGGACAGAAAACTATAGGTAGGGAGAGTGTCAGTGTGTTTTACTGTGCGAATCCTTGTTTCTAGGGACAGGGAAGGACAGTGAGGGAATTCTACTTGTGCTATAGTGTGCTTTAAAAAAACATTTTTTCTAGGGACAGAAAACTCTAGGTAGGGAGAGTGTCAGTTTCTTTCACTGTGATAATCCTTGTTTCTAGGGACAAAGAAGGAAAGTGAGGGAAATTCTCCTTGTGCTATAGTGTGCTTTAAAAAAACATTTTTTCTAGGGACAGAAAACTATAGGTAGGGAGAGTGTCAGTTTCTTTCACTGTGATAATCCTTGTTTCTAGGGACAAAGAAGTAAAGTGAGGGAAATTCTCCTTGTGCTATAGTGTGCTTTAAAAAAACATTTTTTCTAGGGACAGAAAACTATAGGTAGGGAGAGTGTCAGTGTCTTTTACTGTGCGAATCCTTGTTTCTAGGGACAGGGAAGGACAGTGAGGGAATTCTCCTTGTGCTATAGTGTGCTTTAAAAAAACATTTTTTCTAGGGACAGAAAACTATAGGTAGGGAGAGTGTCAGTTTCTTTCACTGTGATAATCCTTGTTTCTAGGGACAAAGAAGGAAAGTGAGGGAAATTCTCCTTGTGCTATAGTGTGCTTTAAAAAAACATTTTTTCTAGGGACAGAAAACTATAGGTAGGGAGAGTGTCAGTTTCTTTCACTGTGATAATCCTTGTTTCTAGGGACAAAGAAGGAAAGTGAGGGAAATTCTCCTTGTGCTATAGTGTGCTTTAAAAAAACATTTTTACTAGGGACAGAAAACTTTAGGTAGGGAGAGTGTCAGTGTGTTTTACTGTGCGAATCCTTGTTTCTAGGGACAGGGAAGGACAGTGAGGGAATTCTACTTGTGCTATAGTGTGCTTTAAAAAAACATTTTTTCTAGGGACAGAAAACTATAGGTAGGGAGAGTGTCAGTTTCTTTCACTGTGATAATCCTTGTTTCTAGGGACAAAGAAGGAAAGTGAGGGAAATTCTCCTTGTGCTATAGTGTGCTTTAAAAAAACATTTTTTCTAGGGACAGAAAACTATAGGTAGGGAGAGTGTCAGTGTCTTTTACTGTGCGAATCCTTGTTTCTAGGGACAGGGAAGGACAGTGAGGGAATTCTCCTTGTGCCATAGTGTGCTTTAAAAAAACATTTTTTCTAGGGACAGAAAACTATAGGTAGGGAGAGTGTCAGTTTCTTTCACTGTGATAATCCTTGTTTCTAGGGACAAAGAAGGAAAGTGAGGGAAATTCTCCTTGTGCTATAGTGTGCTTTAAAAAAACATTTTTTCTAGGGACAGAAAACTATAGGTAGGGAGAGTGTCAGTGTGTTTTACTGTGCGAATCCTTGTTTCTAGGGACAGGGAAGGACAGTGAGGGAATTCTACTTGTGCTATAGTGTGCTTTAAAAAAACATTTTTTCTAGGGACAGAAAACTATAGGTAGGGAGAGTGTCAGTTTCTTTCACTGTGATAATCCTTGTTTCTAGGGACAAAGAAGGAAAGTGAGGGAAATTCTCCTTGTGCTATAGTGTGCTTTAAAAAAACATTTTTTCTAGGGACAGAAAACTATAGGTAGGGAGAGTGTCAGTGTCTTTTACTGTGCGAATCCTTGTTTCTAGGGACAGGGAAGGACAGTGAGGGAATTCTCCTTGTGCCATAGTGTGCTTTAAAAAAACATTTTTTCTAGGGACAGAAAACTATAGGTAGGGAGAGTGTCAGTTTCTTTCACTGTGATAATCCTTGTTTCTAGGGACAAAGAAGGAAAGTGAGGGAAATTCTCCTTGTGCTATAGTGTGCTTTAAAAAAACATTTTTTCTAGGGACAGAAAACTATAGGTAGGGAGAGTGTCAGTGTGTTTTACTGTGCGAATCCTTGTTTCTAGGGACAGGGAAGGACAGTGAGGGAATTCTACTTGTGCTATAGTGTGCTTTAAAAAAACATTTTTTCTAGGGACAGAAAACTCTAGGTAGGGAGAGTGTCAGTTTCTTTCACTGTGATAATCCTTGTTTCTAGGGACAAAGAAGGAAAGTGAGGGAAATTCTCCTTGTGCTATAGTGTGCTTTAAAAAAACATTTTTTCTAGGGACAGAAAACTATAGGTAGGGAGAGTGTAAGTGTCTTTTACTGTGCGAATCCTTGTTTCTAGGGACAGGGAAGGACAGTGAGGGAATTCTCCTTGTGCTATAGTGTGCTTTAAAAAAACATTTTTTCTAGGGACAGAAAACTATAGGTAGGGAGAGTGTCAGTTTCTTTCACTGTGATAATCCTTGTTTCTAGGGACAAAGAAGGAAAGTGAGGGAAATTCTCCTTGTGCTATAGTGTGCTTTAAAAAAACATTTTTTCTAAGGACAGAAAACTATAGGTAGGAAGAGTGTCAGTTTCTTTCACTGTGATAATCCTTGTTTCTAGGGACAAAGAAGGAAAGTGAGGGAAATTCTCCTTGTGCTATAGTGTGCTTTAAAAAAACATTTTTTCTAGGGACATAAAACTATAGGTAGGGAGAGTGTCAGTGTCTTTTACTGTGCGAATCCTTGTTTCTAGGGACAGGGAAGGACAGTGAGGGAATTCTCCTTGTGCCATAGTGTGCTTTAAAAAAACATTTTTTCTAGGGACAGAAAACTATAGGTAGGGAGAGTGTCAGTTTCTTTCACTGTGATAATCCTTGTTTCTAGGGACAAAGAAGGAAAGTGAGGGAAATTCTCCTTGTGCTATAGTGTGCTTTAAAAAAACATTTTTTCTAGGGACAGAAAACTATAGGTAGGGAGAGTGTCAGTGTGTTTTACTGTGCGAATCCTTGTTTCTAGGGACAGGGAAGGACAGTGAGGGAATTCTACTTGTGCTATAGTGTGCTTTAAAAAAACATTTTTTCTAGGGACAGAAAACTCTAGGTAGGGAGAGTGTCAGTTTCTTTCACTGTGATAATCCTTGTTTCTAGGGACAAAGAAGGAAAGTGAGGGAAATTCTCCTTGTGCTATAGTGTGCTTTAAAAAAACATTTTTTCTAGGGACAGAAAACTATAGGTAGGGAGAGTGTAAGTGTCTTTTACTGTGCGAATCCTTGTTTCTAGGGACAGGGAAGGACAGTGAGGGAATTCTCCTTGTGCTATAGTGTGCTTTAAAAAAACATTTTTTCTAGGGACAGAAAACTATAGGTAGGGAGAGTGTCAGTTTCTTTCACTGTGATAATCCTTGTTTCTAGGGACAAAGAAGGAAAGTGAGGGAAATTCTCCTTGTGCTATAGTGTGCTTTAAAAAAACATTTTTTCTAAGGACAGAAAACTATAGGTAGGAAGAGTGTCAGTTTCTTTCACTGTGATAATCCTTGTTTCTAGGGACAAAGAAGGAAAGTGAGGGAAATTCTCCTTGTGCTATAGTGTGCTAAAGCATTCCTCATCAACCATCTTTGAAATCCTTGTTTTTTTGGACAGTCAGGGAAATTGTCGTTGTGCTATTCTGTGCAAAAGCAATCATCCTCAACCATATTTAGAAATCCTTAAGTAAAGGGACAGAGAAGGACACCTGAAGGTAGCCCTTATTGCTTTTTCCCCATCTCCCTGCAGGCCATCTATTAGAATGTCTGGAAGGCAAACAAGGAGAGGCAGACAGTCAGGAGGCAATAAAAGAGGGCAAGCAGGCTCTGTGTCTGGGGGCAACAGTGCTGGTCGTGGACGCGGTGCATTGTCATCAGCACATGGCCATGGGACACGCTTGTCCTTCTTTTCGGCAGCTGGACATGTTGAGCCACATCATGCCGAAGACTTGGTAGAGTGGATGACCAAGCCCTCCTCCTCCTCCTCATCCTCTCTCACCCAGGCTCAGGGTACTGGAAAAGCAGCTGCCAAAGCGTCCTCTTCCCTGGTATCAATGTCAGACTCATCATCAGTCACTCCTTCCCTAGACCCACCATGTCCTCCTCCTGAGGAGTCCCCCGAACTGTTTGAGCACAGTGTTGGGTACATGCTCCAGGAGGATGCCCAGCGTTTCGAAGGGTCTGATGATGAAACCCAGCTACAGGAAGGCAGTAGCGTGAGAGCAGACAGAGGGGATGCTCAAGAAGGACACCAATCTGGCAGTCATGTTCCAGCAGCTGCAGCATACTGCCAGATTGGCTCCAGTGATGAGGAGGGAGGGGATGATGAGGTCACTGACTCCACGTGGGTGCCTAATAGGAGAGAGGAGGAGGAGGAGGATGAGGAGGAGGCACATCTCCAACGAGGCAGGATGCCCTTTGGTGGCCAGCGTAAGGGCAGTACACCGACGGAATCACACCGCAGAGCTCCGCCTGTGCAGGGCGCTGCCTCTGCCCGTCATTCAAAAAGTTCTTTGGTGTGGGCCTTTTTTGAGGCTAGTGCATCAGATCGCACAGCTGCTGTTTGCAACATATGTCTCAAGCGTATATCGCGTGGCCAAAACATCAGCCGCTTGGGTACCACATGCCTGACCAGACATATGTTGACCTGCCATGCAGCTCGTTGGCAAGCCTACCTCAAAGACCCACACCAAAGAACAAAGCGGACCTCTCCTTGCACCGCATCAGCTGGGATCTCCAACCCCACTATAACTTCAGTCCTCTCTGAAACATGCACTGAGAGGAATGAAGGTGTAGAATTAGGTGTGTCACAGCCAAGTACTTGCGGCCACTCTGCTAGCAGTACACCGACGTCCGATTCTAGCAGGCAAATTTCCCTGCCCCAGCTGCTGGACCGTCGAAAGAAGTTCACTCCCAGCCATCCACATGCCCAGCGGTTGAATGCTAGCTTGGCTAAATTGCTAGCACTTCAACTGCTGCCTTTTCAGTTGGTAGACTCGGCCCCCTTCCGTGAGTTTGTGCAATGTGCGGTTCCTCAGTGGCAGGTTCCCAAACGCCACTTTTTCTCACGGAAGGCTATTCCGGCTCAATACCGGCATGTGGAAGGCAATGTCTTGGCCTCGCTGGACAGGGCGGTCAGCGGTAAGGTGCATATTACCGCTGACTCATGGTCCAGCAGGCATGGACAGGGACGTTACCTTTCTTTCACGGCCCATTGGGTCACTCTTTTGGCAGCTGGGAAGGATGCAGGACAAGGTGCAGTAGTGTTGGAGGTTGTTCCACCGCCACGCCTCCAAAATGCTACTACTGGTTGTGACAAACCTCTCTCCTCCACCCCCTCCTCTTCTTCTTCCTCCATGGCCTCTTCCTGTGGTTTGTCCTATGAACCAGCGGTGCTCCGTAGCCGTTCACGGGGCTACGCAAGTACGCAGGCAAAAAGATGCCATGCCGTGCTTGCGCTGGTGTGTTTGGGGGACAGAAGCCACACTGGGGCAGAGGTCCTGTCTGCTCTGCAGGGCCAGGCCGAGAGGTGGTTGACGCCACGCCAGCTTAAGCCAGGAATGGTGGTTTGCGACAATGGCACCAACCTCCTCTCCGCCCTCCGACAGGGACAACTGACCCATGTGCCCTGTGTGGCTCACGTCCTTAACCTGGTGGTGCAGCGGTTCTTGGGCAGGTACCCGGGCTTACAGGATGTCCTGAGGCAGGCCAGGAAAGTCTGTGTGCATTTCCGCAGATCTTATAATGCCAGTGCTCGCCTGGCTGAGCTGCAAAAGGAGTTGAACCTGCCCAAGAACCGCCTTATATGTGACATGCCCACCAGGTGGAACTCAACGTTGGCCATGCTGCAGCGGCTGCACACGCAGCAGAGGGCCATCAATGAGTATCTGTGCGACTACGGCACCAGGACAGGGTCAGGGGAGCTTGTTTTTTTTTCTCCACGCCAGTGGGGCATGATCAGGGATGCATGCACTGTCCTGGCACCATTTGAGGAGGCCACGAGGATGGTGAGCAGTGACAGTGCATGCATCAGTGACACTGTACCTCTTGTCCACCTGTTGGAGCACACGCTGCGTGGAATAATGGACAGGGCACTTGAGGCAGAACAGAGGCAGGAAGAGGAGGACTTCCTTGCCTCTCAAGGCCCCCTTTACCCAGACAGTGTTCCTTCTGTCCCACCCATCGCACAGGAAGAGGAGGAGGAGGAGGAGGAGGATTGTGTCAGCATGGAGGTGGAGGCTGGCACTCAGCATCATCAGCAGCAGTCTTTTAGGGATGATTTACAGTCCCAAGAAACCAGTGGACTTGTACGTGGCTGGGAGGAGGTGGCTGCGGATCATGTCGTCCTTAGTGACCCAGAGGACTCCGGAGCGAATGCCTCAGCAAACCTACGCTGCATGGCCTCCCTGATCCTGCAAAGTCTGCGGAAGGATCCTCGTATTCTTCGGATCAAGGAGAGGGACCATTACTGGCTGGCCACTCTCCTTGACCCACTGTACAAGGGTAAGGTTGCGGACCTTATGTTACCGTCGCAGAGGGAGCAGAGGATGAGACAACTCCGGGTGGCCTTGCAGAAAGGTCTGTGCAACGCGTTCCCAGAGACTGGGAGGTTACAAACTCCTGGTCCTGGACAACGAGTTGCTGAGGCTTCGGCCAGTCAAAGAAGGAGCGGTGGGGAAGGTGGCCGTCTGACCGATGCGTTCAGACAATTCTTTAGTCCGCAGCCCCAAAGTATGATCGGTTCCAGCAACCATCGCCAGCGTCTGATAAACATGGTGCAGGAATATCTAGGGGCAAGGTCAGACTTGGACACCTTCCCCACCGAAAATCCTCTGGCTTACTGGGTCTTGAGGATGGATCACTGGCCAGAGCTTGCACAGTATGCAATTGAGCTACTGGCCTGTCCTGCATCCAGCGTTCTTTCGGAACGCACATTCAGTGCTGCTGGAGGATTTGTCACGGATCACAGGGTGCGCCTGTCCACCGACTCGGTTGATCGACTGACTTTCATCAAGATGAACCAGTCTTGGATCACCACCAGCTACCACACACCTGATGCTGATATAACAGACTAATTGATTTTAACATGTCACATCCCTTCAAGACTGATGCTGATGCTGAGTGCCTGTGCTGTTATGTTGACTGGCTATCCTCCTCCTCCGAGTCCTCAATGATACGATTGATGATGATAGCTTGGAAGATCATTTTTGTTTATGGGTGCCGCCACCAGTGGCTAAGGCCCAATTTTTCAGCCCCTGTTTTACAGGGGCGTGTAATTACAATTTTTTTAGCAATAATTTGCCATAGGGCTCATTGCTGTGCTCCAAGTACAGTATCTGTGAGGGGTTGGAGTGTTGTGGCACCAGTGCCTAAGGCCCAATTTTTCAGCCCCTGTTTAACAGGGGCGTGTCATTACAATTTTTGAAGCAATACTTTGCAACAGGGCTCATTGCTGTGCTCCAAGTACAGTATCTGTGAGGGGTTGTAGTGTTGTGCCACCAGTGCCTAAGGCCCAATTTTTCAGCCCCTGTTCAACAGGGGCATGCAATTACAATTCTTGATCTAATAATTCACAGCAGGGCCCATTGCTGCACCCAGCAAGAGTAACTCTGAGGGCTTACAGTGTTGTGGCAACGCCACCACCACCACCACCACGAAAGGCCCAATTTTTCAGCCCCTGTTCAAAAGGGGCATGTAATTACAATTCTTGATCTAATAATTCACAGCAGGGCCCATTCCTGCACCCACCAAGAGTAACTCTGAGGGCTTACAGTGTTGTGGCAACACCACCACCACCACCACCACCACGAAAGGCCCAATTTTTCAGCCCCTGTTCAACAGGGGCATGCAATTACAATTCTTGATCTAATAATTCACAGCAGGGCCCATTGCTGCACCCACCAAGAGTAACTCTGAGGGCTTACAGTGTTGTGGCAACGCCACCACCACCACCACCACGAAAGGCCCAATTTTTCAGCCCCTGTTCAAAAGGGGCATGTAATTACAATTCTTGATCTAATAATTCACAGCAGGGCCCATTCCTGCACCCACCAAGAGTAACTCTGAGGGCTTACAGTGTTGTGGCAACACCACCACCACCACCACCACGAAAGGCCCAATTTTTCAGCCCCTGTTCAACAGGGGCATGCAATTACAATTCTTGATCTAATAATTCACAGCAGGGCCCATTGCTGCACCCACCAAGAGTAACTGTCAGGGCTTACAGTGTTGTGGCACCAGCACCACCATCAAAGGCCCAATTTTTACTACCACTGTTCAACAATTATATGTAATTAAAATTCCTGATATAATAGTTGACAGCAGGGCGTTCCAGCACCAACCAAGAGTAACTGTGAGTGCTTACAGTGTTGTGCCAACACCAACAACTAAGGGGCCTATTTCTGCAGAGTATATACGGCAGGTCCCTACTTTCAAACATCCAACTTACAAACGACTCCTACTTGCAAACGCAAGAAGACAACAGGAAGTGAGAGGAAATCTACCACTAGGAAGGAAAATTCTCTCCTGTAAGAATAAATATGGGAGAAAGGTGTCTCCTCTGTACTGATGCTTTATCAGCAATCCTTGTTTCAAGAAAAACACCACATTTCAAAAACAGTTGTCATTGGGACGGAAAGTGAGGTGAAATGTTCTGAACAGGGGCACAGACAGCAAAACAAATGTTACAGGGGTGATAACCCTTACCTATGTTTTCCAAAAAGTTTAAAAATAGATTTTTGGTCTGGAGCTACACTTCAACAATGTACCTGTTCAAAATTACAAACAGATTCTACATAAGAACAAACCTACAGTCCCTGTCTTGTATGCACCGCCTGTATACGGCTGTTCAGAGTATATAGGGCCTTTTTTATTTTATGTGCGGGGTTCCCCTTAATATCCATACAAGACCCAAAGGGGCTGGTAATGGGCTGGGGTAGGGGGGGGGTCATGGGGTAGCTATGCCATTTTTCTTAAAGATTTTCATCCATATTACCGGGACCAGACATTACATTAAAGCCGCAAGCAGTTTTAAATGGCTTTTTTTTCCTTTAGAAGTGTCATTTTGTGCAGGGACAGTTCTAAACACGGGAAACACGTGGCACTTCACAGGCATACTTTAGACACCCCCCAGGTACGATATTTAAAGGAATATTTGACTTTTTTTTTTTCACTTTATGCATCATTAAACTGACTGCTCCTGAAAAACGACCGTTTTTAAAACTTCTTTTTGCATTGATACATGTCCCCTGGTGCAGAACCCGGGTTCCCAAACCCTTTTTAGGACAATAACATGCATAATAGTTGTTATAATTAGCACTTTAGAATTCGAACGTTCGCATCCATTGTATTTAATAGGGTTCTAATGTTCGTACGAACTTTCGGTCCGTTCGCGGGTTCTGGTGCGAACCGAACCCGGGGGTGTTCGGCTCATCACTACTCCTCACCTGGTTGCCACATGCAACACGCACAACACACAACACGCGCTTGACACCATCTATACCAAATAAGATTATCTTGGTCTCATCAGACCACATTACATGGTTCCAGTAATCCATGTCCTTAGTCTGCTTGTCTTTAGCAAACTGTTTGCGGGCTTTCGTGTGCATCCTCTTTAGAAGAGGCTTCCTTCTGGGATGACAGCCATGCAGACCAATTTGATGCAGTGTGCAGTGTATTGTCTGAGCACTGACCGACTGACCCCCCAGCCCTTCAACCTTTGGAGCAATGCTGGCAGCACTCATACAATTTATTTCCCAAAAACAACCTCTGGATATGATGCTGAGCACGTGCACTTAACATCTTTTGTAGACCATGTCGAGGCCTGTTCTGAGTGGAACCTGTCCTGTTAAACTGCTGTATGGTCTTGGCCACCGTGCTGCAGCTCAGTTTCAGGGTCTTGGAAATCTTCTTATAGCCTAGGCTATCTTTATATAGAGCAACAATTCTTTTTTTCAGATCCTCAGAGAGTTCTTTGCCATGAGGTGCCATGTTGAACTTCCAGTGACCAGTATGAGAGAGTGAGAGCGATAACACCAAATTTAACACACCTGCTCCCCATTCACACTTGAGACCTAATGAGTCGCATGACACCAGGGAGGAAAAATGTCTAATTGGACCCAATTTGGACATTTTTACTTAGGGGTGTACTCACTTTTGTTGCCAACAGTTTAGACATTAATGGCTGTGTGTTGAGTTATTTTGAAGGGACAGTAAATTTACACTGTTATACAAGTAAACTTTGCATTGTAGCAAAGTGTAATTTCTTCAGTGTTGTCACATGAAAAGATATAATAAAATATTTTCAAAAATGTGAGGGGTGTACTAACTTTTGTGAGATACTGTAAGTTTTACTGGAGTAAAGATATATGTACAAAAACGGTTAGAGATCAACTGAGTTCTGGATAACAGCCAAGACTCATGTGAAGAATAGGGATGAGCTCGGTGTTCGAGTCGAACATACGTTTGACTCGAACATTGGCTGTTCGATCGTTCGACGAAGATCGAACGATTTGGGCCGTTCGCGCCAAATTCGAGTGACGCGAACGGCCCACAATACACTGCGCCATCGCAGTGCAATCCCGGCGCTGTGATTGACCAAGCATGCACTGTGACACCGCATGCTTGGCCAATCACAGCGCCGGCAACTAGGAGAGCCATAATTGGCCACAGGCAGGTTGCCTGTGGCCAATTATAGCTCAGGGGGTTTAGCACACGCCCCAAACTATAAAAGGCCGCCAGCGCGGCGGCCTTGTGTAGTGTGTTCCGGCGCAGGGAAAGAGAAGGATAGGCAGGGACAGTGTCATTGTGCTATTCTTTGCTAAACCTTGTGTGTAGGGAGAGAGAAGGATAGGCAGGGAGAGTGTCAGCGATATTCTTTGCTAAACCTTGTGTGCAGGGAGAGAGAAGGATAGGCAGGGAGAGTGTCAGTGTCATATTCTTTGCTCAACCTTGTGTGCAGGGAGAGAGAAGGATAGGCAGGGAGAGTGTCAGTGTCATATTCTTTGCTAAACCTTGTGTGCAGGGAGAGGGAAGGATAGGCAGGGAGAGCGTCAGTGTCATATTCTTTGCTAAACCTTGTGTGCAGGGAGAGAGAAGGATAGGCAGGGGACAGTGTCAGTGTCATTGTTGCTAAGCCTCCTGCACAGTATACACCTGAAACTAGCCCTTATTGCTGTGTTTTCCTGGTGTGTTACACTAACAGGCATTTGCAGCACTTACAGCGGGCGTAGTGTGCCTCCAGCACATTATACACCTGAAGCTAGCCCGTATTGCTGTGTTTTCCTGGTGTGTTACACTAACAGGCATTTGCAGCACTTACAGCGGGCGTAGTGTGCTTCCTGCTAAATATACACCTGAAGCTAGCCCATATTGCTGTGTTTTCCTGGTGTGTTACACTAACAGGCATTTGCAGCACTTACAGCGGGCGTAGTGTGCTTCCTGCTAAATATACACCTGAAGCTAGCCCTTATTGCTGTGTTTTCCTGGTGTGTTACACTAACAGGCATTTGCAGCACTTACAGCGGGCGTAGTGTGCTTCCTGCTAAATATACACCTGAAGCTAGCCCGTATTGCTGTGTTTTCCTGGTGTGTTACACTAACAGGCATTTGCAGCACTTACAGCGGGCGTAGTGTGCTTCCTGCTAAATATACACCTGAAGCTAGCCCTTATTGCTGTGTTTTCCTGGTGTGTTACACTAACAGGCATTTGCAGCACTTACAGTGGGCGGAGTGTGCTTCCTGCTAAATATACACCTGAAGCTAGCCCGTATTGCTGTGTTTTCCTGGAGTGTTACACTAACAGGCATTTGCAGCACTTACAGCGGGCGTAGTGTGCTTCCTGCTAAATATACTCCTGAAGCTAGCCCGTATTGCTGTGTTTTCCTTGTATGTTACAATAACAGGCATTTGCAGCACTTACAGCGGAAGTAGTGTGCCTCCAGCACATTATACACCTGAAGCTAGCCCGTATTTCTGTGTTTTCCTGGTGTGTTACACTAACAGGCATTTGCAGCACTTACAGCGGGCGTAGTGTGCTTCCTGCTAAATATACACCTGAAGCTAGCCCTTATTGCTGTGTTTTCCTGGTGTATTACACTAACAGGCATTTGCAGCACTTACAGCGGGCGTAGTGTGCCTCCTGCAAAATAAACACCTGAAGCCCTTATTGCTCAAGCTTTTTTTCTTTTGTGTTACACTAACAGGCATTTGCAGCACTTACAGCGAGCGTAGTGTGCTTCCTGCAAAATAAACACCTGAAGCTAGCCCTTATTGCTGTTTTTTCCTGTTGTGTAACATAGGCAGTCATCTACAGCACTTACAGTGGACCTTGTGTGCTTCCTGAAAAATATACACCTAAAGCTACCCCTTATTGCTGGTTTTCCCATCTCCCTGCAGGCCATTAGAATGTCTGGAAGGCAAACAAGGAGAGGCAGACAATCGGGAGCCAATAAAAGAGGGCAAGCAGGCTCTGTGTCTAGAGACAACAGTGCTGGTTGTGGACGCGGCGCATCGTCATCAGCATGTGGCCATGGGACACGCTTGTCCTTTTTTTAGACGTGTTGAGCCGCATCATGTCGAAGACTTGGTAGAGTGGATGACCAAGCCCTCCTCATCCTCCTCATCCTCTCTCACCCAGGCTCAGGGTACTGGCAAAGCAGCTGCCAAAGCGTCCTCTTCCCTGGTATCAATGTCATCATCAGTAGTGATGAGCCGAACACCCCCGGGTTCGGTTCGCACCAGAACCCGCGAACGGACCGAAAGTTCGTACGAACATTAGAACCCTATTAAATACAATGGATGCGAACGTTCGAATTCTAAAGTGCTAATTATAACAACTATTATGCATGTTATTGTCCTAAAAAGGGTTTGGGAACCCGGGTTCTGCACCAGGGGACATGTATCAATGCAAAAAGAAGTTTTAAAAACGGTCGTTTTTCGGGAGCAGTCATTTTAATGATGCATAAAGTGAAAAAAAAAAAGTCAAATATTCCTTTAAATATCGTACCTGGGGGGTGTCTAAAGTATGCCTGTGAAGTGCCACGTGTTTCCCGTGTTTAGAACTGTCCCTGCACAAAATGACACTTCTAAAGGAAAAAAAAGCCATTTAAAACTGCTTGCGGCTTTAATGTAATGTCTGGTCCCGGTAATATGGATGAAAATCTTTAAGAAAAATGGCATAGCTACCCCATGACCCCCCCCCCCCCTACCCCAGCCCATTACCAGCCCCTTTGGGTCTTGTATGGATATTAAGGGGAACCCCGCACATAAAATAAAAAAGGCCCTATATACTCTGAACAGCCGTATACAGGCGGTGCATACAAGACAGGGACTGTAGGTTTGTTCTTATGTAGAATCTGTTTGTAATTTTGAACAGGTACATTGTTGAAGTGTAGCTCCAGCCCAAAAATCTATTTTTAAACTTTTTGGAAAACATAGGTAAGGGTTATCACCCCTGTAACATTTGTTTTGCTGTCTGTGCCCCTGTTCAGAACATTTCACCTCACTTTCCGTCCCAATGACAACTGTTTTTGAAATGTGGTGTTTTTCTTGAAACAAGGATTGCTGATAAAGCATCAGTACAGAGGAGACACCTTTCTCCCATATTTATTCTTACAGGAGAGAATTTTCCTTCCTAGGGGTAGATTTCCTCTCACTTCCTGTTGTCTTCTTGCGTTTGCAAGTAGGAGTCGTTTTTAAGTTGGATGTTTGAAAGTAGGGACCTGCCGTATATACTCTGCAGAAATAGGCCCCTTAGTTGTTGGTGTTGGCACAACACTGTAAGCACTCACAGTTACTCTTGGTTGGTGCTGGAACGCCCTGCTGTCAACTATTATATCAGGAATTTTAATTACATATAATTGTTGAACAGTGGTAGTAAAAATTGGGGCTTTGATGGTGGTGCTGGTGCCACAACACTGTAAGCCCTGACAGTTACTCTTGGTGGGTGCAGCAATGGGCCCTGCTGTGAATTATTAGATCAAGAATTGTAATTGCATGCCCCTGTTGAACAGGGGCTGAAAAATTGGGCCTTTCGTGGTGGTGGTGGTGGTGGTGGTGTTGCCACAACACTGTAAGCCCTCAGAGTTACTCTTGGTGGGTGCAGGAATGGGCCCTGCTGTGAATTATTAGATCAAGAATTGTAATTGCATGCCCCTGTTGAACAGGGGCTGAAAAATTGGGCCTTTCGTGGTGGTGGTGGTGGTGGTGGTGTTGCCACAACACTGTAAGCCCTCAGAGTTACTCTTGGTGGGTGCAGCAATGGGCCCTGCTGTGAATTATTACATCAAGAATTGTAATTGCATGCCCCTGTTGAACAGGGGCTGAAAAATTGGGCCTTAGGCACTGGTGGCACAACACTACAACCCCTCACAGATACTGTACTTGGAGCACAGCAATGAGCCCTGTTGCAAAGTATTGCTTCAAAAATTGTAATGACACGCCCCTGTTAAACAGGGGCTGAAAAATTGGGCCTTAGGCACTGGTGGCACAACACTACAACCCCTCACAGATACTGTACTTGGAGCACAGCAATGAGCCCTGTTGCAAAGTATTGCTTCAAAAATTGTAATGACACGCCCCTGTTAAACAGGGGCTGAAAAATTGGGCCTTAGGCACTGGTGCCACAACACTCCAACCCCTCACAGATACTGTACTTGGAGCACAGCAATGAGCCCTATGGCAAATTATTGCAAAAAAAATTGTAATTACACGCCCCTGTAAAACAGGGGCTGAAAAATTGGGCCTTAGCCACTGGTGGCGGCACCCATAAACAAAAATGATCTTCCAAGCTATCATCATCAATCGTATCATTGAGGACTCGGAGGAGGAGGATAGCCAGTCAACATAACAGCACAGGCACTCAGCATCAGCATCAGTCTTGAAGGGATGTGACATGTTAAAATCAATTAGTCTGTTATATCAGCATCAGGTGTGTGGTAGCTGGTGGTGATCCAAGACTGGTTCATCTTGATGAAAGTCAGTCGATCAACCGAGTCGGTGGACAGGCGCACCCTGTGATCCGTGACAAATCCTCCAGCAGCACTGAATGTGCGTTCCGAAAGAACGCTGGATGCAGGACAGGCCAGTAGCTCAATTGCATACTGTGCAAGCTCTGGCCAGTGATCCATCCTCAAGACACAGTAAGCCAGAGGATTTTCGGTGGGGAAGGTGTCCAAGTCTGACCTTGCCCCTAGATATTCCTGCACCATGTTTATCAGACGCTGGCGATGGTTGCTGGAACCAATCATACTTTGGGGCTGCGGACTAAAGAATTGTCTGAACGCATCGGTCAGACGGCCACCTTCCCCACCGCTCCTTCTTTGACTGGCCGAAGCCTCAGCAACTCGTTGTCCAGGACCAGGAGTTTGTAACCTCCCAGTCTCTGGGAACGCGTTGCACAGACCTTTCTGCAAGGCCTCCCGGAGTTGTCTCATCCTCTGCTCCCTCTGCGACGGTAACATAAGGTCCGCAACCTTACCCTTGTACCGTGGATCAAGGAGAGTGGCCAGCCAGTAATGGTCCCTCTCCTTGATCCGAAGAATACGAGGATCCTTCCGCAGACTTTGCAGGATCAGGGAGGCCATGCAGCGTAGGTTTGCTGAGGCATTCGCTCCGGAGTCCTCTGGGTCACTAAGGACGACATGATCCGCAGCCACCTCCTCCCAGCCACGTACAAGTCCACTGGTTTCTTGGGACTGTAAATCATCCCTAAAAGACTGCTGCTGATGATGCTGAGTGCCAGCCTCCACCTCCATGCTGACACAATCCTCCTCCTCCTCTTCCTGTGCGATGGGTGGGACAGAAGGAACACTGTCTGGGTAAAGGGGGCCTTGAGAGGCAAGGAAGTCCTCCTCTTCCTGCCTCTGTTCTGCCTCAAGTGCCCTGTCCATTATTCCACGCAGCGTGTGCTCCAACAGGTGGACAAGAGGTACAGTGTCACTGATGCATGCACTGTCACTGCTCACCATCCTCGTGGCCTCCTCAAATGGTGCCAGGACAGTGCATGCATCCCTTATCATGCCCCACTGGCGTGGAGAAAAAAAAACAAGCTCCCCTGACCCTGTCCTGGTGCCGTAGTCGCACAGGTACTCATTGATGGCCCTCTGCTGCGTGTGCAGCCGCTGCAGCATGGCCAACGTTGAGTTCCACCTGGTGGGCATGTCACATATAAGGCGGTTCTTGGGCAGGTTCAACTCCTTTTGCAGCTCAGCCAGGCGAGCACTGGCATTATAAGATCTGCGGAAATGCACACAGACTTTCCTGGCCTGCCTCAGGACATCCTGTAAGCCCGGGTACCTGCCCAAGAACCGCTGCACCACCAGGTTAAGGGCGTGAGCCACACAGGGCACATGGGTCAGTTGTCCCTGTCGAAGGGCGGAGAGGAGGTTGGTGCCATTGTCGCAAACCACCATTCCTGGCTTAAGCTGGCATGGCGTCAACCACCTCTCGGCCTGGCCCTGCAGAGCAGACAGGACCTCTGCCCCAGTGTGGCTTCTGTCCCCAAACACACCAGCGCAAGCACGGCATGGCATCTTTTTGCCTGCGTACTTGCGTAGCCCCGTGAACGGCTACGGAGCACCGCTGGTTCATAGGACAAACCACAGGAAGAGGCCATGGAGGAAGAAGAAGAGGAGGGGGTGGAGGAGAGAGGTGTGTCACAACCAGTAGTAGCATTTTGGAGGCGTGGCGGTGGGACAACCTCCAACACTACTGCACCTTGTCCTGCATCCTTCCCAGCTGCCAAAAGAGTGACCCAATGGGCCGTGAAAGAAAGGTAACGTCCCTGTCCATGCCTGCTGGACCATGAGTCAGCGGTAATATGTACCTTACCGCTGACCGCCCTGTCCAGCGAGGCATGGACATTGCCTTCCACATGCCGGTAGAGAGCCGGAATATCCTTCCGTGAGAAAAAGTGGCGTTTGGGAACCTGCCACTGAGGAACCGCACATTGCACAAACTCACGGAAGGGGGCCGAGTCTACCAACTGAAAAGGCAGCAGTTGAAGCGCTAGCAATTTAGCCAAGCTAGCATTCAACCGCTGGGCATGTGGATGGCTGGGAGTGAACTTCTTTCGACGGTCCAGCAGCTGGGGCAGGGAAATTTGCCTGCTAGAATCGGACGTCGGTGTACTGCTAGCAGTGGCCGCAAGTACTTGGCTGTGACACACCTAATTCTACACCTTCATTCCTCTCAGTGCATGTTTCAGAGAGGACTGAAGTTATAGTGGGGTTGGAGATCCCAGCTGATGCGGTGCAAGGAGAGGTCCGCTTTGTTCTTTGGTGTGGGTCTTTGAGGTAGGCTTGCCAACGAGCTGCATGGCAGGTCAACATATGTCTGGTCAGGCATGTGGTACCCAAGCGGCTGATGTTTTGGCCACGCGATATACGCTTGAGACATATGTTGCAAACAGCAGCTGTGCGATCTGATGCACTAGCCTCAAAAAAAGCCCACACCAAGGAACTTTTTGAATGACGGGCAGAGGCAGCGCCCTGCACAGGCGGAGCTCTGCGGTGTGATTCCGTCGGTGTACTGCCCTTACGCTGGCCACCAAAGGGCATCCTGCCTCGTTGGAGATGTGCCCCCTCCTCATCCTCCTCCTCCTCCTCTCTCCTATTAGGCACCCACGTGGAGTCAGTGACCTCATCATCCCCTCCCTCCTCATCACTGGAGCCAATCTGGCAGTATGCTGCAGCTGCTGGAACATGACTGCCAGATTGGTGTCCTTCTTGAGCATCCCCTCTGTCTGCTCTCACCCTACTGCCTTCCTGTAGCTGGGTTTCATCATCAGACCCTTCGAAACGCTGGGCATCCTCCTGGAGCATGTACCCAACACTGTGCTCAAACAGTTCGGGGGACTCCTCAGGAGGAGGACATGGTGGGTCTAGGGAAGGAGTGACTGATGATGAGTCTGACATTGATACCAGGGAAGAGGACGCTTTGGCAGCTGCTTTGCCAGTACCCTGAGCCTGGGTGAGAGAGGATGAGGAGGAGGAGGAGGGCTTGGTCATCCACTCTACCAAGTCTTCGGCATGATGTGGCTCAACATGTCCAGCTGCCGAAAAGAAGGACAAGCGTGTCCCATGGCCATGTGCTGATGACAATGCACCGCGTCCACGACCAGCACTGTTGCCCCCAGACACAGAGCCTGCTTGCCCTCTTTTATTGCCTCCTGACTGTCTGCCTCTCCTTGTTTGCCTTCCAGACATTCTAATAGATGGCCTGCAGGGAGATGGGAAAAAAGCAATAAGGGCTACCTTCAGGTGTCCTTCTCTGTCCCTTGAAACAAGGACTTGCACAGTGAAAGAAACTGACACTCTCCCTACCTAGAGTTTTCTGTCCCTAGAAAAAATGTTTTTTTAAAGCACACTATAGCACAAGGAGAATTCACTCACTGTCCTTCCCTGTCCCTAGAAACAAGGACTTGCACAGTGAAAGAAACTGACACTCTCCCTACCTAGAGTTTTCTGTCCCTAGAAAAAATGTTTTTTTAAAGCACACTATAGCACAAGGAGAATTCACTCACTGTCCTTCCCTGTCCCTAGAAACAAGGACTTGCACAGTGAAAGAAACTGACACTCTCCCTACCTAGAGTTTTCTGTCCCTAGAAAAAATGTTTTTTTAAAGCACACTATAGCACAAGGAGAATTCACTCACTGTCCTTCTCTGTCCCTAGAAACAAGGACTTGCACAGTGAAAGAAACTGACACTCTCCCTACCTAGAGTTTTCTGTCCCTAGAAAAAATGTTTTTTTAAAGCACACTATAGCACAAGGAGAATTCACTCACTGTCCTTCCCTGTCCCTAGAAACAAGGACTTGCACAGTGAAAGAAACTGACACTCTCCATACCTAGAGTTTTCTGTCCCTAGAAAAAATGTTTTTTTAAAGCACACTATAGCACAAGGAGAATTCACTCACTGTCCTTCCCTGTCCCTAGAAACAAGGACTTGCACAGTGAAAGAAACTGACACTCTCCCTACCTACAGTTTTCTGTCCCTAGAAAAAATGTTTTTTTAAAGCACACTATAGCGCAAGGAGAATTCACTCACTGTCCTTCCCTGTCCCTAGAAACAAGGACTTGCACAGTGAAAGAAACTGACACTCTCCCTACCTAGAGTTTTCTGTCCCTAGAAAAAATGTTTTTTTAAAGCACACTATAGCACAAGGAGAATTCACTCACTGTCCTTCCCTGTCCCTAGAAACAAGGACTTGCACAGTGAAAGAAACTGACACTCTCCCTACCTAGAGTTTTCTGTCCCTAGAAAAAATGTTTTTTTAAAGCACACTATAGCACAAGGAGAATTCACTCACTGTCCTTCCCTGTCCCTAGAAACAAGGACTTGCACAGTGAAAGAAACTGACACTCTCCCTACCTAGAGTTTTCTGTCCCTAGAAAAAATGTTTTTTTAAAGCACACTATAGCACAAGGAGAATTCACTCACTGTCCTTCCCTGTCCCTAGAAACAAGGACTTGCACAGTGAAAGAAACTGACACTCTCCCTACCTAGAGTTTTCTGTCCCTAGAAAAAATGTTTTTTTTAAAGCACACTATAGCACAAGGAGAATTCACTCACTGTCCTTCCCTGTCCCTAGAAACAAGGACTTGCACAGTGAAAGAAACTGACACTCTCCCTACCTAGAGTTTTCTGTCCCTAGAAAAAATGTTTTTTTAAAGCACACTATAGCACAAGGAGAATTCACTCACTGTCCTTCCCTGTCCCTAGAAACAAGGACTTGCACAGTGAAAGAAACTGACACTCTCCCTACCTAGAGTTTTCTGTCCCTAGAAAAAATGTTTTTTTAAAGCACACTATAGCACAAGGAGAATTCACTCACTGTCCTTCCCTGTCCCTAGAAACAAGGACTTGCACAGTGAAAGAAACTGACACTCTCCCTACCTAGAGTTTTCTGTCCCTAGAAAAAATGTTTTTTTAAAGCACACTATAGCACAAGCACAAAACACACTGACACTCTCCCTACCTATCCTTCTCTTTCCCTAAACTAAAGGAATCCAGGTTAAGCAAGAAAGAAATAAATGTCACTGTCCCTGCCTATGCTGCTCTTTCCCTGCTCCGGAACACACTACACTAGGCCGCCGTGCTGGCGGCCTTTTATAGTGTGGGGCGTGTACTAAACACCCTCAGCAATAATTGGCCACAGGCATCCTGCCTGTGGCCAATCATTGCTCTCCTCGCTGCCGGCGCTGTGATTGGCCAAGCATGCGGGGTCACAGTGCATGCTTGGCCAATCACAGCGCCTGGATGACACTGCGATGGCGTAGTGCATTGTGGGCCGTTCGCGTCACTCGAATTTGGCGCGAACGGCCCAAATCGTTCGATCTTCGTCGAACGATCGAACAGCCGATGTTCGAGTCGAACGTATGTTCGACTCGAACACGAAGCTCATCCCTAATCATCAGTCACTCCTTCCCTAGACCCACCATGTCCTCCTGAGGAGTCCCCCGAACTGTTTGAGCACAGTGTTGGGTACATGCTCCAGGAGGATGCCCAGCGTTTCGAAGGGTCTGATGATGATACCCAGCTAGAGGAAGGCAGTAGCGTGAGAGCAGAGAGAGGGGATGCTCAAGAAGGACACCAATCTGGAAGTCATGTTCCAGCAGCTGCAGCATACTGCCAGATTGGCTCCAGTGATGAGGAGGGAGGGGATGATGAGGTCACTGACTCCACATGGGTGCCTAATAGGAGAGAGGAGGAGGAGGAGGATGAGGAGGAGGCACATCTCCAATGAGGCAGGATGCCCTTCGGGGGCCAGCGTAAGGGCAGCACACCGACTGAATCACACCGCAGAGCTCCGCCTGTGCAGGGCGCTGGCTCTGCCCGTTATTTAAAAAGTTATTTGGTGTGGGCCTTTTTTGAGTCGAGTGCATCAGATCGCACAGCTGCTGTTTGCAACATATGTCTCAAGCGTATATCGCGTGGCCAAAACATCAGCCGCTTGGGCACCACATGCTTGACCAGATATATGTTGACCTGCCATGCAGCTCGTTGGCAAGCCTACCTTAAAGACCCACACCAAAGAACAAAGCGGACCTCTCCTTGCACCGCATCAGCTGGGATCTCCAACCCCACTATACCTTCAGTCTTCTCTGAAACCTGTACTGAGAGGAATGAAGGTGTAGAATAAGGTGTGTCACAGCCAAGTACTTGCGGGCACTCTGCTAGCAGTACACAGACGTCCGATTCTAGTAGGCAAATTTCCCTGCCCCAGCTGCTGGACCGTCGAAAGAAGTTCACTCCCAGCCATCCACATGCCCAGCGGTTGAATGTTAGCTTGGTTAAATTGCTAGCGCTTCAACTGCTGCCTTTTCAGTTGGTAGACTCGGCCCTCTTCCGTGAGTTTGTGCAATGTGCGGTTCCTCAGTGGCAGGTTCCCAAACGCCACTTTTTCTCACGGAAGGCCATTCCGGCTCTCTACCGGCATGTGAAAGGCAATGTCCATGCCTCGCTGGACAGGGCGGTCAGCGGTAAGGTGCATATTACCGCTGACTCATGGTCCAGCAGGCATGGACAGGGACGTTACCTATCTTTCACGGCCCATTGGGTCACTCTTTTGGCAGCTGGGAAGGATGCAGGACAAGGTGCAGTAGTGTTGGAGGTTGTTCCGCAACCACGCCTCCAAAATGCCACTACTGGTTGTGACACACCTCTCTCCTCCACCCCCTCCTCTTCTTCTTCCTCCATGGCCTCTTCCTGTGCTTTGTCCTTGGAACCAGCAGTGCTCCGTAGGCGTTCAAGGGGCTACGCAAGTACGCAGGCAAAAAGATGCCATGCTGTGCTTGCGCTGGTGTGTTTGGGGGACAGGAGACACACTGGGGCAGAGGTTCTGTCAGCTCTGCAGGGACAGGCCGAGAGGTGGTTGACGCCACGCCAGCTTAAGCCAGGAATGGTGGTTTGCGACAATGTCACCAACCTCCTCTTCGCCCTCTGACAGGGACAACTGACCCATGTGCCCTGTGTGGCTCATGTCCTTAACCTGGTGGTTCAGCGGTTCTTGGGCAGGTACCCGGGCTTACAGGATGTCCTGTGTGCATTTCCACCGATCATATAATGCCAGTGCTCGGCTGGCTGAGCTGCAAAAGGAGTTGAACCTGCCCAAGAACCGCCTTATATGTGACATGCCCACCAGTAGGGATGAGCTCGGCGTTCGAGTCGAACATAGGTTCGACTCGAACATCGGCTGTTCGCGCGTTCGGCGAACAACGAACGATTCGGGTCGTTCGCGCCAAATTCGAGTGACGCGAACGGCCCACAATACACTGCGGCATCGCAGTGTAATCCCGGCGCTGTGATTGGCCAAGCATGCACTGTGACCCTGCATGCTTGGCCGATCACAGCGCCGGCAGCGAGGAGAGCAATGATTGGCCACAGGCAGGATGCTTGTGGCCAGTTATAGCTGAGGGGGTTTAGTACACGCCCCACACTATAAAAGGCCGCCAGCGCGGCGGCCTCGTGTAGTGTGTTCCGGAGCAGAGAAAGTGAAGGATAGGCAGGGACAGTGTCAAATCCATTCTTTGCTAAACCTTGTGTGTAGGGACAGAGAAGGATAGGCAGGGAGAGTGTCAGTGTCATATTCTTTGCTAAACCTTGTGTGTAGGGAGAGAGAAGGATAGGCAGGGAGAGTGTCAGTGTCATATACTTTGATAAACCTTGTGTGCAGGGAGAGAGAAGGATAGGCAGGGGACAGTGTCAGTGTCATATTCTTTGCTAAACCTTGTGTGCAGGGAGAGAGAAGGATAGGCAGGGAGAGTGTCAGTGTCATATACTTTGATAAACCTTGTGTGCAGGGAGAGAGAAGGATAGGCAGGGGACAGTGTCAGTGTCATTGTTGCTAAGCCTCCTGCACATTATACACCTGAAGTTAGCCCGTATTGCTGCTTTTTCCTGGTGTGTTACACCAACAGGATTTTGCGGCACTTACAGCGGGCGGAGTGTGCCTCCTGACCATATTACACCTGAACTTAGCCTGTATTGCTGCTTTTTCCTGGTGTGTTACACCAACAGGATTTTGCGGCACTTACAGCGGGCGGAGTGTGCCTCCTGACCATATTACAACTGAACTTAGCCTGTATTGCTGCTTTTTCCTGGTGTGTTACACCAACAGGATTTTGCGGCACTTACAGCGGGCGGAGTGTGCCTCCTGACCATATTACACCTGAACTTAGCCTGTATTGCTGCTTTTTCCTGGTGTGTTACACCAACAGGATTTTGCGGCACTTACAGCGGGCGGAGTGTGCCTCCTGACCATATTACACCTGAACTTAGCCTGTATTGCTGGTTTTCCCATTTCCCTGCAGGCCATTAGAATGTCTGGAAGGCAAACAAGGAGAGGCAGACAGTCAGGAGCCAATAAAAGAGGGCAAGCAGGCTCTGTGTCTAGAGACAACAGTGCTGGTCGTGGACGCGGTGCATCGCCATCAGCACGTGGTCATGGGACACGCTTGTCCTTCTTTTCGGCAGCTGGACGTGTTGAGCCGCGTCATGCCGAAGACTTGGTAGAGTGGATGACCAAGCCCTCCTCATCCTCCTCATCCTCTCTCACCCAGGCTCAGGGTACTGGCAAAGCAGCTGCCAAAGCGTCCTCTTCCCTGGTATCAATGTCATCATCAGTCACTCCTTCCCTAGACCAACCATGTCCTCCTGAGGAGTCCCCCGAACTGTTTGAGCACAGTGTTGGGTACATGCTCCAGGAGGATGCCCAGCGTTTCGAAGGGTCTGATGATGATACCCAGCTAGAGGAAGGCAGTAACATGAGAGCAGAGAGAGGGGATGCTCAAGAAGGACACCAATCTGGCAGTCATGTTCCAGCAGCTGCAGCATACTGCCAGATTGGCTCCAGTGATGAGGAGGGAGGGGATGATGAGGTCACTGACTCCACGTGGGTGCCTAATAGGAGAGAGGAGGAGGATGAGGAGGAGGCACATCTCCAACGAGGCAGGATGCCCTCGGGGGGCCAGCGTAAGGGCAGCACACCGATGGAATCACACCGCAGAGCTCCGCCTGTGCAGGGCGCTGCCTCTGCCCGTTATTTAAAAAGTTCTTTGGTGTGGGCCTTTTTTGAGTCGAGTGCATCAGATCGCACAGCTGCTGTTTGCAACATATGTCTCAAGCGTATATCGCGTGGCCAAAACATCAGCCGCTTGGGCACCACATGCTTGACCAGACATATGTTGACCTGCCATGCAGCTCGTTGGCAAGCCTACCTTAAAGACCCACACCAAAGAACAAAGCTGACCTCTTCTTGCACCGCATCAGCTGGGATCTCCAACCCCACTATACCTTCAGTCCTCTCTGAAACCTGCTCTGAGAGGAGTGAAGGTGTAGAATAAGGTGTGTCACAGCCAAGTACTTGCGGGCACTCTGCTAGCAGTACACCAACGTCCGATTCTAGCAGGCAAATTTCCCTGCCCCAGCTGCTGGACCATCGAAAGAAGTTCACTCCCAGCCATCCACATGCCCAGCGGTTGAATGCTAGCTTGGCTAAATTGCTAGCACTTCAACTGCTGCCTTTTCAGTTGGTAGACTCGGCCCCCTTTCGTGAGTTTGTGCAATGTGCGGTTCCTCAGTGGCAGGTTCCCAAACGCCACTTTTTCTCACGGAAGGCGATTCCGGCTCTCTACTGGCATGTGGAAGGCAATGTCTTGGCCTCGCTGGACAGGGCGGTCAGCGGTAAGGTGCATATTACCGCTGACTCGTGGTCCAGCAGGCATGGACAGGGACGTTACCTTTCTTTCACGGCCCATTGGGTCACTCTTTTGGCAGCTGGGAAGGATGCAGGACAAGGTGCAGTAGTGTAGGAGGTTGTTCCACCACCACACCTCCAAAATGCTACTACTGGTTGTGACACACCTCTGTCCTCCACCCCCTCCTCTTCTTCTTCCTCCGTGGCCTCTTCCTGTGCTTTGTCCTCGGAACCAGTGGTGCTCCGTAGGCGTTCAAGGGGCTACGCAAGTACGCAGGCAAAAAGATGCCATGCCGTGCTTGCGCTGGTGTGTTTGGGGGACAGGAGCCACACTGGGGCAGAGGTTCTGCCTGTTCTGCAGGGGCAGGCCGAGAGGTGGTTGACGCCACGCCAGCTTAAGCCAGGAATGGTAGTTTGTGACAATGGCACCAACCTCCTCTCCGCTCTCCGACAGAGACAACTGACCCATGTGCCCTGTGTGGCTCACGTCCTTAACCTGGTGGTGCAGCGGTCCTTGGGCAGGTACCCGGGCTTACAGGATGTCCTGAGGCAGGCCAGGAAAGTCTGTGTGCATTTCCGCAGATCTTATAATGCCAGTGCTTGCCTGGCTGAGCTGCAAAAGGAGTTGAACCTGCCCAAGAACCGCCTTATATGTGACATGCCCACCAGGTGGAACTCAACGTTGGCCATGCTGCAGCGGCTGCACATGCAGCAGAGGGCCATCAATAAGTACCTGTGCGACTACGGCACCAGGACAGGGTCAGGGGAGCGTGGGGTTTTTTCACCACGCCAGTGGGGCATGATCAGGGATGCATGCACTGTCCTGGCACCATTTGAGGAGGCCACGAGGATGGTGAGCAGTGACAGTGCATGCATCAGTGACACTGTATCTCTTGTCCACCTGTTGGAACATACGCTGTGTGGAATAATGGACAGGGCACTTGAGGCAGAACAGAGGCAGGAAGAGGAGGACTTCCTTGCCTCTCAAGGCCCCCTTTACCCAGACAGTGTTCCTTCTGTCCCACCCATCGCACAGGAAGAAGAGGAGGAGGAGGAGGAGGAGGATTGTGTCAGCATGGAGGTGGAGCCTGGCACTCAGCATCATCAGCAGCAGTCTTTTAGGGATGATTTACAGTCCCAAGAAACCAGTGGACTTGTACGTGGCTGGGAGGAGGTGGCTGCGGATCATGTCGTCCTTAGTGACCCAGAGGACTCCGGACCGAATGCCTCAGCTAACCTACGCTGCATAGCCTCCCTGATCCTGCAAAGTCTGCGGAAGGATCCTCGCAGAGGGAGCAGAGGATGAGACAACTCCGGGAGGCCTTGCAGAAAGGTCTGTGCAACGCGTTCCCAGAGACTGGGAGGTTACAAACTCCTGGTCCTGTACAACGAGTTGCTGAGGCTTCGGTCAGTCAAAGAAGGAGCGGTGGGGAAGGTGGCCGTCTGACTGATGCGTTCAGACAATTCTTTAGTCCGCAGCCCCAAGGTATGATCGGTTCCAGCAACCATCGCCAGCGTCTGATATACATGGTGCAGGAATACCTAGGGGCAAGGTCAGACTTGGACACCTTCCCCACCGAAAATCCTCTGGCTTACTGTGTCTTGAGGATGGATCACTGGCCAGAGCTTGCACAGTATGCAATTGAGCTACTGGCCTGTCCTGCATCCAGCGTTCTTTCGGAACGCACATTCAGTGCTGCTGGAGGCTTAGTAACCCGATCACAGGGTGCGCCTGTCCACCGACTCGGTTGATCGACTGACCTTCATAAAGATGAATCAGTCTTGGATCACCACCAGCTACCAAGCACCTGAAGCTGATGTAACCGAATTTTTTTTTTTTTAAATGTCACATCCCTTCAAGACTGCCTATGCTGATGCTGAGTGACTGTCCTGTTATGTTGACTGACTATCCTCTTCCTCCTTAATGATCCTGCTGATAGCTTGGAAGAACATTTTTGGTTCTGGGTGCCGCCACCAGTGGCTAAGGCCCAATTTTTCAGCCCCTGTTTAACAGGGGCATGTAATTACAATTTTTTATGCAATGCTTTGCAGCAGGGCTCATTCCTGCACTCCAACTAGAGTATCTGGCAGCGGTTGCAGTGTCGTGGCACCAGCACCAGTGCCTACGGCCCAATTTTTCAGCCCCTGTTTAACAGGGGCTTGTATTTACAATTTTTTATGCAATGCTTTGCAGCAGGGCTCATTTCTGCGCTCCAAGTACAGTATCTGTGAGGGGTTGCAGTGTTTTGGCACCAGTGCCTAAGGCCCAATTTTTCTGCCCCTGTTTAACAGGGGCATGTAATTGCAATTCTTGATCTAATACTTTGCAACAGGGCTCATTGCTGCGCTCTAAGTACAGTATCTGTGAGGGGTTGCAGTGTTGTGGCACCAGCACCAGTGCCTAAGGCCCAATTTTTCTGTCCCTGTTCAACAGGGGCATGTAATAACAATTCTTGATCTAATATTTCACAGCTGGGCCCATTCCTGCGCCCACCAAGAGTAACTGTGAGGACTTACAGTCTTGTGGCACCAGCACCACCGCCACCACCAAAGGCCCAATTTTTCAGCCCCTGTTTAACAGGGGCATGTAATTACAATTTTTTATGCAATGCTTTGCAGCAGGGCTCATTCCTGCACTCCAACTAGAGTATCTGGGAGCGGTTGCAGTGTCGTGGCACCAGCACCAGTGCCTACGGCCCAATTTTTCAGCCCCTGTTTAACAGGGGCTTGTATTTACAATTTTTTATGCAATGCTTTGCAGCAGGGCTCATTGCTGCGCTCCAAGTACAGTATCTGTGAGGGGTTGCAGTGTTTTGGCACCAGTGCCTAAGGCCCAATTTTTCTGCCCCTGTTTAACAGGGGCATGTAATTGCAATTCTTGATCTAATACTTTGCAACAGGGCTCATTGCTGCGCTCTAAGTACAGTATCTGTGAGGGGTTGCAGTGTTGTGGCACCAGCACCAGTGCCTAAGGCCCAATTTTTCTGTCCCTGTTCAACAGGGGCATGTAATAACAATTCTTGATCTAATATTTCACAGCTGGGCCCATTCCTGCGCCCACCAAGAGTAACTGTGAGGACTTACAGTCTTGTGGCACCAGCACCACCGCCACCACCAAAGGCCCAATTTTTCAGCCCCTGTTCAACAGGGGCATGCAATTACAATTCTTGATCTAATAATTCACAGCAGGGCCCATTCATGCGCCCACCAAGAGCAACTGTGAGGGCTTACAGTGTTGTGGCACCAGCACCACCACCACCACCAAAGGCGCAATTTTTCCTGCCACTGTTCAACAATGGCATGTAATTACATTTCCTGATATAATAGTTCACAGCAGGGCATTCCAGCGCCCACCAAGAGTAACTGTGAGGGCTTACAGTGTTGTGGCAACACCAACACCTAAGGGGCAAATTTCTGCAGAGTATATACGGCAGGCCCCTACTTTCAAACATCCAACTTAGAAACGACTCCTACTTGCAAACGGAAGGAGACAACAGGAAGTGAGAAGAAATCTACTCCTAGGATGCAGGGATGGACTGGCCTTCGGGACTACTGGGAGTTTTTTTTTTTGTGGGCGTTTTTTTTATGCAGAGTTCGGCGGCAGCAGAAGCGTGGCAGCAATCAGCGGCGGGGATTCAAGGAAGGTGGCCAGCGAGGAGGGCAGTTGGATGTAAAAGCCGAGGAGGGAGAAGAGCTCCACCCCCTCCCTGACCACCGAAGAGGTGAACAGGAGCGAGTGCGGCCACCCCGGCGCTCCCAGAACCTCGATTCCTCCACCTCCTCTCTGCTCCAGGAACCATGCGGCCTGGGCCGGAGGGCAGGCTGACTGGGAGCCCGGATGAAGAGAACATGCGCCCCTGTAAGGACCAGAGCAGCGAGAGCACCCCCCGGATCAAGAGGGAGACTCAGCGCTGCTGCTGCTGGCCATCAGGTACCCGGCGTCCTACACAAACATGTCAGAACACTGAGACAGTGGGGGGGTGAGCAGAGGAGGGACTGCAGAAAGGGAAAGTGCTATGTGGTCTGTCTCAGCCTTCCCCTCTGTCTCTCTGCCCTCTCTGTGTCTCTCAGTCCCCCCCTCTGTCTCTCAGTGCCCCCTCTTTCAGCCCCTCCTCTGTCTCTCATCCCCCCACTATCTCTCAGCCCCCACTATCTCTCAGTCCCCACTATCTCTCAGCCCCCACTATCTCTCAGACCCCCTCTGTCTCTCAGACCCCCCCTCTGTCTCTCAGTCCCCGTGTCTCTCAGTACCCCCCTCTTTTAGCCCCCTCCTCTGTCTCTCAGCCCCCCTCTGTCTCTCAGACCCCCTCTGTCTCTCAGACCCCTCCTCTGCCTCTCAGACCCCTCCTCTATCTCTCAGCTCTCCTCCTCTGTCTCTCAGACCCTCCTCTGTCTCTCAGACCCCCCTCTGTCTCTCAGACCCCTCTTCTGTCTCTCAGACCCCTCTTCTGTCTCTCAGACCCCCTCTGTCTCTCAGTCCCCCCTCTGTCTCTCAGTTCCTGTGTCTCTCAGTCCCCCCGTCTTTTAGCCCCTCCTCTGTCTCTCAGCTCCCCTCTATCTCTCAGACCCCCCTCTGTCTCTCAGACCCCCCCCTGTCTCTCAGACCCCCCTCTGTCTTTCAGACCCCTCCTCTGTCTCTCAGACCCCTCCTCTGTCTCTCATCTCCCCCCTCTGTCTATCAGCCCCCCTCTGTCTATCAGCCCCCCTCTGTCTCTCAGCCCCCTGTCTCTTAGCCCCCCTCGGTCTCTCAGACCCCTCCTATTTCTCTCAGCCCCCACTGTCTCTCAGCTCTCCTCCTCTATCTCTCAGCTCCCCCCTCTGTCTCTCAGCTCCCCCCTCTGTCTCTCAGCTTTCTCCTTCTGTCTCTCAGCCCCCCTCTGTCTCTCAGCTCCCCCCTCTGTCTCTCCAGTCCCCCCTCTGTCTCTCAGACCCCCCTCTGTCTCTCAGACCCCTCCTCTGTCTCTCAGACCCCTCCTCTGTCTCTCAGACCCCCCTCTGTCTCTCAGACCCCTCCTCTGTCTCTCAGACCCCTTCTCTGTCTCTCAGCTCCCCCCTCTGTCTCTCAGCTCCCCCCTCTGTCGCTCAGCTCCCCCCTCTTTCTCTCAGACCCCTCCTCTGTCTCTCAGACCCCTCCTCTGTCTCTCAGACCCCTCCATCTCTCAGTCCCCCTCTGTCTCTCAGCCCCCCTCTGTCTCTCAGACCCCTCCTCTGTCTCTCAGCCCCCACTGTCGCTCAGCTCTCCTCCTCTATCTCTCAGCTCTCCTCCTCTATTTCTCAGCTCCCCCCTCTGTCTCTCAGCTCCCCCTCTGTCTCTCAGCTCCCCCCTCTGTCTCTCAGCTCCCCCCTCTGTCTCTCAGCTTTCTCCTTCTGTCTCTCAGCTCCCCCTGTCTCTCAGCCCCCTATCTCTCAGCCCCCCTCTGTCTCTCAGCTCCCCCCTCTGTCTCTCAGCTCCCCCCTCTGTCTCTCAGCTCCATCCTCTGTCTCTCAGACCCCTTCTCTGTCTCTCAGACCCCTTCTCTGTCTCTCAGACCCCTTCTCTGTCTCTCAGACCTCTCCTCTGTCTCTCAGACCTCTCCTCTGTCTCTCAGACCCATCCTCTGTCTCTCAGACCCCTCCTCTGTCTCTCAGACCCCTCCTCTGTCTCTCAGCCCCCTCCTCTGTCTCTCAGCACCCCCCCCTCTGTCTCTCAGCACCCCCCTTGTGTCTCTCAGCTCCCCCCTCTGTCTCTCTGCCCCCTCCTCTGTCTCATTCACTCCCTGACTCTTAGACTGCTTGCACACTGCTTGCAGCCATGCCATTTTTCTCAATGATTTTCATCCATATTGCTGGGACCATATATTACATTAAAGCCGCAAGCAGTTTTAAATGGCTTTTTTTCCTTTAGAAATGTCATTTTGTGCAGGGACAGTTCTAAACACGGGAAACACGTGCCACTTCACAGGCATACTTTAGACACACCGTTTTTAAATCTTTTTTTTGCATTGATACATGTCCCCTGGGGCAGGACCCGGGTCCCCAGACCCTTTTTAGGACAATAACATGCATATTAGCCGTTATAATTAGCACTTTAGATTTCGCGTCCATTGTATTTAATAGGGTTCTAAAGTTCGCGCAAACTTTCGGTCCGTTCGAAGGTTCTGGTGCGAACCGAACCGGGGGGTGTTCGGCTCATCCCTACTTCCCATGTGATAGTGCCTACATGTACCAACTTTGCTCTGTCTGATATAATTATCTGCTTTACTGCGTTTTGTCAAGGGTTTCTGGGATCAAGCTCCAGATTGTCCGAAGAGGGCCGTATTAGAGAAGTTTAGATCTTGGTCATTCTCTAACACAGATCATGAGTCCCAAGTAACATATTATTCCAGTTTGGCTGCAATGTTTGATTAAGGCAAAAGGATAGTTTGGTTCACTGTACTCAGTGAGCTGCAATTGTTTAGTCTGGCCTGATCTGTGTGCTCTGCTGCTGCTATTCTAATGGATAGCTCCCTCTGTATCCAGGCAACTTGAGAAGTTTATGTATGATAGATGTGGAGCTATGCAGATAGCAGCATGAATATTTATACAGTCCCAGCCTATGCCAGAGAGGCAGGCTCTGAAGTCATGTTGGGAGACTGTATTTATCCTTAGAGCACACAGAGTACTGGATCTTGTGCAGAATGGAGGAGTCCAGCCTGAGGGGGGCATGCTGCCCTCTCAGGCACAGGCTGTCATGTAGAGGCCTCATGTGGGCGACCTGAGGGAGGAAAGCAGAGACCTCAGTGCTTAGAAGAAAGTGACTGAGGGGAGCTGTCTGCCACAAATCTGTCTAGTATCACTGGAGCACAGTGCTTAGAAGATTGGAAGGTGGCATCCATCTGTCCCTGGGCCTGAGTAGAGACATAACTGGATCTTGTGCTGTAGCTACCCCTCTGGTGCCTTGAGATAGTCAGCTGTGGGTCTGTTAAAAAGGACACTGTCTGGTGTCCTGAAGAGCTCCGTCCAGATATTGTCCACTAAAGAGAAGGGATTTTGCTCTACTGGTTCTTCTACTACTACTACTTAAGCAGAAAAGAAAAGAAAGTCCTCAATGTACATATTTCCCATTCTTGGAGTATCCCACCACTACCCTTATCCAAGTTCTCTGAAAAAAAAAAAAAACAACATCCCCAAGAGTGAATGTGCCTGACTTTAGGGCTGAAGTTGGGAAGACCTGGACAAGTAATTCCTTTAGCTCCTATGGGAGTAGCGCTACACAAGGATTTTTACAATTGTTAACAGGGATATGGGATGATATGATTCTAATAGATACTGTAAGGATCTTTAACTTTTTTTTGTTAGCACAACTATTATGGCAGCATACATAGAATCAGGGAGGAGGCCATTTTCAATGCATCTCCCAAGGTATCAGGTAGACATGAAAAGATAACCTTTCTTAAATGTGTATATACCTTTACAAGAATGCCACCTGCCCCTGGAAATTTCGGATTAGGAATGGTTTTAAGTACCTTCTCAAGTTCTTCTATAGTCAAATTAGAATCCAGATCCAATTTTTGCTTCCGTAGACATTTGAAGCAGATACATCTGTTGAAGGAAGTTATCCAATTGGGCATGCATATAGCTAACATAGAGATATACAAAGATTGCAAAAAGTGTATATACACCAATATTATTAATATCTGTGTGCATATTATTAGTAAGGTGCACCTTTCTCCATCTGCTAAATCACCCATTTTTGTACAAAACAGTTTTTTGGACTTTGGTAGATACAAATATTGTTGGGTGAATCGTTTGAGCCGTTCAGTGAACACCCAAATTTGCGTGGCCCTGGGCAGGATGTTCGCTCCCGCCAGTCACCCCACAATGCACTGCACGCTGTGCTATCTAGGGACCTAATTGGATAATTGGATAAGCCTTGCACCTGACCGCCGGTCAGGTGTAAGGCTTTGCAAATTAGGGCACAGAGCACTGTCAGAGCCCTGATTGGACAAAGTGATGATGACTTTCTCCAATCACGGCTCAGTGCTCAAAGTCCTACCCCACACTATAGAAAGTAACTTCCCATAGGAAGCTTTTGCATTGTGTTGGAGTGAAGATAGATAGAGCAGGGTACAGTTTGCTACTAGCGAGTTAGTGTGTTCACTTATTGTGACTCTAGTGTGTCAGTATAGTGTAGTGTCAGTGTAGTGTGTTAGTGTACTGCAGTGTTTAACACAGCATTACATAACATTTAGTGCTATATACAGTGCTGTATAACCCTTTTTTTTGGGGGGGGGTTGCTGCATTTTTTTTGTCCTGTTTTTTTTTTCTCCCCTGCCTGCCCCCTTTTTTTTAATTGTCAGCCATAGTTTTTCTGAATGTGATGCTAGTGTTCCCCTTTTTATTTTTTTAATGATTTTACATTTCTGTCAGCGTCAGTCCTCAATTTAAAGCGCACCAAACACCACTTTTCAAAAAAAAAAAGGGCATCCAATCACACATTTCCTAGTTTCTATTAAATTTGGCTAACAAGCCCCCCCACTTATCATTTCTGTGTCATAGAAATTTGGCTGTATGCAGAGCACACAGCCAGATATCTTGTCTCTAATAGTAACACATTTCGTCTCAATGATATAATGCATCTTAAGCTATGATTCACTCACCTTCCATTTGATTCCCATTCATTCAAAGAAAGAAGCATCACCACAAGGCTATGTCCTCATCACGGCCTCCCAGAAAACACTGCCCGCTGACGCCCTCATAGCGTCCTTTTATTATCACAAACAGGAAGTGATGGCTGCAGCAGCCAATCACCACCTCCGTGGGAGGGAACATCACAGGATGTCCCCTTCACACAGCAAATGTCCATATAAGGAGTTGACAACACAAGAAATACAGCTAAAGGATACAATACAGCAACACGATACAATAATAATACAATAACCAATGAACACAGTTCCTGATGAGGGGAGCTTATCCGCAGATGCATGCTCACGTCACCACCTCCATGTTGATCAGACACAGAGGCGACAAGAGCATATATCCGCTGAAACCGATAATGCGTTTGCAGAGAGGCCTCACTCCGCAAACACCCTTCTCCAAATCAGGAAGTTTATCTCAACCAGCCTCAGTCCGCCCCAGTCAGCTCTTTAGAGCGGGTTGCGGGAGAACTAACACTGGGTGACACTATGACAATACGTATTAAATACATCTTCATAAAATTTTCCACAACAGTTCCTCCTCTTGTCATGTGCCCCCACGTGTCTTTTGATGCACCTTGATCTAATCAGTCCTTACAAAGGGGATATGGTCTGGTGCAACCACTCTACCATCTCCATCCCTATAAGAAACAGAAAAGGAGGAGTCGCCCTTGGGACTTTAAATGAGGTGGTAGAGATTGGCACTTGTTCACCCATATATGCAAAAAATTTAACCAATAAATTATATTTTTTGCATATATGGGTGAACAAGTGCCAATCTCTACCACCTCATTTAAAGTCCCAAGGGCGACTCCTCCTTTTCTGTAATCAGTCCTTACAGTCCATAAAAAGGAAAACATGGCTTGACATGTAGACTCTGTTCTTCAGGAGCATGACTTATAAGGAGGATGCGACATGGTGAGCTGTAGTAATCATCGATTGGTCTGGGATCTTCTGTGTCTTGTACTTAAGTCCGGCTTCGGGGCGTCTCATCAAGGAAGCTCTGGTCACACGTCCAATGAGGCAACAGGAGCACTCATCACAACATAGAAAGAATAGAAATAAAAACGACATGAGTATATATATATTCCCACTTCCTTTAACCACGATCCGCTGTAAAATAAAAAATTAAATCCCCAAAGATTCCCAGACCCTTAAAAGGACTCCCAACCTTCACTTAGCTACAGCTCTGGCTTCAACAGTTACATGAAGAATCCTATCCTCAATGGATGAGAATTGTTTAATCGTCTCATAAGCTCAAGCCCCCCCCAACTTGTACATGCAGGAAATCATGCCCAGACCTGGTCGGGGTTGGTGAACAATTCCCTTCCAGCTGTCCCAGCCATTCTTACCTTCTCGCGCCATCAGATCCTCGCGATCTAATTTTACCCTCTAAAAATGCATTGTTTGATTCCATTGACAAGTGTCTGTTCTGAGTCTTCACCAGTTTGTCAAAACTCCTCATACCCATAATAACATCATAAATGGCATGTACCGCTGTCATCGCTGGGGTAATAGGACTCGGTGGAGACTCAGAACAGACCCAGCATTCGGTCCTGTTCGCTTTCTTAGCTAGTCAGAAAATGCACTTTAAATAATAACTTGGGATGTTTTTCATCGTTACCCTTGCTAAAATTTACTAAACAAACAAAAAAATATAAATACACGAAGATACTACTCAATTCTTTGGTGTGGTTGAGCCGCTTTTTGCAGTGGCTGGCGTGGTCTCGTCCCTCAAGCTTCTTTACAATGACCCAGTCACCTGGTTGGAAAGAATGTAAACCGGTTATTGTGTCAGGGTCCAGAAGAGACTCATGAACCCTGTGATGGACATTTTGAAGTTCATGTTACAGTGATCGCACCCACCCCATCAGCTGAGAACGTTAGTGACAGCTAATGAGGAAAGTACGACTCTGGTTTTGATTGACCTCCAAACAACCCTCATATGACAATAACCCAGACATCTGGACTGTGGTCACTGCATAACCTGTGCGTGGCTTACAATACCTGGAACCATTGCAAAAGGTTCTTAGCATCTGGGATGGGAACCTACTTCACCAGACTGCTGCTTGCCGATTCAAATTCTATCAAAGAAAGACAGTCTTGGCACAAACTTGGTTAGAATTACAGAGGTTAACATTATTTGTTTGAAAAAAACTGTCATTCTTACATTTATCACCCCCCCCCCTTTCTTCCTCATTAGAAACTTAAGGAAGAACTGCAGGATATAGAGTGGTGCAAGAAAAAAGAAACAATGAAATAGCCTACGATACTTTTACCTCCTTAGACTCATGTATTTATCCATGTGTACAGCTGTCTACATACACCTGCTCTCTATGTACATACTCGTTCAGAAACTCCTTGGACCTGAAAAATACTTATAAGCAAAATTATTACTCTATCCTTCATATTTAATCTGCAAAGAATAGCAAACAATAATGACATTCCTGTACATTGGTAAATTGTCAATGACATTCTTTCAAAATCGATTCAAACAAAACCCTCTGCAACCCTTACTTTTCCCGTTCCTACAAAAATACAAGTTTGAACATATTCACGTTACTACATACAAACATTCCGATACAAATGTGGGGGAGATACTTCAGAGCCCATTCACACAGGGGCAACTTTGGATCGCCCCAGGCCGCCCCTAGTCGCCTCAAGTCGCGCTGGCTGAGGAAATCAATGTAAGTTAAAGGAGCCGTCTTAATGCACACTACTGCAGTAGCTCCAACTTCAAAAAAGGTCCCTGTACTACTTCAATCCGACTTCTAGGAGACCTGTACCCATTGATTTCAATGGGAGTTGCCCCTGAAGTCGGATCACTGTCTTAGAGCCCATTCACACAGGGGCGTCTTTGGATCCGACTCCAAATTGCCCCAGGTCGCCCCTAGTCGCCTCAGGTCGGGCTGGCTGAAGAAATCAATGTAAGTTAATAGAGCCGTCCTTATGCACTCTACTGCAGTCGCTCCGACTTTAAAAAAGGTCCCTGTACTACTTCAATCCGACTCCTAGGCGACCTGTAACCATTCATTTCAATGGGAGTCGCCTCTCACTATCTTAATAGGAGCAACTCTCTAGGAAGAAAACATACATTTCTCAGGCAAACCTCTCCCTCCCCCCTCCCTCCCACAGAGCTGATTCTTGTTTGATTGGCCACTGGAATGTCTCCTGTCCTGCAGGCAACTTGGAGTTGCCTTGTAAGTAGCTCCAGGTCGAGCTGTGATTCATTCTCAAATCGTGTCTGAGTTGCCTCATAAAATCGTGCTGGAAGTCGTGTTGCCCCAGTGTGAGCCGGCTCTTAACATAAGCAACTTTTCAGGAAGATAACATACATTTCTCAGGCAAACCCCTCCCTCCCCCTCCCTCCCACAGAGCTAATTCTTGTTTTATTGGCCACTGGAATGTCTCTTGTCCTGCAGGCAACTTGAAGTTGCCTTGTAAGTTGCCTGGAGTCCTGCTGTGATTCATACTCAAGTCGTGTCTGAGTTGCCTCATAAAATCGGGCTGGAAGTCGTGTTGCCCCTGTGTGAATGGAGTCTCATAGTTTCCAAAACCAAAATTAAAAAAACAAAACAGCCAGAATTCTACCTTCACTCTTTCAGCAATAGAAAAAAAATACAATGGGACAAACATGAGAGCAGCCATACAAAGTTCAAACAAACGGGCATGAGAATTGTAACAACCGTTCCTCCTCTAATGCCCCATACACACAATCGTTTTTCATGGCGTTAAAAATGCCATTAAAAAAAAATGACCATTAAAAATGATCGTGTGTATGCTCCAGAGCATTTTTAATGACGTGAAAAACGGCCATTAAAAATTTCGAACATGCTCTCTTTTTTCACGTCGTTTTTCATGTAGTTTTTTTTAACGACATGAAAAACGATAGTGTGTATGCTTTAACGACGTGAAAAAAACGCGCATGCTCAGAATCAAGTATGAGACGGGAGCTCGTTTTGGTAAAGCTAGCGTTGGAAATCGATATGGCACATTCGTCACGGTTGAATTAATAGCATCGTTTTAATTCTGCGCATTCCGTTCTTCTTTAGAGAATGCTTGAACAATTACCCTCTTTTGATAATGACATTGAGAGTTATGCCAAACTTGTTTCTAAAGTAATTCCTAATTTTTTTAATGATAGAAAAATATTCTTTTCAAGCCACATCTCCCTCATAAATGCATGGAGAAATGTAAAGATCATTTTTTTTATTTTGGTTCTTTTTGCATTTTTTTTTTAGTAATTAAGTTAGCCTCTTCATTTTTCAGGGCCTTTTTTTTTTTTTTTTCCTTAAATTATGTTTGGGTAAATGTCCCACACCAACCTTCAAAATTTGTCTCATTTTGCCTCAAGGAGGTTTGTGTCCCTTGTTAATAACAATAATATTATTTGAAATGTCCCTGCCTGCTCCCCAGCAAACTCTCTTTTGAAATACAAATCACATAGTCAAGTATTTAAAGCCAAAAAAAAGTATCCTTTATTTCGGAACATAACAAATTAAAGGGGATGGCAGCACTGGAGAGCCTGCTTGCATTTGTTCATCCCTTGGACCCCACAACAACCATCCAAGATGTGAAAACCAAAAAGGAGGCCAATCTTGGCTTGAACTCTCAGAGGTCAGGAACCGCAGCAGCTAAGTCATATATGTCCCCAGTCTGTGGTACTACAGCAGGCATTATTTTTTTCTCTTCCTTGTAGCCTTCTCTCCAGCCTTCTCTGCAGCCTTCCCTGCAGCCTTCCCTGCAGCCTTGGTTGGTTTCTTCCTCGGAGGCTGGGGATCAGGAGGAGAGGTTGTGGCAGGAGGAGTAGTAGGAGGAGGAGGAGGTGGAGGAGTAGGGACAACCTCTGTGATGTCGGTGAACTTGGTGAGTTCACCGAGCAATCCCTTGTTGATCACCTTCAACAGGAGGGTCTCACTATACAGCTTTTGCCGCAGGTCCATTTGGGCTAGCTTATTGGCCAGGACTGCGGCAAAGCCCTCCTCAGCCGAGGGTGCCTCTCTCAGGGCCGCAGTAGCCTCTTTGATAAAGGCTCTTGTTTCCTCCTCCACCTGCCTACCTCTCCTTGGCCCTCGTGGTTTCATTACCAGGGGAAGCATCTCGGCTCTTGTGCTGGGCCCAGCCTCCTCCTGGGTGCCACTTGGCCCTGCCTCCTCCTGGTCCCCACCATCACCCTCTTCCTGGCTCTGCTCTGGCTGTAAAAAAAGAAAGGGACTTTATTATTTTTTTTGCCACCATCAATCACACACATTGTTCACCTCCAGACATTTTTGACATGAATGTGCAAATTTAGAAAAGTCTCACAGATTCAGCCTCCTGATATTGTTGCCTTGTCCACATCAAAATTGACCACTACTGTATCTTGGTTGATAAAAAAGGGGAAAAGAAAGAAGGTTTTTTTTGGGACTTTAACCACTTAAGCCCCGGACCATTTCGGGCCATTAGGACCAGGCCTGTTTTTGGGATTCGGCACTGCGCTGCTTTAACTGTAAATTGTGCGGACATGCAATGTTGTACCCAAATGAAATTTGCGTCCTTTTCTTCCCACAAATAGAGCTTTCTTTTAATGGTATTTGATTGCCTCTGCGATTTTTATTTTTTGCGATATAAACGGAAAAAGACCGAAAATTTTGAAAAAAAAATGATATTTTCTACTTTTTGTTATAAGAAAAATCGAATAAACTCAATTTTAGTCAGACATTTAGGCCAAAATGTATTCAGCCACATGTCTTTAGTAAAAAAAATGTCAATAAACGTATATTTATTGGTTTGCGCAAAAGTTATAGCGTTTACAAACTAGGGTACATTTTCTGAAATTTACACAGCTTTAGGGCTCTTTCACACGGAGGTCCGTTCAGGTCCGCCTGTCAGTTTTTTAGGCGGACCTGAAACGGATCCTCCATGTACCCCTATGGAGGCACGGATGTCAGCGGAGACATGTCCGCTGACATCCGCTCCGCCAAAGTGTGACGGAGGAAAACCCTATTTTTCCTTCCGTCGGCGGAGCGGATCGGATGACAACGGACTCTACGGTCCGTCGTCATCCGATTCCCCATAGGGGAGAGCGGCGCTCTGACAGGGCGGTCCCTGCACAGTGTGCGGGGACCGCCCAGTCATCCGTCGGCTCAGCGGGGATCAACGGAGCGATCCCCGCTGAGCAAGCGGAGCTTCACGGGGCGGATCTGCACGGATCCGCCCCGTGTGAAAGGACCCTTAAATTTATGACTGCCTATCTCATTTCTTGAGGTGCTAAAATGGCAGGGCAGTACAAAACCCCCCCAAATGACCCCATTTTGGAAAGTAGACACCCCAAGGAAATTGCTGAGAGGCATGTTGAGCCCATTGAATATTTTTTTTTTTTGTCCCAAGTGATTGAATAATGACAAAAAAAAAAAACAAAAAAAAAAAATTACAAAAAGTTGTCACTAAATGATATATTGCTCACACATGCCATGGTTATATGTGGAATTGCACCCCAAAATACATTTTGCTGCTTCTCCTGAGTACGGGGATACCACATGTGTGGGACTTTTTAGGAGCCTGGCCACGTACGGGACCCCGGAAACCAAGCACCGCCTTCAGGATTTCTAAGGGCGCAAATTTTTGATTTCATTCCTCACTACCTATCACAGTTTCGAAGGCCATAAAATGCCAAAATAGCACAAAACCCCCCCAAATGACCCCATTTTGGAAAGTAGACACCCCAAGCTATTTGCTGAGGAGGCATGGTGAGTATTTTACAGCTCTCATTTGTTTTTGAAAATGAAGAAAGAAAATTTTTTTTTTTTTTTTTTTTTTTTTCAATTTTCAAAACTTTGTGACAAAAAGCGAGATCTGCAAAATACTCACAATACCTCTCAGCAAATAGCTTGGGGTGTCTACTTTCCAAAATGGGGTCATTTGGGGGGGTTTTGTGCCATCTGGGCATTCCATGGCCTCCGAAACTGTGATAGGCAGTGAGAAGTAAAATCAAAAATTTACACCCTTAGAAAGCCTGAAGGCGGTGCTTTGTTTTTGGGGTCCCGTACGCGGCTAGGCTCCCAAAAAGTCTCACACATGTGGTATCCCTGTACTCAGGAGAAGCAACAGAATTTATTTTGGGGTGTAATTCCACATATGCCCATGGCATGTTTGAGCAATATATCATTTAGTGACAACTTTGTGCAAAAAAAAGAATTAAAAAAAAAAAATTGTCTTTTTTCCGCAACTTGTGTCAACATATAAAATATTCCATGGACTCGACATGCCTCTCAGTATATAGCTTGGGGTGTCTACTTTCCAAAATGGGGTCATTTGGGGGGGTTTTGAACTGTTCTGGCATTTTATACACAACATTAGGAAGCTTACATCCACTCTTCTAACCACTTGCAGACAAAGCCCTTTTTGACACTTTTTGTTTACATGAAAACATATTTTTTTTTTGCAAGAAAATTATGTTGAACCCCCAAACATTATATATATTTTTAAAGCAAAGGCCCTACAGATTAAAATGGTGGGTGTTACATTTTTTTTTTCTACACAGTATTTGCGCAGCGATTTTTCAAACGCATTTTTTGGGGAAAAAATACACTTTTTTTAATTTTAATGCACTAAAACACACTATATTGCCCAAATGTTTGATGAAATAATAAAGATGATCTTAGGCCGAGTACATAGATACCAAACACGACATGCTTTAAAATTTCGCACAAACGCGCATTGGCGACAAACTACATACATTTTTAAAAGCCTTTAAAAGCCTTTACAGATTACCCCGTTAGATTTACAGAGGAGGTCTACTGCTAAAATGACTGCCCTCGATCTGACCTTCGCGGTGATACCTCACATGCATGGTGCAATTGCTGTTTACATATGACGCCAGACCGACGCTTGCGTTCGCCATTGGGCAAGAGCAGGGCAGGACAGGGGTGCTTTTTTTTTTTTTTTTTTTTTTTTTTTTTTTATTATTAATTTTGCTTTTTTATTTTATTTTTAAATTGTTCCTTACATATATTTTTTTTTTTATAATTTTTATTGTTATCTCAGGGAATGTAAATATCCCCTATGATAGCAATAGGTAGTGACAGGTACTCTTTTTTTGAAAAAACTGGGGTATTCTAGACCCTAGATCTTTCCTCTGCCCTCAAAGCATCTGACCACACCAAGATCGGTGTGATAAAATGCTTTCCCAATTTCCCAATGGCGCTTTTTATATCCGGGGGGGGACATTCCCTCCCACTGCTTGTAAAAGCAGTCCAGAGGCTAATTAGCCGCTGTGATTGCTTTTACATGAAAGCCGGCCGCTGGCTGAAAAGAATGATACCAAGATGATGCCTAAACCCGCAGGCATCAATCTGGTATAACCATTCAAAGTCCAGCAACATACCAGTACGTTGCTGGTCCTTGTTGGACATGTATTGTAATCTTTTTTTTTCATGCAGCCTGTTGGCTGAATGAAAAAAGAGATTGATTGGTGGGTATGCCCACCATTAGAATACCGCCCTTCATCCACCCACTTCTAATGATGGGCATACATGCACCATTTATATATGCCGAAGCATGGGGGCATCCTCCCGCAAAAAAGTTATGCCGCACACACATGGTCAAACGTTTCCACGGGCAAGCCTCCGTCGGAATTTCGACCGTATGTATGCGGCATTAGGAGCAAAATTGCTCCTCCGCCCTGCTGCCCCTGCTGCCCCCATGCTTCGGCATATATGCTTTTTTTTTTTTAACTGTGGTGGTGAAATCACCTCCTACAGCACTGGAGTCGCAGGGATCAGGCCTGTCTCTGCGAACGCTGCAGTTATGTGTGTTGTGTTTTGTAAGTGACAGTGATCGATCGATACTGCACTTGGGTGGCCTGGGCTGGACGGAGGGGCAAAACGCAGGTGCTAGCAGGTATCTGGGCTGATCCCGCTAACACTGCGTTTTTGGGAACCCTAAACCGCTGGTATAGATCTGATCAGATCAGATATTGATCTGTTCAGATACTATACCACTAAGGGGGGTGTATGCTTTACGCGTGGGTGTTAGCGTTACTGGCACTAACCTGACGCTGCCTGGGGTGTGACGCAGACCCTCTCTGACGCTAAAACCTAATTGATATCACCCACCGGGCGATCAGGGGGTTAAACCTTTATTGGGTTATATACGGCGGGTGCCCTGACACTATAAAAAGCAAACTAACTAACCAGCGTCACCCGTAACACTTATATGGTGATCACTGGTGAAAGGGTTAACTAGGGGCAATTAGGGGGTTAAAACCTTTATTAGATCATATTTGGGGGTACCTGACGCTATAAAAACCTGCGGCGAACCTAAAAAAAATGACTGGCTACCGATTGGCATCACCGACACGAAGACAGCGATCAGAAAAACGATCGCTTAGTGACAGTGGTGATAGGGGGTGAAAGGGTTACCTGGGGGGCGATCAAGGGGGTTAAACCTTTATTAGATAATATATTGGGGTACCCGACGCTATAAAAACCTGCGGCGAACCTAAAAAAAATTACTGGCTACCGATCGCCATCACTGATGCTAAGACAGCCATCAGAAAAATGATCGCATAGCGACAGCGGTGATAGGGGGTGAAAGGGTTACCTGGGGGGCGATCAAGGGGGTTAAACCTTTATTAGATAATATATTGGGGTACCCGACGCTATAAAAACCTGCGGTGAACCTAAAAAAAATTACTGGCTACCGATCGCCATCACTGATGCTAAGACAGCCATCAGAAAAATGATCGCATAGCGACAGCGGTGATAGGGGGTGAAAGGGTTACCTGGGGGGCGATCAAGGGGGTTTAACCTTTATTAGATAATATATTGGGGTACCTGACGCTATAAAAACCTGCGGCGAACCTAAAAAAAATTACTGGCTACCGATCGCCATCACTGATGCTAAGACAGCATCAGAAAAACGATCGATTAGCGACAGCGGTGATAGGGGGTGAAAGGGTTACCTGGGGGGCGATCAAGGGGGTTGAACCTTTATTAGATAATATATTGGGGTACCCGACGCTATAAAAACCTGCGGCGAACCTAAAAAAAATTACTGGCTACCGATCGCCATCACTGATGCTAAGACAGCCATCAGAAAAATGATCGCATAGCGACAGCGGTGATAGGGGGTGAAAGGGTTATCTGGGGGGTGATCAGGGGGTTAAACCTTTATTAGGGGGGGTTAGGGGGCTACACTGGACCTAAAACTAAACTTTAGTGACACTTTCACAGTCACAAATGTCACTGATTGCAGTGATCACTAAATAAATGGTCACTGCAATCAGTGACACTGTGACTGGGGGCTGGGGGGTGATCTGGGGGGGTCTGGGGGTCCTGGGGGGGGCGATTAGTGTTCCTATGTGTCCTGGTGTCAGTGTAGTGTTGTGCTCACTGACCTGATGTCTTCTCTTGTACGGCGCTCGGTATATGTGAGCGCCGCACAGGAGATGACATCACTTCCTCCTGCTTCCTCTGTCTGACACAGACAGAGGGGGCATTTCCATTCGCCGGGAGCGATCGCGAGGGGGGGGCCGGAATCGAAAGGCCGCCCCCTCATCTGGGATCGCTCCCGGTGAAGCAACGACCGCTCACGGCACAGAAGGGGGGTCCGGATGGACCCCCCAACTGTACAAAGGCAGTCACGTAGATCTACGTGATTCTGCCTGTCCGTGCCATTCTGCCGACGTAAATCGGCGGTGGGCGGTCGTTAAGTGGTTAAATGAGGTTCAGGGGCCGTTCAGATCCCCTCCTCCATCCCGGGTTTAGTATTCAAAAAGGAAAGTAGAGGGCGGGACTTTGTATGAGGCACACGGACACAAAGAGATAACTTTGATGGAGGACAGCTTTTAATTGGTTCAAATCGCAATACAATTTCATATTTAAATTTTATGCATTTTGCTATATATCAATACTTTTTTATATTTCATCCGAACCAAATATTGCACAATAGTAAATAAATATTCCATCAAGGATATTTCATATATTTGCAGATACACAGTACATATCTTCCAGACATTGCAGTCGCTACCTATGCAACTTGGTAATCCACTAAAACATTTTCTTTAAAAAAAGAAGACATAAGCAGGGGGGATTTGGTATATATTGGAAGGAACGTCCATAAAGGTTGATGGGTATATACACTTATCGGTAGATATTAGCTCTATGCATTTCGGGCCTTGCAGGCCGCTCATCAGGAGCAAAAACCGAAGTGATCATCTGGGGATGAAAAGGACAGATACATTTTAATGATCTAAAAGAATGCTACAGAGCTGGTGGGCGAACATAGAATAGGAGAAAAATCCCCCACCCATACATTTAACCCACAGAACTTACGGATGCGTCTGCATGGGGGTGGTGTGTCCACGAGAGTCACGGACCAGCCAGAGGGCGTCACAACCGGGAGCTGGGGAGGCATGGCAGGGCGACAACGACCCATACTGACTACGCCCCGTGAGGGTGGAAAAATAAGATTCAAAGTGGTTGTGAGCTATGTAGGGTAACCCCAAATGTGGGGACCTCTGTGAAAAAAGGAAAAAAAATTAAAAATTTAAAACTGTCACACTGAAAAAATGTTGTAACACTAAAAGCTGTGTGTATCTGTATGTGAAAAAGTGGTGTGTGTCAGGGTGTGGGGGAGGGTAGTGTGAGGTGAGAGGACATTAATTAGGCAGGGAAAGAAAATAAAAAAGGGAGAAAAAGAAACAGAGAAAAGCCTGAGAAAAAAAAAAAAGGAGAGCAATAAAAGGGATTAAAGATAGGAAAGCCAAATAGTGAGTGAATATTGGGAAGAGAAGAAGATACCTGTTGCAAAGTGGAAAAGACATACAGATAAAAAAGCCAGATAGTGTGTGAATATTGAGGAGAAAAGAAAATACCTGTTGCAAAGTGAAGAGAGCAAGTTATGCAGTGTAAGTGCTGTTCCAAACTGAGAAGTGATGTGTGTGATCCTGAGTGTAGGGCCCAACAAAGGGAGAGGCTTATATGGGAAGTGCCGCCATAACCACGCCCCCAACGTCACACTGACACATGCAAGTGGGGGAGAGAGGAGGGAAGGCGCCATCAACCAGGCCGTAAGACCAGGCGAGATGCACCCAACCAACCAATCATTCCCCCCTGCGCGCCAGCTATGGAACACACTAACGTCGGTGGTGCAGTGCCCGAAGGACACCGCACGCCCGGTGTGCTATGCGTGACGTCGACGTGCAGTGGCGGAACCCCCATTCACCCCAGGCCACAACAAGGCGAAGGGAGAGGGGGGGACCCCAGTGCACGTCGCAGCTCCCTGAAGCGAAGGCGACGGTAAAGTCCAATGAAGGACATGCACAGGACCACCCACATGCATACGCATTAGCATTATAAAAAATGAAAAAATGGAGCAGGGTAGGATGTTGGAAATTTTTTTTACCGTTTTTTGGGAGGAACTAGTTGTAAAGTAGAATATACGCGAGCTGGACATCGAGTTTAGCTAACGAAGGAGCCATGTGTGGGAAATTCAAAAAATATATTAGTGCGACCGTGTGCCTCCATCCCTAATTGATTGATAAAAAAGGGGAAAAGAAAGAAGGGGTTTTTTGGGACTTTAAATGAGGTTCAGGGGCCGTTCAGATCCCCTCCTCCATCCCGGGTTTAGTATTCAAAAAGGAAAGTAGAGGGCGGGACTTTGTATGAGGCACACGGACACAAAGAGATAACTTTGATGGAGGACAGCTTTTAATTGGTTCAAATCGCAATACAATTTCATATTTAAATTTTATGCATTTTGCTATATATCAATACTTTTTTATATTTCATCCGAACCAAATATTGCACAATAGTAAATAAATATTCCATCAAGGATATTTCATATATTTGCAGATACACAGTACATATCTTCCAGACATTGCAGTCGCTACCTATGCAACTTGGTAATCCACTAAAACATTTTCTTTAAAAAAAGAAGACATAAGCAGGGGGGATTTGGTATATATTGGAAGGAACGTCCATAAAGGTTGATGGGTATATACACTTATCGGTAGATATTAGCTCTATGCATTTCGGGCCTTGCAGGCCGCTCATCAGGAGCAAAAACTGAAGTGATCATCTGGAGATGAAAAGGACAGATACATTTTAATGATCTAAAAGAATGCTACAGAGCTGGTGGGCGAACATAGAATAGGAGAAAAATCCCCCACCCATACATTTAACCCACAGAACTTACGGATGCGTCTGCATGGGGGTGGTGTGTCCCTGCCTAATTAATGTCCTCTCACCTCACACTACCCTCCCCCACACCCTGACACACACCACTTTTTCACATACAGATACACACAGCTTTTAGTGTTACAACATTTTTTCAGTGTGACAGTTTTAAATAATTTTTTTTTTTTCCTTTTTTCACAGAGGTCCCCACATTTGGGGTTACCCTACATAGCTCACAACCACTTTGAATCTTATTTTTCCACCCTCACGGGGCGTTGTCAGTATGGGTCGTTGTCGCACTGCCATGCCTCCCCAGCTCCCGGTTGTGACGCCCTCTGGCTGGTCCGTGACTCTCGTGGACACACCACCCCCATGCAGACGCATCCGTAAGTTCTGTGGGTTAAATGTATGGGTGGGGGATTTTTCTCCTGTTCTATGTTCGCCCACCAGCTCTGTAGCATTCTTTTAGATCATTAAAATGTATCTGTCCTTTTCATCCCCAGATGATCACTTCGGTTTTTGCTCCTGATGAGCGGCCTGCAAGGCCCGAAATGCATAGAGCTAATATCTACCGATAAGTGTATATACCCATCAACCTTTATGGACGTTCCTTCCAATATATACCAAATCCCCCCTGCTTATGTCTTCTTTTTTTAACCACTTGTCCACCGCCCACTGTCAATTGACGGCGGGCGGAGGATACTCTCGTTCTGGGAGGACGTCATATGACGTCCTCCCTTTAAAACGAGCTAGGAGGCGCGCGCTTGAAGCCAGCGGCGCGCGCGCGCTTGAAGCCAGCGGCGCGCGCGCGCGCGCGCCCGCCGCGTTCACGAGGCCCCGGTGCGCGTGCCCGGCGGCCGCGATTGCCGCCGGGCACCCGCGATTGCCCGGGAAACGAGCAGGAAAGTGGGTCTCTGTGTGTAAACACAGAGATCCACGTCCTGTGAGGGAGAGGGGACCGATGGTGTGTCCCTTGTACATAGGGACAACCATCGGTCACCTCCCCCAGTCAGTCCCCTCCCCCCACAGTAAGAACACATTGAGGGAACATATTTAACCCCTTCCCGCCCCCTAGTGGTTAACCCCTTCCCTGCCAATCACATTTATACAGTAATCAATGCATTTTTATAGCAGGGATCGCTGTATAAACGTGAATGGTCCCAAAAATGTGTCAAAAGTGTCCGATGTGTCCGCCGCAATATCGCAGTCACAATAAAAAATCGCAGATCGCCGCCATTACTAATAAAAAAATAAAAAAATAAAAATGCTATAAATCTATCCCCTATTTTGTACACGCTATAACTTTTGCGTAAACCAATCAATACGCGCTTATTGCGATTTTTTTTTTTACCAAAAATATGTACAAGAATACGTATCGGCCTAAACTGAGGAAAATGTTATTAAAAAAAAAAAATGGGTATTTATTATAGCAAAAATTAAAAAATAGTGTTTTTTTCCCAAACTGGACGCTCTTCTTTTGTTTATAGCGCAAAAAATAAAAACCGCAGAGGTGATCAAATACCACCAAAAGAAAGCTCTATTTGTGGGAAAAAAAGGACGCAAATTTCGTTTGGGAGCCACGTCGCACGACCGCGCAATTGTCATTCAAAGTGTGACAGCGCTGAAAGCTGAAAAATGGCTTGGGCAGGAAGGGGGTTTTCGTGCACAGTAGGGAGGTGGTTAAAGAAAATGTTTTAGTGGATTACCAAGTTGCATAGGTAGTGACTGCAATGTCTGGAAGATATGTACTGTGTATCTGCAAATATATGAAATATCCTTGATGGAATATTTATTTACTATTGTGCAATATTTGGTTCGGATGAAATATAAAAAAGTATTGATATATAGCAAAATGCATAAAATTTAAATATGAAATTGTATTGCGATTTGAACCAATTAAAAGCTGTCCTCCATCAAAGTTATCTCTTTGTGTCCGTGTGCCTCATACAAAGTCCCGCCCTCTACTTTCCTTTTTGAATACTAAACCCGGGATGGAGGAGGGGATCTGAACGGCCCCTGAACCTCATTTAAAGTCCCAAAAAACCCCTTCTTTCTTTTCCCCTTTTTTATCAATCAATTAGGGATGGAGGCACACGGTCGCACTAATATATTTTTTGAATTTCCCACACATGGCTCCTTCGTTAGCTAAACTCAATGTCCAGCTCGCGTATATTCTACTTTACAACTAGTTCCTCCCAAAAAACGGTAAAAAATTTTTCCAACATCCTACCCTGCTCCATTTTTTCATTTTTTATAATGCTAATGCGTATGCATGTGGGTGGTCCTGTGCATGTCCTTCATTGGACTTTGCCGTCGCCTTCGCTTCAGGGAGCTGCGACGTGCACTGGGGTCCCCCCCTCTCCCTTCGCCTTGTTGTGGCCTGGGGTGAATGGGGGTTCCGCCACTGCACGTCGATGTCACGCATAGCACACCGGGCGTGCGGTGTCCTTCGGGCACTGCACCACCGACGTTAGTGTGTTCCATAGCTGGCACGCAGGGGGGAATGATTGGTTGGTTGGGCGCATCTCGCCTGGTCTTACGGCCTGGTTGATGGCGCCTTCCCTCCTCTCTCCCCCACTTGCATGTGTCAGTGTGACGTTGGGGGCATGGTTATGGCGGCACTTCCCATATAAGCCTCTCCCTTTGTTGGGCCCTACACTCAGGATCACACACATCACTTCTCAGTTTGGAACAGCACTTACACTGCATAACTTGCTCTCTTCACTTTGCAACAGGTATTTTCTTTTCTCCTCAATATTCACACACTATCTGGCTTTTTTATCTGTATGTCTTTTCCACTTTGCAACAGGTATCTTCTTCTCTTCCCAATATTCACTCACTATTTGGCTTTCCTATCTTTAATCCCTTTTATTGCTCTCCTTTTTTTTTTTTTTTTCCTTTTTTTCTTTTTTTCTCAGCCTTTTCTCTGTTTCTTTTTCTCCCTTTTTTCTTTTCTTTCCCTGCCTAATTAATGTCCTCTCACCTCACACTAACCTCCCCCACACCCTGACACACACCACTTTTTCACATACAGATACACACAGCTTTTAGTGTTACAACATTTTTTCAGTGTGACAGTTTTACATTTTTTTTTTTTCCTTTTTTCACAGAGGTCCCCACATTTGGGGTTACCCTACAGAGCTCACAACCACTTTGAATCTTATTTTTCCACCCTCACGGGGCGTTGTCAGTATGGGTCGTTGTCGCCCTGCCATGCCTCCCCAGCTCCCGGTTGTGACGCCCTCTGGCTGGTCCGTGACTCTCGTGGACACACCACCCCCATGCAGACGCATCCGTAAGTTCTGTGGGTTAAATGTATGGGTGGGGGATTTTTCTCCTATTCTATGTTCGCCCACCAGCTCTGTAGCATTCTTTTAGATCATTAAAATGTATCTGTCCTTTTCATCTCCAGATGATCACTTCGGTTTTTGCTCCTGATGAGCGGCCTGCAAGGCCCGAAATGCATAGAGCTAATATCTACCGATAAGTGTATATACCCATCAACCTTTATGGACGTTCCTTCCAATATATACCAAATCCCCCCTGCTTATGTCTTCTTTTTTTTAATAAAATGTTTTAGTGGATTACCAAGTTGCATAGGTAGCGACTGCAATGTCTGGAAGATATGTACTGTGTATCTGCAAATATATGAAATATCCTTGATGGAATATTTATTTACTATTGTGCAATATTTGGTTCGGATGAAATATAAAAAAGTATTGATATATAGCAAAATGCATAACATTTTAATATGAAATTGTATTGCGATTTGAACCAATTAAAAGCTGTCCTCCATCAAAGTTATCTCTTTGTGTCCATGTGCCTCATACAAAGTCCCGCCCTCTACTTTCCTTTTTGAATACTGTATCTTGGTCTTTAAATCCTTATTTTTTTTTACATAAAATACCTAACAATACTAACCTCATTTTAAATGCATCACTTTTGTAACATCTAAATGAAGATATCAATACTTTACCTGGCTCCATATATCCAAATCTGCCTCCTCAAGGGCCTGATCTTGATCCTCAGAGGAAGCCAGAGCAGGGTTGCCAGGAAGGCTGGAGGGCTGGCTGCAAGGAAGGCTGGAGGGCTGGCTACAAGGAAGGCTGGATTGACCTCTGGGGGGAAGGGTGGAGAGAGATTCCCGCACTTCCAGCTGGTCATCCAGAAAAGAGAGCTTGCTGTAGTACTACAGACTGGGTTTATAAACCTTATCTGCTGCAGCACCTGACCTCTGGGACTTCAGGGCCATATTCCTCTGGGTCCTGTATGTCCCCCTGATGGTAGCAATTTTGGTTTTCACATCTTGGAGAGTTGTTGTGGGTATCTGGGTTTGGACAAATGCAAGCAGGCTCTCCAGTGCTGCTGTCCTGGCCGTTTTGTTTTTATTGGACCCACTTTTGGTCTGCCACAGGATAGGGAGTTCTTTCCATTTGTCAATGAACTCCCCCATGAACTCCGGGTTTTTGAATGTATTCATTTTCTCTGTAAAATCAAAAACCAAGAAAAGACATATGTTTTAGGCAACAATCATCAAATCAGCATTTTGGACAGATATAAAAGCCCCAAATCTCCTCCTCTGCGGAACCCAAAATCCTTATAATGTTATGTACCTTGGTCAACACGTTCGTTGCGAACTCCCTCTCCCGCCAAATGAACGTATTTTCGACACATGGATCGGCAGTTGATATACACTGCGCATGCGTGGAACTCCGCACGCTTTCCCCGCCCCTGACGTTTGATATTGTACTTTCCCCGCCCCTTCTCGCTCGTCGTAGTGCTTAGCAACATGGCGGAGACACAGGTGGCTGAGATTACCTCGACAGAGGATGAAATTCCTGAGAAGCCCAAATCCCGATCCAGGAGATATAAGGCATCCAACATGTCATTCGAGGAAATGGTGGAGATGGTCGCCATTTTAAAGAGGGAGGATTATGATGCCAAGCATGGGCCGTATAAAAGGCTGAATCTGGTCAAGTCCAAAATTATGGGCAAAGTGGTCAAAAGTCTTCACCAAAAATTCGGGGTGTGCAGAACGAAGGAACAGCTCAGAAAACGATGGTCTGATCTGAAGTTGCGGGAGGCCGACCAATACAAACGAATCAAGAAAGTTATACGAAAAAGTAAGTTTTTTTATTGCTATTTTCCCTGCTAGAGATTATTACTTTTATTATGTCGTGTATGTTTGTCTTTGATATCGTATAGTGAAAGATACCATCTTTCAGATTAGTCCGCAAAGTAAACGGACGTATTAAACCTCATTCTCCGTACAGTTCATCAAACAATGTTTTTGGATCATCCAGTGTGAACACCCATTTTATTTTATTTTTTTGGGGTAGCGAATTTGGTCACCAAATATTTTTAGGGATAAAAATCCAAAGGACATTTTTGAAAAAAACAAAGGATATGCATGGTAATGTTAAGGGAGAGAATGCTCAGCAGCTGATGAAACATCTGAACACAGTAGTACAAGTGTGGGCCAAAAGCCCCAAAGTTTGAGGGTGTCACACACAGGTGATCCTGTGTATATACTTTGGGGTGTTACAATGTGTCAAACTTGGTTTAAAAAAATAGATGCTATGTATTTGGCTATGTATCCAATCATGTGTTCCTGTTGTCACTGGGGGTCCATTGAAAAATGGACCACACTTCAAAAGAATGTTTGCAAATTATTTTGTCATGGTTTATTTTTCTCCCAAAAATCAACATTAATAATGAAAATATACCTTTTCTTGCAATCTCCATAGGGCTTCAAAAAGCTACGTCAGATGAGCCTCGAAATCCAACACCTTCAACAATAGCCCCAGACCCACATGATGGAGAGGAACGTGAGGTTGTGGAAGTGGAAAGTGGCACCTCAACAGGTCAGTGTCAAACCAGACAGATGCAGGTTAATAGATGTAGGCCTACATATACTATACTACATGTTTTTTTTTTAATGTAGGTGCAGTTCTGGCCGAAGACCGAAAAAATTTGACACATCACAGTGCCCAGATTCTGATCCAATACCTGATGGTCTGCTGTCGTGACCTTCAAAAATTAAAGCGAGACTTGATAGAGATCAGGGAAAATACCAAGCGGGTGGAGGAAAGGCTACAAAAGATCATGGCTGTGCTTGGGCGTGTCTAATGTTTTTTTAAAAATTAACGTTGAACTTGCTGTGTTTTGGCAGGTATGTTTTTCATTGAACCTTTTAGGACTAGTAAATGTAAATTTTTCCGATATATTTTTTTATATTTTTTTTGTATGCATGGCTGTTCAGGCGTTTTAACAAGCAAAAAATGTTTAGGACATCTACATTTAAAAGGATTTGTCCAATACTAAAATAAAAAATGGTATTTTGGTATCAAGAAGTTGTGGCTTCATTATGTAAATGTTGTGCTAAGTGAACTAAGCAATGTTTTGTGTTTACACTGACAATGAAGGCGAATTAAGAATGCACAATACACATGGCAATACAAGTCCACTAGGTAAACCTCCGAAAAACATAAACCATTTTTTAAATTATACACGAAACCAATCTTTGAGAAAAATAATGTTTTATTTTTCTAAATTAAAAGGTTAAAAGTCATCAGGCATTTCAATAGCCCCCCTACCCACAAAATAATCCACATATTTGTCACGGACCTCACGTCCGGTTTGGGGGGCCAAGCCTGGACGGGCAGCTTCCAGGGCCACAAGATGTTCTGCTTCCATTAAGGTGGCCTCAGGCCCAGTCAAAGTCAGATAATTTGTGGAATGCACCCGGAGATAATTATGTAGGACACAACACGCCATTACAACATGGTTCCATTTGTAAGGGGCAAGGTGAATGGAGGTGAGGAACAGGCGGAAGCGGCTGGCCATGATGCCAAAGGCATTTTCAACCACCCTTCTTGCTGTGGCCAGCCGATAGTTGTACACCCTCCTCTCAGGGGTGAGGGTGCGCTGCGGGAATGGCCTCATCAAATGGGGACCCAGGCCAAACGCCTCATCCACCATAAACACAAATGGGAGTCCCTCCACATTCTTCTCCACTGGTGGCAAGGCCAGCTGATCCAAAAGGAGCCGTTCCCCAAACTCCGTCTGTGCAAAAACTCCTCCATCAGACATCCTGCCATTCTTGCCAACGTCCACATAGAGGAATTCATAGGTGGCCGACACCACTGCCATCATGACGATTCTGTGGAACCCCTTATAGTTATAATAAAAGGATCCCGAATGGGGTGGTGGGACGAGCCGAACATGTTTGCCGTCGATGGCCCCTCCACAGTTTGGAAAGTTCCATCGTTGGGCAAAGTCCGATGCCACATTCTGCCATTCATGTGGCGTAGAAGGGAACTGTGGAATGAAATCCAAAATAAATTAATACTTTGAGACTGAAACATTGAAAGCAGATTTAAGAACATCATTCATGGCCAACATTGGGGGAAACAGAAAAATTAAAACATTAGTAGTAAGCAACAAAAAAAGCAAAAAAATAAAAATAAAAAATGGGGGGGGGGGTTGAAGATGAGTTGGGGAGATCACAAATGAAGGCTGGAGCACTCTGTCTGAATTTAGGACAAATGTTACATTCCTAGGCAACCTTATGGGGGCGTTTAGGGTAAAGCACTACGATGGAGCATAGATTAAAATACATGGAAAGGACTAGGCAAGGTGGGTATGGCCCCAGGATAGCATGCTGGAGAGGTTAGGTAAGGCAAATGTTAATGTAGGCCTAATGAAAAAATTCAAAAACAAAAATTAGCATGTGGAGAAAGGGGAAATTCCCTGCAGCTAAGAATCATGGGAATTAGGGACTGCTAATAAACCCCCCCCAAAAAAAACATTCTAAAAAATACATACAATGTGATGTTTGAAATAAGAACACTTACCTTAATATAGTCCTCCTGCAAAACTTGGAGGATGGCAGAACACGTCTCTGGTATAATGATACCCAGAGCCTGGGGGGATATGCCTGTGGAGAACTTTAAGTCCTGCAGGCTTCTCCCAGTCGCCAGGTATCACAACGTGGCAATGAGCCTCTGCTCAGCACTGATGGCTTCACGCATAACGGTGTCCTGCCTGGTAATGTAGGGGGACACCAAAGCCAACAGATGCTGAAATACGGGGTCAGACATCCGGAGAAAATTCCTATAGTCATCAGGATTAATCTCCCTGATCTCCCGCAACAAAGGCATATGACAGAACTGGTGCCGCTGGAGCAACCAATTCTTGGTCCATGAACTCCTCCTGACCCTGCTCATGGCATGGAGTCGGGATACAGCATGAACCCCTGCACCAACTACAGCACGAACTCTACGACGAGTACGTAGCCGCAACATGGCTAGATAATGGTCGCAAGCTCAGAACGAACTAGAAGAACGCACGGAAGAACAGCAAGGCCTATGAAGAACAAGCTGAAAAACAGGACCAAGCAGATGAGAACACACTGAATAAACAGATACGAACTGACTACAAGCCCTGCCAAACAGATACGAACGCACAAGCACAAACTGAACTCCACAAAACGATCTTCAAAGCACGAAGACTGAAAAGCGCGAATCGTCTCTCACCAAACTTTTACTAACACGCGGTAACACGGAATTAGCAAAAGCGGCCCAAATGGTAGCGTCATTAGAATAGAACTTCCCCTTTATAGTGCTATACGTCACTGCGCTTTGCTTGATCGTTTTTTTAAATGATCGTGTGTACGCAAGACAGGCTTGAGAGGAAACATGAAAAAAAACGACAAGAAAAAAAATGGCAAGAAAAACTATCGTGTGTACGCGGCATAAGAATCACAAAAGCGTGTACTACACCTCCATCAACACTCATCATTACAGATTTCTGAAGCCACAGCTGAACTACATCCAAGGTACCTTTATTCTGAGGTCTCGTACCTCCAGACATCAAAAGTACCTTCCAAAGGAATTCACCTTACTGTACCCTCTGACCAGATATGTCATCCTTTAAGGGGTCTCATGTCCGGAGCCCCAAACCCAGACCTCATGTGTGGTGAAGCTGTCTGACTGGTGCACTGCATGGACGGCACATTTGCCCATGACGATTCAAATCGCTTTTTTTTAGCAAACTCTGCATCCAGAGAACCCTGCGCTTTATTTTCGGAGCGGTTATCGCTTGCGCCTTTTTTTACCATAATCAACCCTTGCATCCCGGTTATTCTACACGGACTGAGCAGGGCTGTTAGCGTACTACTCCTCACGTTTTATGCTAATACAATCGCGCACAGGAATTCCGATTAGTTTACACGGCCCGACCTGTCTCACGATATATAGCCTTCTAAACGTGTTTGTCAGACGAACTACAAAGCACCATGAAATCCTCCACTATTCAAAATAATATTATGGCTTCTTTCTACCTGCATCTAGATCAGGGGCGGAGGGGGGGCAATTGCCCCCTCCGAGAATGCAGGCAAGAGCGGGCAGCTCTGCGGGTGACTCTGTGATTCCGTGGGCGGCTCCGCGGGTGGCTCCGCGATTCCGCGAGTGTGCGGGCGGCTCTACGGGTGTGCAGGCGGCTCCACGGGTGTGCAGGCGGCTAGGCAGGTGTGCAGGCGGCTCCGCGATTCCGCGAGTGTGCGGTGGCTCTGCGAGTCCGCGGGTGTGCGGCTCGGCTCCGCGGGCGACATAGCGGGTGGTCAGTGAGTGGACAGGTGAGAGGGGGGGTAGCTGGGTGGCTCGGTGTGAGCGCTGCTGGCCAATCAGGGAGCCGGCAGGCACGGGAGCAGAGAGATGACATCATCTCCCGGCGCCTGCCCTGCATCCTTGCAGTTCCGCCCTCACTGTGCAGGCAGCCATGGGCTGCAGAGAGATTACATCATCTCTCTGCTGCCTGACTTTGGGACAGAGCACCTTAGCAGGAAAGTGACACAGCAGGTGACAATCTGCAACATGTGGCAGGTGACGTGGCAAGTGACAATCCGCATCTGGTGGCAGGTGACAATCCGCAATGTGTGGTGGGCGACGTGGCAAGTGACAATCCGTGACGTGGCAAGTGACAATACGCAACGTGTGGCAGGTGATGTGGCAAGTGACAATCCGCATTTGGTGGAAGGACACGTGGCAAGTGACAATCCATGACGTTGCAAGTGACAATACGCAACGTGTGGCAGGTGACGTGGCAAGTGACAATCCGCATTTGGTGGAAGGACACCTGGCAAGTGACAATCCACATTTGGTGGCAGGCGACGTGGCAAGTGACAATACGCATTTGGTGGCAGGTGACAATCCGCAATGTGTGGTGGGCGACGTGGCAAGTGACAATCCGTGACGTGGCAAGTGACAATACGCAACGTGTGGCAGGTGACGTGGCAAGTGACAATCCGCATTTGGTGGAAGGACACGTGGCAAGTGACAATCCGTGACGTTGCAAGTGACAATACGCAACGTGTGGCAGGTGACGTGGCAAGTGACAATCCGCATTTGGTGGAAGGACACGTGGCAAGTGACAATCCACATTTGGTGGCAGGCGACGTGGCAAGTGACAATACGCATTTGGTGGCAGGTGACAATCCGCAATGTGTGGTGGGCGACGTGGCAAGTGACAATCCGTGACGTGGCAAGTGACAATACGCAACGTGTGGCAGGTGACGTGGCAAGTGACAATCCGCATTTGGTGGAAGGACACGTGGCAAGTGACAATCCGTGACGTGGCTAGTGACAATACCCAATGTGTGGCAGATGACGTGGCAAGTGACAATCCACATTTGGTGGAAGGACACGTGGCAAGTGACAATCCACATTTGGTGGCAGGCGACGTGGCAAGTGACAATACGCATTTGGTGGCAGGCGACGTGGCAAGTGACAATACGCATTTGGCGGCAGGCAACGTGGCAAGTGACAATCCGCATTTGGTGGCAGGCGACGTGGCAAGTGACACATTTGGGGCTCCCACTGATTCTGCATTATGGTGAGTTGAACTATTTATTTTTATATTACAATGTAATAATAGAAATAATGCGCTTCAATCATCCTGAGACCATAAAAACCACAGTGCCGTGATGATTGAAGCGTCAATACCAGCCATTTCCCCGATAAATTGCCCCCAAAAAAATATATTTTCTGGCAGTGCCCCTCCCGAGACTAGACTCTGGATCCACCCCTGATCTAGATGTTACAACAATAATGGTGATGCCCCCCTGTTTGCTCTATATCCAAAACTGTATTACAGTATAAAACTTCACAAAACTGGAACAAAATATAAAACACCCTTTTTCAAACGCCAAAATGCTTTCTATTTTCCTTCCAAGCGCAAATCTCATTGCTCACCTTTCAGAAGACCCCAAACTCCTCCCACCAACTTCCTGCTGATACATAATTGCTGAAAAGAACTTCCTGTGGCATGCTCAGCTCTAAAAAAAACTGGTTTATTTACATATCAATGTACAGGAAGAGGGAGGGGGAGGGGGGAGCCTAGCCCCATCACCTTGTCTATTAAGACACCAAAAAAATCTATGGCTAAACATCATATATATTTTAACAATTTCCCCTGGGAAGTCAAACCACAAGTTTTGAGACCCAAATACAAACTCCTCCTTTGCAGGCTATACAATACAAGCTTCAAAAACAATGAATTGCCTTCTGGGAAACTCCCAAATATTTAAACATAAAAACAACACACACCACTGTGTACAAAAACTCAGTTAAAGTTAGTCTTACAATCTATTAAAATTCAGTGCAAGGTAGAGTTTTCACTTTAAACCGAAAATCAATACAAAAACTGCCGCTCTTATGCCGCGTACACACGATCATTATTCACGGCGGTTAAAAAACCGCCGTGAATAATGACAGGAAAAACGAGGGAACCGCTTGGTTCCCTACACACGGTCGTTTTTCCCGTCATTTTTTCTCTTGACGAGAAAAACGACCGTCTGTGGGCTCCGCGGCAGTGTTTCCCTATGGGAAAACTGCCGCGGAAAAAAATGCTGGAAAAAACGATGAGAAAATTTAGAACATGTTCTAAATTTTCTCGTCGTTTTTTATGCCGTTTTTCTAGACGAGAAAAACGACATAAAGCCCACAGACGATCGTTTTTCTCGGCGAAAAAAAAAAATGCCGTTTTTCTCTTCGAGAAAAGCGGTCGTGTGTACGTGGCATTATACTGCAAAGTCAACTAAACCTGTAATAGCTTACATTCACTTAAATTAAAACAGAGAAATCCCCATCCCAACACCATCTGCCTGGAGTTTGCATGTTCTCCCTTTGCCTGCGTCGGTTTCCTCCGGGAACTCCGGTTTCCTCCCACACTCCAAAGACATGCTGGTAGGTCAACCAGATCCCGTCCATAAAATGGGCCCCAGCATGTGCATGTGTCCGCAAGCGCGTCGGGGCCCCTCGGGGCAAGACTGCACTATATCAATATACCACTCTACTCAACTCAAGAGGCGATGTTTAGAAAAACAAATTTAAACCAGCGAATTTAACATTAACCACTTAACGACCGCCCACTGTAAAAATACGTCAGCAGAATGACACCGACAGGCAGAATCACGTATATCTACGTGATCGCCTTTGTATAGGTGGGGGACCCTCCTTCTTTACAGTGAGCGGCCGTTATTCGTTTGGGAGCGATCAGGGATGAGGGGACGGCCGTTCGATTCCGGCCACCCCCTCTCGATCGCTCCCAGCAAATCGAAACCTTCCCCTGCCTGTGTAATGTTTACACAGGCAGAGGAAGTGATGTCATCTCTCCTGCAGCGCTCACATATACCGAGCGCCGCACAGGAGAAGATGCCAGGTTAGTGCACAAAACACTACACTGACACCAGGACACATAGGCACATAAATCGCCCCCCCAGGCCCCCCCAGACAGTGTCACTAAAGTTAGTTTTAGGTCCAGTGTAGCCCCCTAACCCCCCCTAATAAAGGTTTAACCCCCTGATCGCCCCCCAGATAACCCTTTCACTCCCTAGCACCGCCGTCGCTAAGCGATCATTTTTCTGATCGCTGTCTTAGCGTCGGTGATGGCGATCGGTAGCCAGTTATTTTTTTTAGGTTCGCAGCAGGTTTTTATAGCGTCGGGTACCCCCATATATTACCTAATAAAGGTTTAACCCCCTTGATCGCCCCCCAGATAACCCTTTCACCCCTATCACCACTGTCGCTAAGCGATCATTTTTCTGATCGCTGTCTTAGCGTCGGTGATGCAGATCGGTAGCCAGTTATTTTTTTTAGGTTCGCCGCAGGTTTTTATAGCGTCAGGTACCCCCATATATTAACTAATAAAGGTTTAACCCCCTTGATCGCCCCCCAGGTAACCCTTTCACCCCCTATCACCACTGTCGCTAAGCGATCGTTTTTCTGATCGCTGTCTTAGCGTTGGTGATGCCGATCGGTAGCCAGTAATTTTTTTTAGGTTCGCCGCAGGTTTTTATAGCGTCGGGTACCCCCATATATTACCTAATAAAGGTTTAACCCCCTTGATCGCCCCCCAGGTAACCCTTTCACCCCCTATCACCACTGTCGCTAAGCGATCGTTTTTCTGATCGCTGTCTTAGTGTCGGTGATGCCGATAGGTAGCCAGTAATTTTTTTTTAGGTTCGCCGTCAAGTTTTTATATAGCGTCAGGTACCCCCATATATTACCTAATAAAGGTTTTAACCCCCTAAGTGCCCCTAGTTAACCCTTTCACCAGTGATCATCATATAAGTGTTACGGGTGACGCTGGTTAGTTTGCTTTTTATAGTGTCAGGGCACCCGCCGTATATAACCCAATAAAGGTTTAACCCCCTGATCGCCCGGCAGGTGATATCAATTAGGTTTTAGCGTCAGAGAGGGTCTGCGTCACACCCCAGGCAGCGTCAGGTTAGTGCCAGTAGCGCTAACACCCACGCGTGAAGCATACACCCCCCTTAGTGGTATAGTATCTGAACAGATCAATATATGATCTGATCAGATCTATACTAGCGTCCCCAGCAGTTTAGGGTTCCCAAAAACGCAGTGTTAGCGGGATCAGCCCAGATACCTGCTAGCACCTGCGTTTTGCCCCTCCGTCCAGCCCAGGCCACCCAAGTGCAGTATCGATCGATCACTGTCACTTGCAAAACACAACACACATAACTGCAGCGTTCGCAGAGACAGGCCTGATCCCTGCGACTCCAGTGCTGTAGGAGGTGATTTCACCACCACAGTTAAAAAAAAAAAGCATATATGCCGAAGCATTGGGGCAGCAGGGGCGGAGGAGCGGAGGAGCGATTTTGCTTCTAATGCCGCGTACATACGGTCTAAATTCCGACGGAGGCTTGCCCGTGGAAAAGTCTGACCATGTGTACGCGGCATAACTTTTGCGGGAAGATGCCCCCATGCTTCGGCATATATAAATGGTGCATGTATGCCCATCATTAGAAGTGGGTGGATGAAGGGCGGTATTCTAATGGTGGGCATACCCACCGATCAATCTTTTTTTTTTCGTTCAGCCAACAGGCTGCATGGAAAAAAAAGATTACAATACATGTCCAACTAGGACCAGCAACGTACTGGTATGTTGCTGGACTTTGAATGTTTATACCAGAATGATGCCTGCGGGTTTAGGTATCATCTTGGTATCATTCTTTTCAGCCAGCGGCCGGCTTTCATGTAAAAGCAATCCTAGTGGCTAATTAGCCTCTGGACTGCTTTTACAAGCAGTGGGAGGGAATGTCCCCCCCTGGATATAAAAAGCGCCATTGGGAAATTGAGAAAGCATTTTATCACACCGATCTTGGTGTGGTCAGATTCTTTGAGGGCAGAGGAAAGATCTAGGGTCCAATAGACCCCAGTTTTTTCAAAAAAAGAGTACCTGTCACTACCTATTGCTATCATAGGGGATATTTACATTCCCTGAGATAACAATAAAAATGATAAAAAAAAAAATATGGAAGCAACAGTTTAAAAATAAAATAAAAAAGCAAAATTAATAAAAAAAAAAAAAAAAAAAAAAAACACCCCTGTCCTGCCCTGCTCTTGCCCAATGGCAAACGCAAGCGTCGGTCTGGCGTCATATGTAAACAGCAATTGCACCATGCATGTGAGGTATCACTGCGAAGGTCAGATCGAGGGCAGTAATTTTAGCAGTATACCTCCTCTGTAAATCTAACGGCGTAACCTGTAAAGGCTTTTAAAGGCTTTTAAAAATGTATGTAGTTTGTCGCCAATGTGTGTTTGTGCGAAATTTTAAAGCTTGTTGTGTTTGGTATCTATGTACTCGGCCTAAGATCATCTTTTTTATTTCATCAAACATTTGGGCAATATAGTGTGTTTTAGTGCATTAAAATAAAAAAAAGTTACAGGTCATTAGGATACATTGCAAGGGCACGGTGATCCTTTGCGGTGACTCCAACTCAGTACTCCAGCCACATATGGATAAATCCCCATATGCTCCAGACCAGTATACTCCCTCCACACGTTTTAGAAAATTACTGCAACAAGCCTCATTGCTTGACACTTGGCGAGAATGCAACCCAACAAAGAAGAACTTCACGTTCTACTTATATCCCCATAAATCCCATTGATCATATATTTCTTTTGGTTGCATCCTCCCCAATACTTGTCAACTCCTCTATACAACCTATACCATGGTCGGACCACTGTGCAGTGCTTACCACAATTTCCTCCCTGATCCCCCAAACCAGTGACCGCTCCTGGTGTATTAATGAAGCTCATCTTACCAACCCGTCTTATTGTCTTGACATTCAGGTGGCCCTCACAGATTACTTGCGTCATAATATTACCCCTGATATCTCTCCGGTTCTCCTTTGGGAGGCACACAAACTCGTAATACGAGGCACATGCATATCAGTATCTACACACCTCAAACGGGATAAGAAGCTCCAACTAGCCAATCTTGAAAAGGAGTTCCACCAGAACTATCTTCAGTTCCAGACAACCCCGACTGAGCCCCATAGGATAGCAATGGAAAAATCCAGAACTGAACTGGATCTGCTGCTGGCTGAATCGGCCGATAAGGCCATCCGCAGATCCAACCACACCATTTACACTAAGGCTAACAAACCCGATACTTTTCTAGCCATGCGTCTCCGTCGACCAGAACGGACCCATGTTCCCATCGGATTACGGATCGAAAAAAACACATACACTAGTAACCCTATCAAAATTCTAAATGAATTTCGCAAGCGTCTGGAAGACCTCTATAAAGCTAAATCTACCTTTTCCCACTCCGCCGCTGACTCACTCCTTCAGGACACTCCTCTGCCCACTCTGTCGGACTCAGAACGGGACCCCTTAGAAGCACCCATTTCTACAGAAGAAGTCCTTGCAGCGATAAAAACCCTCAAATCCCATAAGAGACCAGGCCCAGATGGACTATCTGCCACATATTTCAAAAAATTTGCCACAACTCTAGCTCCCCTCTTAAGTAAATCGTTCAACGCCCTACTACAGAACCAGGTCCTTGGTCGAGACACACTGACAGCAATTATAGCAATGATACCCAAACCTAACACTGATAATTCCCTTTGGTCTAATTTTAGACCCATCTCCCTACTTAACCTGGACATCAAACTCCTGGCTAAAATATTGGCACTTCGCCTCAACCCTTTTTATCGGCAAACTAATAAACAAAGACCAGGTAGGCTTTATACCCCGTAGGCAAGCCAGCGACAACATCAGACGAGTGATACTCCTCCAACATATCGCAAAAACACGTCATATCCCAATGCACCTATTATCTCTTGATATAAGGAAGGCGTTTGACACGGTGTCCTGGCCGTATCTAGACTACATTCTTAAACGCTGGGGCTTTGGCCCACATTTTCTACAGTGGATAAACTCCCTATATAATCAGCCGCAAGCCTATATTAGGTACTCAGGATTTCGCTCAGACTGTTTTCCTATAGCGAGAGGTACTAGACAGGGATGCCCCCTTTCCCCCTTAATTTTTGCATTAGCTATCGAACCATTGGCAGCTTTGATTAGAACAAACATTAATATTAAAGGACTAGAAAATGCTTCCACCTCACATAAGATCTGCCTATTTGCAGATGATGCACTCCTATTTGTGACATCACCCCGCACCACCCTTCCTAACCTTATTCAAACCCTAGATAAATTCGCCTCCATTTCAGGTTTAGAGGTTAATCAAACAAAGTCTAAAGCTCTCAATGTATCTCTCCCACCCCACAAAGTCACCCACTTACAACTAAACTTCCCCTTTACCTGGTCTACTACCTCTCTCCCGTACCTTGGTATCAAACTGACCGGAAACCCAGCCTCTTTGTACCAAGCTAACTATCTCCCCATGCTGGCACAGCTGACATCTATCTTGGACACTTGGAAGCCTTTATGTGTTTCCTGGCTGGGTCGGGTGGCAGCTGTTAAGATGTCCTTGCTTCCCAAACTCTTATATCTATATAGAGTCCTCCCAATCAATGTCCCCTCCTATTTCAGTTTCCACCGGATTATTCAATCTAGAGTCTTTAAATATATATGGGGCCTCACCAAACCCAGAGTCCCGAAAATCATCCTTCTTCGCCATAAACTACACGGGGGCCTGGGCATCCCAAACTTTGCCAAATATTACCATGCAGCCCAATTAGCCCAACTAGCCCTATTACACGCGCTTACTGAAACCCCGAAATGGGTTTCCCTTGAAGCTATAGACCTTTACCCGCTAACAGTTGATAATATTCTGTGGTTACCCCCTTCCGTCCGTGGTCATATTGCCAACCCCATCACCCACCATTCCTTAAAGCTATGGGACAGACTACGCGACCCCTTTAAACTGATCTCTCCACACAACCCCCTATTATCCTTCTTACACCACCCTTCATTCTACCCTGCCTTCACTCAACCCAGCACCTTTTCCTGCTGGTCGCAAGCGGGCATAACTAAAATATGCGACCTTACTGCCTACTCCACTTTTAAATCATTCTTGGATCTCCAATCCAGCGCCACACTCCCAGCCTCGGAATCTTTCCGCTACCTTCAAGTACTCCATTTTGTCAAATCAATAGTCGGCCCTTGCACTAGTCTGAACACCCAATCTCTATACGAGAAAATCTGTGCAGCAGACACTCATGCCCCAGGCATTATATCTAGCCTATATAGCCACTTCTCCACACCATCAGCTGTCCTCCCTTTTATATGCTGCACAGTAGGGATGAGCTTCGAGTTCGAGTCGAACTCATGTTCGACTCGAACATTGCCTGTTCGCCCGTTCGCCGAACAACGAACAAATTGGGGTGTTCGCGGCAAATTCGAAAAATCTATGGGAGCAATCTAAAGTGCTAATTATAAAGGCTAATATGCAAGTTATTGTCCTAAAAAGTGTTTGGGGACCCGGGTCCTGCCCCAGGGGACATGTATCAATGCAAAAAGAAGTTTTAAAAACGGCCGTTTTTTCGGGAGCAGTGATTTTAATAATGCTTAAAATGAAAAAATAAAAGTGAAATATTCCTTTAAATTTCGTACCTGGGGGGTGTGTATGATATGCATGTGAAGTGGCGCATGTTTCCCGTGCTTAGAACTGTCCCTGCAAAAAGTGTCATTTTTGAAAGAAAAAAATGCATTTAAAACTGACTCGCGGCTATTAATGAATTGTCGGCTCCCGGCAATACATACAAAAGTCATTGATAAAAAAAAAAGCGTGGGGGTTCCCCAGAATTCAATTACCAGGCCCTTCAGGTCTGGAATGGATATTAAGGGGAACCCCGCCGCAAATAAAAAAAAAATTGACGTGGGGTTCCCCCAAATATCCATTCCAGGCCCTTCAGATCTGGCATGGATTTTAAGGGGAACTCCACCCCAAATTTAAAAAAAAATGGCGTGGAGTCCCCCTAAAAATCCATACCAGACCCCTTATCCGAGCACGCAACCTGGCCGGCCGCAGGGGAAAAGGGGGGGACGAGAGAGCGGCCCCCCCTCCCTCCTGAACCGTACCAAGCCACATGCCCTCAACATGGGGAGGATGTCCCCATGTTGATGGGGACAAGGGCCTCATCCCCACAACCCTTGCCCGGTGGTTGTGGGGGTCTGCGGGCGGGGGGCTTATCGGAATCTGGAAGACCCCTTTAACAAAGAGGACCCCCAGATCCCGGCCCCCCCTATGTGAATTGGTAAGGGGTACATTGTACCCCTACCATTTCACGAAGAAAGCGTAAAAAAATGTTTAAAAAAACACACAAACACCTTGAAAAAGTCCTTTATTAAGAAAAAAAAAAAAAAAAACATTCCAGCGGTGAAATCCAGTGTCCCGCGGCGATCCCGATGTCCAGCGCTGTCCGTCATTGGTTGTGCCTGAGCGGACCTGATGGGGAACTCCCTCTCAGTATTTTAAATGTATAGACCCGCCCCTTCTAAAGTTCCCCATCAGGTCCGCTCAGCGGACCAGATGCGGAACATGAGAAGGGGCGGGTCTATACATGTATTACCAAAGTGAGAGCAGTTCCCCATCAGGTCCGCCTCCTCGGTATGTCGGACCCGCCTACGTCATTGGCTTGAGCGGGGAACTTCCTTCACTGTGTAATTTAAATTTACATAGTGAAGGAAGTTCCCCGCTCAAGCCAATGACGTAGGCGGGTCCGACATACCGAGGGGGCGGACCTGATGGGGAACTGCTCTCACTTTGGTAATACATGTATAAACCCGCCCCTTCTCATGTTCTGCATCTCGCCCGCTGAGCGGACCTGATGGGGAACATTAGAAGGGGCGGGTCTATACATTTAAAATACTGAGAGGGAGTTCCCCATCAGGTCCGCTCAGGCACAACCAATGAAGGACAGCGCTGGACATCGGGATCGCCGCGGGACACTGGATTTCACCGCTGGAATGTTTATTTATTTATTTTTTTAAATAAAGGACTTTTTCAAGGTGTTTGTGTGTTTTTTTAAACATTTTTTTACGCTTTCTTCGTGAAATGGTAGGGGTACAATGTACCCGTTACCAATTCACATAGGGGGGGCGGGATCTGGGGGTCCCCTTTGTTAAAGGGGTCTTCCAGATTCCGATAAGCCCCCCGCCCGCAGACCCCCACAACCACCGGGCAAGGGTTGTGGGGATGAGGCCCTTGTCCCCATCAACATGGGGACATCCTCCCCATGTTGAGGGCATGTGGCCTGGTACGGTTCAGGAGGGAGGGGGGCCGCTCTCTCGTCCCCCCCTTTTCCCCTGCGGCCGGCCAGGTTGCGTGCTCGGATAAGGGGTCTGGTATGGATTTTTAGGGGGACTCCACGCCATTTTTTTTTTAAACTTGGGGTGGAGTTCCCCTTAAAATCCATGCCAGACCTGAAGGGCCTGGTAATTGAATTCTGGGGAACCCCCACGCTTTTTTTTTTTTTTTTTTTATCAATGACTTTTGTATGTATTGCCGGGAGCCGACAATTCATTAATAGCCGCGAGTCAGTTTTAAATGCATTTTTTTTCTTTCAAAAATGACATTTTTTGCAGGGACAGTTCTAAGCACGGGAAACATGCGCCACTTTACATGCATATCATACACACCCCCCAGGTACGAAATTTAAAGGAATATTTCACTTTTATTTTTTCATTTTAAGCATTATTAAAATCACTGCTCCCGAAAAAACGGCCGTTTTTAAAACTTCTTTTTGCATTGATACATGTCCCCTGGGGCAGGACCCGGGTCCCCAAACACTTTTTAGGACAATAACTTGCATATTAGCCTTTATAATTAACACTTTAGATTTCGAACGTTCGAGTCCATTTGTATTTAATAGGGTTCTAAAGTTTACACGAACATTTTGTCTGTTCGCAGGTTCTGGTGCGAACCGAACAGGGGGGTGTTCGGCTCATCCCTGCTGCACAGTGGTCGAATGACCTAAATATTTCTCTCACTCCTGAAGAATGGTCCGATATTTGGGCCACTACCAAATCTTCCTCCCAAAATGTGGTAGCGCTTGAAACAAATGATAAAGTTTTAATGCGCTGGTACTTGGTTCCAGCAAGAATATCTAAATTTGTACCGAATTATCCCTCGAACTGTTTCCGAGGATGCAGTGACCATGGCACCCATCTTCATATCTGGTGGTCTTGTAAGATAGCACAACAATTCTGGAAGGCTGTCTTTCAAATGATTTCTATAATATTGCATGAAACAGTGATCCCTGACCCGGCCCTAGCACTCCTAAACCATATCCAGGGAGAATACACCAGAAATCAGATCAGTCTCCTCCTCCAGTTGACTACTGCTGCCAAGCAAACAATTGCCAAAGCCTGGAAAACCCCGAAACTTCACATAGCAGAAACAAAGAATAGAGTAACCCAAGCCATGATCCACAGCAAAATTGAGGCCACATTACTAGACCGTGTCCCTCGACACACTAAAATATGGACCCCATGGGTGGATAATTTTCTGCCCCCGGACTTTGATCCCAACCTCCTTATCCCATGATCTCCTATCTATCTCTACCTTTGCACGTGGTGGTCTCTTTGGCCACACCGCGGCCCCGCCGGCGCCGTTCACCCTCCCCCCTTTCTCTTCTCTCTCTTCCTCTTTCTCCCCTGTGTGCCCCCCCTCTCCTTACTCGCCTTTCCCTTTTCCGCGAATCCCGCTTGTACCTCTGTTCCCTTACTCCCTCAGCAAGAACAAGCCTTTGAGGCTGTGATTTTACATATTTGATACCCTATGAACCTGACGTAAATGAATAATGTTACTTGTTGTCGCAGTTCTAGGGACCACTCCCGCTGATACATACTGATGCCACCGTGATAGCACCCTCCCTGTTATTGATCAGCGACAAATGATAGCACTTAATTCACTAATCTTCTGATGTTTTGTAATGGTTATTCTTTGTATGTACCGTGAATGTTGTACATTCTCCATCTCTGACTACTTCTTGTTGTATTCTATATTATGTCCTAATAAAAAATCTTTGAAACTAAAATAAAAAAAAGTGTATTTTTTCCCCAAAAAATGCGTTTGAAAAATCGCTGCGCAAATACTGTGTAGAAAAAAAAAAATGCAACACCCACCATTTTAATCTGTAGGGCCTTTGCTTTAAATATATATATAATGTTTGGGGTGTCTACTTTCCAAAATTGAGTCATTTGGGGGGGTTTTGTGCTATTTTGGCATTTCATGGCCTTCGAAACTGTGATAGGTAGTGAGGAGTGAAATCAAAAATTTGCGCCCTTAGAAATCCTGAAGGCGGTGCTTGGTTTTCGGGGGCCCGTACGCGGCTAGGCTCCCAAAAAGTCCCACACATGTGGTATCCCCGTACTCAGGAGAAGCAGCAAAATGTATTTTGGGGTGCAATTCCACATATAACCATGGCATGTGTGAGCAATATATCATTTAGTGACAACTTTTTGTAATTTTTTTTTTTTTTTGTCATTATTCAATCACTTGAGACAAAAAAAAAATATTCAATGGGCTCAACATGCCTCTCAGCAATTTCCTTGGGGTGTCTACTTTCCAAAATGGAGTCATTTGGGGGGGTTTTGTACTGCCCTGCCATTTTAGCACCTCAAGAAATGAGATAGGCAGTCATAAATTAAAAGCTGTGTAAATTCCAGAAAATGTACCCTAGTTTGTAGACGCTATAACTTTTGCGCAAACCAATAAATATACGCTTATTGACATTTTTTTTACTAAAGACATGTGGCTGAATACATTTTGGCCTAAATGTATGACTAAAATGTAGTTTATTCGATTTTTCTTATAACAAAGAGTAGAAAATATCATTTATTTTTTTTAATTTTCGTCTTTTTCCGTTTATATCGCAAAAAAAAAAAATCGCAGAGGCAATAAAATACCATTAAAAGAAAGCTCTATTTGTGGGAAGAAAAGGACGCAAATTTCGTTTCGGTACAACATTGCATGTCTGCACAATTTACAGTTAAAGCAGCGCAGTGCAAAATTCTGAAAACAGCTCTGGTCCTTTAGCTACAAAATGGTCCGGGGCTTAAGTGGTTAAACAAAACAGCCTCTCAGTATGTCATCCCGGTGTCTCACTACTCTGGGACGACCCACAGGCCAAACTGTAAACGCCAACAAGGACTGCGCCTCCAAATGACCTTTTTAAAACAGGACAGGCCGTACTACACACACAAAGGAAAACAAGAATGATGTCCACCAGATTCCAACACAGAAAAGACTGCACTACTCAATTCGCACCAAACATCAAAATCTGCCCCAAAGGCTGCGAAATTCCACCAGCAATATAGCCGATGAATGCCACAGCACGGTCACATGGTATCACACCCAAAGGAAAGGTGGCTGCACCTTCCCCTATAGGATGACCCACAGGCTAAAGAGAAACTGCGTCTCTCAAGATGGCCGATAAGCAAGGCCGAAACAAAATGGTGGATGAAATCTGGACCACCGCAAGATGGCACAGAGGCCTGCTTCCTGAGTGTTAAGCCAGAAGCCTGGGCCTAAATTACGCGAGTGCCCTGAGTGATTTTCAGTAGAGGATCGTCCACGGCGTCCTGTGATTGCCCAGCAGAGACCGGAGTCGTCCATCATCATCACCTTACGCTGTTAGTGACGGAGGCCGGAGACTGCAGCAGAAGCAGAAGCGTGGAGATCGAGTGACCGGGACAAGCTAGAGGAGACTATCCTAAAGTCGGGCCTGTTTGGTGAGAAGGGCACCTGCCCAGAATTGACTACTACCTTAGAGGAAAGTGACTTAGTTAGTGTCAGCCACACTTCACCTATCACGCCACAGCTTGCGGCCTAGTGTATCTTACGGGAGACTATGTGATTAGAGATTGGCGCATTCGCTATTAGTGGGTGGCAGGCACACGAGTACTCAGGAATATTGTGGATAACTACAGCATCTTGTTGAATCCTTGTGGATTACAAATTAACTTGTGCACCAACGGTGGCTAGCGAAGACTCCATTTGGGAAAGGAACTTTGAGCGGGACTCAGATAGGCTTTGCTTGCCTGTTATAGTGACTGAACACGTGCAAGGTATTACAAGATAGGGGGAGCTCGCGAGAAATCAGTAGCTGTGCAAAGACACATATAGATATATATACCGGTACATTTATAAGCTGATGTTGTTTCCTGTTATTACCTAATCTCAGTGATACCCATCCTCTTTGATTTATTGACTCTGCAATGCGCATGCAGAGTCAACTGTGTGTATTAATGTGATTCTTTACCCTTCCCTTTTATACTGAGTAAAGGTACCTTTGATTAACTACATCATTTGTGTGAAGTATCTTTGTTACTTGGAAAGACTAGTGACCAGCAAAGGTAATAATATTTACAGGTTATTGTGCGATGCATGCTGGATTGTGTCTCCTAATACTCAATATGTCTCACAATCCTGATTCATATCAGTTGTGCTAAGGGAGGTTTTAAACCACTTCCAGGGGTTGATAGGCAGGACGTAGACCCAAATCAAATAAACAGCAGCTCCTACGGGGGTAGTGCTACACGTGGGGACTCGTCCGGGATATTCTACGGTTCTGCAATCAACGCCCCCCCTAGACAGAACCCTTACAGTACAGAAATGGACCCTGCTGCCGTAGCCCGGTTGTGCAGGGAAGAAAACATCCTACCCAGAAATGGCCTGGTGGTTGAAATCCAAAGAGAAGCCTGGGTAGAGGAGTAACTAACTCCAGTCTTGAGAGCATTGTCCATGGACAGGAAGCCATGGGTGATTGACATGAAGACAGATACTGTAAATCCCCACACCTATGCATTGTGTGAGTGGAGGAACGGAATCTCTGACTACTTCAAGGGTGTCAGCATGAAAACTACAAACCAAGTAGAACTCCTCCTGATACACCCAGCAGAGAATAAAGATGGCCCCACATCCACTACTTCAGAGGGCCCCAGCACAGGAGGAAGAGCCCAACAACAGGGTCCCGGTTCACCACCATTGACCACCCTTAGCTCAGAATTATGTGCTGTCCTGGGGGAGATTGTGGTCAAGTGTAAAAAGGACCCTCCAGACTACCTGATGTCAGGATACAGGAAACTCAGGACTTTTTCTGGGAAGAAACCTGTACCTTCAGTGGAAGATGGATTTGAAGAGTGGCTAGATGGCGCCACTCAGGCCCTAGAAGAATGGGAGGTGCCAGAACAACAAAAAAAAAAACAAAGGATTGCGGAAAGCTTAAAGGGGCCTGCTCTGGAGGCCATACGTAACCTCAAGTTAAGCAAGAAGGACTGCAATGCACAGGATTATCTGGATATTCTTCAGAATGTGTTCGGAAAAGGTCACTGAACTCACTTACCAGCTGGAGCATTGCTACCAAAAGGAGGGAGAGAAGCTGTCAGAATTCATAAGACGTCTGGATAAGATCCTGCATCAGATCCTACTGAAGAAAGGGATTGATCCAAGAAAAGCAGGTGTTGAGGGGAGCTCAACCCTTGGACCCCATCGCATTAATGCTACGCACCCGGCAGGACGGGAGCAGCCTATAATACCCCGACTTGATCCGGATAGTCAGGGAGGAGGAGGCCCTGTTGGAAGACAAAAGGAGGAGTCAACACACCGAACCAACTGCCCGAGTCAGAATGTTAAGTGCAGAAGAAGGTGATTCAGAAGTTGAACTCCTAAAGACCCAGGTGTCATAACTAGTAGAAATGGTGTCCATGCTGACTAGCCAGGCCTTGATGCTACACAATAGGAATACGTCAGAGGAACCAAAAAAAACTCCTAGCTCCAATACGGAACTAGTACAGAAGCCTAAGAGATTGATAACATGCTTCAATTGTGGGGGAATCGGGCATGTTAGAGCAGTGTGTCCCAGCCCAGATGAAGTTGCATCCAGATACCGCAAGCCGGCAGAAAACTTTAGAGGGCCCCGGTGAAGGAGTCAGCCGGGCGCCCACCAGTTTCCACGAACTCCTTCAAGAAGTCCAATGATCTGAAACATCAGAGTCAGGGACCTAAACCTCTGCCAATTGGCCCCCGTCCCACAACTCAGGCTGCTGATGAACGGAAGGCCAGTGCACACCAGACCCAGAAGGGACTGAGACCCACAGGAAACTCAAGGAAAAAAGTAGTGAGAGTACAGGTAACTGAACCAAGCAAAAAGTCTTTGTTGAAGGAGTTCCTTGCCAAGTTAGTGGGGCCTTCTCCAGTAGTCTCCATACAAGTAAAAGGGATCTACACCAAGGCTCTTCTTGACACTGGGGCTCAAGTGACTCTTCTGTATAGGGATTTCTATGATAAACATCTTAAACATCTGCCCCTACAGAAATTAGAGGAACTGGAAATATGGGATATTGGAACTAAGAGTTTTCCCTATGACGGTTTCCTGCCAATAAATTTGACTTTTGATCCCTCAGTGGCCAGGGAGACAGAGACCTTGGATACTCTGGCAGTAGTGTGCCCTCGCCCACCAGGGGCCAGCAAGAGCTCACTCATCATAGGGACCAACACTGATCTAGTCAGGCGACTGCTGACACCGTTGGCCCAACAGGAGGAAGCCCCGACCACAAGAATCCACCCCATGTTAAGGCAAGCCTACAGAAGGCCCCGGCTGAAGGGGTTTGCAAGATCTGGAAGCTGGACAAGACGGAGAAGGTATTACAACCAGGAGAGGTGACTTGCCTGAGGGCTTCTGTCAAGCTCACATGGAAACAGCCAGGCCCCTTCATTGTCTTCGAACCAGGCCCACAGGAAAGACAGAAAGGGATTGAAGTAATCGCCAAGGTGATCCCATTGAAGGCCCTACAGAAAAGTCATGGGAGGGTTTCAGTGAGTATCAGGAACACTGCTAATACACCAGTGAAGGTGCCGGCCAGAATGCTGTTGGGCCAGGTGATTCCAGCCACCCCCATTGCCCCGTCTGAATTGAAGAAACAAGAAAGGGGTGAAGTCACCATAGAGAAGCTCTGTTCTGAAGACACGGCCCTCCCACCAGAATGGAGAAAAAAGGCCAAAGCTCAACTTGCAAGATGGGAGAAGATCCTCTCTAAAGATGAGTTTGATGTGGGGTGCGCAAGGAGTGCCACTCACAAGATACGCTTACAAGAAGATAAGCCCTTTAGAGAGAGAGTTTGACGGGTCCCACTGGGTGACTTAGAAGACTTGCGGGAACAGTTGGCAGAGCTGAAGAGGACGGGGATTTTTTTGAGAATCCAGGAGCCCTTACGCTTCTCCAATAGTGGTAGTCCGAAAGAAGAACGGGTCGCTGAGACTGTGTATCAAACAGAAGGACCATCCCGGATCAATACACCACTCTCCGAATTGAAGACGCCCTGCAGAGTCTGTCAGGGGCAAAGTGGTTCAGTGTAGTGGATCTAAAAAGTGGATATTACCAAATTCCCATGCACCCTGAGGATCGGGAGAAGACAGCATTCATCACTACTGTGGGGTTCTTTGAGTTCAACCGTATGCTTCAAGGGTTGTCAGGAGCCCCCGCCACTTTCCAAAGGCTGATGGAGAGAACAGTTGGGGACATGAATTTAATAGAGGTACTGGTGTATTTGGATGACGTCATTGTGTTCGGGAGAACCCTAGAAGAGCATGAAGAGAGGCTGGAGAAGGTCCTAAAGAGGCTCAGTGAAGAGGGCCTGAAACTCTCCCCAGAGAAGTGTCAATTTTACCAGTCCTCAGTCCATTACCTGGGCCACATCGTTTCTGCAGAAGGGGTGGCCACGGACCCAGAGAAGTTGGATGCCGTCACCTCTTGGCCGAGGCCTACCAACGTGACCGAGCTTCGGTCATTCCTGGGGTTCTGTTCTTACTACAGAAGATTTGTAGAAGGATTCGCCAAGATTGCCAGACCCCTGAACGAGTTACTCAGAAACAAAGGGGAAGATGATGTTCCAGAACTGGTCAAACCAGTGAAACTCACCATGGGACCTCGAAAGCCCAAAGAGTCGATTCAGGACCAGTGGTCCATGAAGTGTGAAGAGGCATTCATCCAACTGAAGAAGATCCTGACCACTGCCCCTGTGTTGGCCTATGCAGACCCCATGAAACCTTACGAGTTACATGTCGATGCCAGCCGAGATGGGCTGGGTGGGGAACTGTACCAGGAACATGATGGTTACCTAAGACCCGTCGCATATGTGAGTAGGAGTCTGATACGTGCTGAGAAGAATTACCCCACCCACAAGCTTGAATTCCTGACCTTGAAGTGGGCAGTGGTAGACAAACTGAGAGACTACCTATATGGGGCAGAGTTTGTGGTGAAGACAGATAATAACCCGCTCACCTACCTTCTGACCACTGCCAAGTTGGATGCCACGGGACACCGGTGGCTGGCTGCCCTTTCAAGGATATTGTCATTCCTGTGTCCGATGCATTCAAAGGAAGACCTTGCCACGTCAAGCAGCCCCAATGGGCCATGTGTAAAGTCAGGGACCTATGGAACTGGTGTGCATTGACTTCCTTTGCCTGGAGCCTGATCTGAGTGGTCAAGGGAATGTCTTGGTGATAACAGATCACTTTACCAGATATGCTCAAGCATTCCCAACAAAAGACCAGAAGGCCTCAACAGTAGTGATGAGCCGAACACCCCCGGGTTCGGTTCGCACCAGAACCCGCGAACGGACCGAAAGTTCGTACGAACATTAGAACCCTATTAAATACAATGGATGCGAACGTTCGAATTCTAAAGTGCTAATTATAACGACTATTATGCATGTTATTGTCCTAAAAAGGGTTTGGGAACCCGGGTTCTGCACCAGGGGACATGTATCAATGCAAAAAGAAGTTTTAAAAACGGTCGTTTTTCGGGAGCAGTCATTTTAATGATGCATAAAGTGAAAAAAAAAAGTCAAATATTCCTTTAAATATCGTACCTGGGGGGTGTCTAAAGTATGCCTGTGAAGTGCCACATGTTTCCCGTGTTTAGAACTGTCCCTGCACAAAATGACACTTCTAAAGGAAAAAAAAGCCATTTAAAATTGCTTGCGGCTTTAATGTAATGTCTGGTCCCGGTAATATGGATGAAAATCTTTAAGAAAAATGGCATAGCTACCCCATGACCCCCCCCCCCTACCCCAGCCCATTACCAGCCCCTTTGGGTCTTGTATGGATATTAAGGGGAACCCCGCACATAAAATAAAAAAGGCCCTATATACTCTGAACAGCCGTATACAGGCGGTGCATACAAGACAGGGACTGTAGGTTTGTTCTTATGTAGAATCTGTTTGTAATTTTGAACAGGTACATTGTTTAAGTGTAGCTCCAGCCCAAAAATCTATTTTTAAACTTTTTGGAAAACATAGGTAAGGGTTATCACCACTGTAACATTTGTTTTGCTGTCTGTGCCCCTGTTCAGAACATTTCACCTCACTTTCCGTCCCAATGACAACTGTTTTTGAAATGTGGTGTTTTTCTTGAAACAAGGATTGGTGATAAAGCATCAGTACAGAGGAGACACCTTTCTCCCATATTAATTCTTACAGGAGAGAATTTTCCTTCCTAGGGGTAGATTTCCTCTCACTTCCTGTTGTCTTCTTGCGTTTGCAAGTAGGAGTCATTTGTAAGTTGGATGTTTGAAAGTAGGGACCTGCCGTATATACTCTGCAGAAATAGGCCCCTTAGTTGTTGGTGTTGGCACAACACTGTAAGCACTCACAGTTACTCTTGGTTGGTGCTGGAACGCCCTGCTGTCAACTATTATATCAGGAATTGTAATTACATATAATTGTTGAACAGTGGTAGTAAAAATTGGGCCTTTGATGGTGGTGCTGGTGCCACAACACTGTAAGCCCTGACAGTTACTCTTGGTGGGTGCAGCAATGGGCCCTGCTGTGAATTATTAGATCAAGAATTGTAATTGCATGCCCCTGTTGAACAGGGGCTGAAAAATTGGGCCTTTCGTGGTGGTGGTGGTGGTGGTGGTGTTGCCACAACACTGTAAGCCCTCAGAGTTACTCTTGGTGGGTGCAGGAATGGGCCCTGCTGTGAATTATTAGATCAAGAATTGTAATTACATGCCCCTTTTGAACAGGGGCTGAAAAATTGGGCCTTTCGTGGTGGTGGTGGTGGTGGCGTTGCCACAACACTGTAAGCCCTCAGAGTTACTCTTGGTGGGTGCAGCAATGGGCCCTGCTGTGAATTATTAGATCAAGAATTGTAATTACATGCCCCTGTTGAACAGGGGCTGAAAAATTGGGCCTTAGGCACTGGTGGCACAACACTGCAACCCCTCACAGATACTGTACTTGGAGCACAGCAATGAGCCCTGTTGCAAAGTATTGCTTCAAAAATTGTAATTACACGCCCCTGTTAAACAGGGGCTGAAAAATTGGGCCTTAGGCACTGGTGGCACAACACTGCAACCCCTCACAGATACTGTACTTGGAGCACAGCAATGAGCCCTGTTGCAAAGTATTGCTTCAAAAATTGTAATTACACGCCCCTGTTAAACAGGGGCTGAAAAATTGGGCGTTAGGCACTGGTGGCGGCACCCATAAACAAAAATGATTGTGACAGCAGGAAGGTAAAGTCACCTGGTTGCATCCAGGGGGGTAGATATATTTCGCCCAGATTCAGGCTTTACGCCGACTTATACAACTAGGTGGAGAGTTGTATAAGGCTAGTGGGCTCATGGATGACTCATACCTCTAGGGAGAGGGCTGGGCGTCGTGCAGACAGGGAGTTGATGAGACCAGCTGAAGCTTGTCAGCTCATTTAGGCCTCTATAAGAACTCCCAGCTTCATTAGATGTTAGCTCATGCCTGGAACCAGACCTGTGTGGACTGTCTAGGGAGAGTGAACCCCTGTGCGGTGAGACAAAGCCTGTGTGGCTATTTGCTTGGACATTTAAAACCAGGGACTTAGGGACTAGGACAGCACTAGGCTGATCCCAGTTGTTAGTTAGGAAACCTGTATGTTTAGTCAGAGGTCAACTTGACCAGGATTTATTTTGGTTATGTTTCTTTTGCTTTGCTGTGTTTTGTCACTGTAAAAAGAAAATAAACCGCACCTTTTTGATTTTGAAAACCACAACCTCCGTTTGCTGGGCCTGTTTTGTGTGGGGAGCCCATCCCGGGGGTCACACACACCCGCTGCCGAGCTAACCCCCTCACAGTTGGTGGAGAACCAGTGGCAGTTTTTTTTTAAGCCAGTATGGAGGAGATACTGAAGCAGCTGGCTCTAGCAAATGCCAATCAACAGCAGACAAATGCAGGTTTGCAAAAGAGCCTTGCAGCTCATCAACAGAGCCTTGCAGCTCAACAACAGAACTTCGCAGCCCAGCAGCAAGCTCTACCCCAAGTTTGGCGAGAACAGCCTGGGAAATCAGCGGCTCAAGAGGCGGCAAGAAGGATCGTTTGCTACCGCTGCCGGCAAGCGGGACATATTGCAGCCAATTGCCCGGTTGTGGAGGAACCCATGCAGTGTGACTTTCTGACGGGAAGACGTCAGTCGCTGTGTGCGACAGTCGCATGCACTGCCATTCGAGGAACTGAGAAACATTTATGCAAAATGTGTGTTAATGGTAGAAATGTTGTGGTATTGCTGGATTCAGGTAGCCTTGTGACCCTGATAAAGGCTGAGTTAGTTAAAACAGAGGTCTCTGGGAATAGCAAGGTAGCTGTTATTTGTGTGCATGGGGACACCCGAGAGTATCCAGTGACTACAGTGTGTTTCGAGACCCCCAAAGGTACCCTCTCTCATCCAGTGGGCTTAGTATCTCAGTTACCGCATGACGCCATTGTGGGAAGGGATTTTCCGAAGTTCTGGGAACTGTGGGATGATCCTGAGCCCCTCACTGGTGCCCCTATGTACCAGGAATGTGATAGCCAGAACTCCCCTGAGAGTGGTGAGGACTCTCCGGAATTTCCCTTATCAGTATTGGCAGGGGAGACTCAAGAAACTGGAGAGGAGCCCACCTCCTCAGACGAAAACCTACCGTCTGTGGAGTTTTCTGATCTTGAGGTTCACAGGGAAAACTTTGCCACAGAACAGTTGAAAGACCCCGCCCTAATAAAGGCACGGGAAAACGTAGTGAAAATAGATGGCGAGTTAGTGAACCCAGATAATACCTGCACTTACCCATACTTCAGCGTAGAGAAGGACCTACTGTATCGGGTGGCAAAAAGGGCAGAAGAAACCGTTGAGCAGCTTGTGGTGCCCAAACCTTACAGGAAGTTGGTGTTGGAGTTGGCCCATGGGCACATTCTTGGAGGTCATCTGGGGACAGAGAAAACCCGAGAGAGGGTATTACAGAGATTCTATTGGCCGGGGGTGATGAAGGACGTAGAAAATTATTGTTCCTCCTGCCCTGTGTGTCAGAGGTTGGCCCCGATGCCACATTTCCGTAGCCCGCTGGTCCCTCTACCCATCATTGAGGTCCCGTTTGAGAGGATCGCCATGGATTTGGTAGGTCCTATAATCAAGTCCGCTAGGGGGCACCAGTACATATTAGTTATAATGGACTATGCCACCCGTTATCCAGAAGCGATCCCTCTCCGAAATACCTCGGCCAAAACCATAGCCAAAGAGCTATCTCTTGTTTTTAGCCGGGTGGGTATTTGTAAAGAACTGCTTACGGACCAAGGTACACCCTTTATGTCCCGGGTTATGAAAGAGCTGTGTAAATTGTTCAAAGTGACGCAATTGCGTACGTCTGTGTATCACCCCCAAACCGATGGGCTGGTTGAAAGATTCAACAAAACCCTAAAACAAATGTTGAAGAAAGTGGTGGATAGAGATGGAAAGGATTGGGACTGTTTACTTCCTTATTTGATGTTTGCTATTAGGGAGGTGCCCCAATCCTCTACGGGATTCTCCCCCTTTGAGTTACTGTATGGGAGACACCCAAGAGGGCTGTTGGATATTGCCAAGGAAACTTGGGAAAGTGAGAGTTCTCCCCACAGGAGTGTGATTGAGCATGTCACCCTGATGCAAGATCGAATTGCACAGGTAATGCCCATCGTGAAGGAACATTTGGCCCAAGCGCAGTTGGCACAGCAGAGAGTGTACAACCGTGGAGCCAAGACCCGTACCTTTTCCCCGGGGGATTGGATATTGGTACTTGTCCCTACGGTTGAAAGTAAATTCCTTGCCAAATGGCAAGGCCCCTACGAGATAATGGAAAAAGTGAGCGAAGTGAATTACAAGGTCAGACAACCAGGAAGGCGAAAGCCCGAACAGATCTATCACGTTAATCTGTTGAAAGCCTGGAGGGATAGAGAGTCCCTAGTCGCAGACACTTGGTCACCAGCTCAAACTGGTTGCGTGATTCCTGAGGTTGGAATAGCAGCCACCTTGTCACAACCCCAACAACAGGAGGTTAAGGAGTTTGTGCTTCGCAACAAGGAGGTATTCTCTGAGCTGCCGGGACAAACATCTGGGGTAGAGCATGACATCATTACCCCGCCCGGTGAAAGGGTGAAGTTAAAACCCTATCGGATCCCAGAGGCTCGACAGGAGGCAATACGGGAGGAAGTACAGAAAATGCTGAACTTAGGGGTGATAGAGGAGTCCCAAAGTGATTGGTCTAGTCCCATCGTGTTGGTGCCTAAACCGGATGGGAGCTGGCGATTTTGTAACGATTTTCGTCAGTTGAACAAAGTTACAAAATTTGACACCTACCCCATGCCACGTATAGATGAGTTGATCGACCGGCTGGGAACAGCCCGATACATGACGACTCTTGACCTCACAAAAGGGTATTGGCAAATCCCCCTGGCCAAGTCGGCCAAAGAGAAAACCGCATTTGTAACCCCAGACGGGGCGTTCCAATATAAAAGAATGCCGTTCGGGTTACAGAATGCGCCGGCCACATTCCAGCGGAAAATGGACCAGATGCTGAGGCCCCATCGGAAGTATGCTGCGGCTTACCTGGATGACGTAATTGTCCATAGCACAGATTGGGCCTCACATCTGCCAAAAGTGCAAGCAGTCCTGGACTCTGTTCGGGAAGCGGGGTTTACGGCTAACCCCAAGAAGTGTACCATTGGGCAGGAGGAGGCCAAATATCTTGGGTACACCATTGGGAGGGGAGTAATAAAACCCCAACTCAACAAAGTCGAGGCCATCCAGAGTTGGCCACGTCCCAACAGCAAGAAGCAGGTACGAGCCTTTCTGGGAATCGCTGGGTATTATCGGCGATTCATTCCCCACTTTGCTTCTAAGGCTGTGCCCCTAACCAACCTGACGAAGGGGAAAGGGTCGGTCATGATTAAATGGACCCCCGAGGCTGAGGCAGCATTCCAATTCTTGAAACAAGCCTTATGTAGCCAGCCAGTGTTGTACTCACCCGACTTCTCTAAAGACTTTGTCGTACAAAGTGATGCGTCAGATGTGGGGTTAGGAGCAGTATTGTCCCAGGTCTGGAACGGGGAAGAGCACCCAGTCATTTACCTCAGCAGGAAGTTGAAGTCCCATGAGGTAAATTACGCCACCGTTGAAAAGGAGTGTTTAGCGGTGAAGTGGGCTCTAGATTCCCTTCGGTACTACCTGCTAGGTAGGCACTTTGACATGGTTACGGATCACGCTCCGTTAAAGTGGATGGCTCAAAACAAGGAAACAAATAGAAGAGTGAATAGGTGGTTCCTGGCCCTCCAGGAATTCAACTTCACAGTAAAGCACCGCCCTGGCGTTCAAATGGGGAATGTGGATGCTTTGTCTCGAGTACATGAATGCCTGATTGCTGGTGTTCCAACCCCGAGGTTAAAACAAGAGGGGGGGGTATGTGACAGCAGGAAGGTAAAGTCACCTGGTTGCATCCAGGGGGGTAGATATATTTCGCCCAGATTCAGGCTTTACGCCGACTTATACAACTAGGTGGAGAGTTGTATAAGGCTAGTGGGCTCATGGATGACTCATACCTCTAGGGAGAGGGCTGGGCGTCGTGCAGACAGGGAGTTGATGAGACCAGCTGAAGCTTGTCAGCTCATTTAGGCCTCTATAAGAACTCCCAGCTTCATTAGATGTTAGCTCATGCCTGGAACCAGACCTGTGTGGACTGTCTAGGGAGAGTGAACCCCTGTGCGGTGAGACAAAGCCTGTGTGGCTATTTACTTGGACATTTAAAACCAGGGACTTAGGGACTAGGACAGCACTAGGCTGATCCCAGTTGTTAGTTAGGAAACCTGTATGTTTAGTCAGAGGTCAACTTGACCAGGATTTATTTTGGTTATGTTTCTTTTGCTTTGCTGTGTTTTGTCACTGTAAATAGAAAATAAACCGCACCTTTTTGATTTTGAAAACCACAACCTCCGTTTGCTGGGCCTGTTTTGTGTGGGGAGCCCATCCCGGGGGTCACACACACCCGCTGCCGAGCTAACCCCCTCACATGATCTTCCAAGCTATCATCATCAATCGTATCATTGAGGACTCGGAGGAGGAGGATAGCCAGTCAACATAACAGCACAGGCACTCAGCATCAGCATCAGTCTTGAAGGGATGTGACATGTTAAAATCAATTAGTCTGTTATATCAGCATCAGGTGTGTGGTAGCTGGTGGTGATCCAAGACTGGTTCATCTTGATGAAAGTCAGTCGATCAACCGAGTCGGTGGACAGGCGCACCCTGTGATCCGTGACAAATCTTCCAGCAGCACTGAATGTGCGTTCCGAAAGAACGCTGGATGCAGGACAGGCCAGTAGCTCAATTGCATACTGTGCAAGCTCTGGCCAGTGATCCATCCTCAAGACCCAGTAAGCCAGAGGATTTTCGGTGGGGAAGGTGTCCAAGTCTGACCTTGCCCCTAGATATTCCTGCACCATGTTTATCAGACGCTGGCGATGGTTGCTGGAACCGATCATACTTTGGGGCTGCGGACTAAAGAATTGTCTGAACGCATCGGTCAGACGGCCACCTTCCCCACCGCTCCTTCTTTGACTGGCCGAAGCCTCAGCAACTCGTTGTCCAGGACCAGGAGTTTGTAACCTCCCAGTCTCTGGGAACGCGTTGCACAGACCTTTCTGCAAGGCCTCCCGGAGTTGTCTCATCCTCTGCTCCCTCTGCGACGGTAACATAAGGTCCGCAACCTTACCCTTGTACCGTGGATCAAGGAGAGTGGCCAGCCAGTAATGGTCCCTCTCCTTGATCCGAAGAATACGAGGATCCTTCCGCAGACTTTGCAGGATCAGGGAGGCCATGCAGCGTAGGTTAGCTGAGGCATTCAGTCCGGAGTCCTCTGGGTCACTAAGGACGACATGATCCGCAGCCACCTCCTCCCAGCCACGTACAAGTCCACTGGTTTCTTGGGACTGTAAATCATCCCTAAAAGACTGCTGCTGATGATGCTGAGTGCCAGCCTCCACCTCCATGCTGACACAATCCTCCTCCTCCTCCTCCTCCTCCTCTTCCTGTGCGATGGGTGGGACAGAAGGAACACTGTCTGGGTAAAGGGGGCCTTGAGAGGCAAGGAAGTCCTCCTCTTCCTGCCTCTGTTCTGCCTCAAGTGCCCTGTCCATTATTCCATGCAGCGTGTGCTCCAACAGGTGGACAAGAGGTACAGTGTCACTGATGCATGCACTGTCACTGCTCACCATCCTTGTGGCCTCCTCAAATGGTGCCAGGACATTGCATGCATCCCTGATCATGCCCCACTGGCGTGGTGAAAAAAACCCGAGCTCCCCTGACCCCGTCCTGGTGCCGTAGTCGCACAGGTACTCATTGATGGCCCTCTGCTGCGTGTGCAGCCGCTGCAGCATGGCCAATGTTGAGTTCCACCTGGTGGGCATGTCACATATAAGGCGGTTCTTGGGCAGGTTCAACTCCTTTTGCAGCTCAGCCAGGCGAGCACTGGCATTATAAGATCTGCGGAAATGCACACAGACTTTCCTGGCCTGCCTCAGGACATCCTGTAAGCCCGGGTACCTGCCCAAGAACCGCTGCACCACCAGGTTAAGGACGTGAGCCACACAGGGCACATGGGTCAGTTGTCCCTGTCGGAGGGCGGAGAGGAGGTTGGTGCCATTGTCGCAAACCACCATTCCTGGCTTAAGCTGGCGTGGCGTCAACCACCTCTCGGCCTGGCCCTGCAGAGCAGACAGGACCTCTGCCCCAGTGTGGCTTCTGTCCCCCAAACACACCAGCGCAAGCACGGCATGGCATCTTTTTGCCTGCGTACTTGCGTAGCCCCGTGAACGGCTACGGAGCACCGCTGGTTCATAGGACAAACCACAGGAAGAGGCCATGGAGGAAGAAGAAGAGGAGGGGGTGGAGGAGAGAGGTGTGTCACAACCAGTAGTAGCATTTTGGAGGCGTGGCGGTGGAACAACCTCCAACACTTCTGCACCTTGTCCTGTATCCTTCCCAGCTGCCAAAAGAGTGACCCAATGGGCCGTGAAAGAAAGGTAACGTCCCTGTCCATGCCTGCTGGACCATGAGTCAGCGGTAATATGCACCTTACCGCTGACCGCCCTGTCCAGCGAGGCCAAGACATTGCCTTCCACATGCCGGTAGAGAGCCGGAATAGCCTTCCGTGAGAAAAAGTGGCGTTTGGGAATCTGCCACTGAGGAACCGCACATTGCACAAACTCACGGAAGGGGGCCGAGTCTACCAACTGAAAAGGCAGCAGTTGAAGCACTAGCAATTTAGCCAAGCTAGCATTCAACCGCTGGGCATGTGGATGGCTGGGAGTGAACTTCTTTCGACGGTCCAGCAGCTGGGGCAGGGAAATTTGCCTGCTAGAATCGGACGTTGGTGTACTGCTAGCAGAGTGGCCGCAAGTACTTGGCTGTGACACACCTAATTCTACACCTTCATTCCTCTCAGTGCATGTTTCAGAGAGGACTGAAGTTATAGTGGGGTTGGAGATCCCAGCTGATGCGGTGCAAGGAGAGGTCCGCTTTGTTCTTTGGTGTGGGTCTTTGAGGTAGGCTTGCCAACGAGCTGCATGGCAGGTCAACATATGTCTGGTCAGGCATGTGGTACCCAAGCGGCTGATGTTTTGGCCACGCGATATACGCTTGAGACATATGTTGCAAACAGCAGCTATGCGATCTGATGCACTAGACTCAAAAAAGGCCCACACCAAAGAACTTTTTGAATGACGGGCAGAGGCAGCGCCCTGCACAGGCGGAGCTCTGCGGTGTGATTCCGTCGGTGTACTGCCCTTACGCTGGCCACCAAAGGGCATCCTGCCTCGTTGGAGATGTGCCTCCTCCTCATCCTCCTCCTCTCTCCTATTAGGCACCCACGTGGAGTCAGTGACCTCATCATCCCCTCCCTCCTCATCACTGGAGCCAATCTGGCAGTATGCTGCAGCTGCTGGAACATGACTGCCAGATTGGTGTCCTTCTTGAGCATCCCCTCTGTCTGCTCTCACGCTACTGCCTTCCTCTAGCTGGGTTTCATCATCAGACCCTTCGAAACGCTGGGCATCCTTGTAGAATATATGGATTAATATCTAATATTCTTGTATCTTAAGGGCGTTTCTGAATGAATTGCATTTATAGTCAGGTTGACTTAAAAATAAAGTGAGTTTATTTTCTCACAGGTGGCATCATAAATACAATGAAAAAATAGTATAACAGTTCAGTTCAGTGTAGGTAAATATATATAAAATAGAATAGATTGCTGTAGCAAAGCTTATGAAAGCATGTGTCCTCAGTGTGTGCTGGCTTCAAACTCCATATTGTCTTCTTCCCAGCGAGAAGAAACAGGAAATGACGTTCTTAGGCTTCTGGTAATTCAGCTGTTCTTGTCAATCTTAGTGTAAATGTTATCTCTCTAAAGTGGGTGTGAATGAGTGCGTCTTCATGTGTATACGTGCAAGTGTGTCGTGCTCGTGTGTAGTGTAAGTGTGTTGTGCTCTCTCCCATCTCAAACTATAGGCTTATATATATCTTTACATATGTACGTCACCTCATACAAACTTAGAACCTTGTATGTAGGGATGAGCTTCGTGTTCGAGTCGAACATACGTTCGACTCGAACATCGGCTGTTCGATCGTTCGACGAAGATCGAACGATTTGGGCCGTTCGCGCCAAATTCGAGTGACGCGAACGGCCCACAATGCACTACGCCATCGCAGTGTCATCCAGGCGCTGTGATTGGCCAAGCATGCACTGTGACCCCGCATGCTTGGCCAATCACAGCGCCGGCAGCGAGGAGAGCAATGATTGGCCACAGGCAGGATGCCTGTGGCCAATTATTGCTGAGGGTGTTTAGTACACGCCCCACACTATAAAAGGCCGCCAGCACGGCGGCCTAGTGTAGTGTGTTCCGGAGCAGGGATAGAGCAGCATAGGCAGGGACAGTGACTGTTATTTCTTTCTTGCTTAACCTGGATTCCTTTAGTTTAGGGAAAGAGAAGGATAGGTAGGGAGAGTGTCAGTGTGTTTTGTGCTTGTGCTATAGTGTGCTTAAAAAAAACATTTATTCTAGGGACAGAAAACTGTAGGTAGGGACAGTGTCAGTTTCTTTCACTCTGCAAGTCCTTGTTTCCAGGGACCTGGAAGGACAGTGAGTGAATTGTCCTTGTGCTATATTGTGCTTAAAAAAACATTTATTCTAGGGACAGAAAACTGTAGGTAGGGAGAGTGTCAGTTTCTTTCACTCTGCAAGTCCTTGTTTCCAGGGACCTGTAAGGACAGTGAGTGAATTGTCCTTGTGCTATATTGTGATTAAAAAAAACATTTTTTCTAGGGACAGAAAACTGTAGGTAGGGAGAGTGTTTTTTTTCTTTCACTCTGCAAGTCCTTGTTTCCAGGGACCTGGAAGGACAGTGAGTGAATTGTCCTTGTGCTATATTGTGCTTAAAAAAAACATTTTTTCTAGGGACAGAAAACTGTAGGTAGGGAGAGTGTTTTTTTTCTTTCACTCTGCAAGTCCTTGTTTCCAGGGACCTGGAAGGACAGTGAGTGAATTGTCCTTGTGCTATATTGTGCTTAAAAAAAAACATTTTTTCTAGGGACAGAAAACTGTAGGTAGGGAGAGTGTTTTTTTTCTTTCACTCTGCAAGTCCTTGTTTCCAGGGACCTGTAAGGACAGTGAGTGAATTGTCCTTGTGCTATATTGTGCTTAAAAAAAACATTTATTCTAGGGACAGAAAACTGTAGGTAGGGAGAGTGTCAGTTTATTTCACTCTGCAAGTCCTTGTTTCCAGGGACCTGTAAGGACAGTGAGTGAATTGTCCTTGTGCTATATTGTGCTTAAAAAAAAACATTTATTCTAGGGACAGAAAACTGTAGGTAGGGAGAGTGTCAGTTTATTTCACTCTGCAAGTCCTTGTTTCCAGGGACCTGTAAGGACAGTGAGTGAATTGTCCTTGTGCTATATTGTGATTAAAAAAAACATTTTTTCTAGGGACAGAAAACTGTAGGTAGGGAGAGTGTTTTTTTTCTTTCACTCTGCAAGTCCTTGTTTCCAGGGACCTGTAAGGACAGTGAGTGAATTGTCCTTGTGCTATATTGTGCTTAAAAAAAACATTTATTCTAGGGACAGAAAACTGTAGGTAGGGAGAGTGTCAGTTTATTTCACTCTGCAAGTCCTTGTTTCCAGGGACCTGTAAGGACAGTGAGTGAATTGTCCTTGTGCTATATTGTGATTAAAAAAAACATTTTTTCTAGGGACAGAAAACTGTAGGTAGGGAGAGTGTTTTTTTTCTTTCACTCTGCAAGTCCTTGTTTCCAGGGACCTGTAAGGACAGTGAGTGAATTGTCCTTGTGCTATATTGTGCTTAAAAAAAACATTTATTCTAGGGACAGAAAACTGTAGGTAGGGAGAGTGTCAGTTTATTTCACTCTGCAAGTCCTTGTTTCCAGGGACCTGTAAGGACAGTGAGTGAATTGTCCTTGTGCTATATTGTGATTAAAAAAAACATTTTTTCTAGGGACAGAAAACTGTAGGTAGGGAGAGTGTTTTTTTTCTTTCACTCTGCAAGTCCTTGTTTCCAGGGACCTGTAAGGACAGTGAGTGAATTGTCCTTGTGCTATATTGTGCTTAAAAAAAACATTTATTCTAGGGACAGAAAACTGTAGGTAGGGAGAGTGTCAGTTTATTTCACTCTGCAAGTCCTTGTTTCCAGGGACCTGTAAGGACAGTGAGTGAATTGTCCTTGTGCTATATTGTGATTAAAAAAAACATTTTTTCTAGGGACAGAAAACTGTAGGTAGGGAGAGTGTTTTTTTTCTTTCACTCTGCAAGTCCTTGTTTCCAGGGACCTGTAAGGACAGTGAGTGAATTGTCCTTGTGCTATATTGTGCTTAAAAAAAACATTTATTCTAGGGACAGAAAACTGTAGGTAGGGAGAGTGTCAGTTTATTTCACTCTGCAAGTCCTTGTTTCCAGGGACCTGTAAGGACAGTGAGTGAATTGTCCTTGTGCTATATTGTGATTAAAAAAAACATTTTTTCTAGGGACAGAAAACTGTAGGTAGGGAGAGTGTTTTTTTTCTTTCACTCTGCAAGTCCTTGTTTCCAGGGACCTGTAAGGACAGTGAGTGAATTGTCCTTGTGCTATATTGTGCTTAAAAAAAAACATTTATTCTAGGGACAGAAAACTGTAGGTAGGGAGAGTGTTTTTTTTCTTTCACTCTGCAAGTCCTTGTTTCCAGGGACCTGGAAGGACAGTGAGTGAATTGTCCTTGTGCTATATTGTGCTTAAAAAAAACATTTTTTCTAGGGACAGAAAACTGTAGGTAGGGAGAGTGTTTTTTTTCTTTCACTCTGCAAGTCCTTGTTTCCAGGGACCTGGAAGGACAGTGAGTGAATTGTCCTTGTGCTATATTGTGCTTAAAAAAAAACATTTTTTCTAGGGACAGAAAACTGTAGGTAGGGAGAGTGTTTTTTTTCTTTCACTCTGCAAGTCCTTGTTTCCAGGGACCTGTAAGGACAGTGAGTGAATTGTCCTTGTGCTATATTGTGCTTAAAAAAAACATTTATTCTAGGGACAGAAAACTGTAGGTAGGGAGAGTGTCAGTTTATTTCACTCTGCAAGTCCTTGTTTCCAGGGACCTGTAAGGACAGTGAGTGAATTGTCCTTGTGCTATATTGTGATTAAAAAAAACATTTTTTCTAGGGACAGAAAACTGTAGGTAGGGAGAGTGTTTTTTTTCTTTCACTCTGCAAGTCCTTGTTTCCAGGGACCTGTAAGGACAGTGAGTGAATTGTCCTTGTGCTATATTGTGCTTAAAAAAAACATTTATTCTAGGGACAGAAAACTGTAGGTAGGGAGAGTGTCAGTTTATTTCACTCTGCAAGTCCTTGTTTCCAGGGACCTGTAAGGACAGTGAGTGAATTGTCCTTGTGCTATATTGTGATTAAAAAAAACATTTTTTCTAGGGACAGAAAACTGTAGGTAGGGAGAGTGTTTTTTTTCTTTCACTCTGCAAGTCCTTGTTTCCAGGGACCTGTAAGGACAGTGAGTGAATTGTCCTTGTGCTATATTGTGCTTAAAAAAAAACATTTATTCTAGGGACAGAAAACTGTAGGTAGGGAGAGTGTTTTTTTTCTTTCACTCTGCAAGTCCTTGTTTCCAGGGACCTGTAAGGACAGTGAGTGAATTGTCCTTGTGCTATATTGTGATTAAAAAAAACATTTTTTCTAGGGACAGAAAACTGTAGGTAGGGAGAGTGTTTTTTTTCTTTCACTCTGCAAGTCCTTGTTTCCAGGGACCTGGAAGGACAGTGAGTGAATTCTCCTTGTGCTATATTGTGCTTAAAAAAAACATTTATTCTAGGGACAGAAAACTGTAGGTAGGGAGAGTGTCAGTTTATTTCACTCTGCAAGTCCTTGTTTCCAGGGACCTGTAAGGACAGTGAGTGAATTGTCCTTGTGCTATATTGTGATTAAAAAAAACATTTTTTCTAGGGACAGAAAACTGTAGGTAGGGAGAGTGTTTTTTTTCTTTCACTCTGCAAGTCCTTGTTTCCAGGGACCTGTAAGGACAGTGAGTGAATTGTCCTTGTGCTATATTGTGCTTAAAAAAAACATTTATTCTAGGGACAGAAAACTGTAGGTAGGGAGAGTGTCAGTTTATTTCACTCTGCAAGTCCTTGTTTCCAGGGACCTGTAAGGACAGTGAGTGAATTGTCCTTGTGCTATATTGTGATTAAAAAAAACATTTTTTCTAGGGACAGAAAACTGTAGGTAGGGAGAGTGTTTTTTTTCTTTCACTCTGCAAGTCCTTGTTTCCAGGGACCTGGAAGGACAGTGAGTGAATTCTCCTTGTGCTATATTGTGCTTAAAAAAAACATTTATTCTAGGGACAGAAAACTGTAGGTAGGGAGAGTGTCAGTTTATTTCACTCTGCAAGTCCTTGTTTCCAGGGACCTGTAAGGACAGTGAGTGAATTGTCCTTGTGCTATATTGTGATTAAAAAAAACATTTTTTCTAGGGACAGAAAACTGTAGGTAGGGAGAGTGTTTTTTTTCTTTCACTCTGCAAGTCCTTGTTTCCAGGGACCTGTAAGGACAGTGAGTGAATTGTCCTTGTGCTATATTGTGCTTAAAAAAAACATTTATTCTAGGGACAGAAAACTGTAGGTAGGGAGAGTGTCAGTTTATTTCACTCTGCAAGTCCTTGTTTCCAGGGACCTGTAAGGACAGTGAGTGAATTGTCCTTGTGCTATATTGTGCTTAAAAAAAACATTTATTCTAGGGACAGAAAACTGTAGGTAGGGAGAGTGTCAGTTTCTTTCACTGTGAAAGTCCTTGTTTCAAGGGACAGAGAAGGACACCTGAAGGTAGCCCTTATTGCTTTTTTCCCATCTCCCTGCAGGCCATCTATTAGAATGTCTGGAAGGCAAACAAGGAGAGGCAGACAGTCAGGAGGCAATAAAAGAGGGCAAGCAGGCTCTGTGTCTGGGGGCAACAGTGCTGGTCGTGGACGCGGTGCATTGTCATCAGCACATGGCCATGGGACACGCTTGTCCTTCTTTTCGGCAGCTGGACATGTTGAGCCACATCATGCCGAAGACTTGGTAGAGTGGATGACCAAGCCCTCCTCCTCCTCCTCATCCTCTCTCACCCAGGCTCAGGGTACTGGAAAAGCAGCTGCCAAAGCGTCGTCTTCCCTGGTATCAATGTCAGACAAATCATCAGTCACTCCTTCCCTAGACCCACCATGTCCTCCTCCTGAGGAGTCCCCCGAACTGTTTCAGCACAGTGTTGGGTACATGCTCCAGGAGGATGCCCAGCGTTTCGAAGGGTCTGATGATGAAACCCAGCTAGAGGAAGGCAGTAGCGTGAGAGCAGACAGAGGGGATGCTCAAGAAGGACACCAATCTGGCAGTCATGTTCCAGCAGCTGCAGCATACTGCCAGATTGGCTCCAGTGATGAGGAGGGAGGGGATGATGAGGTCACTGACTCCACGTGGGTGCCTAATAGGAGAGAGGAGGAGGAGGAGGATGAGGAGGAGGCACATCTCCAACGAGGCAGGATGCCCTTTGGTGGCCAGCGTAAGGGCAGTACACCGACGGAATCACACCGCAGAGCTCCGCCTGTGCAGGGCGCTGCCTCTGCCCGTCATTCAAAAAGTTCTTTGGTGTGGGCCTTTTTTGAGGCTAGTGCATCAGATCGCACAGCTGCTGTTTGCAACATATGTCTCAAGCGTATATCGCGTGGCCAAAACATCAGCCGCTTGGGTACCACATGCCTGACCAGACATATGTTGACCTGCCATGCAGCTCGTTGGCAAGCCTACCTCAAAGACCCACACCAAAGAACAAAGCGGACCTCTCCTTGCACCGCATCAGCTGGGATCTCCAACCCCACTATAACTTCAGTCCTCTCTGAAACATGCACTGAGAGGAATGAAGGTGTAGAATTAGGTGTGTCACAGCCAAGTACTTGCGCCCACTCTGCTAGCAGTACACCGACGTCCGATTCTAGCAGGCAAATTTCCCTGCCCCAGCTGCTGGACCGTCGAAAGAAGTTCACTCCCAGCCATCCACATGCCCAGCGGTTGAATGCTAGCTTGGCTAAATTGCTAGCGCTTCAACTGCTGCCTTTTCAGTTGGTAGACTCGGCCCCCTTCCGTGAGTTTGTGCAATGTGCGGTTCCTCAGTGGCAGGTTCCCAAACGCCACTTTTTCTCACGGAAGGCTATTCCGGCTCTCTACCGGCATGTGGAAGGCAATGTCTTGGCCTCGCTGGACAGGGCGGTCAGCGGTAAGGTGCATATTACCGCTGACTCATGGTCCAGCAGGCATGGACAGGGACGTTACCTTTCTTTCACGGCCCATTGGGTCACTCTTTTGGCAGCTGGGAAGGATTCAGGACAAGGTGCAGTAGTGTTGGAGGTTGTCCCACCGCCACGCCTCCAAAATGCTACTACTGGTTGTGACACACCTCTCTCCTCCACCCCCTCCTCTTCTTCTTCCTCCATGGCCTCTTCCTGTGGTTTGTCCTATGAACCAGCGGTGCTCCGTAGCCGTTCACGGGGCTACGCAAGTACGCAGGCAAAAAGATGCCATGCCGTGCTTGCGCTGGTGTGTTTGGGGGACAGAAGCCACACTGGGGCAGAGGTCCTGTCTGCTCTGCAGGGCCAGGCCGAGAGGTGGTTGACGCCACGCCAGCTTAAGCCAGGAATGGTGGTTTGCGACAATGGCACCAACCTCCTCTCCGCCCTCCGACAGGGACAACTGACCCATGTGCCCTGTGTGGCTCACGTCCTTAACCTGGTGGTGCAGCGCTTCTTGGGCAGGTACCCGGGCTTACAGGATGTCCTGAGGCAGGCCAGGAAAGTCTGTGTGCATTTCCGCAGATCTTATAATGCCAGTGCTCGCCTGGCTGAGCTGCAAAAGGAGTTGAACCTGCCCAAGAACCGCCTTATATGTGACATGCCCACCAGGTGGAACTCAACGTTGGCCATGCTGCAGCGGCTGCACACGCAGCAGAGGGCCATCAATGAGTACCTGTGCGACTACGGCACCAGGACAGGGTCAGGGGAGCTTGGTTTTTTTTATCCACGCCAGTGGGGCATGATCAGGGATGCATGCACTGTCCTGGCACCATTTGAGGAGGCCACGAGGATGGTGAGCAGTGACAGTGCATGCATCAGTGACACTGTACCTCTTGTCCACCTGTTGGAGCACACGCTGCGTGGAATAATGGACAGGGCACTTGAGGCAGAACAGAGGCAGGAAGAGGAGGACTTCCTTGCCTCTCAAGGCCCCCTTTACCCAGACAGTGTTCCTTCTGTCCCACCCATCGCACAGGAAGAGGAGGAGGAGGAGGAGGAGGGGGATTGTGTCAGCATGGAGGTGGAGGCTGGCACTCAGCATCATCAGCAGCAGTCTTTTAGGGATGATTTACAGTCCCAAGAAACCAGTGGACTTGTACGTGGCTGGGAGGAGGTGGCTGCGGATCATGTCGTCCTTAGTGACCCAGAGGACTCCGGAGCGAATGCCTCAGCAAACCTACGCTGCATGGCCTCCCTGATCCTGCAAAGTCTGCGGAAGGATCCTCGTATTCTTCGGATCAAGGAGAGGGACCATTACTGGCTGGCCACTCTCCTTGATCCACGGTACAAGGGTAAGGTTGCGGACCTTATGTTACCGTCGCAGAGGGAGCAGAGGATGAGACAACTCCGGGAGGCCTTGCAGAAAGGTCTGTGCAACGCGTTCCCAGAGACTGGGAGGTTGCAAACTCCTGGTCCTGGACAACGAGTTGCTGAGGCTTCGGCCAGTCAAAGAAGGAGCGGTGGGGAAGGTGGCCGTCTGACCGATGCGTTCAGACAATTCTTTAGTCCGCAGCCCCAAAGTATGATCGGTTCCAGCAACCATCGCCAGCGTCTGATAAACATGGTGCAGGAATATCTAGGGGCAAGGTCAGACTTGGACACCTTCCCCACCGAAAATCCTCTGGCTTACTGGGTCTTGAGGATGGATCACTGGCCAGAGCTTGCACAGTATGCAATTGAGCTACTGGCCTGTCCTGCATCCAGCGTTCTTTCGGAACGCACATTCAGTGCTGCTGGAGGATTTGTCACGGATCACAGGGTGCGCCTGTCCACCGACTCGGTTGATCGACTGACTTTCATCAAGATGAACCAGTCTTGGATCACCACCAGCTACCACACACCTGATGCTGATATAACAGACTAATTGATTTTAACATGTCACATCCCTTCAAGACTGATGCTGATGCTGAGTGCCTGTGCTGTTATGTTGACTGGCTATCCTCCTCCTCCGAGTCCTCAATGATACGATTGATGATGATAGCTTGGAAGATCATTTTTGTTTATGGGTGCCGCCACCAGTGCCTAACGCCCAATTTTTCAGCCCCTGTTTAACAGGGGCGTGTAATTACAATTTTTGAAGCAATACTTTGCAACAGGGCTCATTGCTGTGCTCCAAGTACAGTATCTGTGAGGGGTTGCAGTGTTGTGCCACCAGTGCCTAAGGCCCAATTTTTCAGCCCCTGTTCAACAGGGGCATGTAATTACAATTCTTGATCTAATAATTCACAGCAGGGCCCATTGCTGCACCCACCAAGAGTAACTGTCAGGGCTTACAGTGTTGTGGCACCAGCACCACCATCAAAGGCCCAATTTTTACTACCACTGTTCAACAATTATATGTAATTAAAATTCCTGATATAATAGTTGACAGCAGGGCGTTCCAGCACCAACCAAGAGTAACTGTGAGTGCTTACAGTGTTGTGCCAACACCAACAACTAAGGGGCCTATTTCTGCAGAGTATATACGGCAGGTCCCTACTTTCAAACATCCAACTTACAAACGACTCCTACTTGCAAACGCAAGAAGACAACAGGAAGTGAGAGGAAATCTACCACTAGGAAGGAAAATTCTCTCCTGTAAGAATAAATATGGGAGAAAGGTGTCTCCTCTGTACTGATGCTTTATCAGCAATCCTTGTTTCAAGAAAAACACCACATTTCAAAAACAGTTGTCATTGGGACGGAAAGTGAGGTGAAATGTTCTGAACAGGGGCACAGACAGCAAAACAAATGTTACAGGGGTGATAACCCTTACCTATGTTTTCCAAAAAGTTTAAAAATAGATTTTTGGTCTGGAGCTACACTTCAACAATGTACCTGTTCAAAATTACAAACAGATTCTACATAAGAACAAACCTACAGTCCCTGTCTTGTATGCACCGCCTGTATAGGGCTGTTCAGAGTATATAGGGCCTTTTTTATTTTATGTGCGGGGTTCCCCTTAATATCCATACAAGACCCAAAGGGGCTGGTAATGGGCTGGGGTAGGGGGGGGGGGGTCATGGGGTAGCTATGCCATTTTTCTTAAAGAATTTCATCCATATTACCGGGACCAGACATTACATTAAAGCCGCAAGCAGTTTTAAATGGCTTTTTTTTCCTTTAGAAGTGTCATTTTGTGCAGGGACAGTTCTAAACACGGGAAACACGTGGCACTTCACAGGCATACTTTAGACACCCCCCAGGTACGATATTTAAAGGAATATTTGACTTTTTTTTTTCACTTTATGCATCATTAAAATGACTGCTCCCGAAAAACGACCGTTTTTAAAACTTATTTTTGCATTGATACATGTCCCCTGGTGCAGAACCCGGGTTCCCAAACCCTTTTTAGGACAATAACATGCATAATAGTTGTTATAATTAGCACTTTAGAATTCGAACGTTCGCATCCATTGTATTTAATAGGGTTCTAATGTTCGTTCGAACTTTCGGTCCGTTCGCGGGTTCTGGTGCGAACCGAACCCGGGGGTGTTCGGCTCATCACTACTTGTATGGCACACATTAATTTCTGCTAACTTCAGCAATATGTTATACCAATAGAATATATTGGCTCAGAGACATATGGAGTTTGATTGACATGCACACATGTAGCACTCTATACTTGGAGTGGTGTGCTGACGATGTAATATCATCATAACCAAACATCTCCTATATGAACATATATTACTAACAATAAAATAACTATTAACTAATACATACTAGTATGACTAAAGCCCCATACACACTATCAGTTTTCTTGCAGGTTTTTCTCTTCAGGTTTACCAAAACCATGTAGTGCAAGGGCCTGCCTGATTGCATACGAATTGAAACTCTTAAGGTTTGACCTCATATTAGATGGTTTTGGTAAACCTGAAGAGAAAAACCTGCAAGAAAACTGATAGTGTGTATGGGGCTTAAGACTTCACTTAAACAAACTTAAGAGATATAAAGAAATATATTATTTATCTCACTACGTAAATACTGATCTATTCTGGAGATCTATTCTTGTCACCCTACACCAAGATGCCTTATATGTCATACTCAAATTGGCTTCACCAGAAATATCCAGCAATCAGCTTTAGATTGAAGAATTATGTCATATCAATTGATCAAGGTCATTCACTCATACCTAATTTACTATGATTAATCATAAAACCAAATATGTTTTGCAAGCTTGCCTTATATTAATAGAACACCTATAAGTGCCGAATTATGAATTTGAAATAATATTCTAACAATCCTCCTGGAGCATGTACCCAACACTGTGCTCAAACAGTTCGGGGGACTCCTCAGGAGGAGGACATGGTGGGTCTAGGGAAGGAGTGACTGATGATGAGTCTGACATTGATACCAGGGAAGAGGACGCTTTGGCAGCTGCTTTGCCAGTACCCTGAGCCTGGGTGAGAGAGGATGAGGAGGAGGAGGAGGGCTTGGTCATCCACTCTACCAAGTCTTCGGCATGATGTGGCTCAACATGTCCAGCTGCCGAAAAGAAGGACAAGCGTGTCCCATGGCCATGTGCTGATGACAATGCACCGCGTCCACGACCAGCACTGTTGCCCCCAGACACAGAGCCTGCTTGCCCTCTTTTATTGCCTCCTGACTGTCTGCCTCTCCTTGTTTGCCTTCCAGACATTCTAATGGATGGCCTGCAGGGAGATGGGAAAAAAGCAATAAGGGCTACCTTCAGGTGTCCTTCTCTGTCCCTTTACTTAAGGATTTCTAAATATGGTTGAGGATGATTGCTTTCGCACAGAATAGCACAATGACAATTTCCCTGACTGTCCAAAAAACAAGGATTTCAAAGATGGTTGATGAGGAATGCTTTAGCACAGTATAGCACAATGAGAATTTCCCTCACTGTCCTTCCCTGTCCCTACAAACAAGGTTTAGCACAGTAAAACACACTGACACTCTCCCTACCTATAGTTTTCTGTCCCTATAAAAAATGTTTTTTTAAAGATGGTTGATGATGAATGCTTTAGCACAGTATAGCACAATGAGAATTTCCCTCACTGTCCTTCCCTGTCCCTACAAACAAGGTTTAGCACAGTAAAACACACTGACACTCTCCCTACCTATAGTTTTCTGTCCCTATAATTTTTTTTTTTTAAAGATGGTTGATGATGAATGCTTTAGCACAGTATAGCACAATGAGAATTTCCCTCACTGTCCTTCCCTGTCCCTACAAACAAGGTTTAGCACAGTAAAACACACTGACACTCTCCCTACCTATAGTTTTCTGTCCCTATAAAAAATGTTTTTTTAAAGATGGTTGATGATGAATGCTTTAGCACAGTATAGCACAATGAGAATTTCCCTCACTGTCCTTCCCTGTCCCTACAAACAAGGTTTAGCACAGTAAAACACACTGACACTCTCCCTACCTATAGTTTTCTGTCCCTATAAAAAATTTTTTTTTTAAAGATGGTTGATGATGAATGCTTTAGCACAGTATAGCACAATGAGAATTTCCCTCACTGTCCTTCCCTGTCCCTACAAACAAGGTTTAGCACAGTAAAACACACTGACACTCTCCCTACCTATAGTTTTCTGTCCCTATAAAAAATTTTTTTTTTAAAGATGGTTGATGATGAATGCTTTAGCACAGTATAGCACAATGAGAATTTCCCTCACTGTCCTTCCCTGTCCCTACAAACAAGGTTTAGCACAGTAAAACACAATGACACTCTCCCTACCTATAGTTTTCTGTCCCTATAATTTTTTTTTTTTAAAGATGGTTGATGATGAATGCTTTAGCACAGTATAGCACAATGAGAATTTCCCTCACTGTCCTTCCCTGTCCCTACAAACAAGGTTTAGCACAGTAAAACACACTGACACTCTCCCTACCTATAGTTTTCTGTCCCTATAAAAAATGTTTTTTTAAAGATGGTTGATGATGAATGCTTTAGCACAGTATAGCACAATGAGAATTTCCCTCACTGTCCTTCCCTGTCCCTACAAACAAGGTTTAGCACAGTAAAACACACTGACACTCTACCTATAGTTTTCTGTCCCTATAAAAAAAATTTTTTTTAAAGATGGTTGATGATGAATGCTTTAGCACAGTATAGCACAATGAGAATTTCCCTCACTGTCCTTCCCTGTCCCTACAAACAAGGCTTAGCACAGTAAAACACACTGACACTCTCCCTACCTATAGTTTTCTGTCCCTATAATTTTTTTTTTAAAGATGGCTGATGATGAATGCTTTAGCACAGTATATCACAATGAGAATTTCCCTCACTGTCCTTCCCTGTCCCTACAAACAAGGTTTAGCACAGTAAAACACACTGACACTCTCCCTACCTATAGTTTTCTGTCCCTATAAAAAATGTTTTTTTAAAGATGGTTGATGATGAATGCTTTAGCACAGTATAGCACAATGAGAATTTCCCTCACTGTCCTTCCCTGTCCCTACAAACAAGGTTTAGCACAGTAAAACACACTGACACTCTCCCTACCTATAGTTTTCTGTCCCTATAAATTTTTTTTTTTAAAGATGGTTGATGATGAATGCTTTAGCACAGTATAGCACAATGAGAATTTCCCTCACTGTCCTTCCCTGTCCCTACAAACAAGGTTTAGCACAGTAAAACACACTGACACTCTCCCTACCTATAGTTTTCTGTCCCTATAAAAAATGTTTTTTTAAAGATGGTTGATGATGAATGCTTTAGCACAGTATAGCACAATGAGAATTCCCCTCACTGTCCTTCCCTGTCCCTACAAACAAGGTTTAGCACAGTAAAACACACTGACACTCTCCCTACCTATAGTTTTCTGTCCCTATAAAAAATGTTTTTTTAAAGATGGTTGATGATGAATGCTTTAGCACAGTATAGCACAATGAGAATTTCCCTCACTGTCCTTCCCTGTCCCTACAAACAAGGTTTAGCACAGTAAAACACACTGACACTCTCCCTACCTATAGTTTTCTGTCCCTATAAAAATTTTTTTTTAAAGATGGTTGATGATGAATGCTTTAGCACAGTATAGCACAATGAGAATTTCCCTCACTGTCCTTCCCTGTCCCTACAAACAAGGTTTAGCACAGTAAAACACACTGACACTCTCCCTACCTATAGTTTTCTGTCCCTATAAAAATTTTTTTTTAAAGATGGTTGATGATGAATGCTTTAGCACAGTATAGCACAATGAGAATTTCCCTCACTGTCCTTCCCTGTCCCTACAAACAAGGTTTAGCACAGTAAAACACACTGACACTCTCCCTACCTATAGTTTTCTGTCCCTATAAAAAATGTTTTTTTAAAGATGGTTGATGATGAATGCTTTAGCACAGTATAGCACAATGAGAATTTCCCTCACTGTCCTTCCCTGTCCCTACAAACAAGGTTTAGCACAGTAAAACACACTGACACTCTCCCTACCTATAGTTTTCTGTCCCTATAAAAAATGTTTTTTTAAAGATGGTTGATGATGAATGCTTTAGCACAGTATAGCACAATGAGAATTTCCCTCACTGTCCTTCCCTGTCCCTACAAACAAGGTTTAGCACAGTAAAACAGACTGACACTCTCCCTACCTATCCTTCTCTTTCCCTAAACTAAAGGAATCCAGGTTAAGCAAGAAAAAAAAATGTCACTGTCCCTGCCTATGCTTCTCTTTCCCTGCTCCGGAACACACTACACTAGGCCGCCGTGCTGGCGGCCTTTTATAGTGTGGGGCGTGTACTAAACACCCTCAGCAATAATTGGCCACAGGCATCCTGCCTGTGGCCAATCATTGCTCTCCTCGCTGCCGGCGCTGTTATTGGCCAAGCATGCGGGGTCACAGTGCATGCTTGGCCAATCACAGCGCCTGGATGACACTGCGATGGCGTAGTGCATTGTGGGCCGCGAATTAGGCGCGAACGGCCCAAATCGTTCGTTGTTCGGCGAACGATCGAACAGCCGATGTTCGAGTCGAACGTATGTTCGACTCGAACACCGAGCTCATCCCTACTCAACAGTAGCCAAATTCTGGTAGAAAAATTATTTGTGTACTATGGTCTACCCCAACGTCTTCATTCAGATCAGGGCAGAGACTTTGAAAGAAGGTTAATAAAGAAGTTATTAGACCTGTTAGGCATCCAGAAGACCAGGACAACCCCTTATCACCCACAAAGAGATGCTCAGCCTGAATGGTTTAACCGGACTCTCTTGGATATGTTGGGGACTCTGAGTTCAGAGAAAAAGCAGCATTGGAGCAAGCATGTAGCTGCCATAGTACATGCCTACAATAGCACTGCCAGTGATGTCACCGGGTATTCCCCATACCGTTTGATGTTTGGGCGGGAGGCTTGGTTGCCTGTGGACTTGGCCTTTGGCATATCGCTGGATCATACCTCCGCAGCATCCCACAAGGGGTATGTAGACAGATTGAGAAAGAGTCTGAAGACAGCTTTTGAAAAGGCCCAAGCAGCATCTGACCAACGGGGGCTGAAAAATAAAATAAACTTTGATCTAAGAGTCATGCCACGTACACACGATCATTATTCACGGCGGTTAAAAAACCGCCGTGAATAATGTCATTAAAAACGAGGAAACGGCTTGTTCCCCACACACGGTTGTTTTTCACGTCGTTTTTTCTCTTGTCGAGAAAAACGACCGTCTGTGGGCTCCGCAGCAGTGTTTCCCTATGGGAAACACTGCCGCGGAAAACATGTCGAAAAAAACGACAAGAAAAATTAGAACATGTTCTAATTTTTCTCGTCGTTTTTAATGCCGTTTTTCTCGTCGAAAAAAACGACAGAAAGCCCACAGACTATTGTTTTTCTCGTCGAATGGGAAAAATTTCGTTTTTCTCGACGAGAAAAATGGCCGTGTGTACGCGGCATCAGAATTCAAGACTTGCAGCCAGGAGATAGAGTGCTGTTGAGGAACTTGGGAATTCTGGGAAAACATAAGTTGGCTGACCGTTGGAAATCCCAACCCTATGTTATTCTGCAAGAGGCTGCCAAACCTTCCTGTGTACCAGATTAGGCCAGAAGTAAGCGTGGGACCGTTAAAGACCTGGCACAGGAATCACTTGTTGCCCCTCTCCAAGGCAGTTTGCATGCCTCCTGCATCTGACTCACAGGAAACCCCTTCAACTTCTCAAGGTTTCAGACCCATCATCAGATCTCAAACAGTGCTTCCAGATGTGGGAAATGGAGACTCTGAAAATGAAGGTCAAGAGGATGAAGAAGCAGAATCTGACTGGTCGTGGTCATTCCAATTGCCAGAACCCATGACCACCTCCCAAGCCTCATCCAAAACAGTTGACAATGGAACTCTTTGGGCAGAAGCTCCTGAATTTGTGCCTTCAAACATTCTCATTGAGGAGGTAGCTGATGACTCAGACTCTTTGTCAATGGAAGACCCAGAAGAAGGGTCTTGTCTCTGTCTGAAGGAGAACCGGACGCTCCTGAAGTAGTGGAGCCCAACATGCCTGAGCTAGATGAGGAAGCCCCTGAAGAGCTTCTAGATACAGCCAGCCCCAATGTCCTTGAGAATATGATACCTAAGGAGCAGAGGGAAAGAAGAGTAATTCACCCCCCAAAAAGACTGACGTACGACCAATTGGGGGAATGCTCTGAGGAGGCCATCATCACTTCTAAGAGAACCATTAATCAGTCTAGCTCTTCCACTCCAGATTCAGTGGAAGACAACCCCAGCTCACTCCCTGTCACATCTGAAACAGACACCCAGGTGTCGGTAGTCTGTAGACAGGACAACCTCCCTCCCTGTGATAATTGGTGGGAGGTTCCTCTGTCAGATGTGTGTTATGATATGAGCTGTTTAAGTTTAAATCCTGCTTATGAAAAGGCAAGTTGTTTATTGTCATGCATAAACTAATAAATTTCTCCGCAGGTATTGCCAAAGTATGTGTTAGGCTACATACTGTTGTCCTCTTTGGGGACCAAAGACTTTAAGTGGGGGGAGTGTGTAGCGGGATTCCCATATGCTATGTAGGTTTTGACATTTAAAACAAGGAATCCAGCTCCCTCTGGTGGTATAAGTGTTACAATGCAACTAATGCACATGTTATAGTTTAATGCACCCTGGAACAAATAGCAGCAAGGAGAAAAGACTCTGTTACTTTTAGTAGAAGACAGACTACATTACCCATGGGTACAGCTGTGTTACCAGGGTGCATTGCAACACTGCAAAGCCTTCTGGGCAGACTACTTAAACCAAGGGAGGGGCCATCTTCTGTCTCTCTGGATCCAGCTCTCAACCAAGCAGGAAGCTGGCATGGAGGCCTGCTTCCTGAGTGTTAGGCCAGAAGCCTGGGCCTAAATTACGCGAGTGCCCTAAGTGATTTCCAGTAGAGGGTCGTCCACGGCATCCTGTGATTGCCCAGCAGAGACCGGAGTCGTCCATCATCATCACCTTACGCTGTTAGTGTCGGAGGCCGGAAACTGCAGCAGAAGCAGAAGCGTGGAGATCGAGTGACCGGGACAAGCTAGAGAAAACTATCCTAAAGTCGGGACTGTTTGGTGAGAAGGGCACCTGCCCAGAATTGACTACTACCTTAGAGGAAAGTGATTTAGTTAGTGTCAGCCACACTTCACCTATCACGCCACAGCTTGCGGCCTAGTGTATCTTATGGGATTTGTGGATTACAAATTAACTTGTGCACCAACGGTGGCTAGCAAAGACTCCATTTCGGAAAGGAACGTTGAGCGGGACTCAGATAGGCTTTGCTTGCCTGTTATAGTGACTGAACACGTGCAAGGTATTACAAGATAGGGGGAGCTCGCGAGAAATCAGTAGCTGTGCAAAGACACATATAGATATATATATCGGTACATTTATAAGCTGATGTTGTTTCCTGTTATTATCTAATCTCAGTGATACCCATCTTCTTTGATTTATTGACTCTGCAATGCGCATGCAGAGTCAACTGTGTGTATTAATGTGATTCTTTACCCTTCCCTTTTATACTGAGTAAAGGTACCTTTGATTAACTACATCATTTGTGTGAAGTATCTTTGTCACTTGGAAAGACTAGTGACCAGCAAAGGTAATAATATTTACAGGTTATTGTGTGATGCTTGCTGGATTGTGTCTTCTAATACTCAATAGGTCTCACAATCCTGATTCATATCAGTTGTGCTAAGGGAGATTTTGAGCCACTTCCAGGGGTTGATAGGCAGGACGTAGACCCAAATCAAATAAACAGCAGCTCCTACGGGGGTAGCGCTACACACAATATACAGTTTCCATATGCATCATAAACTTGTAGTCAAAAGATACACAGAGACCCACCAACTCTGGTCTCCCCCGCCCCCATTCAAGCACATGGCTCAATGCAGCGGCCATCTTTAACAATGCAGCAGCAATGACTGGCTGTACAAGCTGCTCAATACATCACACAAAGGTCACTTTTCCAAACAGCCATCTCTACACAAGTTCAATCTCACTCATGGGGACACGTGTCCTGCATCAGACAAACAATCCAATCACACACAGTCTCCATACAGCCCGCAGCTTCCCCACACAAACATCCAGGCACACCCAGGCACACGCAGGCATACCCACACAGGCACACACAATCAAATTCACAGGCATACGATCAAAATCACACATACACATTTGATCTCTTTCAGCCAGCATTATTTCAAAAAGACGAAAAATTTGTTCTTTTACAGAGCAGAGCCCCCAACGCATCGGAACGTAGATCCACTCTCCCTCATCTCGACCCGATGCTTAAGGGGGCCCTATCTATTCCTCGGTCCTGACTCGCCACGCTGTCATAGAAATTTGGCTGTATGCAGAGCACACAGCCAGATATCTTGTCTCTAATAGTAACACATTTCGTCTCAATGCATCTTAAGTAGGGTTGAGCGAACCCGAACTGTAAAGTTCGGGTTCGTACCGGACTTTTGGGTTTTTGGTACCTGGACCCGAACCCAAACAATGTACTGTATGTTCGGGTTTGGGTTCGGTGTTCGGCAATGTAATGGCGCATTTTAAAAATCTGCAGGGAAGCCAATCAACATTTGATTAACTCGTGTGCCCTTAGAAGCCATCACAGCCATGCCTACTAATGGCATGGCTGTGATTGGCCAGTGCAGCATGTGACCCAGCCTCTATATAAGCTAGAGGCACATAGCACAGCACGTCACTCTGCTTCAGTTAGTGTAGGGAAAGGTTGCTGCTGCTGCTGCTTTGAGGGAGAGAATTAGATAGGAGTCCAGATTCAGAAATCAAATTACTCAGCGATCTACCTTGCTATTGTTGTCTGGGTGCAGTGCACAATCTTTTTATCCTGCCCTGAGCCCAGTGCCAGAGAAAAGATAACTTTTATCCATCTGTTAGTTAGGTTGGCTTCGGCGGGCATTTTATACAAGCTCAGTGCACCCGCACTGCATATATTACTGTGAGATACACACTTTAGATACTGTTCTCCTATTCTGCTATTCAAAAAAATAATAATTTAGGGCAAAAAAATATTTTTTGGTGCATTTTCTGCATATCTGTACGTGAGAGATACACACTTTAAATACTGTTCTCCTATTCTGCTCTTCAAAAATAAATAATTTTTTTTAGGGCAAAATAAAAATTTTGGTGCGTTTTCTGGGCCAAAAATTTTTTTGGGTGCATTTTCTGCATATCTGTACGTTTTGAGATACACACTTTAGATACTGTTCTCCTATTCTGCTGTTATTTTAAGTTATTTCCCTATCCACATTAGGGATGAGCCGAACACCCCCCGGTTTCGGTTTGCACCAGAACCTGCGAACGGACCGAAAGTTTGCGAGAACTTTAGAACCCTATTAAATACAATGGACGCGAACGCTCGAAATCTAAAGTGCTAATTATAATGACTAATATGCATGTTATTGTCCTAAAACGGGTTTGGGGACCCGGGTTCTGCCCCAGGGGACATGTATCAATGCAAAAATAAGTTTTAAAAACGGCCGTTTTTTCCGGAGCAGTCATTTTAATGATGCATAAAGTGAAAAAAAAAAGTGAAATATTCCTTAAAATATCGTACCTGGGGGGTGTCTAAAGTCTGCCTGTGAAGTGGCATGTGTTTCCCGTGTTTAGAACTGTCCCTGCACAAAATGACATTTCTAAAGGAAAAAAAGCCATTTAAAACTGCTTGCGGCTTTAATGTCATGTCTTGTCCTGGCAATATGGATGAAAATCTTTGAGAAAAATGGCATGGCTACCCCATCACCCCCCCCTACCCCAGCCCATTACCAGCCCCTTTGGGTCTTGTATGGATATTAAGGGGAACCCCGCACCCAAAATAAAAAAAGGCCCTATATACTCTGAACAGCAGTATACAGGCAGTGCAAACAAGACAGGGACTGTAGGTTTGTTCTTAAGTAGAATCTGTTTGTAATTTTGAACAGGTACATTGTTTAAGTGTAGCTGCAGCCAAAAAATATATTTTTAAGCTTTTTGGAAAACATAGGGAAGGGTTATCACCCCTGTAACATTTGTTTTGCTGTCTGTGCACCTGTTCAGAACATTTCACCTCACTTTCTGTCCCAATGACAAATGTTTTTGGAAAAGTGGGGTTTTTATTGAAACAAGGATTGGTGATAAAGCATCAGTAGAGAGGAGACACCTTTTTCCCATATTAACTCTTACAGGAGAGAATTTCCCTTCCTAGGGGTAGATTTCCTCTCACTTCCTGTTGTCTCCTTCCGTTTGCAAGTAGGAGTCGTTTGTAAGTTGGATGTTTGAAAGTAGGGGCCTGCTGTATATACTCTGCTGAAATTTGCCCCTTAGATGTTGGTGTTGGTGGGCGCTGGAACGCCCTGCTGTGAACTATTATATCAGGAATTGTAATTACATGCCATTGTTGAACAGCGGTAGGAAAAATTGGGCCTTTGGTGGTGGTGGTGGTGTTGCCACAACACTGTAAGCCCTCACAGTTACTCTTGGTGGGCGCAGGAATGGGCCCTGCTGTAAATTATTAGATCAAGAATTGTAATTACATGCCCCTGTTAAACAGGGGCAGAAAAATTTGACCTTTGGTGGTGGTGGTGTTGCCACAACACTGTAAGCCCTCACAGTTACTCTTGGTGGGCGCATGAATGGGCCCTGCTGTGAATTATTAGATCAAGAATTGTAATTACATGCCCCTGTTGAACAGGGGCAGAAAAATTGTGCCTTAGGCACTGGTGCCACAACACTGTATATGCTTCACGCAAGGGTGTTAGCGTTACTGGCACTAACCTGACGCTGCCTGGGGTGTGACGCAGGGTTAACTAGGGGCAATTAGGGGGTTAAACCTTTATTAGATAATATATGGGGGTACCTGACGCTATAAAAACCTGCGGCGAACCTAAAAAAAATAACTGGCTATCTATCGGCACCAGCATAACTAATACAGCGATCAGAAAAATGATCGCTTAGTGACACTGGCAAAAGGGGGTGAAAGGGTTACCTGGGGGGGCGATCAAGGGGTTAAACCTTTATTAGGTAATATATGGGGGTACCTGACGCTATAAAAACCTGCGGCGAACCTAAAAAAAATTACTGGCTACCTATCGGCATCACCGACAATAAGACAGTGATCAGAAAAACGATCGCTTAGCGACAGTGGTGATAGGGAGTGAAAGGGTTACCTGGGGGGCGATCAAGGGGGTTAAACCTTTATTAGGTAATATATGGGGGTAGCTAACGCTATAAAAACCTGCAGCGAACTTAAAAAAAATAACTGGCTACCTATCGGCATCACCGACAATAAGACAGCGATCAGAAAAATGATCGCTTAGCGACAATGGTGATAGGGGGTGAAAGGGTTACCTGGGGGCGATCAAGGGGGTTAAACCTTTATTAGGTAAGATATGGGGGTACCTGACGCTATAAAAACCTGCGGTGAACCTAAAAAAAAGAACTGGCTACCTATCAGCATCACCGACAATAAGACAGCGATCAGAAAAACGATCGCTTAGCGACAGTGGTGATAGGGGGTGAAAGGGTTACCTGGGGGGCGATCAAGGGGGGTTAAACCTTTATTAGGTAATATATGGGGGTACCTGACGCTATAAAAACCTGCGGCGAACCTAAAAAAAATAACTGGCTACCTATCGGCATCACCGACAATAAGACAGCGATCAGAAAAACGATCGCTTAGCGACAGTGGTGATAGGGGGTGAAAGGGTTACCTGGGGTGCGATCAAGGGGGTTAAACCTTTATTAGGTAATATATGGGGGTACCTGACGCTATAAAAACCTGCGGCGAACCTATAAAAAATAACTTGCTACCTATCGGCACACCGACAATAAGACAGCGATCAGAAAAACGATCGCTTAGCGACAGTGGTGATAGGGGGTGAAAGGGTTACCTGGGGGGCGATCAAGGGGGTTAAACCTTTATTAGGTAATATATGGGGGTACCTGACGCTATAAAAACCTGCGGCGAACCTAAAAAAAATAACTGGCTACCGATCGGCATCACCGACACTAAAACAGCGATCAGAAAAACGATTGCTTAGCGACAGTGGTGATAGGGGGTGAAAGGGTTATCTGGGGGGTGATCAGGGGGTTAAACCTTTATTAGGGGGGGTTAGGGGGCTACACTGGATCTAAAACTAACTGTAGTGACACTTTTACAGTCACAAATGTCACTGATTGCAGTGATCAGTAAATAAATGGTCACTGCAATCAGTGACACTGTGACTGGGGGCTGGGGGGTGATCTGGGGGTGATCTGGGGGGGCTTGGGGGGGCGATTTATGTTCCTATGTGTCCTGGTGTCAGTGTACTGTTTGTGCACTAACCTGAGTGTCTTCTCTTGTACGGCGCTCGGTATATGTGAGCGCCGCATGAGAGATGACATCACTTCCTCTGCCTGTGTAAACATTACACAGCAGAGGAAGCTTTCTCATTCGCCGGGAGCGATCGCGAGGGAGTGGCCAGAATCGAACGGCCGTCCCCTCATCCCGGATCGCTCCCGAACAAATAACGGCCGCTCACTGTATAGAAGGGGGGTCCGATGGGACCCCCCAACTATACGAAGGCAGTCACGTACACTATACGTGATTGTGCCTGTCGGTGCCATTCTGCCGACGTATATATACAGTGAGCGGTCGTTAAGTGGTTAAACAGGGGCCTTAAAAATTGGGCCTTAGGCACTGGTGCCACAACACTGCAACCCCTCACAGATACTGTACTTGGAGCACAGCAATGAGCCCTGTTGCAAAGTATTGCATCAAAAATTGTAATTACATGCCCCTCTTAAACAGGGGCTGAAAAATTGGGCCTTAGGCACTGGTGTCACAACACTGCAACCCCTCACAGATACTGTACTTGGAGCACAGCAATGAGCCCTGTTGCAAAGTATTGCATCAAAAATGTTAATTACACGCCCCTGTTAAACAGGGGCTGAAAAATTGGGCCTTAGGCACTGGTGCTGGTGCCATGACACTGCAACCTCTCCCAGATACTCTAGTTGGAGTGCAGGAATGAGCCCTGCTGCAAAGCATTGCATACAAATTGTAATTACATGCCTCTGTTTAATAGGGGCTGAAAAATTGGGCCTTAGCCACTGGTGGCGGCACCCAGAAACAAAAATGTTCTTCCAAGCTATCATCAGGAATCGGATCATTGAGGAGGAGGAGGATAGTCAGTCAACATAACAGGACAGTCACTCAGCATCAGCATAGGCAGTCTTGAAGGGATGTGACATTTCTAAATAAATTATTCTGTTATATCAGCTTCTGTTATATCAAAAGCCCCTTGGGGAAACTTCCTATTCTTCTGTAAATTTTCGGGGTGCGCAGCGCCTTTCACTCCCAGTATACGTGTCCTTCCCATTTTTTCAATTGCATACTGTGCAAGCTCTGGCCAGTGATCCATCCTCAAGACCCAGTAAGCCAGAGGATTTTCGGTGGGAAAGGTGTCCAAGTTTGACCTTGCCCCTAGGTATTCCTGCACCATGTATATCAGACGCTGGCGATGGTTGCTGTAACCGATCATACCTTGGGGCTGCGGACTAAAAAATTGTCTGAAAGCATCGGTCAGACAGCCACCTTCCCCACCGCTCCTTCTTTGACTGACCGAAGCCTCAGCAACTCGTTGTCCAGGACCAGGAGTTTGTAACCTCCCAGTCTCTGGGAACGCGTTGCACAGACCTTTCTGCAAGGCCTCCCGGAGATGTCTCATCCTCTGCTCCCTCTGCGACGGCAAAATAAGGTCCGCAACCTTACCCTTGTAACGTGGATCAAGGAGAGTGGCCAGCCAATAATGGTCCCTCTCCTTGATCCGAAGAATACGAGGATCCTTCCGCAGACTTTGCAGGATCAGAGAGGCCATGCAGCATAGGTTAGCTGAGGCATTCGGTCCGGAGTCCTCTGGGTCACTAAGGACAACATGATCTGCAGCCACCTCCTCCCAGCCACGTACAAGTCCACGGGTTTCTTGGGACTGTAAATCATCCCTAAAAGACTGCTACTGTTGATGCTGAGTGCCAGGCTCCACCTCCATGCTGACACAATCCTCCTCCTCGTCATCTTCCTGTGCGATGGGCGGGACAGAAGGAACACTCTCTGGATAAAGGGGGCCTTGAGAGGCAAGGAAGTCCTCCTCTTCCTGCCTCTGTTCTGCCTCAAGTGCCCTGTCCATTATTCCACGCAGCGTATGCTCCAACAGGTGGACAAGAGGTACAGTGTCACTGATGCATGCACTGTCAATGCTCACCATCCTCGTGGCCTCCTCAAATGGTACCAGGACAGTGCATGCATCCCTAATCATGCCCCACGGGTGTGGTGAAAAAAAACCGAGCTCCCCTGACCCTGTCCTGGTGCCGTAGTCGCACAGGTACTCATTGATGGCCCTCTGCTGCATGTGCAGCCACTGCAGCATGGCCAACGTTGAGTTCAACCTGGTGGGCATGTCACATATAAGGCGGTTCTAGGGCAGGTTCAACTCCTTTTGCAGCTCAGCCAGCCGAGCACTGGCATTATATGATCTGCGGAAATACACACAGACTTTCCTGGCCTGCCTCAGGACATCCTGTAAGCCCGGGTGCCTGCCCAAGAACCGCTGCACCACCAGGTTAAGGCCGTGAGCCACACAGGGCACATGGGTCAGTTGTCCCTGTCGGAGGGCGGAGAGGAGGTTGGTGCCATTGTCGCAAACCACCATTCCTGGCTTAAGCTGGCGTGGCGTCAACCACCTCTCGGCCTGCCCCTGCAGAGCTGACAGAACCTCTGCCCCAGTGTGGCTCCCGTCCCCCAAACACACCAGCGCAAGTATGGCATGGCATCTTTTTGCCTGCGCACTTGCGTAGCCCCTTGAACGCCTACGGAGCACCACTGGTTCCGAGGACAAAGCACAGGAAGAGGCCATGGAGGAAGAAGAAGAGGAGGGGGTAGAGGAGAGAGGTGTGTCACAACCAGTAGTAGCATTTTGGAGGCGTGGTGGCGGAACAACCTCCAACACTACTGCACCTTGTCCTGCATCCTTCCCAGCTGCCAAAAGAGTGACCCAATGGGCCGTGAAAGAAAGGTATCGTCCCTGTCCATGCCTGCTGGACCATGAGTCAGCTGTAATATGCACCTTACCACTGACCGCCCTGTCCAGCGAGGCATGGACATTGCCTTCCACATGCCAGTAGAGAGCCGGAATCGCCTTCCGTGAGAAAAAGTGGCGTTTGGGAACCTGCCACTGAGGAACCGCACATTGCACAAACTCACAGAAGGGGGCCGAGTCTACCAACAGAAAAGGCAGCAGTTGAAGTGCTAGCAATTTAGCCAAGCTACAGTAGGTGCCGCCGATATTGTGTCAATATCGCCGCTTCCAGCGGCGATATTGACACCCTATGAGCTCCGTCGCGAGAGCCAGCGCCGAGCTGTCTCGTCATCGGGAAAGGAAAAAATGTTCCTTTCACGATGAGCGACACGCATTGCCGATAGGCGGGGATCCGACACGGATTCCCGCCAATACCAGGCACTGCGTTTGGTATGAATCCTGAGCGGGAACTCCACGCCAATTTTTAAAGAAAAAACCGGCGTGGGTTCCCCCTCCATTGGCATACCAGGTCCTTGGGTCTGGTCTGGATTTAAAGGGGAACCCTACGCTGAAAAAACGGCGTGGGGGTCCCCCTCAAGATCCAAACCAGACCCTTATCCGAGCACGCAACCTGGCAGGCCGCAGGGGAAGAGGGGGGGACGAGAGCGCCCCCCCCTCCCTCCTGAACCGTACCAGGCCACATGCCCTCAACATGGGGGGTTTGGTGCTCTGGGGCAGGGGGGCGACCTGCGGCCCCCCCACCCCAGAGCACCCTGCCCCCATGTTGATGAGGACAGGGCCTCTTCCCGACAACCCTGGCCATTGGTTGTCGGGGTCTGCGGGCGGGAGGCTTATCAGAATCCGGGAGCCCCCTTTAATAAGGGGGCCCCCAGATACCGGCCCGCCCACCCTATGTGAATGAGTATGGGGTACATCGTACCCCTACCCATTCACCTGGTGGAAAATAAATGGAAATAAAAACACAACACAGTTTTTAAAAGTATTTTATTGCACCGCTCCAGATGTCTTCTTCCGACTTCGGGGGTCTCCGGTGTCGTCGCCGCGTTCTCCGGTTCTTTCTTCTGCCGGGCCTCCGCTAACTTATTTTTAGCTCTTTTGCTAACGGAGGCCCGGTCTTCTCCGTCGTCTTCTTCTTCTCCCGCTCTCCGGTTCTTCTCCCGCTCTCCGGTGTCGTCGCCGCGTTCTCCGGTTCTTTCTTCCGCCGGGCCTCCGCTAACTTCTTTTTAGCTCTTTTGCTAGCAGAGGCCCGGTCTTCTCCATCGTCGCCGTCGGCGTCTTCTTCCCTCTTCTCTTCCTCGATGTTGACTCGTCGCTTCCTCTCGCAGTAATGGTAAATCTTCGGTCCGCAGAGATTAATCTATTCTTCACATGACGTCACAGTCACATGCTCCGGGGCACATGTGCCCTGGAGCATGTGACTGTGACGTCATGTGCACATGTGCCCTGGAGCATGTGACTGTGACGTCATGTGCACATGTGCCCCGGAGCATGTGACTGTGACGTCATGTGAAGAATAAAGGGATTTTTATAACAGCTTACCTGTAAAATCCTTTTCTTGGAGTACATCACGGGACACAGAGCGACTTAGTCATTACTAATGGGTTATATAGTTTACCTTCAGGTGTTGGCACTGGCCAATTCCAAACCGGAAGTACCCTCCCCTATATAAGCCCCTCCCACCCGGGAGCACCTCAGTTTTGTAGCCAAGCAATAAGTGTCCCAAAAAGAGGGGTGGGAGCTCTGTGTCCCGTGATGTACTCCAAGAAAAGGATTTTACAGGTAAGCTGTTATAAAAATCCCTTTTTCTTTTTCGTACATCACGGGACACAGAGCGACTTAGTCATTACTAATGGGACGTCCCAAAGCAATGCCAAATGAGGGGGGGGTACATAAGCTGGGCGCCATCAGGCATGAGGATCTTTTGCGGCCTGCAACACACTGCGCCCAAAGGCGACATCCTCCTGACTTCTAACGTCTACCTGATAGAATCTAGTAAACGTGTGTACCGAAGACCATGTTGCGGCCTTACATACTTGAGCCAGGGAGGCCTGGTGATGCACTGCCCATGAAGTTCCAACCGCTCTTGTGGAGTGCGCCCTAACTTTGAACGGAGGCGGTCTCTTTCTCAAGCCATAGGCTTGTATTATGACCTGTCGAATCCACTTGGCTAAAGTAGATTTTGATGCTGCCTGACCCCTACTGGGGCCTTCCGGCAGAACAAACAAAGAATCCGTTCTGCGAATCTGAGCAGTGGCTTTTAGATAAGCTTTACCTGCTCTTACCACATCCAAAGAATGTAATAACTTTTCCTCTACTGAGCTAGGTTTGGGGAAAAAAGAAGGAAGAACCACATCTTGGTTCAAATGAAACCTCGATACCACCTTAGGAAGAAAGGCTGGATGAGGACGTAATACTACTCTGTCCTTATGGACAACCAGATATGGCTCTTTACAGGACATAGCTGCTAATTCCGACACTCTTTTAGCCGAACAAATGGCTACTAAGAAAACCAATTTCCTGGTAAGAAGAACCAAGGAAATGTGTTGTAATGGTTCAAACGGTTGTTTCTGTAGAACCGACAGAACCAGGTTTAAGTCCCAAGGACATATGGGAATACTAACCGGAGGGCTAATACGCATCACTCCTTGTATAAAGGCTTTGACTAGTGAATGCGAAGCCAAGGGCCTTTGAAAAATTATTGACAAGGCCGAAATCTGACCCTTGATAGTACTCAAGGCCAGCTTCCTATCTACAGCCCACTGTAGGAAGTCCAGAATCCTCCCTATCATGTACTTACGTGGATGCCATTTCTTGGTCTCACACCACGTAATGTACGCTTTCCAGATCCTATAATAGATCTGCCTGGATACCGGTTTCCTGGCATTGATCATGGTAGATACCACAGAATTAGAGAGCCCTCTCTTTTTCAGAATGTGGGCTTCAATAGCCAGGCCGTCAAACCTAGGGCTGGTAAGGAAGGGTGGTATATCGGTCCTTGCGACAGCAGGTCCGGACGAAGTGGGAGGGTCCAAGGACTCCTCACTGACATTTTTACAATCTCCGCGTACCATGCCCTTCGGGGCCACGCTGGAGCCACCAGAATCACTGGTTTCTTTTCTACCCTGATTCTGCGGAGTAATCGCGGTAACAATTGTGGCGGTGGGAATGCATATATCAGCTTGAACCGATCCCAAGGGAACACTAGGGCATCCGAGCCGCAAGCTAGGGGATCCCTTGTGCGAGACACAAACCTGTCCACCTTTGCGTTGAATCTGGATGCTAGCAGATCTACATCCGGTGTTCCCCACCGCTGGCATATTGCCTGGAAAACCTCGGGGTGAAGAGACCATTCCCCCGGGCATAATTGTTGGCGACTTAGAAAGTCCGCTCTCCAATTTTCCACTCCTGAGATGAAAACCGCGGATATGGCTGGGACATATCTTTCTGCCCACTCCAGGATGCAATTTGCTTCCTTCTGGGCTGCACGACTTTTGGTGCCACCCTGATGATTGATATATGCCACTGCCGTGGCATTGTCTGATTGAATTCTGACAGGGGACCCCTGGAGTTTGGATGTCCATGCTACTAGGGCATACCGGGCTGCTCGTATCTCTAAGAGATTGATGGGCAGGGCCTTTTCTGCTTCTGACCACCTGCCCTGGAGAGACCATTGCTCCAGCACTGCCCCCCAGCCGATGAGGCTGGCATCTGTAGTGACCACCTTCCAAGAAACCGGACTGAAGGGTTTCCCTCTTTCCAGATTCTGGGGCACCAACCACCAATGGAGGCTCTTGCGAACGGAAGGGGACAGGGACATTGGTAAGTCTAAAGCCTGAACTTTTTTGTTCCAGGCTGACAGTATGGCCCTTTGCAAATTCCTTGAATGGAATTGACCGTAGGGTACCGCTTCGAATGAAGCCACCATCTTTCCCAGCAGCCTCATGCAGAGACGTATGGATGGTTTTCTTTTTGTACCCACTAAGTGGGTCAAATTTCTTAAAGACGACACCTTCTCTGGAGGTAAGAAAATCTTTCTCTGATTTGAATCCAGCCTTAGCCCTAAGTATTCCAGACTTTTGACTGGTCTTAGAGCTGACTTGTCCCGGTTGATAATCCAACCGTGATATTCCAGATACTCGATTGTCTTGTGAATAGCTACTTCCAGCTTTTCCACTGAGTGGTCTATTAGTAGCAGGTCGTCTAGATATGCCATTATCGTTACACCCTGTGTTCTTAGATTGGCCAATAATGGGGCCAGAATTTTTGTGAACACTCGTGGTGCTGTGGCCAGACCGAAAGGTAAGGCTCTGAACTGAAAATGGCGCCCTTCTACTGCAAAGCGTAGAAATTTCTGATGGGCCGGAAAGATGGGAATATGCAGATAAGCATCCCTTATGTCGATCGAGGCTAGCCATTCCTGCCCTTGTAGGGCGGTGGCCACTGATCGGATCGACTCCATCCGAAAAGTCCTGATATTTAGGAACTTGTTTAGCCCTTTTAGATTTAATATGGGCCTCACGTCCCCATTTGGTTTGGGGACTGTGAAAAGGTTCGAGTAAAACCCGAATCCGCTTTCTTCCAGGGGAACCTTCATGATTACCCCTTGGAGCAATAGTTGTTCTAGTGCCAGAAGGAGGGATCCTCTCTTTTGGGGATCTCTTGGCACATTTGACCTCATAAATTGGGCAGGAGGAGTGCCTTTTAACTCCAGCTTGTATCCCAGACTTACTGCGGAGAGCACCCATCTGTCTCTGATGGTGTCCCGCCAGGTCTCTGTGAACAACTGAAGTCTTCCCCCCACCCGATTGAGCGGGGGCAATACTTCATGCCTTAGGGGGAGGTTTTGTACCTCTCTTGATCCAGGGCTTCTTGTTACCCTGTGATTGTCCCTGATTTCTGCCCCCTGAATTTGACCGCGGAGGCCGTCGGAACTGCTTCACAGCCGATGTGCCCGGGACTGGAGAGGTAGGCCTCTTAAAAGAAGGACTTCTACCCTTGTTCTTAACCGGTAAGAGTGAACTTTTACCGGCAGAAATTTTCTGGATATATTTGTCCAGATCTTCTCCAAATAAGCGTTCTCCATGAAATGGGAAGCTAACCAGCAGTTTTTTACAGGGAGCTTCAGCAGACCAGTTTTTGAGCCACAGAAGCCTACGCATATGTACTATAGACAGCGTAAAGCGGGAGGCCTGTTGGATTGTATCCTTTATGGCGTCCACCGCAAAACACAAGGCTCTAGGCAGGTCAGCTAGGGCATGAGCCTGCTGATCTGGTAAGTCCCTTAAGACTTGTTTCAACTGATCTTTCACTGCTTGGCAGACTCCAATCGCTGCTACCGCAGGTTGTGTCACCATACTTGCTGTAGAGAAAGCAGATTTTAGTAAAGACTCCAATTTTTTATCTATTGGGTCTTTGAACATTGGAACATTATCTACTGGACATGTCAGTGATTTGTTAACAGAAGAGATGGCTGCGTCCACTATAGGGACCCTCCATTTTCTTATGAACTTATCCTCCATGGGATAGATCACCGGAAATCTCTTGGGGGGAGCAAATATTTTATCAGGATGCTCCCAATCCTGGTAAATAAGCCCTTCTAATAAAGGGTGGATTGGGAAGGAACAGACCGCCTGGGGAGCTTTTAGCGACCCCAGCGAGGAAACCGTAGTGGATGGTGGTTCCGCCAGAGGCATTTTAAATGCTGATCGGACCATGTTAGTCAGAGACTGAACCCATAATCTTTCAGCCTGAGAAGCTGAGAAAGGTTCTTCCACTGTTGATTCCTCTATAAGTGAATCAACCTCATCCTGATCCCCTTCAGGTAGGTCGATCTCTGTGTGGGGCTGTTCCTCCACTAACAGGCACTCTGAAGGAGGAGACGGAGATCGGACGCGCTTTCCCTGAGATAGGGAAGCAGCGATCAATGCTGTTAATCTCTCTTCTAATCCTCCCAGAGTTGAGGATAAAACCTCCTCTGTTATATATACAGGAGCAGGTGGACTGGGGACAGCCGCAGCACCAGGCATTCCTGCGGGGTTTCTACGGCTACTGACCTCTGCATTCTCAGGGGAGATTGGTGCAGTGCAAGCATGCCCAATATCCTCAGAGCCCGATGGAGACCCCTTTGGCTTCCTGGAAGATCTATTTCCGGAGCGTCTGGACGACATATCCTTTAAGCACAAAGCTGAGGTATTCCCGTCGTCATACACCAATTTTTGCTGGTAATAGTCTAACACAGGTGCTGCTATATACCAGCTGGTGTCCACTAAAGTGCCTTTCTATGGGGATGCCTGCATCAACCGCCTCTGTGTGCCACTGTTTGTTGCTAGCTCTGTTTGCATGCAGCTGACACTTGTACTGTGTCTTTTAACCATGCTGGGACGCCCGCACATGCGCAGAAGCGCCGCGGCGCGCATCGAGCGTCATCCACCCGCCCCGCCCCTTTTTTTTCATAGGAGGCGCGTGCACGCGCCCGCGCGCGCCCGTGCGCCAATGGCGCCCTTTTCGAAAACCAACAGAGGACTAGGAGCCAGGGCCCTTTTTGCCGGAGGGCCTGTGCGGTGGATGAACGCAGCAACAGGGCAGAGGAAGTGGATTCCCTCAGAGAAACTTACCAGCTGCCTGGATCTTTTGAGTTGAGAAAACCAAAGATCCACATTTACAAGAAAAATGGACTACAGCGGCCTCTAGTGGTTTAACACAGGTACCGCGGTCCCTGTTTTTTTTTTTTTTTTCTTGACTACTATTAAAATTTTACATTTTCAGTAGTTATAGGCAAACACAGATATTTAGCGGGAATACCGTTAGGTAACAGACAGAAAGACAAATTAGGCTTGGGGGTCCCCCAATAGAACCAAGTTCCTGAGGGCCCCCACTTACCTGATCCCCGCCGCAGGACTTTGTTTGGTCCACAAAAGTCCAAACTTCACCTATCACGGCAGGCATTGTAATTAAACCTTCAGGGACCGGGTTCCCAAGGATTCCACTCCCCTGGACCTGTATAGCACCCTGCACAGACAGCGTCTTGGTCGTGGGTATGACCAGAGCTCTGGATCCCAGGGTCCAGCCCTCCTAAGAGAAGCATTACAGGCAAAACCTTGCTCTTCTGCTGCAAGGCCCGGGTACCGACCGTTTAGCTATGAAGCTTTTTTGGTGGGATCCGGAACAGCTTACTAAGGCCCAAAAGAACCTGTACGCAAGCCCAGTGAAAACACATGTTACTCTTTGGCCAACACCTTAGACACTGGCAAAAAACTGAGGTGCTCCCGGGTGGGAGGGGCTTATATAGGGGAGGGTACTTCCGGTTTGGAATTGGCCAGTGCCAACACCTGAAGGTAAACTATATAACCCATTAGTAATGACTAAGTCACTCTGTGTCCCGTGATGTACGAAAAAGAAAGATTAATCTCTGCGGACCGAAGATTTACCATTACTGCGAGAGGAAGCGACGAGTCAACACCGAGGAGGAGAAGAGGGAAGAAGACACCGGCGACGACGGAGAAGACTGGGCCTCTGCTAGCAAAAGAGCTAAAAAGAAGTTAGCGGAGGCCCGGCGGAAGATAGAACCGGAGAACGCGGTGACGACACCGGAGAGCGGGAGAAGAACCGGAGAGCGGGAGAAGAAGAAGAAGGCGACGGAGAAGACCGGGCCTCCGTTAGCAAAAGAGCTAAAAAGAAGTTAGCGGAGGCCCGGCAGAAGAAAGAACCGGAGAACGCGGCGACGACACCGGAGACCCCCGAAGTCGGAAGAAGACCTCCGGAGCGGTGCAATAAAATACTTTTAAAAACTGTGTTGTGTTTTTATTTCCATTTATTTTCCACCAGGTGAATGGGTAGGGGTACGATGTACCCCATACTCATTCACATAGGGTGGGGGGGCCAGTATCTGGGGGCCCCCTTATTAAAGGGGGCTCCCGGATTCCGATAAGCCCCCCGCCCGCAGACCCCGACAACCAACGGCCAGGGTTGTCGGGAAGAGGCCCTGTCCTCATCAACATGGGGGCAGGGTGCTCTGGGGTGGGGGGGCCGCAGGTCGCCCCCCTGCCCCAGAGCACCAAACCCCCCATGTTGAGGGCATGTGGCCTGGTACGGTTCAGGAGGGAGGGGGGCCGCTCTCGTCCCCCCTCTTCCCCTGCGGCCTGCCAGGTTGCGTGCTCGGATAAGGGTCTGGTTTCGATCTTGAGGGGACCCCCACGCCGTTTTTTCGGCGTAGGGTTCCCCTTCAAATCCAGACCAGACCCAAGGGCCTGGTATGCCCCTGGAGGGGGAACCCACGCCGTTTTTTTCTTTAAAAATTGGCGTGGAGTTCCCGCTCAGGATTCATACCAAACGCAGTGCCTGGTATTGGCGGGAATCCGCGTCGGATCCCCGCTCAATACAGTGTCGCGTCTCCTCGCCATTGCAGCGAGCGCGACACGTGTCGCCACCCTGCTGCCGACATCTCGGCACTCCTGTCGCCGAGAATCTCGGCAATGGGAGCGCGATAGAAACACAATATCGGCGGCACCTACTGTAGCATTCAACCGCTGGGCATGTGGATGGCTGGGAGTGAACTTCTTTCGACAGTCCAGCAGATGGGGCAGGGAAATTTGCCTGCTACAATCGGACGTTGGTGTACTGCTAGCAGAGTGCCCGCAAGTACTTGGCTGTGACACACCTAATTCTACACCTTCATTCCTCTCAGTGCAGGTTTCAGAGAGGACTGAAGGTATAGTGGGGTTGGAGATCCCAGCTGATGAGGAGCAAGGAGTGGTCCGCTTTGTTCTTTGGTGTGGGTGTTTAAGGTACGCTTGCCAACGAGCTGCATGGCAGGTCAACATATGTCTGGTCAAGCATGTGGTGCCCAAGTGGCTGATGTTTTGGCCACGCGAGATACGCTTGAGACATATGTTGCAAATAGCAGCGGTGCGATCTGATGCACTCGACTCAAAAAAGGTCCACACCAAAGAACTTTTGGAATAACGAGCAGAGGCAGCGCCCTGCACAGGCGGAGCTCTGCGGTGTGATTTAGTCGGTGTGCTGCCCTTACGCTGGCCCCCGGAGGGCATCCTGCCTCGTTGGAGATGTGCTTCCTGCACCTCCTCCTCCCCTCTCCTATCAGGCACCAACGTGGAGTCAGTGACCTCATCATCCCGTCCCTCCTCATCACTGGAGCCAATCTGGCAGTATGCTGCAGCTGCTGAAACATGACTACCAGATTGCTGTCCTTCTTGAGCATCCCCTCTCTCTGCGCTCATGCTACTGCCTTCCTCTAGCTGTGTATCATCATCAGACCCTTCAAAACGCTGGGCATCCTCCTGGAGCATGTACCCAACACTGTGCTGAAACAGTTCGGGGGACTCCTCAGGAGGACATGGTGGGTCTAGGGAAGGAGTGACTGATGATGACATTGATACGAGGGAAGAGGATGCTTTGGCAGCTGCTTTGCCAGTACCCTGAGCCCGGGTGAGAGAGGATGAGGAGGATGAGGAGGGCTTGGTCATCCACACTACCAAGTCTTCAGCATGATGCGGCTCAACACGTCCAGCTGCCGAAAATAGGGACAAGCGTGTCCCATGGCCACGTGCTGATGACGATGCACAACGTCCATGACCAGCACTGTTGTCTCTAGACACAGAGCCTGCTTGCCCTCTTTTATTGGCTCCTGACTGTCTGCCTCTTCTTGTTGGCCTTCCAGACATAGTAATGGACTGCAGGGAGATGGGAAAACCAGGAATTGGAGTAGTGTATATTGTGCTGGAGTCACACAACACCCACTAACTCCTGCAGATGCCTTTATTAGAGAACACCAGCAATAAAGGGTAGATACAGGTGTATACTGTGCTGTGCTGGAGGCACACAACACCCACTAACTCCTGCAGATACCTTTATTAGAGAACACCAGCAATAAAGGGTAGATACAGGTGTATACTGTGCTGTGCTGGAGGGACACAACACCCACTAACTCCTGCAGATGCCTTTATTAGAGAACACCAGCAATAATGGGTAGATACAGGTGTATACTGTGCTGTGCTGGAGGGACACAACACCCACTAACTCCTGCAGATGCCTCTATTAGAGAACACCAGCAACAAAGGGTAGATACAGGTGTATACTGTTACTGTGCTGTGCTGGAGGGACACAACACCCACTAACTCCTGCCGATGCCTTTATTAGAGAACACCAGCAATAAAGGGTAGATACAGGTGTACACTGTGCTGTGCTGGAGGGACACAAGACCCACTAATTCCTCCAGGTGCCTTTATTAGAGAACACCAGCAATAAAGGGTAGATACAGGTGTATACTGTGCTGGGGCACAAAACACCCACTAACTCCTGCAGATGCCTGTATTATAGAACAGCAACAAAGTGTAGATACAGGTGTATACTGTGCTGGAGCGCACAACACCCACTAACTCCTGCAGATGCCTGTATTATAGAACAGCAAAAAAGTGTAGATACAGGTGTATACTGAGCTGGGGCACACAACACCCACTAACTTCTGCAGATGCCTGTATTATAGAACAGCAAAAAAGTGTAGATACAGGTGTATACTGTGCTTGGGGAACACAACACCCACTAACTCCTGCAGATGCCTGAAAAAAGAACACACTGTCCCTGCCTATCTAGCTTAGAGAACAGTAATAAAGGGTAGATACTGGTGTATACTGTGCTGGGGCACACAACACTCACTAACTCCTGCAGATGCCTGAGAAAAGAACACACTGTCTGTCAGGAAAGGCATTTACATAATCTGCCCGGCAACAGCAGCATCAAAAGAATGCCTGCTTTTGGAGGAACTGTTCGGCGCATGCGCGTGCGCGATAGCGCAACGGGTGCACGCGCACGCGGGAGCGCGCACGCACGCACGGTGACGGCGCTTGGCGCCAGAATCGGGTATTTAAACTCCCCTGTCATGCTGCCCAGTGCTGTCTGGTCTACAGCGTTTCCTGAGACCCCAGCTGATTGATACCCCGCTGCTGAACTTCCTACCTGATCCGGCTTCCCTCTGTGTATCCTGTTTGCTGCCTGCCCTTCTGATCCCGGCTTGCCTTGACGACTCTTTTGCTTATCCCTCTAACCTGATTTCTGCCTGCCCAACGAACTGACCCGGCCTGGACTCTGACTCCCGTTTTGGATCCCGCTTTTGTACCTGAACCAGCCTGCCAGTGTTTGACCCGGTCTGTCCTCACCTGCTCTGCTGCTCTCCCACGAGTGTTCCACTACTGCACCCTGCCGTGTACTACAGCTTCTGCTCAAGGCCCCTACTCAGCTTACCAGTCAGGCACTTGTGCCCTCTGCCCTCGCGAGCCCCTGTTCCCACTACCAGGGCCTCGTGAATCAGAGGCTACGAGAAGCCGCTCCCTGCACATTGGGCTCATCTACCAGGTACGTGACAGTACCAGACAGCCATGTCCGAGCCCACGCAGGGAGCCTCTCCAATGGAGGACTTGTGCCGCCACCTGGACGGACTTACCTCGGCCGTCAGAAGTTTGCAAGAGGGGTACACCCGTCTGGAGGAACAAGTCCGGACCTTATCCACCCCGGCCTCTGGAACTTCTCCTGCGCCATCTGTGGTAATGCTGCCACCAGAACCTAGGGTCCCCACTCCGGAAAGATTCTCGGGGGACCGCAGCAAATACAGGGCCTTCCGTAACGCCTGCGAACTGTTCTTTGCGTTACAGCCCCGGACATTCTCGCTTGAATCCACCAAGGTGGGTTTTGTCATTTCCCTACTTTCAGGAGAACCCCAGACATGGGCCCATCGTCTCTTGGAACACAAGGACGTCTGCCTGGACCTGCTAAGTTCCTTCCTTCAAGCAATGGACCTCCTCTATGAGGACCCCCTTCAGGCGGCCACTGCAGAAGCCGCATTATGCTCCCTACAACAAGGCCGCAGGGCCGTGGAAGATTACGTGTCCGAATTCCGGTGTTGGAGCGCGGATACTAACTGGAATGACGCTGCCCTGCGTCACCAGTTCCGCCTAGGCCTCTCGGAACGTCTTAAGGATGAACTGGCCCGGGTGGGCATCCCCGCAACGCTTGACGCTCTGATTCTGCAGGCTACCCAAATCGACAGACGGCTAAGGGAACGAAGGGCAGAACGCACCACGGGCCCTTCTCGCCCTGTCTGGATGCTTCCCCGTGTGTTTAACCCAAACCTTCCTCACTCCGCTCCTCCGGCGTTCGCTCATACGCCCACCGACGTTCCAGAGCCCATGCAGCTTGGTTTGCTTCGACCCTCGCTTACTCCCGAGGAGCGTCAACGCCGGCGGAACAACAACCTCTGCCTGTACTGTGGCGAACCGGGACACTACGTGAGGTCCTGTCCCGCCAAGTCCCGTAAGTCTTCCTCTGTTTGTTCTACCTGCTCACCTGTTTCATTTGATAACGCAACTCATCTGGCTGTTTCAATTTCCCTACAGCTTCCAGGAGGGAATATCCAAGCTACCGCCCTAATTGACTCCGGAGCGTGTAGCGGCTTTATGGATGCATCTTTCGCCAGCAAGTTCCGAATCCCCCTACAACCCAGAGCTAAGGGCCTATCCATCCACCTGGCCGACGGATCGGCCATCAAATCCGGGCCTGTTACCCAGGAGACGGCCCCTCTGGACACAATCATCTCCAATTGCCACCGGGAATGGCTTTGCCTGGACATTATTGAGTCCCCCTTGTTTCCCATTATACTGGGTATGCCATGGCTGAGGGCTCACAACCCCAAGATTGACTGGACTACTGGAAAGATCAGCTTCCGCTCTCCTTATTGCCGCCAGCATTGCCTATCGAAAAACACTGATACGCCTTCTTCGCTACTGTGTCTCGATGCTGATACCGAGACCCGCCAATCCGTCCCCAAAGCATACCACACCTTTCTGGATGTATTCAGCAAGAAAGGTGCAGAGACATTACCCCCACACAGGCCTTACGACTGCCCGATTGAACTCCTCCCTGGGGCAGAGGTACCGTTCGGGAGGATCTTCCCTCTGACCGAATTGGAGCTGGGGACTCTCAAAACTTACATTGATGATAATCTGAAAAAAGGGTTCATCCGCCCTTCCACCTCACCGGCAGGAGCGGGGATATTCTTTGTCGAGAAGAAGGACCACTCACTACGCCCTTGCGTAGACTACCGTGAGCTTAACAAGATTACGATCAAGAATCGTTACCCCCTTCCCCTGGTGCCTGAACTCTTCCAGAGACTCGGGACCGCTTCTATATTCACCAAATTAGACCTACGTGGGGCCTACAACCTAGTCCGGATTCGAAGCGGGGATGAATGGAAGACCGCCTTCCGTACCCGATTCGGGCATTTTGAATACCGTGTGATGCCCTTCGGTCTATGCAACGCCCCAGCTACATTTCAACATTTTGTGAATGAGGCCTTCAGAGACTATCTTGACCTGTTCGTTATCGTCTATCTAGACGACATCCTAATTTTCTCTCCCTCTCTGTCCATCCATTGGGAACATGTTGGGAAGGTACTAACCCGACTCCGTCAACACGGTCTGTATGCGAAGCCTGAAAAATGTGTCTTCGAGCAGCAAAGCATCCAATTCTTAGGGCTGATTATCTCCGTGGAAGGCATCAAGATGGACCCACAAAAGGTCTCCGCCATCCTGGATTGGCCAGCCCCTACGGACAAGAAAGGGATCCAGCGGTTTGTGGGGTTCACGAATTTCTATCGCAAATTTATCCGGGGTTTTTCCACCATCATCGCCCCCATCACCAGCCTGACAAAACAAGGCACGCGCTTCAACTGGACCCCTGAGGCCCAGGCTGCCTTTTCTACCCTCAAGGGTCAGTTCATCTCAGCCGCTGTCCTAAGACACCCAGACCCAGCCCTGCCCTATACCCTAGAAGTAGATGCCTCAGAGATTGCCGTGGGAGCAGTACTCTCCCAGAGGCAGGGTCCCAAGGCCCTGTTACACCCTGTAGCTTTCTTTTCTCGTAAGTTGTCCGAAGCAGAAAGAAACTACGATGTCGGGGACAGAGAATTACTCGCAATTAAGGCAGCACTGGAGGAATGGCGCTACTTGCTGGAGGGGGCAGCACACCCCATTTTGGTCTACACAGACCACAAGAACCTGGAGTACTTGAAAACCGCCAAGAGACTGAGACCACGTCAGGCTAGGTGGGCACTTTTTTTTACCAGGTTCTCATTTCACATTACTTACAGGCCCGGGTCAAAGAACACAAAACCTGATGCACTTTCCCGGATGTTCAGTGAACCTCAAACCTCGTCACTCCCGGACACCATCCTGACGCCTGGAAACTTTCTTTTATTACAAGAAGACGTACTATCTCAGATCAAACGAGCTTACACAAGTGAATTACACCTACCGGACGTTACCTTACAGCGGAGAAATTACCTGCTGTGGTTCCAGGACAGGATTTTCGTACCTCAACAAGCACGAGTCAGGGTCCTTAAGTCTTGCCACGACCATGAACTGGCTGGCCATTTCGGTATCCGCAAGACATCTGAACTTCTTCAGCGCATGTTTTGGTGGCCTCGCCTATTGAAGGACTGTAGAGACTACGTGGATTCATGCGCCGTTTGCACCCAAAACAAGGGCAGCAAGGCCAAAGCATGGGGACTATTAAAACCCCTACCCATTCCAGAAAGACCCTGGAGAATGATTTCCATGGATTTTATTGTTGAGTTACCTCCATCCGAAGACTGCACTACCATTTTTGTGGTAGTAGACAGACTATCCAAAATGGCCCATTTTTTGCCTATGAGAGGCACACCTTCCGCTCCTGAAACCGCAAAACTGTTCATCAAGGAAATAGTAAGGCTGCACGGTATCCCTTCAAACATCGTATCCGATCGAGGAGTGCAGTTTACGTTCAGATTTTGGAGAGCACTTTGTGGATCCTTAAAAATTGACCTGTGCCTTTCTTCGGCTTATCACCCGCAGACCAATGGGCAGACTGAACGAACCAATCAGACGCTCGAACAATATCTACGCTGTTTCTCAGGCTTTTCTCAGGACGATTGGGTACCCTTACTACCTCTTGCCGAGTTTGCGTACAACAACTCTGTCCACTCAGCTACCAAACAGTCCCCCTTTTTCGCAAACTACGGTTTCCACCCCTTGTTCCTATCCAATAATATACCGGAATGTGCAGTTCCAGCCACCCAAGAGACTCTGAACTTCTTTAACGATAACAACAAACTACTACAAGAAACAATGGCAAGGACCCAGAAATATAACAAAGAGATATTCGACAGGAGGAGGAGGGGGGAGCTTAACCTAGTGCCCGGAGACCAAGTCTGGCTGTCCACGGTGAACTTGAAATTAGCATGCCCTTCCAAGAAATTGGGCCCCAAATTTGTGGGCCCCTTCCCTGTTTTAAGACGGATTAACGATGTGGCTTATGAGTTGAAACTGCCGGAATCCTTCCGAATACACCCGGTGTTCCATGTGGCCCTACTCAAACCTGCAGTTCCAGATCCATTCTCCGATCGGGGTATAGGCCCCCCAGAACCAGTACTAATCAATGGGGAAGAGGAGTTCGAGGTCGAATCCATCCTAGACTGCAGGAGGAGGCGCAACCAAACCCAGTACTTGGTAAAATGGAAGGGCTATGGCCCAGAAGAAAATTCCTGGGAACCAAAGACTAACATCCACGCAGAGAGACTAATTCTGGCCTTCAAAAGATCCCACCCAGTTAAGATGGCCCAGTTGGGCATCCGGAGGCTGCCCGTTGGAGGGGGGCAATGTCAGGAAAGGCATTTACATAATCTGCCCGGCAACAGCAGCATCAAAAGAATGCCTGCTTTTGGAGGAACTGTTCGGCGCATGCGCGTGCTCGATAGCGCAACGGGTGCGCACGCGCGCGCGCCCGCGGGAGCGCGCACGCACGCACGGTGACGGCGCTTGGCGCCAGAATCGGGTATTTAAACTCCCCTGTCATGCTGCCCAGTGCTGTCTGGTCTACAGCGTTTCCTGAGACCCCTGCTGATTGATACCCCGCTGCTGAACTTCCTACCTGATCCGGCTTCCCTCTGTGTATCCTGTTTGCTGCCTGCCCTTCTGATCCCAGCTTGCCTTGACGACTCTTTTGCTTATCCCTCTAACCTGATTTCTGCCTGCCCAACGAACTGACCCGGCCTGGACTCTGACTCCTGTTTTGGATCCCGCTTTTGTACCTGAACCAGCCTGCCAGTGTTTGACCCGGTCTGTCCTCACCTGCTCTGCTGCTCTCCCACGAGTGTTCCACTACTGCACCCTGCCGTGGACTACAGCTTCTGCTCAAGGCCCCTACTCAGCTTACCAGTCAGGCACTTGTGCCCTCTGCCCTCGCGAGCCCCTGTTCCCACTACCAGGGCCTCGTGAATCAGAGGCTACGAGAAGCCGCTCCCTGCACATTGGGCTCGTCTACCAGGTACGTGACACTGTCCCTGCCTATCTAGCTTAGAGAACAGTAATAAAGGGTAGATACAGGTGTATACTGTGCTGGGGCACACAACACCCACTAACTCCTTCAGATGCCTGAGAAAAGAACACACTGTCCCTGCCTGCCTACCTAGCTTAGAGAACAGCAATAAAGGGTAGATACAGGTGTATACTTTGCTGTGCTGGAGGGACACAACACCCACTAACTCCTGCAGATGCCTGAGAAAAGAACACACTGTACCTGCCTGCCTATCTAGCTTAGAGAACAGCAATAAAGGGTAGATACAGGTGTATACTGCGCTGAAGGCACACAACACCCACTAACTCCTGCAGATGCCTGAGAAAAGAACACACTGTCCCTGCCTGCCTATCTAGCTTAGTAGAACAGCAATAAAGAGTAGATACAGGTGTATACTGCGCTGGAGGCACACAACACCCACTAACTCCTGCAGATGCCTGAGAAAATAACACACTGTCCCTGCCTGCCTATCTAGCTTAGAGAACAGCAATAAAGGGTAGATACAGGTGTATAGTGCGCTGGAGGCACACAACACCCACTAACTCCTGCAGATGCCTGAGAAAAGAACACACTGTCCCTGCCTATCTAGCTTAGAGAACAGCAATAAAGGGTAGATACAGGTGTAGCGGGGTCTTTAAATTTAGTTGGGGTACACCTGGGGGTAGTGTGACCCAGATGTATAATTATGAAAGGTTCTGGACCCCTTTTTGTAATTCGTGGAGGATTGAGTGGTGTATTACTCACCTTGGCCTGTGGGTGGCGGGGTACCTACAGGCTCAGGGTGGAATCACTGCCACAGTGCTACCCTTTTTGTCCCTTTCCGGAGATGGTACGGCTGGGGCGGGGAACCCGCCGTGGTGTTGACGGGAGGAGATAAAAGGGGGAGACCCCCTCGCCACGAAGTTGTTCTTTCTTGGAGGAGTTCTCTTCAGGCACCCAGGCACCTTAGGCCTGGGTGCGGGCGGTTCAAGGTTCCGGCCCAGGCGCCCTAGGCCTGACCGGAATGAAGTTGGGGTCCATCCCAGGCACCTTCAGCCTGGGGTGAGGTACTATATCGTAGGCCCTGGGGCCCAGTAACTTCGACTGGGTCCCGCAAGGGCGAAGTGATCTCAGGGTGCCGCCTTGCGAGGGGACCCGCATCTGAGGTGAGGAGGCCGGGGAGGTCACCTGTCCGGAGACCCGGAGCAGCATCAACCCGGTGATGGATGGGCCTTCGGTAACTCCCTTGGAGGGACATCTTCCCCTGATAGGGGCCGCAGCGCAGCGAAGGTACTCCCATCTATGTTCTATGGAGTTACTGGTAGAGACTCACAAGTTCTATGTTCTATGCCAATCAACATTGCTATAACCCCTGATCAAAGCACAGGGGTTTAGATTGAAATTAGGATAGTGCCTCGGCCTGCTCATCCCACCGTTTGCTCTATGTTATGGGTCGCAACTAATCGGCTGTGAAAGAACTGTTTGTTGTGGAGATATAATAAACAAGTGTTGGACCCTGCATCGGTGTATGGACTCTGGTTAATGGGAGCAAGGGAGATTCAAGCATAGCAGGACTGAGTTTTAAGACTAATGCACATTGGCCCGAGGAAGATACTGATACTGGCCTTCACCTCACCCACAGCTATGGGGAGGACATGGGCCGTAGCGCATCTCACCCTGTCATGTGACATACCCCTAGCAAAAGGAGATGGGGTGAGGCCGCTACACGTGGGGGCTCGAGAGTCCGGGATAAAATGTGTGTTGACTTTGAAACTTGAAATGGCTGTGTCTGGACTTTGCTGCCCGGAGGAGGTCCGAGCAGGTCGGCCATGTGATTGGCCAAAGTGCGTCCCTGTGCTCGAAGTCGTGGAAATTTCTCTGAAAAACCGGGAGAGGCCCATGCAGAAAGAGCGGGAAGAGGGAAAAGCCCAGCCGTGTGATGAACTACATGTGGGGGTGTTTAATGCACTGCGCCACGAGGCACCCCATGACTGCGCAATTCGTGGGCGGGGACTGTGGGAAGCCTGTGAAAACGTGCAAGTCGTGGGAGGAGTCTGGCCATATGTGGAGATACACGTGGAGACTCCGGCGCGTGGTCAGCGCGTGATGGCGCAGAAGGTGGTCGGGATGGCCTCAAGCTCCCCGTGGATGCCAGTATCATACCCCACAAAGATGACTGCTTTTGCTGCTCCCCTTACAGACACAGGGATAAGACTCAGGCCCGGTCTGTCCTCACCTGCTCTGCTGCTCTCCCACGAGTGTTCCACTACTGCACCCTGCCGTGGACTACAGCTTCTGCTCAAGGCCCCTAGTCAGCTTACCAGTCAGGCACTTGTGCCCTCTGCCCTCGCGAGCCCCTGTTCCCACTACCAGGGCCTCGTGAATCAGAGGCTACGAGAAGCCGCTCCCTGCACATTGGGCTCGTCTACCAGGTACGTGACACTGTCCCTGCCTATCTAGCTTAGAGAACAGTAATAAAGGGTGCTGGGGCACACAACACCCACTAACTCCTTCAGATGCCTGAGAAAAGAACACACTGTCCCTGCCTGCCTATCTAGCTTAGAGAACAGCAATAAAGGGTAGATACAGGTGTATACTTTGCTGTGCTGGAGGGACACAACACCCACTAACTCCTGCAGATGCCTGAGAAAAGAACACACTGTACCTGCCTGCCTATCTAGCTTAGAGAACAGCAATAAAGGGTAGATACAGGTGTATACTGCGCTGAAGGCACACAACACCCACTAACTCCTGCAGATGCCTGAGAAAAGAACACACTGTCCCTGCCTGCCTATCTAGCTTAGAGAACAGCAATAAAGAGTAGATACAGGTGTATACTGCGCTGGAGGCACACAACACCCACTAACTCCTGCAGATGCCTAAGAAAATAACACACTGTCCCTGCCTGCCTATCTAGCTTAGAGAACAGCAATAAAGGGTAGATACAGGTGTATAGTGCGCTGGAGGCACACAACACCCACTAACTCCTGCAGATGCCTGAGAAAAGAACACACTGGCCCTGCCTATCTAGCTTAGAGAACAGCAATAAAGGGTAGATACAGGTGTAGCGGGGTCTTTAAATTTAGTTGGGGTACACCTGGGGGTAGTGTGACCCAGATGTATAATTATGAAAGGTTCTGGACCCCTTTTTGTAATTCGTGGAGGATTGAGTGGTGTATTACTCACCTTGGCCTGTGGGTGGCGGGGTACCTACAGGCTCAGGGTGGAATCACTGCCACAGTGCTACCCTTTTTGTCCCTTTCCGGAGATGGTACGGCTGGGGCGGGGAACCCGCCGTGGTGTTGACGGGAGGAGATAAAAGGGGGAGACGCCCTCGCCACGAAGTTGTTCTTTCTTGGAGGAGTTCTCTTCAGGCACCCAGGCACCTTAGGCCTGGGTGCGGGCGGTTCAAGGTTCCGGCCCAGGCGCCCTAGGCCTGACCGGAATGAAGTTGGGGTCCATCCCAGGCACCTTCAGCCTGGGGTGAGGTACTATATCGTAGGCCCTGGGGCCCAGTAACTTCGACTGGGTCCCGCAAGGGCGAAGTGATCTCAGGGTGCCGCCTTGCGAGGGGACCCGCATCTGAGGTGAGGAGGCCGGGGAGGTCACCTGTCCGGAGACCCGGAGCAGCATCAACCCGGTGACGGATGGGCCTTCGGTAACTCCCTTGGAGGGACATCTTCCCCTGATAGGGGCCGCAGCGCAGCGAAGGTACTCCCATCTATGTTCTATGGAGTTACTGGTAGAGACTCACAAGCTCTATGTTCTATGCCAATCAACATTGCTATAACCCCTGATCAAAGCACAGGGGTTTAGATTGAAATTAGGATAGTGCCTCGGCCTGCTCATCCCACCGTTTGCTCTATGTTATGGGTCGCAACTAATCGGCTGTGAAAGAACTGTTTGTTGTGGAGATATAATAAACAAGTGTTGGACCCTGCATCGGTGTATGGACTCTGGTTAATGGGAGCAAGGGAGATTCAAGCATAGCAGGACTGAGTTTTAAGACTAATGCACATTGGCCCGAGGAAGATACTGATACTGGCCTTCACCTCACCCACAGCTATGGGGAGGACATGGGCCGTAGCGCATCTCACCCTGTCATGTGACATACCCCTAGCAAAAGGAGATGGGGTGAGGCCGCTACACGTGGGGGCTCGCGAGTCCGGGATAAAATGTGTGTTGACTTTGAAACTTGAAATGGCTGTGTCTGGACTTTGCTGCCCGGAGGAGGTCCGAGCAGGTCGGCCATGTGATTGGCCAAAGTGCGTCCCTGTGCTCGAAGTCGTGGAAATTTCTCTGAAAAACCGGGAGAGGCCCATGCAGAAAGAGCGGGAAGAGGGAAAAGCCCAGCCGTGTGATGAACTACATGTGGGGGTGTTTAATGCACTGCGCCACGAGGCACCCCATGACTGCGCAATTCGTGGGCGGGGACTGTGGGAAGCCTGTGAAAACGTGCAAGTCGTGGGAGGAGTCTGGCCATATGTGGAGATACACGTGGAGACTCCGGCGCGTGGTCAGCGCGTGATGGAGCAGAAGGTGGTCGGGATGGCCTCAAGCTCCCCGTGGATGCCAGTATCATACCCCACAAAGATGACTGCTTTTGCTGCTCCCCTTACAGACACAGGGATAAGACTCAGGCCCTGAGGACAGTTGGCTTTGTACTCATGCAGAGACACGGAGGCCCTCGGTGTGATCTGTCCCGGATGCTCGGGACTGGTGGTCCAACTAAAGCCATTTGGGCGTTGTGAAGCGTGTAAAGAATTTCTGTTTGAGGTTGAATCATCCACAGTAAGGCCCCGGGCCCGTCGCCTCAATTGCATCACAGGTACCGCCACTTCGGTGGGAGAAATCCAGGCCTTTGCGGAGGTCCCCGTACGCACTGACCGGGGCGACGGGACTGCCCAACCAGAGACTGAGAGAGAAAAATCTGAGGATGCTGCTTCGGTCACCACAGATTCCCTGCTGCCACCTCCGAAGAGGAAGACAGGCCTGGTGCAGGCCTCCTGTGGTCGTGGTCGAGCTTTACCCTGCCGCTTGCCGGACCTGGATGGATCCGGTTGGAAGAGTCCTGGACATCCCAGTGCTGAAAAAGGTCCAGGTGAGCCAGGGGCTGGGACTGTGGTGGTGGTTGGAGGTGTCGGGGGTCCACTGGAGGTGGAGCCCGCAAGGGAGGGTAGTTCTCCGTCTACTAAAGACTACCTTCCCGCCGAGATGTATGACACCTCTGACCTGGAATCGCTGTCGGACTGTGGGGATGACAGGGAAATAGATGAACTGTTTCACCGGAAGGGCTGGGACAAACGCCCGCTACATATGCTATGTAAACCGCAGGATTCCCCTATGTCCATAGAAGACGGCACGCCCCGGGCGCAGGCCCCGGAGCTCAGGAGGGAGTCTAGTCCTCCGACCAATCTTCCACATTCCACAACATCCCCCGCGTTGATAGTGGGGATGCAGCGCGCTTCCTTGTGGGCGCCAAAAGCCAAGCCACCCGAGGTAGTGAAGGTACCTCGGCACCCGGAAGCCATCGTGCAACCAGGAGAAGGTGAGCAGGATGTCATGCCTCCTTTAGCCAGATTACAACGACTTTTCTCCCAGAGAGTCGCCCGTGAGTACGGATGGGAATATCCCTATTTGCCTCGGGACTTACTTTATGAAGTTGAGGTCTTGCGCCAGAGATGGTACGACAAATTTGTCTGGGAGAAGCTCAAAGTGCCTCATGCTCGGCGATACTTGTCCTGTTCGCCGCCTGTGTCCAAGAAATTCAAAGATTGCAGAGCGGATTGGAAGTTGGGGCGCCACATTCATGCCGATAAAGTACTTATCTGCAGAAAGGAGGGAGAGGATGTCGAATTTTCAGTTGAAGTGTTTGACAAGCACCTAAAGCCCCTGTTTTTGCCAGATCCAAGATTCTATTTGTAGGAGAACTCCTATTTGTCTGCTTATCGAACTCTCTAGAAGGAACATCCCCAGACACTCAGAACTGTGCCCTAGTTTTGTTTTGATTTGGGCTTTTCTTTTACTCACTGGAGACTTGGGAGCTGTTGTTTTTTTTTCTTTTCTCCCTTTTCTTCATGTGCCAAAGGCAGAGACTTTGGGGGTAGAGTCAGTGTAGGTAAAGCAGGAAGAATGAAGATCCCACCAAGTGTCATTACCGCAGCGCTGTCACCAGGTGGCAGTGTTGTGCAACGGCTGTTTGAAATTTTTAATTTACATCACTTTGCTTATTGGAGCGAATGGGTCTCTCGGCTGATAGACCTATTCATTCCAAGCTAACACAGATTGTTAGGATGTTGTTTTTGTTCCCTTCTGCAGGAGATTCGTCGGTCAAGACTACTGAGATGGGGTGGTTCTTAGACAGTGATGGGAGGGATTGTATATGTGTACATGACAGATGTTTTATACAAGAGTTGTATTGTTTTATAGTTCCCTTTCCCCTTGAGCAGGTCTTGGCACACGCAATATTCAAAATTTTGAGGGACAGACTCTGGGGCTCGCTTCATGTCACCACTCCTTGGGAGACATGGGTGTGCACCTGACGCTGGAGACCAGCGTCAAATCACAGGGGGGAGTATGTAGCGGGGTCTTTAAATTTAGTTGGGGTACACCTGGGGGTAGTGTGACCCAGATGTATAATTATGAAAGGTTCTGGACCCCTTTTTGTAATTCGTGGAGGATTGAGTGGTATATTACTCACCTTGGCCTGTGGGTGGTGGGGTACCTACAGGCTCAGGGTGGAATCACTGCCACAGTGCTACCCTTTTTGTCCCTTTCCGGAGATGGTACGGCTGGGGCGGGGAACCCGCCGTGGTGTTGACGGGAGGAGATAAAAGGGGGAGACGCCCTCGCCACAAGGTTGTCCTTTCTTGGAGGAGTTCTCTTCAGGCACCCAGGCACCTTAGGCCTGGGTGCGGGCGGTTCAAGGTTCCGGCCCAGGCGCCCTAGGCCTGACCGGAATGAAGTTGGGGTCCATCCCAGGCACCTTCAGCCTGGGGTGAGGTACTATATCGTAGGCCTGGGGCCCAGTAACTTCGACTGGGTCCTGCAAGGGCGAAGTGATCTCAGGGTGCCGCCTTGCGAGGGGACCCGTATCTGAGGTGAGGAGGCCGGGGAGGTCACCCGTCCGGAGACCCGGAGCAGCATCAACCCGGTGACGGATGGGCCTTCGGTAACTCCCTTGGAGGGACATCTTCCCCTGATAGGGGCCGCAGCGCAGCGAAGGTACTCCCATCTATGTTCTATGGAGTTGCTGGTAGAGACTCACAAGTTCTATGTTCTATGCCAATCAACATTGCTATAACCCCTGGTCAAAGCACAGGGGTTTAGATTGAAATTAGGATAGTGCCTCAGCTTGCTCATCCCACCGTTTGCTCTATGTTATGGGTCGCAACTAATCGGCTGTGAAAGAACTGTTTGTTGTGGAGATATAATAAACAAGTGTTGGACCCTGCATCGGTGTATGGAATCTGGTTAATGGGAGCAAGGGAGATTCCAGCATAGCAGGACTGAGTTTTAAGACTAATGCACATTGGACCGAGGAAGATACTGATACTAGCCTTCACCTCACCCACAGCTATGGGGAGGACATGGGCCGTAGCGCATCTCACCCTGTCATGTGACATACCCCTAGCAAAAGGAGATGGGGTGAGGCCGCTACACAGGTGTATACTGCGCTGGAGACACACAACACCCACTAACTCCTGCAGATGCCTGAGAAAAGAACACACTGTCCCTGCCTGCCTATCTAGCTTAGAGAACAGCAGAAAAGGGTAGATACAGGTGTATACTGCGCTGGAGGTACACAACACCCACTAACTCCTGCAGATGCCTTAGAAAAGAACACACTATCCCTGCCTATCTAGCTTAGAGAACAGCAATAAAGGGTAGATACAGGTGTATACTGCGCTGGAGGCACACAACACCCACTAACTCCTGCAGATGCCTGAAAAAAGAACACACTGTCCTTGCCTATCTAGCTTAGAGAACAGCAATAAAGGGTAGATACAGGTGTATACTGCGCTGGAGGCACACAACACCCACTAACTCCTGCAGATGCCTGAGAAAAGAACACACTGTCCCTGCCTGCCTATCTAGCTTAGAGAACAGCAATAAAGGGTAGATACAGGTGTATACTGTGCTGAAGGCACACAACACCCACTAACTCCTGCAGATGCCAGAGAAAATAACAAACTGTCCCTGCCTATCTAGCTTAGAGAACAGCAATAAAGGGTAGATACAGGTGTATACTGCGCTGGAGGCACACAACACCCACTAACTCCTGCAGATGCCTGAGAAAAGAACACACTGTCCCTGCCTGCCTATCTAGCTTAGAGAACAGCAATAAAGGGTAGATACAGGTGTATACTGTGCTGTGCTGGAGGGACACAACACCCACTAACTCCTGCAGATGCCTGAGAAAAGAACACACTGTCCCTGCCTGCCTATCTAGCTTAGAGAACAGCAATAAAGGGTAGATACAGGTGTATACTGCGCTGAAGGCACACAACACCCACTAACTCCTGCAGATGCCTGAGAAAAGAACACACTGTCCCTGCCTGCCTATCTAGCTTAGAGAACAGCAATAAAGGGTAGATACAGGTGTATACTGCGCTGAAGGCACACAACACCCACTAACTCCTGCAGATGCCTGAGAAAAGAACACACTGTCCCTGCCTATCTAGCTTAGAGAACAGTAAAAAAGGGTAGATACAGGTGTATACTGTGCTGGCGCACACAACACTCGCTAACTACTGCAGATGCCTGAGAAAAGAACACACTGTCCCTGCCTATCTAGCTTAGAGAACAGCAATAAAGGGTAGATACAGGTGTATACTGCGCTGGAGGAACACAACACCCACTAACTCCTGAAGATGCCTGAGAAAAGAACACACTGTCCCTGCCTGCCTATCTAGCTTAGAGAACAGCAATAAAGAGTAGATACAGGTGTATACTGTGCTGGAGGCACACAACACCCACTAACTCCTGAAGATGCCTGAGAAAATAACACACTGTCCCTGCCTATCTAGCTTAGAGAACAGCAATAAAGGGTAGATACAGGTGTATACTGCGCTGGAGGCACACAACACCCACTAACTCCTGCAGATGCCTGAGAAAAGAATACACTGTCCTTGCCTGCCTATCTAGCTTAGAGAACAGCAATAAAGGGTGGATACAGGTGTATACTGTGCTGTGCTGGAGGGACACAACACCCACTAACTCCTGCAGATGCCTGAGAAAAGAACACACTGTCCCTGCCTGCCTATCTAGCTTAGAGAACAGCAATAAAGGGTAGATACAGTTGTATACTGCGCTGAAGGCACACAACACCCACTAACTCCTGCAGATGCCTGAGAAAAGAACACACTGTCCCTGCCTGCCTATCTAGCTTAGAGAACAGCAATAAAGGGTAGATACAGGTGTATACTGTGCTGTGCTGGAGGGACACAACACCCACTAACTCCTGCAGATGCCTGAGAAAAGAACACCCTGTCCCTGCCTGCCTATCTAGCTTAGAGAACAGCAATAAAGGGTAGATACAGGTGTATACTGCGCTGAAGGCACACAACACCCACTAACTCCTGCAGATGCCTGAGAAAAGAACACACTGTCCCTGCCTGCCTATCTAGCTTAGAGAACAGCAATAAAGGGTAGATACAGGTGTATACTGCGCTGGAGGCACACAACACCCACTAACTCCTGCAGATGCCTGAGAAAAGAACACACTGTCCCTGCCTATCTAGCTTAGAGAACAGTAAAAAAGGGTAGATACAGGTGTATACTGTGCTGGCGCACACAACACTCGCTAACTACTGCAGATGCCTGAGAAAAGAACACACTGTCCCTGCCTATCTAGCTTAGAGAACAGCAATAAAGGGTAGATACAGGTGTATACTGCGCTGGAGGCACACAACACCCACTAACTCCTGCAGATGCCTGAGAAAAGAACACACTGTCCCTGCCTGCCTATCTAGCTTAGAGAACAGCAATAAAGGGTAGATACAGGTGTATACTGTGCTGTGCTGGAGGGACACAACACCCACTAACTCCTGCAGATGCCTGAGAAAAGAACACACTGTCCCTGCCTGCCTATCTAGCTTAGAGAACAGCAATAAAGGGTAGATACAGGTGTATACTGCGCTGGAGGCACACAACACCCACTAACTCCTGAAGATGCCTGAGAAAAGAACACACTGTCCCTGCCTATCTAGCTTAGAGAACAGCAATAAAGGGTAGATACAGGTGTATACTGCGCTGAAGGCACACAACACCCACTAACTCCTGCAGATGCCTGAGAAAAGAATACACTGTCCCTGCCTGCCTATCTAGCTTAGAGAACAGCAATAAAGGGTAGATACAGGTGTATACTGTGCTGTGCTGGAGGGACACAACACCCACTAACTCCTGCAGATGCCTGAGAAAAGAACACACTGTCCCTGCCTGCCTATCTAGCTTAGAGAACAGCAATAAAGGGTAGATACAGGTGTATACTGCGCTGAAGGCACACAACACCCACTAACTCCTGCAGATGCCTGAGAAAAGAACACACTGTCCCTGCCTGCCTATCTAGCTTAGAGAACAGCAATAAAGGGTAGATACAGGTGTATACTGCGCTGGAGGCACACAACACCCACTAACTCCTGCAGATGCCTGAGAAAAGAACACACTGTCCCTGCCTATCTAGCTTAGAGAACAGTAAAAAAGGGTAGATACAGGTGTATACTGTGCTGGCGCACACAACACTCGCTAACTACTGCAGATGCCTGAGAAAAGAACACACTGTCCCTGCCTATCTAGCTTAGAGCACAGCAATAAAGGGTAGATACAGGTGTATACTGCGCTGGAGGCACACAACACCCACTAACTCCTGCAGATGCCTGAGAAAAGAACACACTGTCCCTGCCTGCCTATCTAGCTTAGAGAACAGCAATAAAGGGTAGATACAGGTTTATACTGTGCTGTGCTGGAGGGACACAACACCCACTAACTCCTGCAGATGCCTGAGAAAAGAACACACTGTCCCTGCCTGCCTATCTAGCTTAGAGAACAGCAATAAAGGGTAGATACAGGTGTATACTGCGCTGAAGGCACACAACACCCACTAACTCCTGCAGATGCCTGAGAAAGAACACACTGTCCCTGCCTATCTAGCTTAGAGAACAGCAATAAAGGGTAGATACAGGTGTATACTGCGCTGGAGGCACAAAACACCCACTAACTCCTGCAGATAGCTGAGAAAAAACACACTGTCCCTGCCTGCCTATCTAGCTTAGAGAACAGCAATAAAGGGTAGATACAGGTGTATACTGCGCTGGAGGCACACAACACCCACTAACTCCTGCAGATGACTGAGAAAAGAACACACTGTCCCTGCCTGCCTATCTAGCTTAGAGAACAGCAATAAAGGGTAGATACAGGTGTATACTGTGCTGGTGCACACAACACCCACTAACTACTGCAGATGCCTGAGAAAAGAACACACTGTCCCTGCCTATCTAGCTTAGAGAACAGCAATAAAGGGTAGATACAGTTGTATACTGTGCTGAAGGCACACAACACCCACTAACTCCTACAGATACCTGAGAAAAGAACACACTGTCCCTGCCTGCCTATCTAGCTTAGAGAACAGCAATAAAGGGTAGATACAGGTGTATACTGCGCTGGAGGCACACAACACCCACTAACTCCTGCAGATGCCTGAGAAAAGAACACACTGTCCCTGCCTGCCTATCTAGCTTAGAGAACAGCAATAAAGGGTAGACACAGGTGTATACTGTGCTGGCGCACACAACACCCACTAACTCCTGCAGGTGCCCGAGAAAAGAACACACTGTCCCTGCCTATCTAGCTTAGAGAACAGTAAAAAAGGGTAGATACAGGTGTATACTGTGCTGGCGCACACAACACTCGCTAACTACTGCAGATGCCTGAGAAAAGAACACACTGTCCCTGCCTATCTAGCTTAGAGAACAGCAATAAAGGGTAGATACAGGTGTATACTGCGCTGGAGGCACACAACACCCACTAACTCCTGCAGATGCCTGGGAAAAGAACACACTGTCCCTGCCTGCCTATCTAGCTTAGAGAACAGCAATAAAGGGTAGATACAGGTGTATACTGTGCTGTGCTGGAGGGACACAGCACCCACTAACTCCTGCAGATGCCTGAGAAAAGAACACACTGTCCCTGCCTGCCTATCTAGCTTAGAGAACAGCAATAAAGGGTAGATAAAGTTGTATACTGCGCTGAAGGCACACAACACCCACTAACTCCTGCAGATGCCTGAGAAAGAACACACTGTCCCTGCCTATCTAGCTTAGAGAACAGCAATAAAGGGTAGATACAGGTGTATACTGTGCTGGAGGCACACAACACCCACTAACTCCTGCATATGCCTGAGAAAAAAACACACTGTCCCTGCCTGCCTATCTAGCTTAGAGAACAGCAATAAAGGGTAGACACAGGTGTATACTGCGCTGGAGGCACACAACACCCACTAACTCCTGCAGATGACTGAGAAAAGAACACACTGTCCCTGCCTATCTAGCTTAGAGAACAGTAATAAAGGGTAGATACAGGTGTATACTGTGCTGGTGCACACAACACCCACTAACTACTGCAGATGCCTGAGAAAAGAACACACTGTCCCTGCCTATCTAGCTTAGAGAACAGCAATAAAGGGTAGATACAGTTGTATACTGTGCTGAAGGCACACAACACCCACTAACTCCTGCAGATACCTGAGAAAAGAACACACTGTCCCTGCCTGCCAATCTAGCTTAGAGAACAGCAATAAAGGGTAGATACAGGTGTATACTGCGCTGGAGGCACACAACACCCACTAACTCCTGCAGATGCCTGAGAAAAGAACACACTGTCCCTGCCTGCCTATCTAGCTTAGAGAACAGCAATAAAGGGTAGATACAGGTGTATACTGCGCTGGAGGCACACAACACCCACTAACTCCTGCAGATGCCTGAGAAAAGAACACATTGTCCCTGCCTATCTAGCTTAGAGAACAGTAATAAAGGGTAGATACAGGTGTATACTGTGCTGGCGCACACAACACCCACTAACTCCTGCAGGTGCCTGAGAAAAGAACACACTGTCCCTGCCTATCTAGCTTAGAGAACAGCAATAAAGGGTAGATACAGTTGTATACTGCGCTGGGGGCACACAACACCCACTAACTCATGCAGATGCCTGAGAAAAGAACACACTGTCCCTGCCTATCTAGCTTAGAGAACAGCAATAAAGGGTAGATACAGGTGTATACTGCGCTGGAGGCACACAACACCCACTAACTCCTGCAGATGCCTGAGAAAAGAACACACTGTCCCTGCCTGCCTATCTAGCTTAGAGAACAGCAATAAAGGGTAGATACAGGTGTATACTGCGCTGGAGGCACACAACACCCACTAACTCCTGAAGATGCCTGAGAAAAGAACACACTGTCCCTGCCTATCTAGCTTAGAGAACAGAAATAAAGGGTAGATACAGGTGTATACTGCGCTGGAGGCACACAACACCCACTAACTCCTGCAGATGCCTGAGAAAAGAACACACTGTCCCTGCCTGCCTATCTAGCTTAGAGAACAGCAATAAAGGGTAGACACAGGTGTAGCGGCTGCTCCTCACACTCCCCTCTTGGTCTCTTTCTCTTTTCTAGGGGTATCTTAGAGTGGAGGGAGCGGGGACACTACGCCTAGCTTCCACCACAGATGTTATTGTGGTATAAGCAACAGTTCTGTATTACCTTCGGGTCAGTGTTGTGCACCTGGATCCTCCCTCCAAGAGTCACCGCGAACCATGTCTGTCAGAAAATGAGCTCCACACCATTAAAGTTCAACACTCCTTTATTCTCCTTGTCTGAACACAAACAGTTGAACTCCCTTGATAGGACAGAACAGAATAGGAGGTGTGGATGCGAACAGGCCCAGACACAATGTAAGCTGCCACTTCCCTTCCTAGAAGTGTGTCCTGGTCTCCGCACGAGGGTAGATTTCCTTCCAGGCCGTCTCCGACGAGAGACTCACTTGTCACCGGCAATATGCTGCACCGGATCTTCAAATGAGGAGCTCCCCCCGGTCCATTGCGCCTTCCGGATTCGGGTACCCAATCCCTGGGCACCCTAGTATCTCCTTCCCTCGTGGAACTCAGTGTTGGGCACTGAGCTCCGGACCTCCATCCAAGTACCTCACCCCAGGCCAAAGGTGCCTGGGATGGAACTCGACCTCCGCTGTCCTCTAGGCCTAAGCCACCCAGAGGAGCGACACGACCCACCGTCCACAAGCTGAAGGTGCCTGGGACGTCAACCCCGTGACAAAGATGGCCGGCCCCTTTATACCCTCTCCCAGCAAGCACGGCGGGTTCCCCGCCCCACCATACCGCTGCCGAGGGAGGACAAAAAGGAGGACGGCACACAGCAATGATTCAACCCCAGCCCAGGGCGACAGCGCCACCCACTGGGCTGCAGGGAATTACACATCACTGATGTCTCTGCCAAATTCAAAATTACACCCGGGAAAGTACATACCCGCTACACTCTCCCCTCGGTCCTTTGACACTGGTCCCCAGTGTCTGGAGTAAACCATGCCCTAAACAGTTGACATGATTCAGTCCAGAAACTAATAATTAGATATACAAAAATGTAAAAACTTTGTAAAACTATCCTATTAAAACATTGTGTCTGAGCCCTGTAAAGAAAGGGAATAAAGACAGAAGAGAAACAACAGTATTGATCCATAACTTTGAATCACATATTCACATTTGACTTTCCCACCCATCCTGACTAAGACCCACCCCATCTTCAGTAAACTTGATGGGATGTTCTCCTGCAGAGGGAAAAGAAGGGATTAACACACATAACCCTGGCACCTGTATTTGTGTAATGGAAAATAAACTTATCCGAGAAGAAATCCCTTTTCTCCAAAGTGAGTGTGTGATAAGTGTTTAAACGTTGCGCAACACTGCCACCTGGTGACATCATCACGGTAACTGCACCCGTGGAACTTTCCTCTTTTCTTTCGGCCCTATCTACCCCAGAGTCAGTACTCTCTTTGCTGGAAAAGTGAAGAACAAACAGGAACAGTTCTTCATCCCTCTGGGCACAAAAGCAACGGGTCCCAGAAAGTTCAGCAGCATGATAAGAACGGAGTCTCTTTTCTCCTACAGGTAAAAGCGGGGATGCGGCAGAACAAGTGGTTTCAAGTGCTGATCCATGGTCTCCAGATGATACTCCACATCTTCTCCTTCCTTTCTTCGGATCAACACTTTATCTGCATGGATGTGTCGTCCTAACATCCATTCTGCCTTGCAGTCTTTGAATCGCTGGGAGGCCTTCGGAGAGCATGCCAAGTACCTGCCGGCGTGAGGAACCTGAATGTGAGTCCACACAAAGTCATTGTACCAGCGTTCCCGGCACACCTCCACCTCATAGAGTAAGTCCTCCGATAAGTATGGATACTCCCATCCATACTCCGCAGCAACCTTCTGCCCAAATAGGCGTTGTAATCTTGCCAGAGGAGGCATGGTAGCTTTGTCCCCTTTGCCAGGCAACACTATCGACTCCGGGTGGCGAGGGACCTTGATCACATCTGATCGGGGCATAGGGGCCTGCAGCAATAGTCTCTTTTCCCCATCCTTCAGTACAGATGGCCCCAGGGATGTAGCAGCAGACTGGGGACGGGACCTCTCTTCATGCGCTGATGCCTCCACCCGGGGTGTGCTTTACCCTGTTGACATGGGTGGATCTCTGATCCTCCGAGATGAAGCAAGCGGTACTTTGTCCCAGCATTTCTCAGCAAACAAATCGTCTATTGCCACGTCGTCTCCCATGTCCGAGAGCGACTCCAGGTCGGAGGTGTCACACTCCTCCATGGGTATGTATCCGGTTGTAGAAACGGAGCCACCACCTCCCGCGGATTCGCTAGGCCATGACTTCCCGACACCTCAGCCCACACACCAAGTCTCCCCGCCTGGCTTACCTCGGCCTTTACTTGAAGCGGGACGTCTGGAACTCTGGTCGACGGATTCATCCGGGCCGGGCATAAGTGTGCGAGATGGTCCACCACAACCGCTGGTCGGGGCTACCATGCCGGTCTTCCTCTTCGGTGGTGGACGCTGTGAGACAGTGGTGACCGAGTCAGCATCCTCGGATTTCTCCCGTTGGGGTTTTACGACCTCCTCTGCGGTCGTTGCAGTGTGCACAGGGGTGACTCTCACAGCAGTGATTCCTCCTCTCTGAGGGGTGTTGCCTGAAGCCCGGCCAGGGTAAATGGTTCTCGGCCTCTCCACCGCCGGATCCACTTCAAACAGGAACTCCCCACAGGCCTCACAACGTCCGAACGGCTTCAACTGGCACACCAGTCCCGAACACCCGGGACAAATCACACCCAGGGCCTCAACGTCCATGCACGAGTACAGGGCGAATCGACCCCTTGGCTTTAGTCGGATCCCCGTATCCGTTACTGGAGCAGCAGCGGTCAAAGTCGTGGTGGAAGGATGAACTGGAATCCACGAGGTGTGTCCGAACATGGCGACCTGTTGCTGATCCATCGCACACTGCAAAGTTTTTTTTTGCGCCAACGTCCCACGTGTAGTCCTTCACACGTATTGGACTCCTCCCCTTTGCTCCAGTTCGCGGGCTTTTCTTCTTTTCTGTTTCTGAGTCACGCCCACGAACTAAGCGGTGGGGGTGTGCCTGGTGGCGCAGTGCAATAGAAGCCCCCACGTGTAGTACTTCACACGGCTGAGCTTCCCCCTTTTTCCACTCTTCTGCGCGGGCCTTTCCTCTTTTCGGGTCATGTCCACGACTTCGAGCAGGGATGCACTTCGGCCAATGAAGGCCTGCCTGTTCGCTTAACTCTTCCAATAGACACGTTCAATACTGTGGTGCACAAACACTATACCGGACCCGAGCCCCCACGTGTAGCGGCTGCTCCTCACACTCCTCTCTTGGTCTCGTCTTTCTCTTGTCTAGGGGTATATTAGAGGGGAGGGAGCGGGGACACTATGCCTAGCTTCCACCACAGATGTTAGTGCGGTATAAGCAACAGTTCTGTATTACCTTCGGGTCAGTGTTGTGCACCTGGATTCTCCCTCCAAGAGTCACCGCGAACCATGTCTGTCAGAAAATGAGCTCCACACCATTAAAGTTCAACACTCCTTTATTCTCCTTGTCTGAACACAAACAGTTGAACTCCCTTGATAGGACAGAACAGAAAAAGAGGTGTGGATGCGAACAGGCCCAGACACAATGTAAGCTGCCACTTCCCTTCCTAGAAGTTTGTCCTGGTCTCCGCACGAGGGTAGATTTCCTTCCAGGCCGTCTCCGACGAGAGACTCACTTGTCACCGGCAATATGCTGCACCGGGTCTTCAAATGAGGAGCTCCCCCCGGTCCATTGCGCCTTCCGGATTCGGGTACCCAATCCCTGGGCACCCTAGGATCTCCTTCCCTCGCGGAACTCAGTGTTGGGCACTGAGCTCCGGACCTCCATCCAAGTACCTCACCCCAGGCCAAAGGTGCCTGGGATGGAACTCGACCTCCGCTGTCCTCTAGGCCTAAGCCACCCAGAGGAGCGACACAACCCACCGTCCGCTAGCTGAAGGTGCCTGGGATGTCAACCCCGTTACAAAGATGGACGGCCCCCTTTATACCCTCTCCCAGCAAGCACGGCAGGTTCCCCGCCCCACCATACCGCTGCCGAGGGAGGACAAAAAGGAGGACGGCACGCAGCAATGATTCAACCCCAGCCCAGGGCTACAGCGCCACCCACTGGGCTGCAGGGAATTACACATCACTGATGTCTCTGCCAAATTCAAAATTACACTCGGGAAAGTACATACCCGCTACACAGGTGTATACTGCGCTGGAGGCACACAACACCCACTAACTCCTGCAGATGCCTGAGAAAATAACACACTGTCCCTGCCTGCCTATCTAGCTTAGAGAACAGCAATAAAGGGTAGATACAGGTGTATACTGTGCTGGAGGCACACAACACCCACTAACTCCTGCAGATGCCTGAGAAAAGAACACACTGTCCCTGCCTGCCTATCTAGCTTAGAGAACAGCAATAAAGGGTAGATACAGGTGTATACTGCGCTGGAGGCACACAACACCCACTAACTCCTGCAGATGCCTGAGTAAAGAACACACTGTAGAACACACTGTCCCTGTCTATGTAGCTCTTTCCCTGCACGCCGGAACACACTACACAAGGCCGCCGCGCTGGCGGCCTTTTATAGTGTGGGGCGTGTACTAAACCCCCCTGAGCTATGATTGGCCACAGGCATCTTGCCTGTGGCCAATTACGGCTCTCCTCGCTGCCGGCGCTGTGATTGGCCAAACATGCGGGGTCACAGTGCATGCTTGGCCGGCAATGCAGTGCGATGGCGCAGTGCGTTGTGGGCCGTTCGCGTCACACGAATTTGGCGCAAACGGCCCACAAAGTTCTGGTTTCGGCGAACAGGCGACGTTCGAGTCGAACATGCGTTTGACTCGAACACTGAGCTCATCCGTAATCCACATGTCTTTGCAGATCACTTGCCATGCTCTTTACAACATTTTGCTGCCATTTGCAGCCCTCTAGTCCTTTCCATTACTTTTTTAGAGCCATTTTAGTCCTCAAAAGTTCGAGTCCCCATTGACTTCAAAGGGGTTCGGGTTCAGGGTCAAGTTCGGGTCAAGTACTTTTTTACGAAGTTCGGCCGAACCCGAACATCCAGGTGTCCGCTCAACCCTAATCTTAAGCTATGATTAACTCACCATCCATTCGATTCCCATTCATTCAAAGAAAGAAGCATCACCACA